>CM069151.1:35961083-36561083 GCA_035221665.1 Okamejei kenojei | reverse complement strand
AGTGATGGAAGCCTGATTCTTGCCTTGTTTCTCTGTGTTTTTCTCAATATTTATGTACTAGACTTAAGTGGGACCCGTTGGGTCCCAGCATCACACGGAAGGGCTGGTCCCCCGATGCAATATTCCACCTCGCCACCAATTCCAATATTGGTGGCCAGTGGGGGCGGGGAGGAGGGTGGGGGGGGGGGGTGGGGGAATGGGGGGGAGGGGTGCGGCTTTCTGGAGCGCTAGTATGGGTGTTGTGGGCTGAAGGGATTGGTTTCCAGAGGGCTAGTATGGACATTGTGGGTTGAATGGATTCTTGGGCTGGCGGCTCAGTCACTCAAGCCTGTTGTGCTAGTAGCTCACTCATTCACGGCTTGTGGGTTGGCAGTTGACACGGCTATTCCTTGAAATTCCATTTCAAGCAGGGTGCAAGACCTCCAAATTCAAGTGCAGTTTCTTACCACTTTAAGCAGGGTGCAAGGCCACCAAATTCAAGTGCAGTTTTATACCATTTCAAGCAAGGTGCAAGGCCACTAAAGAAGTGAGTCGTGAGCTCTCCCTACTCCGTCTTGCAGAGACTGAGCCACGCCCACACTTCTGGGTTTTACAGTCCTTCCCCCCTCCCACCAGAAGGGGCGTAGCCTTCATGGCGTGATTGACGGGAGAGAGAATCTCAACATTTTTTAAACACTAATACTCTTTTATTTTGCATCGATGGGAAAAATCCTCGGCACCTGATGAGCGGGAGGACAGAGTAAGATGGCCATAAATCACAGCCGGACGTGGTAGCATTTTTTCTAGGAAGTGGTCAAGATTAGACTTTTAATTATATAGAAGGCAAGGCAACTTTAATTAGGCAACACAGCTTTAGCATTTCCAAACCAAAGGCAACACAGCTTTAGCATTTCCAAACCAAAGACAACACAGCTTTAGCATTTCCAAACCAAAGGCAACACAGCTTTAGCATTTCCAAACTATATTTTCAAACCACATTAAGGGCACTGACAGGTCAGTAAAACCACTCACAGTTTAGTAGACATGTGTTCAGTGTTATTCACAGCTCAGACTGAGAGACGTGACTCTCTCGCTCCCCCATCTTGCAGCAACTGACTGAGGCACTCAACACTTCCGGGTTTTATAGTCCCTCCGGAAGGAGTGTGACCTTCAGGAGAGAGAATCTCAACATTTTTTAAACACTAATAACTAATTTATTTTTAATCGATGGGAAAACATCCTCTTGCCCTGTGCAGCGGAGGGGGACTCTGAGTGAGATGGCCAGAAATCACAGCTGTAAGTGGCAGAGTTTTTTCTAAAATCAATATACAGAACAACAGGAAGTGGGCAAGATCAGACTTTTAGTAATATAGATAACAGCATGAATTATAATCTGATTTACATATATGAATATACTAAGGACATTCATGTGCTTAACCTGTTGATCAGAGCCTGGCTCTACTGTGGAATGTAATTAGGAATGTAATTTAACCTAACCTTATTCATACCTCATCCAATTTAAAGGATAAATGTTGCATTCAAGTGTAAGTTAAAAGACTCGCAATTTCTCACTCTCAACTCTCACCCAATGTTGGCAGCCCTGCTTTTATGTTGTGAACTGTTACAGTCAGTGAGTACTTGGCATTGGCTAGCTTCAAAGTATCAATAGTTCTGATGGTAATGACGAGACTTGTTGAAGCTGTGAGCTGTTATGCCAAAAACTGTTGGTAATTGATGCTCCAAAGGGAACCTCTGAGACTTCAACATCATCACAACAACAGTGCCAGTGCCACAACAAGGAGTACCTGAGTTGTGTGCAAATTTCACATAGTTAACAGATAAGACTGATCACAATGAAACCCAACCTCAATCCCAGAATCAATGTCAACTTCAATTAAATGGTAATGGTGAAAGAACTCAGCCAGTCAAGCAGCATCTGTGGAAAGAGAAAACAATTTTGGGTCAATGATCCTTCTTGATTGACCTAAAAGAACGACTGGATATCTTTCCACAGATGCTGTTTGACTTGCTGAGGTCTGACAACATTTATATTTTTGTTTCAGATTCTAGCTCCTGACGTTTTCAATTCAATTTGATCTCTAAATCAGAAGGTAGAAGATTCAAGTTCCATTCTGGATAACAATAATCTAGATTGACAATTTAAATTAATGCTGAGGGTGAGCTGCGCTGACAGAAATGCCACCTTCCAAATGATCTGCTTATCTTTTCTGCAAATTATTAAATATTTAATATTAAGGAGTCCAAATGCTCTTTTGAAAGATGTAATCACAATGCAAAGAATTCCTGCTGCCATTTGTGTTCCTAAGTCATTCTACTTCAATCCTGTGAAACATAGGTTGAGTTGTACCCTATGGTGGATATGCTGCTTAAACTTGTGACCACCAATCTCCACCAGTCTTTATCATGATAAATTTGATTTGCTATTTTACTGGCATACATTGTTACCTTGGATGCAAAATTCTGTCAGCAAAATATATTTCTACATATCTATCTATCCTTTTAAGGCCATAAGGGTCCAAGTGACGTGACAAAGCATTTTCCAAAAGATATTTTGATGCAGGTTCCTGTCATGAAATGTGACAACTGAAGTCAGTGAAGAATGATATATCGGTGTCACAACTCTTCTACTTCTATGACTGGTTCAATTAACAGGCAATAATGCCCAGCACAACCAGGAGACCTTGCAAGACACAGGATATCTCCTTTATAATTCTGAAGAAGCATAATTTCCATTCTGCATTTTCCTTATTGCATTCATAAGCCAGAGAAGAAAATCCCTGAACTAGTCTTCCCATTATTTGGCCCTTTGTTTGATAATTTCTGTTGATATTATAACCTTTCCCAGGAGAAGACGCACAGGTGACCACGACTTGAAAGCCCCAGAATTACAATGGTTAATTGCAATAAGACTAAAAGCTTGAAGCATTTGCCAGTCTTAACCTCCTTGTCAATTATCTGTGCTTGCACATTTCGTGTGATGATTGGTCCTAACTCAATTTTTCCAATGACTCATCTTTATTCACAAAACAAATTTCCAGTAACTCAAAATCTAACTCAAAATATCCCACTGAGTACTCCAGCATTTTGTGTCTACCTACAGTAACTCAAAATGGTTATTTTGCCATGCAGTAAAGAAATCTCACAAAAGGCCTCCACAGGAGGTGAACCATACAAATGGGACGTTTTACCCAATGATATATAGATGTGCAGCAAACTGCCAAAAATAGGAGAAAAAAAAACAAGGTAAAGACATCAAATGACTTGATACAAATGCTTCTCTCCTGTTTTGGGGAACTTACAATGTAAAACTTGCCAAATGGGATTACACACATGGTAATCATTGCATTTAAAATTAATTGATTGTCTCTGGAACTCTCAAATATTTCTGAGGTGTGGACTTACAATTGCAAGTCCAATGGCACCAAGCTGTACAATCATAGTGATGAATGTAAGGATGCATAAAATTCAAGCTCTATCTCACATGGTCATCTGCCCTTCAATAAGCTCAAAACAAATCACGTACCTCACATTTCACAGAGATTCCCATGTCCCCTAATATGTTTAGTGTAAATAAAATTACTAATATCAATCTTTAATACACGTAATGATGGAGCAAAGATAAACCTCTCGCTTGGGAAAATTCAGAACCTTTTGATTAAAAATTCTCTCCAGATGTGTTATTTTCTTAGATTAAGATTCACTGTATTTTTGTTAAGATTCACCGTATTTTAAACCTTGGTAGTAGGAGAAAATACCCTTCTCACAATCATGTTAGAAAATACAGCAGAGCAATTTTTAACAGAGCACAAAATAAATCTATCTCCCACTTGTGAATATTTCAAAACTGATCAATCACTCAAACATTCACAAGCAAGTGAATGTTTCTTCTGGTAATGACAAAATACAGTCATTCATGGAAGAGTAGCGACATCAACACTGACCTCTGCAGAATACCGCTAGTCACTAGAAGTCAACTATTAAAAGCCTCCTTTATTCCCACTCTTTGCCTTCTGCCATTCAGCCAATCTTCTGTCCATGTTAGTATCTTCCCACTAATCTCATGGGCTTTCATCTTCTTTAACAGCCTCAGGTGTGGCACATTATCAAAGGCCTTCGGAAAATCCAGGTAGACAACATCCATTGACTCTCCTTCGTCTATACTGCTATTTACTTCCACAAAGAATTCCAACAGATTTGGCGGACAAGATCTCCCCATCATAAAACCTTGTTGACTTTGACCTGTTTTATCACATGCTTCTAAGTACTTGGAAATCTCATCATTAACAATGGACTATGGAAACATAGAAAAATAGGTGCAGGAGTAGGCCATTCGGCCCTTCGAGCCAGCACCACCATTCAATATGATCATGGCTGATCATCTAAAATCAGTACCCCGTTCCTGCTTTTTCCTCAAGAGATAATTCCTTTAGCCCAAACAGCTAAGTCTAATTCTCTATTGAATGCACTCCACCACCCCTGTAGACGGAACAAGAATAGACTTCTTCTGGTCCTTAGCTTTCACCCCGCCAAACATATTTCTCCCACAGTTCAGTCACCTTCAACATGGTCCCACCACCAGTTCAGTCACATCTTCCCATCCCCACCCCTTTCCTCCTTCTGCAACTCCTTGGTTCACCAAGCACTTCCCACTAAAACCACCCCATCCCAGGTACTGGTCCCAACAACTGCAGGATATAGAACACTTGTCCTCTTACCTCTTCTCTTACATCAATCCAGTGACCCCAGAAACCTTTCAGATGAGAAAGAGGTTCTTTTGCACCTTCTCTAACCTTATCTAGTGCATTTGGTGTTCCCAACATGGCATCCTTTACATCAGCAAGACCAAAGTGTAGAAGGGTCTTGACCCAAAACGTCACCCATTCCTTTTCTCCAGAGATGCTGCCTGTCCCGCTGAATTACTTCAGCATTTTATGTCTATCCCAAGTATAAACTAGTTGATTGTTTTGCCGAATACATGAATTAGGTCTGCCAAAGCCCACTGGATCTACCAGTCTAACTCCTTATTTTAACCTTCCCATCTCCATACTGACCTTTCTGTCCTAGGCCTCCTCCATTGCCTGAATGAGGCCGCACACAAACTGGTAGAACAGCACCTCATATTCCACTTGGGTGACTTACAACATAATGGTATGAACATGGAATTCTCCAATTTTATGTAACTAACCTTCAAATATCTCCCCCTGCACCCGCCCCGCCCCCCACTCTCTTCACCATGCCCTACCTTGATGCATGCCCATTTCTGTCTTTCCTCTTCCCCATGTCCTCTTCCACCTATAAGAAAGGCCCCAACCTGAAACGTCACATATGCATGTTCTCCGGAGATGCTGCCTGACCCGCTGAACTACTCCCGCATATTGTGTCTTTTTTCTTCTCCCCCGAATTTCAATGTTCTTTAAGACCTGATATTGCTGCTGAAAACGCATATCCTAATTTTAATGAATGGAGCAAATAAGTCCATTGAGATGCCAACATTAACTTTAGGACATATCCTTGATTCCCACTGTGAGATCAGCCCAAGTAAGTGGTGGGATTTTCTGTCCTTATGCTTGAGATGTTCTGATGGACTCCTTATGGAATCAAATGTACAACCTTCCCAGTTATTGGGCCGGGAATTCTCTATTTGAGCATGATAAGCCACATTCACATAAATGAGATCGCCTCCCAGGAGAAAGTAATTCGTTATTACCCATTTCATCTATTTGTTAATTAATGATTAAATTGACGTTCAAGATATAGATTTTTTAACTACATTGCAGTGCTATGATTGCATTGGACTTCATGTGGGAGAGTTCCTAAAATGCACTTGGTCACACTGAACTGCTGTCAACCAGACACCCAGTTAAAGACAACATGTAACAACCAATGTTGCACAGGGGCAGCTGCCCAGCTATTTTGAGCAACAAAACATCTGTCGCATTATGTTTCTGTGCTTTCAATTCGACCACAATTTTATCGTAAATTAATTTAACATTTTAAACATTTCACTATTTTCACCCTTAACTCTCAAGTATTCAAAGAAACACACAGCAGGTTAATGCACATTATCTTCACAATTTAAATAACATATTCATAATTTAATATTTAAAACTCCAATGTTGTCCTTGTGAATCAATGCTGGATGCTCTCCAAGGCCAATATATTTTTCATGGTGTGTGGTACCCAAAATGAAAGCCATACCCGAGATGGATTTTGACCAAGGCTCTGCAGAAAAGCTTCTTGCACTCTGTGTGCAGTCCTCTTACGATAAAGAACAAATTCCTATTTTGCCTTTTTGAAACATTCACTAAACAAAAGTCTCAGCATAGCACAGCTAAGTCAAAAGTTAATTGGAACTCCAGCTGATCTGCAACCAAGTCATAAACTGGCACAGATAAAAAATACACTTCTGACAGTCCTCAAATTCTTCCCATCAAAGCATTTGTTGCCCTGATTTGCTGGTGGTAACATCGATGTATTTCTGCTCCTTTATTTAATAGTACTGTTTTTGACCACTTTGCAGATTTATCATTGTTCTGGGGCCCTTGTATCTTCAAACAACATCTGAGATAGATGCAGCATGGATACAGGCCCTTCAGCCCAACTGGCCCATGCTGACCAAGATGCCCCATGCTGACCAAGATGTACCACTTGCCCACCTTAGGAACATATCCCTCGAATCATTTCCTAGATGAAATCAAACTGACCAGGTGGGAAGCAGGTACCCGGGTAATTTCATTCTTTAACTTGCATTACCAGCAACTTTGGGGTCTGGTTCAACACCGCTAACAAATTGATTTGTTTTGTTCTTACCTCAGAGCAGCAAGCGACAAGTTAAACTTATGTTCTTTGTCTGTTGTCCCTTAGCCTAGAAATTAAAAGATAATTTAGAAATAAGATAATGCATCAAATCAATATCATGGGATTATAAACGTATTTTTTTAAATATTTAAGAACCCAAGTAAGAATAACCTGACTTGTGAAGTCTTGAAATGATCTCCTCTGGGACTGAAAATCCCTGGACATTGGAGCAATGCAAAAAATGTCAACAATGAGTTGCAAATGACCAAGAAAACTGATGTCTCATGGATACTTAAGCTGACATACCGACATTTACTCCATCCACACTCCATATTTTCCTGCACCATCACCATCCCCAAATCAACCCTACAAATAGATCTGATATTCCTTTGCAAAATCAGTATGCTGTACTGATTTTAGTCAATATCCTTCATCGTCATTTAAACTAAAACAGTGCAGAATAGGAAAAAAACCCCGACATGGGAAGATGAGGGACAAGCCTTTCATGAACCCAGCATTTTATCAGGCTGAAGAGGCAATCTGCTTTCTCCTTGGCAGGAGGCCACAGAGGTACAAAGGAAGCATCATGAAGAGTGGTTAAATGAAATCTGTCACAAATATCCATTAACATTGGTTCATTGTGATGGTTATATCCCCTTTGAAATGATCAATCGTGGATAATAATCGTGGATATACATCACAATGTATGCTGTTGTATTGCTATAATGCTTTTTAGGAGCAGCTTCACAGTCTTCCATTTTGTCTCTCCAAAATATATGAGAAGATATCTTCTCTTTTCTCCAAATCAGTGCAGCATAAATCAGTGTGGAAGGAACATAAGCAACTTGGAGAGATCATGGTGCAGGGGGGAAGAATGGAGAGAGATGATGATGAGGCAGAAAGTTGAGGTGGACAACAGTGACAATATGTGTATTATTGCACCCCATGGTATAATCTTAAAGACAAGCAAAATTTGGGATAAGCAAAATAAATTAGAGGTGCACTGTCCAGAATGAGGTTAGGGAATCTGTTGTGGTAGCTTACCATAGGGAGAAGACCAAACATACATCTGCATGATCAGGAACCTTTCTTGATGGAGATGGCCAGCACATTGTCAAGCCTTCAAGAGCAAATGCAAGAAATGAGAAGCACAGAGAAGGATTAAGTGTCTCTGATCAGATGGTAATTTAGCGACTTACCACATGACGTTCCCTCTCGGGGTCATGGGTACTTTTTGCTTCTGTCATGTTGGAATAAATTAAAGCCCATACAAAGCACTGTATGCCATCTGGGGCGGCTGGATGTCTTCTGCTTGTTTTGCATATGAGTGGGATCTCTCTGCTTATGGAGGACAGCACTTTGCTGACTCCATTCTTATAAAACTGGCAGCTGCTCTCAGGCAACATCCCTTTGATCCTGGAGAACTGCGAACTGGTCAGCACTTACATTGTTGCATCCACAAAGATAAACCATCTCCCCCTGAATGGCATCCTACTGCGCAGTGAAAACATCCTGTGGAAATGCTGGCTTCACCAGAGCTCTCAAACATGTCACACAAGGTTATTGCAACATGGGTATCTACCATTTTGTGAAATGGGAAATTCACAAGCATTTTTTTATTTTAGAGTCAATTGTAATAATTCTTCATTTATGTAATTTTTGATTCTGCATTGTGTTAAAAAAGTCTCAAGGCTCTGGAAACATTCAAATAACACTGCTGCTGCTCATAATCATGTTCTCAGCTGCATTCTCACCTAAGGCACATGACATCCTTCAATTGATACAGATAAATCATAACTGCGACTAGCACTTTTTAATTTCAATTCCACATTATTGTCTGAATTTAAATTCCTCACTGCCATGATGAAATACCTCTGCATTATTAGTTCGGGGCTCTGGGTTACCTGCCAGATAACCTAATTGCTGTGCTATCACCTTACCATACATTATTTTTGACTGGATTGGCTAAAATTGTGATTAACCACCATCAATTTTGAATGACAGACCAACTTGTTCATCAGTATTTACACCTGTGGAGGAGAACTATTCAGAGGGAAAAGTGTACAGAAAATACTGACATATTGCAATTAGCCATTTAAGTAATTAGATCAGCAGTTCATTCATTGATGTGTTATAATCAGCACAGATGGATCTGCACAACAGTGTGAGGGACTGTTTGTGTCGTCAAATTTATGTCCCTGTCTTTTTGCTGGTGCACAATATTAATGGTAAAGACTGAAGTGTGGAAGCTTGTTTTGCACTCGATACTATGATCTTGAAGGCTCCTTGTGACTTTTTTTTACAATGAAGACCCTTGACACCTATGCAGACATTATTTCCCTCTGCTGAGCTGGCAGCTAATATCATCAAGGTCCCATACCACCCTGGGCACACCCTCATTTCACAGCTAGCATCAGAAAGATGGTGCAGGAGCCTGAAAACCATAACCTCCTGCTTCAAGAACAGCTTCTTCCAGTCAACCACCAGGCTCTTGAACTACCTGCACAACCCTAATCACATTCCACCCATGGCAACAAACTACTAATGAATTTGTATAGCATACACATGGTACTTTGGTGTGCAATATTGTGATCTGGTTACCTGGTATTTCTAACAATTTAATGTACTTTGTTTATTGTATATTTATTTACGTTAGATGCTGCTCCTCTTCTGGCATCAATCACTATCTGCAGTTCATAGGGCCATACAGAGTACTGTGGAGCATGCTGAAGTCTCTGTTTGGTGTATTCTGCAGGGTTGCCTCTGAAGGATATCAGAAATGGAATCTCATCTTTCCATAACTATCCTAGTACTTTAACAACACTGTATCAGCACTTAGCTGGAAAGCAAACAAGTGTGATAATCTATGATGACAACCTTTTTCCTGGGCTGCCTCATGTTATTGTTCACAAAGACAAATAATAGGGATAGAAACACTATATTTTCGGCACAACTGTATCAAAAATCATATCAAATGATACATATGATTCTTAAAATCACATGCACAATCTTAAAAAAAGCAATTCTGCTTCTCCTAAAGTAACAACCCCATATGCTTACCAACTATCTGCATTGATTATTCTTCTGACAATCTTTTAATCTCTGAGATTGATTTAACTACAAAGGGGTTTTGGCCAACTGTAGGCTCCAATCCTGATGCACTTAATTCTAATGTCTTCACCAGGGACCTCTTCATCAAGAAGGTCCTGCTGGAGACCTACAAATTTGAGGCCACGGATATCTACTGCCTTAAGGACTTCTGGATAACGGATACTTCGATGTTACTTTCAAACCTCCAACAGGTTTGCGGAAATTGCGCAAGGACTTCCAAGAGAAGGGAAATTAAACCCTTCTGTCACTGAAGGTGCGGCCACTCTTCACCTTTCCCGCCCTGAAGTAATGAATGATGTGTGTGCATACGTTTAACCCACATGTGCCAAACATGGATGTCCTTACCTTCCTAGCTGAGGGACATTGAAGGAGCGGGAAGCTATGTTGACAGGAATTATCCGTTTGGGGTCTGGACCAGGAAGCCCCAAGTGAAGGTCAAGTTGAGGGTGGATGCCAAAGGAGCAATTCTCAATCTTCCACCTCCCCTCATTGACATTCGCTATCGGAGGGACCTGAGGGTTTATGACGTACGAACTACTGCAACAAATCATGTGCTGTATTGGGCTGCAAGGACAGCAAACAGGAAAGCCACCATACCATGAACTGTAAAGAAAGCAAGTATTGCAAGCTGCGCGGGGAAAAAGGCCACCATTCCAGGGCCTACCCTAAACAAGCTTGCACCTATGCACAGGTGATAAGAGGGCCAATGGGTTGATCATGTACATAAGGAGCAACAACCACAGAAATAGCGGTTAATTCGGTTCCCTGGTTGCCCACTTTCTTCACCAAAAACAGACTCTTCTATCACAGGTGCACCGACACCCCACTTTGCACAACACCTCAAATGCTGGTCCATTACAATGCTCTTGGCTTGATGGAAGAATATTTTTGCTAAAAAATATTCAAGTATAGAAAATAGAAAGAATAACATTTTCGAACACACTTACTCCCAGTAACACAACTTTATTGCTAAGTGTAGAGAAACCTGGTCACTTCTACCATGCTGTGATGATTATCAAATTAAAAACAAAAAAAAGCTATTGATCCACTGCTTCTGCCTTGGATGATTCAGAGAGTCATCATCAATCTTAAATCCCATTGAGAGAGCTTTTCAGCTGCAAGAACATGGCTGAAGTGCCTTAAAACATTGAAAAAATGGACTATTGAAATTCTGATCCTGTTAAAATACTGCTATTCACACAGTACCAAATAGATGGGTTGTGTCAAAAGAGGCATTAAGAATAGACTTCTTCTCCTTCATCAAAGTCCCTGATCATCCTAGTGTGGCCTGTTGCATGCTGCCCAAACCCTCTGGGAATAGAAAATTGCCAATTCCGTCAAGTCAAAGGCACCCAATAAATGAATCCTCAGCAGCTAATTGCCAGACAAAACACTAACTGCTCATTTAGTTTTGCAAGGTGTGTATGCAATCGGCCATTAGCTCTGAGCCTGCCCATTTCAGTCACCTAATGCCACGAGGACATTCTCTTAAGTAGCAATGAAATGGAAAACACAATTTGTTCCTTGTTCTTGCAACATTGTCCCAAAACAATAATTAAGTGGAGCTTTGAATTCCAATTTATGGCATGGCTTTGTGTGGTCAGTGATGTTAGCAGGTGATTGCTAGAAGAAAGTCCAGTATATTAATGTGCATCATGACCGTGCATGGCCGAGACCAGGAATCATTTCTACGTCATATTGCACCAAAGGGATCTACTCAGGCAAGATCAATTTTATATTGCAATACACACTGAAAAATTCACCACTTGATCCAATTTCTAAGCTGTCGTCCTCACACTGAGGGAAATCATTGAGATGAGTTCTGTGAAGGGCTCCTGTTGAGCCACTACAGATTCTGAATACAAGCCCTGAGAACTACTGAGCGAATTGTGATTATGATTGTAAGAAATTGAGTGTTGAACTGTTCAACAGTATTGAGAGCTGAATAACTGATGATCTCCAGACATTGAGAAGGTCATGTTTCTTCTCCAGTCCTGTAGATCCTGCAGTGATTAATGAAACAATGTGATAGCTGCAGGCTCTTGACTCATGTCGGGCAGAAAATGTTTAAAGGACTGAACATTTGAGTAGTTTGGGATGTGGTAGTCTTCTTTTGTCATTTACATTGGGCTTCTGAAACATGAAGATATCCAAAGGTCTTCCTGAAAGCTCCCTCCCTATTTTGAGAGATAGTAGACCAGTAGTATAGAAGTGAGATCGACCAAATGGTGCCAGCACAACTACCTGGCTCTCAATATCAGTAAAGCCAAGGAATTGATTGTGGACTCTGGAAGAGGAAGGATGAGGACCCACAATCCTGTTTATATCAATGGGACGATGATGGAGTCAAAAACTTCAAATTTCTGGGCGTGCATATTTTTGAAGATCTTTCATGGACACACTGATGCAATTATAAAGAAAGCACATCAGCGCCTCTACTTCCTGAGAAGATTACGGAGATTCAGTATGTCAAAGAGGATTCTCCTGAACTTCTACAAGTGCACAGTAGAGAGCATACTGACTGGTTGCATCATTGTCTGGTTCGGCAACTTGAACGCCCGGAAGCAGAAAAGACTGCAAAAAGTTGTGAACACTGCCCAGTCCATCACCGGCTCTGACCTCCCCACCATCAAAGGGATTTATCGGAGTTGCTGCCTCAAAAAGGCAGCCAACATCATCAGAGACCCACACCACCCTGGTCTCACATTCATTTCACCACTGCCATCGGAAGAAGGTACAGGAGCCTGAAAGCCATAACGTTCATGTTCAGGATCAGCTTTTTCCCTACAGCAATCAGGCTATTAAACACTACAGCCTCATATAGGCTCTGAACTGCAATAGACTATTATTATTATGGTTGCAGTGTTATGTTTGTTTTTTAAGTATGTGTGTATGTGTATATATATTATATTTCGAGTGGGGGCGCCGTCGAGTATGGCTGCCCTGCCTGCAGCTGTTTGTCCTTTCACCCTTTTTTTTAATTTTTAGTGTGTTGAAAGTTTTTGTTTTGGAGGTCTAGTCTTTTTATGTGGGGGGTGGGGGGGGGAGGGGGAAACTGTATTTCTCTGTCCCTACCTGGTCGGAGATGCGGCTTTCCTCCGAGCCGCTTCTTCGCCCCTTCCTCGCGGCCTACCAACGGGACTGGAGCGGCGTTTCCTGCCGGGACCGGCCAGAACCTCAGCTTCGGCGGCGGCACAGCGCAGAAGGACCATCTCGGAGTGTTGAGACCGCCGACTCCTACATTGCGGAGCTGTGGTCGCGGAGCGTCCAGTAACGGGCAGCGCTGGGTTTAAACACCGTGGAGCCCGGGATCTCTCGCCGAGATCGCCAGTGTTGGAGCTCCAACCAGTGCGGCCTGTGGACTTCGGGAGCTGCGGTCTCTGGGGATGAATTGGCTGTTCCAGACCCTCCAAGCCGCTGAGTGTTCTCCCGAAGCCGGAGCTCCATCATCCGGCGAGAGGGCCTGTAACATCGGGCCGCCGTCGCGGTGACTGCGGAGGCATCAATAGGCCGGACCATGTGTGAACAAGAGGAAGAGGACTGGACTTTGTTGCCTTCCCTCACAGTGGGAACCATTTGTGGGGGGATGTTTTTATGTTCAATGTTAAATTCTTTAAGTGTGTGTTTTATTTTTATTGGTGTGCTGCAAATGGCAACTCAAATTTCACTACACCAGTTGGTGTACGTGACAATAAATGTCCTTTGTCCTTTGATACATATGGGTATGTTATGAGTAGGTGTATATATACACACTGAGCTTTTCTTTTCTCTCTCGTTTGTCATATCATACAGGTTTACATGTTCTGTTGTGCTGCAGCAAGTAAGAATTTCATTGTTCTATCTGGGACATTTGACAATAAAACACTCTTGACTCTTGACATTACACTTTTTGCGAGCAGTCTTTGGGAACATTCTTGGATCATTCCCTTCATCTACATATAGCAGTTCAATGACTGAATTTAGAGGGACCCAGATTCTGTAATGGAAATGAAGTCGGGTGAATAATTTTGCTTTTGTTTGGTATATTAACTTCACTTCAGTGGAAAGATTGTTGGCACAAAAAGGATTGAGAAAAGTGTTAGAGCATTAACAAAGTTTTTCTTTAAACTATACATATTGTATATTCTGTACCCAATGGATTACGATCACAACTTATATTGTATTATATTCTGACATAGACATAAGATGGAGATGACCTTCTGCGACGTTAGATTTCTGTGGGTTTCAAAGAGTCGAAAGCTACTTTGAGGTCAGATAAGGTTGTGGATAAATGTTAATGCTGCTCCCTCTATTTTCATGAAGATGGCATGCAGTGATGATTGCTTTCAATGTGCCCCTAGGTGACTAGAATTCACAGCGTAGTTTGGGGAGCAGCTTGTTGGCAATGCTGGTTCAGGATGGCACCAGTGATGACTTTTCTTATGACAGGTAACAGGAAAACACTCAATAATTATTGCAATTGGATAATGGGCCTGTCCCACTTAGGCAATTTTTCGGGCGACGACAGGTTGAGAATTTTTCGGCGACAGTGGCGACAATATTTGCAATTTTTACGGGAATTAAACTTAATGAATTCCATTAAAACTAGTCCCTGGCAGTTGCCTAAAGAGTCGTCTAAGTGGGACAGACCTATTAGTCACCTCACTTGAGGATGGTCACCTAGGGATTATCCAATGTTCCTTCACAAATATTCCTCGCCCAGACATAGGAGATAAGGTTACGAATTTGTAACTTAAGTTACTTTCAGCTACGCTTTGTAATTTCGGCAGGATTGCCACCTGGTCATGGGGTCTTGTTAATTTTCAGTTACTCGCCCAGGCTACACTGATAGCAGCTGCCAAACCCATGCCCTCTACCATCAGCAGGATAAGGAAAGCAGGTGCAAGGGATCTCCACCCCCTTCAAGATGCATACCATTCCTCGTAGGAAATATAGAATTGGTCCTCCATTGCTAGGTCTACATCCTAGATCTCCCTCACCAATTGCACAGTGGGAATACCTTTGCCAGGGTGACAACAGCAGTTCACAGCTTATGCTTTCTCAAGGGCACTTAGTACGTATGTTACAATACTTACCTTCAGCGGCGCTGCAGTTCTGTCACTGCCCGTGTGCGTGACTTTGGCGCCTTTGAGAGGGAGGGGGCAGGTTTAAAATGTGGTATTTCGGAAGCCTATTTAAATCGATCTTGAACAGGCTATTTAGTTGATGAAGAAAAATCGCTTTGACTGCCGTTCTCTGAAGCGATTTTTAAACTGCGCTTACTAATTTAATTGCTGTAGTAAATTTAAAATCATCTTGTAAAGCCGTGAACGCTGACAACGGATGGATCTCGCGTAGAGGACAAGGCAAGGTACACAGTTTATTTTTTCATAAAAAAGTGCTTCTTAGGATACCTTTAATCAACATTTCACATTGCAAGAAGGTGATTTATTCCCCATACGAACCGGCAGTATTTTTCCTGCCGATATGGGGTTTAAATTCACCGTAACTGCAACGTTCCAATCGATCGCGTTCCAGAAAATCCCACTCGCAAGATGATTTAAATGGCCATTAATTTACGGGAATTAAACATTAAATTCCTTCCATTTGGCGTATAAATTAATGACAATGAGATTTAAAAATCATGTTATATTGTGAATTCTTGTGTGAATGTTATTTGGACACTTAGGCTATTTAAAAATGTTCATCTTTTCGTAAGAAATATATAGATGTTTAGATCTAGTAATTGAATTTTTAAATTAGCTACAATTGGGTAACTAACTAATTATATGCTTTAATTTCAGGTCATCCAAGTAAGATTGTTTCATATTTGTTTCAGAATACTTCAATCTATAATAACTGAAAATTTCTTTCAGTTCTCTTAATTTTTAAGAAAGTTATGGGCTTTTGACTGTCCTCGATCTCAGCTTTTGTGTTAAGTCAAAGGAAGCAATAGAGAACAAGATGCTAATTTCCAAGTATGAAAATGGCCATAACTTTTTTAATACTGAAGATATGAAAGTGAATTAGGTGTCAAATTAAACTTCTTTTTTATGCTTTATCTGATGGGATAAATTGCAGACTTGATTTTCTAAATCTCAAAATTGTGTAACATTGCTACACTTAGGAATGGGCAAAAAAGAATGCTGATCATACTAACTATGCTGTGAAGGTTATCTTTGTGTAATGATGTAAATTATTCAGTGTTTTGCCATCCAGTTCTGTTATTGTGGATATGTAGTGGATTTGTACTATTTATTCATTTTTTTTTCATGTTTGTTTAAATTAAGATGGGTGGTATGCTCAAGATGGCGCCTGCGTGCCGCAACTTTTGCGGAGCTTCGGAACATAAAAGGCTCATCTACAACTTCCAGCAACTTACCTGGATCAGGAAAACGGCAGTAATTGATGCCGTTTCAGACAAGCTGCTGGGGCAGCAGAAAGCACTGGCAATTTTGCGATCTTCCGCAGCTGCGGGAGCCCCGGACTTTAAACTTTTCCACGCTGGCTGTGAAACTCCTGACCCGACTGAGGAACCCAGGTACGGCACCTGGAAACCCCGGGATGACCTCCAGAGCTGACGGGCTGGATCTCCCAGAAACAATGAAGCTGGAGATGCCGACTCTGAGGGAACCCCCGTTCGTTACGGGGCTGGAGCTGCCGTCTGTGAGGGAATTCCCGTTCCAGCGCAGGTCCTCAGAAACAGCAGGTACAGTCAACTCAGTGCGTGGAAACAAAGGGGAAGCCTCCATTGTGTCTGGAAACGTGGCCAGCGGGCAGGACTTCAGGTCAGACTAAAGCGCAGGGGACTTCGACCCCCTCTCCCTAATATCCTACTGGCAAATGTACAGTCCCTTGAAAACAAATTTGAGGACTTAAGGGCAAGGCTGCTTTATCAAAGGGAGCTGAGGGAATACTCTGTGTTCTGTTTCACAGAGACATGGCTCATCACCAGCTCCCCAGACTCAGCGGTCCAGCCTGAAGGGTTCTCCATCCACCGTATGGACCATACACTGGCATCGGGGAAAGGGAGAGGAGGGGGCGTCTGCCTCAGGGTCAACTCTGCGTGGTTGTCAGACGTGGCAGTCCTGTCCAACTCCTGCTCTCCACACCTCGAACATCTGCCGGTGAAGTGCTGTCCTTTCTACCTACCGAGGGAATTCACCTCCATCATCCTGACCGCGGTCTACATCCCACCCCAGGCAGACGTCCGTCTGGCACTGGAGGAGCTGCACGCCGTGGTCAACAAACACCAGACGTCTTACCCCGAGGCATTTACCACCATTGCTGGGGACTTCAATAAGGCAAATCTAAAGAAATCACTCCCCAACTTCCACCAACATGTCTCCCTGCTGCACCAGAGGACCAAACACCCTCGACCACTGCTACACCACCATCAAGAATGCTTACCGCTCTATCCCTCGCCCTCACTTTGGTAAATCCGACCATACCGTGGTGCTGCTTCTCCCTGCCTACAGACAGCAATTAAAGAGCGCACCCCCAGAGGTGAGGACAGTACAGAGCTGGTCGGGGGAGGGGGGGGGGGGGGGGGGGGGGGGCAGAGGAACAACTACAGGACTATTTGGAGTCTGTAGTTCAAGGACTCGGCAACGGACTTGAATGAATACGCCACAGTCTTAACAGACTTCATTAAGAAATGTGTGGAGGACTGCATCCCTACAAAAACCTTCCGAGTGTTTCCCAATCAGAAACATTGGATGAACTGTGAGATCCGCATTCTTCTGAAGACCAGACACCAGGCATTCATGTCTGATGATACAGTGGTCTACAAGAAGTCCATATATGACCTTGGTAAGGCCATCAAAAAGGCCAAAAGGGACTTCTGCTCCAAGCTGGAGGATGAGACAAATGTACGGCAGCTGTGGCAGGGCCTGAATGCAATCACCTCCTAAAAGGCGAAACCAGGAGGCAGCTTGAATGTCGGCGATACATCACTCCATGACGAGCTTAATGCATTTTATGCACGCTTTGAAAGGGAGAACACCGATGTGCCTTCCCGAGCCCCCATTCGCTGTGATGGTATTTCAGTCTCAGTCACAGGGGCCGATGTCAGGAAATCCTTCAGAGGGGTGAACCCTCGAAAAGCATCTGGACCTGATGGTATACCTGGTGGTGTCCTAAAAACCTGTGTGGACCAACTGGCTGGATTTTTACGGACATTTTCAACCTGTCACTTCTGAGGTCTGAGGTTCCCACCTGCTTCAAAAGGGCATCAATAATACCGGTGCCCAAGAAGAGCAAGGTGACATGCCTCAATGACTATCGACCAGTGGCACTAATGCCTGTGGTGATGAAGTTCTTTGAGAGGTTGATCATGGTGCAAATCAACTCCTACCTCGATAAAAACCTGGACCCACTGCAGTTCGCTTACCCGCCACAACAGATCAACGGTGGACGCGATCTCACTGGCCCTCCACTCCGCTCTGGACCACTTGGACAATAAAAACTCATATGTCAAGCTGTTATTCATCGATTACAGCTCGGCATTTAACACAATCATCCTCTCCAAGCTGGTTACCAAACTCGCAGAACTGGGTCTCTGCGCATCCCTCTGCAATTGGATCCTCGACTTCCTCATTCACAGACCACAGTCTGTTCGTATTGGTGGTAATGTGTCAGACTCGATAACAATCAGCACGGGAGCACCTCAAGGCTGCGTGCTCAGCCCCCTGCTGTACTCACTCTATACTCATGACTGCGTAGCCGGTCATAGTGCGAACTCCATCATTAAGTTCGCTGACGACACCATTGTTGTGGGACGTATCACTGATGGAGATGTGTCAGCGTATATAAGAGAGATCGAGCTACTGTCCATATGGTGCCAGCACAATAACCTGGCCCTCAACACCAGTAAAACCAAGGAACTGATTGTGGACTTTGGAAGGAGTAGGATGGGGACCCACAGTCCTGTTTATATCAACGGGTCAATGGTTGAAAGGGTCAAGAGCTTCAAATTCCTGGGCGTGCACATCTCTGAAGATCTTTCCTGGTCCGAGAACACAGGTGCAATTATTAAGAAAGCTCATCAACGCCTCTGCTTCCTGAGATGATTACGGAGAGTCGGTCTGTCAAGGAGGACTTTCCCTAACTTCTGCAGGTGCACAGTAGAGAGCATGCTGACCAGTTGCATTGTGGCTTGGTTCAGCAACTTGAGCGCCCTGGAGAGGAAAAGACTCCAAAAAGTAGTAAATACTGCCGAGTCCATCATCGGCTCTGACCTTCCTTCCATCAAGGGGATCTATCACAGTCACAGCCTCAAAAAGGCTGGCAGCATCATCAAGGACCCACACCACCCTGGCCACACACTCATCTCCCTGCTACCTTCGGGTAGAAGGTACAGGAGCCTGAGGAGTGCAACGACCAGGTTCAGGAGTAGCTACTTCCCCACAGCCATCAGGCTATTAAACTTGGCTCGGACAAAACTCTGAACATTAATACCCCTTTATCTGTTATTTGCACTTTATCAATGTATTCATTCATGTGTGTATTTACGTATATAATGGTATATGGACACACTGATCTGTTTTGTAGTCAATGCCTACTATGTTCTATTGTGCTAAGCAAAGAAGAATGTAATTGTCCTGACACGACAATAAACTCTTTTGACTTTGACTTTGATAAAGCAGCAAAAAGATTTTAAAATAGTCGAACTGTCTGAATCCCTGCAGCACCTTTGAACATAATACTGTAATTGGTAAGGGCTGAACATGGAAAACATTCCAACTGAAAGAACGCTGTGCAAGAGATTCAGCTTAAAATCTGGATGGTTAAATACTCAAAATATAATCCTTTAAATTATTTTGTTGTATTGCTTCATTTTGTACAACTCTGCTTTCTCGAAGAATTTGGTGGAAATATTAGCAACCAAACAGATGCTGCTCCCACTCAATCATCGCAACTGCCTGAAAAGTATATCCTACTGTAACAAGGTTTCCATGATACTTTCAATAAAATTAGAGGGGAAGTAGCTCAGTGAACTTTCTAATCCAAATAATACAGATGTTACTTGCTTAGTTTTTCACCGTCAGGACATGAGCCCAATTATTTAAATCTCTTCCTACATCCATTGTCTTCACATTCTATCCAAACATGGTCGGCCCATCCATTTAAATCTCCTTCCACAGCTCATATGCACCATCTACAAAACAGATCAGTGTGTCCATATACCATTATATACGTAAATACACACATGAATGAATACAAGTTCAAATAACAGATAAAGGGGTATTAATGTTCAGAGTTTTGTTACGGACCATATAAACATTTAATCTGTTTATATGGTCCGTAGTTCAGAAAGCTATGGTCTAGCATAGCTCAGAAAAGGAAAAAGTTAGCATTGTAGTCAAGGGCCTGTCAATGGCGACCTTATTTGCGAGTTTAGGAGAGTTTGCGCTCGCCACAAGCTCTCAGTATGGTCGACACGTGGTCAGAGGTAAGTCTCCTTCATGGTTGAGAGGAGTTCCCGCATAGTGGTTTCTATCGCAGCCTCAGTTTAATCGAGGAACATTTTTCAATAAGCTGAGAAATTTTCTGCGAGCAAAAAATGGTTTGCATGGAGAAAATCAATACTTTTGAAATCGTAGTATAGTGGTAGTGGGATCGCCATGTCGTTGGCTCGTTGGGGAAAAAAAAACATAAGCACGAGTTTTCAGAACCAAGGCAAACTGACCGGTAATGTTAAATGCCCGCTAAACTTCACAGCTGTGTATCTCTGGCTTATTAAAAGTTGTCTAGCTTCTTAAAAGTGTCTCCACTCCTTCTCCCCCGTTCTTTCCTCCCCCCACTCTTTTAAAGGACTTACCGTACACTGTGCCAGCCGTCTTTAACCTTCCTGTTCATCGCAGGTATCACCTTGGCTTTGCACCGTGTGAATTTCAGACAGTGCTCCCCCACTTTCCCTGGCCCCTGCCTTTGCAATGTGTTTGTGTATGTGTGTGTTCAGCGCTGATGGTCGATCCAGCTCGTGGTTTTTCAAGCGAGTGCCCCCGAACTTGAAGGTCGCAGACTGTTTGCTGAAAAGTCGCGTAAGTGGGACAGGCCCTTGATGTATTGGGCTGGTTCTCCAGAAAACAACAACCAGGGGGCACAGCCTTAATCCAACTAGTTGGTGGTTACAAAGAAATTCGACTCAAATAAATAGTGAATACAATGAGTGGTGGAAACCAGCTATCAATTGCATCTAGGATTGACCAATAAAGTTTTGCTTGCAATGTTCAATTTCTATGAATGAATATATTAATTTTCATTCAGCTTTTTAATCATAGTCCATATACACTCAAACCTATCACAGGCTCCACCAGCCCAAATAAATCTTTAATAAACATCCATTTTCCAGAGGGGCTAAAGAAAAGCTATGATATATTAACCCATTCTTAAGGGGCTGTCCCACTGTGGCAACCTAATCCGTGAATTAAGAAGAGTGTCTTCGACCTTCAAGATCGAGGGCATGCCTGGAAAACCTCAAACTGGATCGACCGTCCGCGTTGAAACCGCGAGCCGGATCGACCGACCGCGCACACACACACAAACACATCACAAAGGCGTGGGCCAGAGAAAGCGGTGGAGCGCTATCTGAAATTCACAGCCACGGTGAAGAGGAAGGTTAAAGACGGCTGCACAGTGTAAGGTTAGTCCTTTAGAGAGCACGGAGGGTGGGGGGGAGAAGCGGGGGGTGAGAAATGGGGGGGGGGGGGGAGAAGGGGGGAGGGGGAGGAGAAGTATAATAAAGTTTAGCGGGCCTTTTACTTAATCGTCAGTTTTCATTGGTCCTGAAAACACCAATGAGCCAATCAAAATGCCCACAATTTCCAAATATGAACATCACCAGTAGGTAGGATGGTCCAAGTTTCTTAAATCGAGAAAAAGATAATTAGTCTGTTCAGCTTTACTTGTTTAAGTTAAAAAATAGGAAAATACAGTTTATGACAATCAGCTGAAACGTCAACTCACATCGGCTCAGCAGTCAAAGCCTTAAACTAGCAATGTTACAACATATTGAGATTAAGAAAATCAAGTCTGCAATTTCTCCCATCAGATAAAGCATAAAAAAAAGTTTAATTTGACACCTAATTCACTTTCATATCTTCAGTATTAAAAAAGTTATGGCCATTTTCATACTCGGAAATTAGCATCTTGTTCCCCATTGCCTTTCCATTGACTTCACTCAAAAGCTGTGATCTAGGACAGTCAAAAGCACATAACTTTCTTAAAAATTAAGAGAACTCAATGAAATTATCAGTTACTTTAGATTTAAGCATTCTGAAACAAATATGAAACAATCTTACTTGGATGACCTGAAATTAAAGCATATAATTAGTTAGTTACCTAATTGTAGCTAATTACAAAATTCAATTACTAGATCTAAATATCTATCCATTTCTTAAGAAAAGATAAACATTTTTAAATTGACTAAGTGTCCAAATAACATTCACACAATAATTCACAATGTAACATGATTTTTAAATCTCATTTTCATGAATTTATAGGCCAAATGGAAGGAATTTAGTGTTTAATTTCTGTAAATTAATGGCTATTTAAATCAAAGCGAGTGGGTTTTTGTGGAATGCAGTGGATTGGAACTTTGCGGTTTGCGGTGAATCCACAGTCGGCAGGAAAACTACTACCGGTTCGTATATATTTTTTGTCCCCATTTCACAACATGAAAATGTGATTAAATGCTTTCTAAGAACCATGTTTTTATGTAAAAATAAACTGTGTACCTTCTTTTCTCCCCTACGTAAAATCCTTCCCGTTGTCGGCGCTCACGGCTTTAGAAGATGATTTTTAAATTACTCTAGCTAATAAACTATCTAGTGTAGTTTAAAAATACTTTTATAAATCAAATGTCGGAGCGATTTCTCTTTAGCGACGAAATCCCCTGAGATGGATCGACTTGAACTGACTGGTACCTTAAACCCGCCCCCCCTGCACCAAAGTCGCGCACACGGGGAGTGGCAGAACTGCAGCGCCGCTCAAGGTAAGTATTGTAACATACCTACTTAAACTGTCTAATCATATTCTCCAACTTATCTGGCTCAGCGCGTTGTGCTCTCAACTCTGACTCAGAAGACTGTGGATTCCAAATGCTATTCTACTCAGTACAAAACCGCACTGATACACTCCCGTCATGTTGCAGTGAACTGCACTACTGGAAGTATACGAGCAAGTTTCCCCAGTTCTAGAACAATACTGGTCCCTTAACCCAACAACACAACAACAATAAATCATTAGTTTCCTGGATTTGAATGTGAATGCTGCTATAAATTGTTATGCATTCTGTATGTAAATATTGCCCATATTATGTTCTTTTGGAGAGCAGAGTTAATTGGCAGTGTTAATTCCCATATTTACCACTGGGAGGGCATTCTAGAGTCTCATGGGCCTGTCCCACTGTACGAGTTCACCCAAGAGCTCTCCCGAGTTTAAAAAAATTCAAACTCATGGTAAGCACGTAGAATGTACGTGGCGGGAACATCGGAGCTCGGGACATCTCTTAGCAGCTCGTAACGCTAACGGCAGGTACTCGGGATACGTGGTAAGCTCGTGAAGACTCATGAAGATTTTTCAACATGTTGAAAAATGTCCACGAGAGCCCCGAGTACCTACGAACGGCTGTTACTGTAATTCGCCGAGTTCGAATTAGGGGAAACTCAGGAGAACTCTTGAATTAGCTCGTACAGTGGGACAACCCCATAACAACTCATCATATATAAAGGTTTTTTAATGTCACCTTTTGGCTACATAACCATATTTGCTGCCCTTCAGAAGATATTGCACAGCTTGTAATATTGCCAAAGGTTTTATATGAATGGAAGTTCATTTATTTCTTTCACAAATTCATTGACGTTCGGGACTTTGAAATGCTCAAAATGGAAGATGTTACATAAACGCAATTATTTCCTTTGTTTCAGTTCCAGAAGAGGCCGTGCATTTCTGTTGGCTTTGTTAAAATTATACAACAAAGAGCCAATACACATACAGAAACCAGACATGACAATTTTATTCGCAATCCTGGAATCATGCCAGCAACAGGTCTCATACATTTACATCTGACCATTCAGGTTGAAACAGATGCAGATTAATTATCAAATTTATGTAGGTAGAATGCAGGCCACAAAAAGCAACAGAAAATTACAAATAGAAATGCATCACTTGAGCCAAACAGTCTCTCTCTACACAATTGTTCACAACTCTATTTGCATATCTGCCTTTTTTTCATCTCTGCCTATTCACTTTTCTCTCACATTCCCAAGCTCTTATAATCAACATTCAACAGTGTGATGGGTCTCCAATTCCTTAATTCCATCTCCCCCTTCTGCTTGGACATTACGGTGATGCTGCCCTTCCTCATGGAGTCTGACATGCTGCCGGCTAGAAGCATGTCGTTGTACACTTCAAGGAGGTCCGGGGCCACCCAGTCCCACAGAGCTGAGCTTGCCGGTCCTGCACCTCTCTAAGTTCATCCCTCACATGCACCCCTCTCGACTGCAGAAGGACCAGTTGCTGCAAATCTGTCTGGAGTTGACACAATTCCCTTAAATATGAAGAACCTCTTGATGTTCTCCTTGGTTGATTCTAAGATCCTGTCTAAGGCCATCGCCAACCGGGTCAAGTCTGTTCTGGAACAGGTGATCCACCCGGACCAAACCTGTGCTGTACCTGGCTGACAGCCTGACGCTGCTGAGAGATTCCATTGCCTACGTGCAGGACAGACGGGTGGATGCCTGCCTAGTCAGCTTGGACCAGGAGAATGCCTTCGACAGGATATTGCACACATACACGAGGGACTTGCTCTCCAAAATGGGCTTTGGGGAATGAATCAGAAATTGGATTCAACTGCTCTACACCGATATCTGTAGTGCAGTCCAAATCAATGGGTGGGAATCAGACAGCTTCCCCGTCAGGTCTGGAGTCAGGCAGGGTTGCCCTCTCTCCCGTCTTGTACGTCTGTTGTATTGAACCTTTTGCCGAGTCCATCAGGAAGGTGCGAGCATAAGAGGAGTGACATTGTCAGGCAGTGGGGGCACTCGGGTCAAAACCTCCCTGTACATGGATGATGTCGCCGTCTTCTGCTCGGATCCAAGGTCAGTCCGCAGATTGATTAATGTCTGTGACCAGTTTGAATCAGCCACGGGAGACAGGGTGAACCGCAGGAAGAGCGAGGCCATGCTCTTTGGCAACTTCCATCCCCTTCACCATCAAGCCTGACTTCTTGAAGGTGCTGGGGATCTGGTTCGGGGGGCTGAGGCATGTGACAAGAATTGGCTGGAACGAATAGCCATGGTGGGGAAGAAACTGGAGCTGTGGAAGCAACGCTCCCTCCAGGATCACCCAGGCCGTCTTCCAGTTTATCTGGAGGTCGAGGATGGACCGGGTGCGATGGGCCACATTGCACAAGTCGACAAACAACGGAGGTAAAAGCGTGCCCAACGTCGCCCTCACCCTGATGGCCACTTTTGTGTGTGGCTGCATCAGGCGGAGCATAGAGCCAAGGCACGTGGGCACCAAGTGTCATTACCTGCTGAGGTTCTACCTGTTGCGAAGGATGGGCTTGGCGCAGATGCCACGCAATATGCAGTCAGCTGGACATTGCCGCATCATCTGGCTTTCGTTGAAAGGTTCTTCCGGACCAACACCTTTGACCAAAAGTCAATCGGGCAGTGGTCAGCACGGAACGTCCTGCAGGAAAATGACTCCATGGATCCTGTGGCATGGTTCCCAGAGCAGACGGCCCAGCTTGTCAGGCAAAATGCCTCATCGCCAGAACTCACCAACAAGCACCAAGACCTGGCTTGGCTGGCATTGAGGGGAGCCCTCCCAGTCAGATCCTTCCTGCACCGTCAGAACCTCACTACCAGTGCACGCTGCCCTCGGGACAGCTGCTATGGAGAGGAGACGGTTGCCCACCTCTTTGCAGAGTGTGGATTTGCAAAGAGAGTCTGGAGAAGTTTGCAAGGGTCCCTCGCACGCTTTATCCCGAACAGCTCCGTCACAGTGGGCTCTATGATTTACGGACTGTTCCCAGGGACGCATTCAGAGACTGTCATCGAGTGCTGCTGGAAGGTCATCAATTCGGTGAAAGACGCTCTTTGGTCAGCCCGAGCATTGTTGACCACCCAGCGGAGCGAGATATCCGTCGGGCAATGTAGCTGATAGGCCCACAGCAGACTGCAGGAGTACCTGCTGAGGGACGCACTGAAGCTTGGTGCAGCCAACGCCAAGGCTTGGTGAGGGAGGACCAGAGTCTAGGGTCTTTCCACTGCTGGACATGGGGGGCAGGGTGTGGTGGAGACGCCCTTCTAAACAAGGGAAGGGATCCCACGCCAGTGGGTCACATGAGTGGCATGGGTATGGGGTAAAATTGTAATTTGGGAAACTCTATTGAATGTATGTATAGCCCCCGAGAATGTTGGATGGAGTTTTGTATAGATCATGTATTGTATATATTTATTTCTCGAATAAAGTATATTTTGAAAAAAAGACATTCCCAAGCTCTTCCCCTTTCATGCAATATAATTCTCATTTGTGTTAATCAAGTTCATGAGGAAATTTAGCTTGCCCTGATGAGACCTGTAAATTAACCCCACCATCTTGGTTGGCATGGATGAGTTTTGCTGAGGGGCTTGTTTCTACTCTGTATCAATCAATTATTCTATCTTTTGCCCTCAAAGCCTTATGTTCACATGGTTGTAACCCCATTTTCATTATGCTTTGCACACAACCTAAACCCTAAGACACAGAAAATTGTTGTTTAATCCACTCAAAGTATGATTGTTTTTTGTTGTACAAGGTCTGCAGTTATAGACTGACCCAGACTTAGTGCTATTCTCTTCCTGAAATTGTACAGCTGAAACATAGTCTAAGATCTCAACTACAGTAACATTCAGCCAATGTCAAGCCCTCGTCCAGTTTGTTTTCATGCTTACTTTTCTTTAGAGATATAGCACGGAAACAGGTCATTTGGCCCGCTACTAGCGACACTAGCAGTCTCCTACACACTAGGAACAATTTACGATTTTTTTTACAGAAGTCAATTAACCTACAACCTGTACATCTTTGGACTGTGAAAGGAAACCAAAACACCCATAGAAAACCCACACATCCGCGGGGAGAACGTACAAATTCCATACAAACAGCAGCCGTGGTCAGGATCAAGGATCGTTATGAAGTGACAACTCCACCACTGCGCCACCCTAATGTGATACATATATGAATAACAGCTGTTATGGAATACCACGTTTTGGATGTGATTAAATGGTGGATTTAATGCTGAGTAAAAAGCACTAGAGAAATTAGCAAAAAGAGCAGACAAGTGAATTATAATACAAAGAAACATGAACTGATGCAATTTGGCAAAATGAATGGAATATGGAGAAAGAGTGGGTCATGTAGCATAGGGATTCCAGGGGTTCATAAATAGAGGCATATCATGCAAAACAAGGAAAGCCATGTTGAACTTTAAGACACTATCTAACAACAGTTAACTGGGATGTTGATCCATTTCCGGCCACCACACTTCAGGAAGTTTGTTATGACACAAGAGGCTGCAGAAATGATTTACTAGAATGGCTTCAAGGATGAGGGATCTCAGTTACAATGTCAGTGAAGCTAGGTGTGTTCATCCTGGTGCACAGAAGGTTGAGAGAAGACACAGATTTAAATTGATGGCAAAAGATATTGGGTGTGAAGAAAACAATGTATTCCTACAGAGAGGAGTCCTGATTTAAAACTTGCTGCCTGCAAGGTTATTTGAACTTGGTCATTCAGAAATTTCAAAAGCAAAGTGAATTTTTGCAGTAAAGAAATATATATTTAGTGAGTTGATTAAACAATTTTAATCAGGAGAGACCTCTGCCAGATAATATTAAGGATAATCAAGGGAATACGTTAAGGGGAAAAGGGTAACCAGATAGAGCATGGGGTCCCTCAGGAATCAAAGTGTATCATCAAAGTGTGGAGCTGGGCATATTGCTTTTTGTGGTTTACATTAACACTAAAGTGCGTGGTATTCTAGATTGTGAAGATAGTTAAAGGTTAAGGCAGAATCTTGATATATATGGGCGAGTGGGCAGAGGAATGGTTAATGGAGTCCTCTGGGCAGGACCATCACAGTGTTGGGGAGCAGAAGGATCTAGCAGTGCAGGTACATAGTTCCTTGAAAGTGGCATCACAGGAAGATAGTCGTCAATAAGTCTTTCGTCTTTCTGTGCCATCGTGATTCCCTGATGCATAAAAGTGAAAACTATTAACGTGTGCTTACCAAGTATTGGGCAGAGCCTCATTACTAAAGTTCAGTTTAGAGCAATGTACCTTCATAGTAATTCAGAGATCCACAGCAAGAAGGTTAGAAGTGGGACTTTTGAGACCGATATGATTCTGTACTGATTTGAGATACTCATTGAGGGACTATTTTTGAAAGGATCACAGCATTGGGCAGGGATCTTGGTCATTCATGTTTTGGGGGCACTTGTCTCTCCGGAGCAGACCACTGGTCAGGTGGGCTTGGGAGGACAAGAGGTCTCCAGCTAGTAGGCAATGGCAGGACAGATTTCAGGTTACAGCTCCAATAATTAGTTGCACAAGATTATTTTTGATGGTAGGACCATGAAAATGTTGCATAAAATGTTGCATGTGCAGCAGCATTGCTGTGTGGCAATGTGACACCCCCAACAGTGGGATTGCAATGAAAATGGGTAATATTAACAAAGAATAGTGAAAAATTGAGAATTCGGACATCGTTGACTTGCAATCGTGACTGTTCAGACATCTGCCAGTAAGGGATGGGAATATGTTACTGCAAATGACGCAGATATCGCAACACAATAGGGCAGAGGTGTCAATTGAGATATTCCTGCAGAGGTCAGTATAGTTTAGAAATAGGCCTTAAAAATAACGTAGCAATCTCACAGAGAAATAGACCAAAATGAGCAAGTCCTGAGGGAAATACGTTCCGAGTCTGAAGCAAATGAAAGACAGTCTATTAAGAAAAAACTTAGTCAAGGGTATCACTTAGACTGCTTTTTAGCCATCTTAGAAGCTGAATTGTTCTAAAAACCAATGGAAAACAGTTGAAAGGATGTCTGGAATCTATTGAAATAGCAGAGGAGAGCTGTGCAATTACATAAAACCTTAAACAAAAGGCTTTGTACGACATCCCAACTCTTTTTACAACCAACGCGAGAGCGTGGTTTTTCAATACTGGAAGCTCAATTTCACTCCCTCAAATCACAAGATCCCAACACTTCTTGTCAAAGATGTCCCACACTGCAGAACCAAACAAGATCAGGCCGTAAAATCAACCTGCCAGACCGGTACGGGGCAGGACAAAGCCAAGCAGTCGCTACTTGTATGCCTCGAAGGCTGAGGGGGGAGCTGTGGTACCTTCATGCCCACGTTTGTTTTGCATACAACCTGTCATCGCTGGCGACTTGCCAGCAGCCACACGAGAAGGTCCAGCCACAAGAGCTCAATGACAACTCCAAGGTCAGATGCATCAATTTGCCATATCTGCACATTCGTTATGATTGGTGAGAATGTAGGTAAAAGGGGCTTCTGGAATAAACGTGGCACAAGGTGTCTGGCTCAGCTAAATGTTGTTTGTCCTTTGCTTTTTGTCGTGGGATTCAGTAGATCCTACAACTGGCAAGGAAATTCTAATACACATTCCAGTCAATTATGTTGCAAGTTATAAGGAAGAGCTTAGAGTCCCACAAGCCTCTTTGTTTATAAAATAACTAATGGCCTTAATGAAGTGTGATTGATTTGGGTGTTTTAAGAGAGGATTACATTGTAATGTGGAGGCAGTTCTGAGGGTCGGAAGATCCCATGTGTTAATGTTGTTATAAGAATGGGGTTCCAAATGTCAGCCCAATATAGTGCAGCCGGCATTTGATAAGACAGACTGCATACAATCATGACAGAATTGAAAGCCTCCAAGAGAATGTGAAAGCGAGAGATAGAGCGGAAGCCTTTGATTTTCAGGACAGATGAAAGAGGAAAGGTCTGATGCAACCAAGATGTTAGATGAAGGAGATGGCCTGATAATAGGTGAACAAGAATGCAGAGAATCTTAAGAAGCAACTTGTAAATATTGTGACTGGGCCCCAGATACAGTCATAATGTAATACATACAATGTAGCATTGCACTTGAAAAATGGGTCATTAACTTTGATGTTAAGTTTTATGTCATAAGGGGCGAGTATAGGCGACAACAATGTTATGAAGACTATTGTGCTGAAGCAAGAATTACAGAACAGGTTGGAAAAGCAGATTTTAGATGGAAAAAACATTGCACTGGAATTACAATACGATAAAACTTTATTCATCCCTGGAGGGAAATTGGGCCGCCAACAGTCACAACATACAAGGTACACGAAAACTTGAAAACTTGAAACAAGCCTGGAGTGGATTTTTCAGCGATATTAACTAACGCACACAGTGAAGCACTGTGTGAATGAAAAGACCATGTGAATATCTAATTGCTAGAATTCATAATTGTATACCGTTAATAATTAACTACATTGTGAAATTGGTGGAACTGAGTGCACCATGTGACAAGTCAGATGCTACATACAGGTGACACGCATGTTCTGACTGTTTGGCTGACAAAAATTTGCCCTTACAAAATTCTCAAATCGCTACCCAAATATTTGAGAGGCTGAAAAAAAATCCTCTCACTGATTATATGTGGAAATAAAATAAATAAACATTTTTTTCTTCAACTGACATTTCTTGATGCATGTGCAGGTGACAACTTTGCCAACACTACCCCCTGAGATGGAGGGCTTTCCTGCAGCTGCATCATTGTTTAGTTGAGAATGACTTTGTTTATGCAAATAGCAATATAAAAGAGCCAGTAGATATGTAATGCTGAAGGCCAGGTGACATGCACCAGATTTAATTTATGGAAACTAGAGTATGATACTCAACAACAGTGAATTTGGTTAAGCCTGAATTTCCATGTTTTGTTTATGCCAAAAAAAAAAACGGTAGCTTCTCTTTGTTTCTCATCCAAAACACCTCATCCTGTGTGGACAGTTTTTTTAGTTCCTGCATTTTCTTGCTACTGCCTTTCCTCGCCAGTTTCATTGTCCTGCTGCCTGGACAGATTCATTAGTCAGAAAAAGCACACTCAATCATGAGGAGTACACCGAAACTCCACATAGACAGCACCCAAGGTCAGATTTAATCCAGAGCTCTGAAAATGTGAGGCAGCACCTCTACCAGCTGGTCACTGTCCCCTCACTTTGTTTTAACACTACTTGCACGATGAAAACTGATGCCTGTAATAGAATTGCGCCATCCATATAATGCATTCAGTTAGTGAATCTGTTAATACAATCCAGTCATTACCAATCTCCAGCTCTTTCTTCATGGCCCTGAAACATTTAACTTTCATCTACCCTCTGAAATATCTGAGCCACTCTATTTTGCCAAATTGCTTTGAATACGAAGTGATTTGAGAACCACAAGATGTCCAAAAGCTTCAATTTACAGCCCTTCCTGAGTATCTGAGTAACAAGAAATATAAAAATAATAAATGCTCGCAATATACACTCGACAAGAATGAGTTAAAATAAATTCCCAGTCTTCCTTCTCGTGGTGCAGAAGTTCAAAATGTCAGGTGATCCTCAAGCATGACTGACTATTTCCAGCATCTTTTTACAATCTGTTGTATTTCAAAACCAATGCTTGATTTCACTTCACAATTTTCATAATAATTTTCCTTGGAAAATTTTGGATCTAAACTCTTCACCTCCAATCCTCAATTAAATAAAAGTGCAGTTAAATTGATTATTTTATTATCTGTTAATGAGAAGTAATGTTTTCCCTACCTCCCTTTGAACTACACTCCTCCAATTCCTGTCTCTTCAGCAATCTTGCCTTCAGCTACTCCTATGATTGTAATTATTTCAAAAACCTTCCACCCCTTTTCCCTTATTTAAGATGCTCAATATCTACCATTTCAATTGACTTTTTGGTTGCAGAATCAGAGACTCATTCTCATTCAGAATACTCCATTAAAAAGTATGTGCAATCTCCCCACACAGCAATCCTGAACTTTCTAAATAGCTTTGTAAATTATGTTCATTCAGGTGCCTCACCCTCATATGTCCTAACGTCCCTTTTTTTGACTTGCCGTTGTTTTATTCTTCAATTCTAAAAAAAGGGCTGAGGTCTAAATTTAATCTGAAGAAGGATATAGATAGATTATGTGAAAGGGCAAGATGTGATAAAAAGAATAAATTGTGTGAAAATAGGATATTAACAATTTTGGCTGAAAAACTGGAATGTACAATATCTAAATGTTGAGAGACTGCAAACCTCTGACGTGCAGTGGTACATGGGTGTCCTAATGAGTTGCAAAAGACCAAGTAATTTGGAGAATTAACAGATTATTATTTATTGTTGGAGAAATGAATAAAAGAGGAAGGAGTTATGTGAATTATCTAGAATTATGTGAAGCATTGGCGAGTCCACATCCAGAGTATTTACCCGAGTAGAATGGGTTTCTGCTGTTCTTATCCTTCGATTTGCATCAATCCTTTTCCTGTAATCCATCATGCCTTTTGTTCAAAGAACAGAATATTGGCAGGTACAATCTTGAACCAGATAGTTTAGAGAGGATTAATCCTGATGGAGATTTTGTATAAGAAAACAGTCCATGCATATTGCTGTACACATCCATAACACATTGAGTACTATTACCATACTATTTTCTTTTAAAGATCTTCATACCTATCCAATATTGAAGCATTTTAAAACAGTGCCATCCATAAATGGACATCTATTTTAGTGTTGGGACAGAAACAGTAATTAGCAAGATTTGATCGTCTATAGCACATATCAAGTTGAATCTCCTTTCAGAACTGTAGTGTGTCTGAAAGAACCAAGGGAATTATTCTGTTAATCTGAAGCCATATCCATTTACAGCCTCACAACCCTAATGTTGTTAAGTAAATATAGCCCCCAGTCAATTAGAGGTTAGTTTTGGTTTGGTTGGTTAACTTTAAACTGGAATCAGATTATCATTTTGAGTCTCAGATTGACTAGCAATGAAAAGCAATTTTAAAATGAGTTATCAAGTGTGACATCCAGGTCAGGTCGGGGGGGGGGAGTTCCCCCCGCCGCGGGTACCATGTAATCCCGTGCTACCTGCTCTATGGGCAAATAGTCGGCGACTAAACCATCTCCCCCACTTGGTTTGCCAGGTGAGGAGGGGGCTGTGGACCCCCAGCAGGACCAAAAACAAGACCTGGTAAAGGGCGGATGAGCTTCTAGCGAGCCAATGGCCATCCACACTTCAGTAGAAGTTGCGTACATAGGATTGTAAGATGATAAAGCACCAAAATCCTATACTTCCAGCGGTGGAAGTCCGCAGGAACTGGAGGACAGAGGTATGTGGTGTGTCCGTCACCGTTCCCGTCGGAAACCAGCTCCACTGCATTGCTAATGTTTACAGCGATGATAAATCAAGTGTGACATCCTGATGGATACAAATAGATGATAACCATGCGGTTAATATATTGTGGATAAGATGGTCAATACCATAGATATTATATTATTATATTCATAACGTACTTAACATACTACATTATTGGTATTATATCAATGCTATTGCAGTATAACTGAAACAATATACTGAAGTTCGACCACTGGACATAATCTACTCACAGGTGTAAAGGATGCTCCACATAGTTCACTCAGTTTTTTTTTTACCCACTTGCGTCTACACAGTATTGGGTTTAAGAACTGTATAACATTTGGCCAGATTCAGGCTTGGAAGGAGGTATGGGTCCACCACCGATTTTCTGGCAATGGTGGTCCGGCACCTCCTTTAATCCAGAGAGCGCATTTTAAAATCCCCCCTGAAAAAAAGTGGCTCCTAGGTCAGGTGAGGAGGTAGATCTCATCCTCATCAGGACTTCTGCACTGATCGGCGAGTCGAATTTGCCCCCTGTGGACGAGGATCACGAACTCCGGCCAGGCCGGAACAGGCTTATCCTTTCCCATAGCCAACTTTGCAGGCCGGTATCTCAGCCTTTGGGCAGCCTCGACAGACCTTTCCATTGACGTTGTACTCCTCTTGGAGACCATGACCTCTATTGGTTTGGGAAAATGGATAATCCAAAATGGCAACTGAACCATCCTACCGCAACTCGAGAGCAGCCCTGAACTACTATCTTCCTCATTGTTGACCCTTGTGCTATCTTTGATCGGACTTTACTGGCTTTATCCTGCACTAAACGTTATTCCCTTATCATGTATCTGTACACTTGAACGGCTTGATTATAATCATGTATTGTCTTTCCGCTCACTGGTTAACACACAAAATATGCTTTTCACTGTACCTCAGTACATGTGACAATAAACTAAACTGAAACTGAAATCTCTGAGGCCTGATCAGATATATCCAAGGACACTGCGGGAGTCTAGAGAAGAAATTGCAGGAGCCCTGGCTGAGAAGTACGAATTATCATTAGACATGGGTGAGATCCCAGTAGATTGGAGGGTGGCTAATGCTGTGCCTCTATTTAAGAAGGGCTGGAAGGAAAAGACTAAGAACTACAGACCAGTGAGCCTAACATCTGCAGTGGGCAAGTTAACCATATAACCATATAACAATTACAGCACGGAAACAGGCCCTCTCGGCCCTTCCAGTCCGTGCCGACCATTTGTTTTCCCCTAGTCCCATCTACCTGCACTCAGACCATACCCCTCCATTCCCTTCACGTCCATATACCTATCCACAGTTACTGGAGAAGATTCTAAAGCATAAGATATATATACATTTAGATGGACTGGGGGTGATAAGGGGATAGTCAACAGGGTTTTGTACATGGGAGATCATGTCTTCACAAATCTGTTTTTGTTTTTTGAAGAAGTAACCAAAATGTTGACGAGCCCAACATGGATTATATGGACTTCAGCAAAGCCTTTGATAAGGTTGCTTTGGAAGGTTAGATTGCATGGGATCCTGGAAGAATTTGCCGTCTGGATGGAAAATTGGCTTCATGGAAGGAAGCAGAGGGTGATGGTGGAGGATTGTTTTTGCAGATTGATGGCATGTGACTATGGTGTGCCTCAGGGATTGGTGCTGGGACCATTGCTGTTTGTGGTTTGTGGTCAATGATTTGAATGCGAATATGCAAAGCATGATTTGTAAGTTTGTAGATAACATTAAAAAAAAGGTATCATAGATCGCAAAGATGGTTATCATAAATTACAATAGGATTTTGATCAGCTGGGCAAGTGGGCCAAAGAATGGCGAATGGAGTTCAATGCAGATAATTGCAAGGTGTTACATTTTGTCAAATCAGGGCACCTTCATAGTGAATGGCAGGGCCTAGGGACTGTTGTACAGCAGAGGGATGTAGGGATGTAGGTGCATAGTTCCCATCACAAGTAGATAGAGTAGTCTAGAAGGCTCTCGGCACATACTTTTCATCAGTTAGGGGATTAATTACTGAAGTTGGGATATTACATTACAGTTGTACAAACCACTGTTGAGGCCGAATGTGGAATCGTGTGTTCAGTTTTAGTCACCCTGGTCACTCTGCTATAGGAAGGATAATGTTACGCTGGAAAGAGTGCAGAGAAGATTTACGAGGATTTTGCCAGGACTCGACTACCTGAGCTAAAGGAAAAGGTTGGGCAGGGTAGGACTTTATTCCTTGGAGCATACGATGCTGAGGGGTGATCTTATAGAGATGTATAAAATCATGAGAGGAAAAGATAGAGTTGATGCACAAAGTCTTTACCTAGCGTAGAGGAATCTGGTACCAAAGGACTTAGATTTAAGGTGAGAGAGGAAAGATTTAACAGGAATGTGAGAAGGAACTTTTTCCACCCATAAGATAGTATATGGAACAAGATGTCAGAAGAGCTAGTTGAGTTAGATACTGCAAACAACATTTAAAAGACCTTTAGATAGGTACGCGTATGAGGGGACGGCAGATGCTGGTTTACACTGAAGATAAACACAAAAAGCTGGAGTAACTCAGCGTATCAGACAGCACCTCTGGAGAAAAGGAATAGGTGATATTTCGGGTTGAGACCCTTCTTCAGGCTGTGAGTCAGGGGCGAGGGTAACTAGAGAAATGAAGAGGTTCAAAGAGCAAATGAATGAAAGGTATGCAAAATGACAAATCAAAGTCAGCAACAATGATCAAGAAAAGGTGGAGCACACAATGGTCCATTGTTGGCTGTGGAGAAGATGACAACGAGTGAAACTAAATATGAGGTGCTATTCCTCCAATTGATGTTTGGCCTCACTCTGACAGTGGAGGATGCCCAAGACAGAAAGGACAGTATGGGAAAGGGAAGGAGAGTTAAAGTGTTTGGCAACTGGAATATTATAAGTGGGGACTGAGCAGACATGAAAGTGATCAATAGCATAAATAGGAAAGGTTTAGAGGAAATATGAGCCAACCACAAGCTGGTGAGGCTAGTTTAGTAGGGGCATTTTGGTCAATATGGATGTTGGGCTGAAGGGCCTGTTTCCGTGCTGTGAGACTCTTTGACTATGAGATATCTGCCTGAATAAGTTCAAGGGGAGTTTTAAAGGATGAGAAAAAGGTAATTTGTTGAAGAAGGTTTGAGAAGAAGTTCCAAAATCCAACATTGGCAGCTGTTGGCTGAACCAAGAAGATGAGAGATGCATCAGTCACAGAATTGAAGCAGCACAGAGATCACAAGGAGTTGTAAGGGTGGAGGAAATTACAAATACAGAGCATAAGATGAGGCCCCAGACGAATCCAAGTAGAAGGTTTGGGCTTTTTATACGGATATCTTGTTGGACTGGGGACACCATAATTTTGTGACCAGAAGAGCGATGAGCAAATACAATCCCTCAAGTGCAGGAATCCTAAAGCAGGGCTGAGACAAGCCAGCGGAGCCACAGACTTTTAAAAATATCCCTTTGATAAAGGGAACCAAACTTTTAAAATAGAATGACAATGAATTATTTTAAATCTTTGCAACCTAACCTTTGCATCAAATTATGTGGGATTTGATCGTGAGCTGTGTGTGGCACACCCACAAATACCTGAGGAACATTGTTGTTTGGTCCATCCATCTTAAATGTTTGATGCTGGTGAGGTGGAGGTTTTGTTTATTGTTTAGAGATACAGCGTGGAAACAGGCCCTTCGGCCCACCGAGTCCATGCCGACTAGCTATCCACGTACAAGGTTCAAATGTTAAATAACACCTACTGGAAGTCTGTACCCATGTAAAATTGGTTGAAATGTATGTATCCATGGTCGCTAACCCCTAGCAACATATGCTATTGACATATACATACCACCATTGGGCCCATGATACTTGCAGGCCAAATTATCCAAGGGTTGAGACCTTATGCAGATGTGATTTGTACACAAATGGATAAACATCAATTTTAAGTACTGTACCTACCTCTGATTCGGGAACTGAATGAATGCATGCACACTGATTGTATATTCAATTGCAGTACAGATAAACACAGAATCAGAAACTTAGACATTTTAAAGTTCCACAAAGAGAAGTCAGACAATTGAATCATATTTTTTTCAGTAGTGGTTTTGAGAATAAATGACAACTACAGTTTCAGGAAAACTTTGTTCATCAAATAAGCGAGTTCCGTATTCCGACTGCTCATGTCCAGGTCAAAGGTCACTACGCATAAACATTGCTGGAAAATGGTGGTACAAAGAGACCATCATTTCTTCCGTTTTTTTCTGATTCTTCTTGGTAAGAAAATACTGCTTTCAAACTATGAATTTGTAAAAGCTATGATTATTTTGTCGTTTTTATTGCTTTAAGCTTTGGTGAGTAAGCAAGATTGTGCTCGTCTGTGGTTGGGGTCAGACCCGGGTCTCCGGTGCTGCGGGCACTGTTGAGTTGCTGCTGGGCAATCCCCATCCCTTCCCGGGTGTCCCGTCCCCTTCCGTGGGTGGGCCAGAGATGTCGGGCCGGGTTTACAACCAGTGAGGGGAGGAGGTGCTGGCTCCGGCTCCCGGGGGGGGGGCATTCCCTGGCGAGCCGGGGACTGTTGGCTGCGCCTCTCTCCTTGTCCAGTGGCTGTCAGTTGGCCCCCTCGGTCAGTTGGCCCCCGGCTGAGTGCCGGTCATCGGCGGAGATGCACACAGGGTGCTGGGGTGGCTCGGCGGGTCAGGCTGAGTTGAGCTGGGGTTGGCGCTTCTTCTCTGCGCTGGCTGTGGGCCTGGGGTCGCTGGTGTCATCGGTCCGGGGTCACCCCGGACGTCTCCGGCCGCCCCCTGGGCTGGGATGGGACACTCGGGGGAGGCGTTCCAGTGGCGGTTCAGCAGCGCTTGCAGCACCAGGGATCCTGGTTGCGGATGAGGTGCGGGTCTGTGTGCGCGCTCTCCCGTCTCCCACTCGCATCTACCCCCTCTCTCCTGTTACATGTTCCTTTGGGGATATTAGGAGTTGACCATTTAGGGGAGTCTCTCTGGAATCGAGAATTTCATTGCTCATTTGTATTCATAGATGAGAGTGATTGCCTTGAAATGAGCAGAATAGTGAAATTCGACTCAGTAAATGTAATCATTGTGTTCCAGTCTGGAATACATTAATTTTCCGATAATGTGACCACATGGCACCCCTGTTCCTCAGATTAAATATATTTTTATAAATAAATTATGAATAAAGATAAGAATTTATACACAGTTTCTTCAGCCAGTGCTTCGTTCGCTTTTTCTTTATGGCGAATAACCTTTGATAAATCCCATGATTCCTTGCGTTTTTCAGAATACTGAACTTGCTTACTGCGTTATTGGATTTTAAATATCCATGGTACACTTGCCCACGGTTATCAATGGATGGCACTCTGACAACATGTCTCGCTATTGTTTTGTTAACCAAAATAATACTTACTTGGCCTAATGCTGTGTTGAACCTAAATACTTTCTACCTTAGGACTATCAACTACATTAATAAGGCATAATTTTTAGCAGTATCCATCTAGTCAAGGTGGTAATGGTCATAGTTTAATAAACCAATGGAAAAGCATTTTGCAAGTTGCATCACTGTCATAGTGTCATAAAGTTGTACAGCATAGAAATAGGTCCCTTGGCCCAACCCATATATACTGACCATATGCCTGTCGAACCAATCCCACTTGCTTGCATGAATTCTGTATCCCTCCATGCCTTGTACATTCAAATAGCCGTCTAGATACTTCTTAAATGTTGTTACTGTTCCTGCCTCCAGTATATCCTGCCCTGGTTTGGTTTTCTAAAATACATCACTTTTCACTTGTCTGAGTTAATTTTCATTTGCCATTCCTTTCCCCACTTACCCAGTTGATCAATATATCGTAACTTTGTTCACTGTTCATTACACCACCAATTTTGGTGCCATGTACAAACATACTGTTGTTGCAGCACACCACTAGTCACAGACTACCAAATGAAAAGCAATCCTCCACGACAACACTACGAATCAAACCAATGGGCCAATTTTTTATTTGATTGGCCAGATCGTTTTGAAAGGCTTTGCTAAATTCCACGTAAACAATATCTACCATCCTGCCTTCATCAATTCTCTTGGTTACCTCTACACAACTCAAATTTATGACACATGATTTCCCAATGAAAAATCCAACCCAACTAATCAATCTTTGCCTTTGCAAATGCAGTAAACCCTTCCCTCAGAATACCTTCCGATAACGGGTGTCAGGGGTTATGGAGAGAAGGCAGGAGAATGGGGTTAGGAGGGAGAATTGGATTAGCTATGATTGAATGGCGGACTAGACTTGATGGGCCGAATGGTCTAATTCATCTCCTATCACTTATGACCTAACCACCACATGCAAGGCTCAGCAGGGGAAATTCCCTGGTCTGTCTCTGTTCCCATTCTTAGATAAAGGCACAACATTAGCTATCCTCCAGTCTTCATGGTGAGGAAAGGCTGAAAGGCAGAGCTTCTCTATCATTATGCCCCATTTATCTCACCGAAGCAGATGTAAAATATTTAATGTGCCTCAAAAGTAGTGTAAATTCATCATGGGAACTAATAAATCTGATGTATTAATTTGTTTGTTAATTTTATCTCAGGCTTCCCACTCTGTCCCAATTCCTGTCTAGAGTCACAATCCAGATCATTCACTCTTCCAACAAGAGGATTGAAGCATTTGCTCAATGGGGCATTGGAAATTATTTTCCTACTTGTACAGTCCTATGTTAATATTATCCTTAACTCGCACTGACATGATATTTGCTGTATCCCAAAAGTGCAGTAGAACACAAGCTTCATAATATTTCCATCAAATACCAATTCCAAAATCTTTAAATCATGCCTATATTTTATCACACATTCATATATAACATAGCCACCCATTTACATTAAGAAGCTATAAATGTATTGAATACTTTATCATTGCCGAAGCTTGAAGGTGAATAGGGAATGCTATAAAGTCAGCTTTATTGGCTATTGAATACTCTCGCTCCATGTCTTTAAATTTTTATGCAATGTCAATTTATGAAGCCTGCTGAATGAAAAAAATCTGAAAATATTCCACTGGTGACACTAAATTTGCTATTGAATCTGTCACTTAGAGGGATGCTAATCCATGGTCAATGCTTATCTCCGTCAGTCTGATGGGAGAAGTGATAATAACAACCATGGGGTTCAATCATGCAGTTTTGAAATGCTTATGTCTCCATGTTGGATAATCATATTTAGGGCAATGCTGGCACTATCTTGATCTGGACATCACAAATAATTATTTATTTTCTACAGCACAGAGAATGACTATCTGACCCAGACAACTCTCTGTTCTTTCCCACTCCTCTCAAACATTACCTACAACATTAAAATAACTTATTTTTGTGCCAAGTTCTCAATTACCATAACATTGGAATCCTCTAGTTACTATTTCTTGCCACTTGAACAAGTAGCAGTGAACAGTAACGAGAGTACACAGAGTCACTTTACTTATTGAAACCTTTCATTATTTTTAAACTACTAAATCTCCTCATAACTCTCCAGCTTCCTCGCCATGCCTAGAAAAATGAAGTCCCTATTGTAACCATTTGTGTGTGCAGAATGGCACCCAAAGAAACCCAATAATGGCATTTCGAAAAAGCACAGGAATCAGGCCCAGATAATGTAACGGGAGTGTGGGAAACAGGCCTGATGAATTTAAAAAGAGACTGGAAACAGGCCATGATTTAAACAAATATTTGGTTTAAACGAAGATCTGGAAATTTAAAAAGTATACTCGGGTAAGATATGTATTCTTATTTATAAATTAATTTCTGCTTTAACTAGCTTTTAATCTGTTGAGAGTTAAACAAAAAAGTCAAGATGTGGAATTTGCATTCTATGCCATGTGGCAAGTTTAAGACACTTCCCTTGCCTGGGATGCAACTCCCCCTAGATTGGACAGGCCTACGTAGGTCAATGTAGATGAAAAGACTTTCTTCATTTCTATCTTAATGATTTTGATCCCAATATAAATACCAAAGACTCCCTGACTGCAACAACAATGAAAGCAGGAGGGGGATGACTCAGGCCTGTGGGAGTGCATCTTCTGCTGTACAATATGCTTGATACTTGGTGTAGTTATTCTGGTGGCAGTCAGCCGGGCGCGTGTATAGATTCCTCCCCCTCCTCCAGGATTCAATCCCAAAAACGCAGCCAGTTATTTCCTCCCACAGCTCTGCTGTTTTTCCAATAAGCAACCCAAGACCATCTGGGTAAGAGGAATATTAATGGGCTAGGAATTTGTTTACACCTGAAACAAAATGGTGATGTACAGGGAACCCCTACCTATGTTTCCTGGTGCCACTCACAAATTTGTGCGTGCTTCTCATGCAATTATTTGCCCATTTCAATAGCAGCATTGGCACACAAAAATGAGCAGAAACATTTGGAATTCTGTGTATTAGCCACAAATTAACAATGCCTGAACTTCCTAAAGGGCAAGTAATCATTAACTACAACCACTGCCAGAAGTCATTTTGCACCTTGGGGCATACTCAGAGCAATCATATTAAGCCAGAAGCTTAAGCCAGCATCCTGCTTCTCAAACTCTGGTAATACTTGGAGATAGACACTGGGAAAAAATACCCTGCAGGTTCAGAGAACCAGGAAACTGTCCAGCGTAAAGTAATAATTTGAAGAAATTATCAAGAATATCATACCAGTACCAGAAGAGAAAGGCTCATGGGCACATTGCCCTAAACAACTGTACAATGACATCTGCTTCTCCAAGTTCATCTAGCAATATATATTAATTAAATGTTGCATATTTATACACCCACACTCAGGATGCTGACCAATAAACACCAGGCAGGTCACAGGTGAGATACCTGGTCCATATTAATTGTACCCAAGCTTGTCTCCAAGAGTTAAGGGTAGAATTATTTCATAGATTACTATATGTTGAGAATCATTGTGTAAACATGCATCAAATCATCAGACAGCTACTATGAAACACATAACCTGCAGAAACTAAATATTTTCAGGAGGGGAGTGAACCTTACCCACCAAGAATTGATACCTTCAGAGAAGAGTCATCATCTTCTGAAGATAATGTCTGAATCCCAATGAAAGTCAGAAATTCATGGAAGTTGCTTTTTCCCCCAGTGAGAGCGAGACACTTCAGGAGACCTGCACCCCGAGGGAGCATATGATCCACTGAGGGTTGGGAAATTCTGGAGAAGTTTACTCCTCTGCAAGTCAACATGGTCAGAAGAGGAATAATGAAATGGGGGTTGCTGGACACACAGACACACACACACCATCTCTAGATATACCATCAGAGTCATATTGCACAGACATAATTGGTCAGTCATCAAATAAAAGAAAGTTAAGTTGCATATATTCACAGAAGGTTTATTGAGAGCATTGATGGTGCTGGCCATGGTCCACATTTACTTGTAAGAATCTCTACCCCACCCACACTTCCCTCTCACTCCCTCCCCCTTTTCAGAATGTGTTTTGTGTGGTCTCTGCATGCCCGTCAGCATGTACATCAAAACCCACACAACAGGATACGACAGGAGTGGATGACTAACAATTCATTCTCCCTGACTCAGAAAAGCTGCGATGAAAATACATTTGAAGGGCACACTGAGAACAATACCCCCCCCCCCCACCCCTCCTAGACCCAAGCTCACCTCAACCTCATTGCTTCACAAATATCAAAGAGAATCATTCTTTCAATTATTTGATCTTTTTCCTTTCTTTGGCTCCCCTTTGTTATTTTGACTATTTTCTTTTAAATGCCGATGACATCATTTGATGAAGGCAGTTTGGAGAATTTCCTGAGCATTTTGAATGCAAGGGAGGGGGGATTAATCAACACAGCAAGCTAAAGCTGCAGTTAATTTAATCATCTTTGTCCATTTCACAAAGAATGTTATGTACCTGACCCACCTATTTCTATCCCCAGAGATAGCAACAGGATATTTTCTGGGCATAAAACGTAAATTAGGAATCCTTCCTTCTGCAGCTGAAATGCCAGGCACATTTGTTGCCCAGGATTCTCTCCCAAACTGGTCAAAGGCAGGACACTGCATAACATTTTTAGTTTAGAGAGACCAAACTAATCAATTCTCAATAAACACCGCTTGAAACAGCCGTAACCGAGGTATGTGTAAGCATTATTACCAGAGCCAGGGACCTCTGCTCGATTCTTCCATATTACTCTATTCTCCTCTCCACCTCAGCCAGGATGTATTGGTCATTCTCTGCAAGCCTGAACCTGATCCCTTCAGGGGACTAGCAGCAGGAGATCTGGCCAATGATCCAGAGCCATGGGTTGAGTCTCACCATGTTGGGAATTTAAAATTAAAGTAGTTAAATAAATAGAGAATATTTAGAAAATAGTAATCTCGAAAATATTGGATTGCCCTGGAAAACCATTTACTTCACTAATTTCCTTCAAGGAATGAAATCTGCCACATTTACCTTGCTGGGCCCTTTTGTGATTCTAGATCCACACTGGCCGACTTTTAAATACCTCTCAACGCAGGAATAATTTGGGATGGACATCAAAAGCTGGCATTACCTGGGGTATCCGTCCCATGATGGAATTATTAAGAAACAACCCACAACCTATTGATGACTGTATCCAGCCCAACCCTGTTCTTTCCCAAAACATAGCTTGAGAGTGCTTTCTAGTTCCTGCTCAATTTTCCCTCAATGACAGGATCCAGACATGGATACTCTGCCAATTCCTGTCGAGTGAACATACAGTCCTTTTACATCGGACACTTCCTTTTCCTGCTTTGGGCAAAATGACATTATTGAACTGGATCCCTGTACAGCAGCTCCGACTACATTCGGTTTCAATTGAACATAATACTAATTAATTTTTATGTGGACCATCTTTCTCCCACAGAAGCAGGAGGAAAGATGGATGCTGATACACAAAAGCTTACATAACATAGCTATCACTCAATAGGAGAATCCTCTGGAAGCGGCATTCCCATGGAAATCTTAATTAAGTTCACAAGATCAACTGAAGCATGAAATAAGTTTCAATTGACCTCCAAACTGGGGAGAATGAAAGGTATGACAGTGTTCCAGATCCCATCTCAATACATTGAGATCTACATATAGATTATTAATAACTCACACACCTCCACACATCACAGTCACTGACCTCAGCTATTGGCCTCTCCTTCCTCTCAAACCTCTCACTGAACCTCACTGCCACCTTTCACTGTGTCCTCCACAAATGACCAATCCCAATTGACCTTGAATCCCATTCATTCGTTGCCCTCACTGAATTTTCCCACCATTGATTCCTCCCTCCCCTGGCCCGTCTCTTTCATCTCCTCTGATTTGATACATTCAGTTTCAACATTTCAAAAATCTTTAAATGTGAAATGCTTACCATTTGAGCTCCATTTCAGAATCAGAGAAGCCTTTTTATCCCACTCTAATCAGACAATGATCAGTAACAAGTTGAACTCATTAATTTCCAATTTAACTCCTTCCTTACCTGTCTTGGGCAGTGGGCTGCCAGGCACAGTGACACTCTGGGTATGGGGTTCGGAGATGGATACCAGTGGAACCCTCAACCGTCTTCGGAATGTTTGCTGTTACCAGTCATTGCATAGTTACCATGGAAATGTTAAGGAGTTGTGCTGAACACCAGTCAGAGTTATGGCAATGAGAGATTTTAAAGCAAATTGAAGCATCAGGATGTCGTGCTACCACTTTCTTTTTTTCTCGGTTTCCATGGCGCCACCTTGGAAACACAGAACTCTCTCTATTCTGACCTCACAATATGCTGAAGCATCAATTGTCCAAAGATGCTTTCTACTTTGTTTTGATTTTTTTTCCTTTTAAAAGCAAAGTCAATTACTTCAAACTGTGATAATGAAAATTATGTTGATCAAAAAATGTAGCTGTCATTTTCATCAAACAATAAACCAGAAAACATAAATTGCTGGGGCAATTCCCTTGTTCTGCTTCCTTGGCCTTGGCTTAAACATCAGAAGGACATCACCAATAATCCTTTCTCCATTAAGACTACATTACATACAAGCTTTCTGGAGATATCATTCGTGGCAGCCATGCCTTCTGTCATGAACAAATGTCAATCTGACATTACAGGTAGAACCATGGGTAAACTTATGGATAGTTCCTTGGTTTGATTTCATGATATTTGGACTGGCAAAAAATGTGTTCTTCTTTCTAGCAATTCTGTGCTTCATTTAAACCCATAACCCGCGTTGAAAGATCAACGTCTAGTTCAAAAGATTTGGTCTCCCTCTATCTTAAAAGCAAAATGATCCACTGACTATAATGAAAGGCCTTAATCTCCAATTGGTTGTCAGTCAAATCCGGGTGATTCATTTTGGACATTAAAAAAGACAGGGTGATGAAGGAAGCATGTGACATGCTTGCATTCATAGGTCAGGATGTAGAATATAAAAGATGGGGAGTTATGTTGCAACTTAATAAAATACTGGTCAATCCACAACTGGGGTATTGTGTGCACTACCAGTCACCACACAATTGGGTGGATCTGATTGCACTGGAGAGGGTGTGGAGGAGATTTAGTTATGGGGAAAGTTTGGATAGTCACAGTTTGGTTATTCTGGAGTGAAGGAAGCTGATGGGCAACCTAACAGGGATACATTAAGTTATAAACAGGAAATAGAGTGATACAGATCATGTGCAGCAAGATGGGATTAGTTAGGTTGGCATCATGGTCGGGGCATACAGTATGTGGTGGACTGAATGGCCGGTTCCTTTGCTGTACTGTTCTGTACATGAAGCATAAACAGAGTACGTAGATAGAATCTTTTACCCATGGGAAGAATATCAAAAACAAGAGGCCATTGGTTTAGGGTGAGAGGAAAGTATTTTAAAACGTATTTGTCAGGAGCGTCAGGGTTATGGGGAGAAGGCAGGAGAATGGGTTTAGGAGGGAGAGATAGATCAATCATGATTGAATGGCGCAGTAGACTTGGGGCTGAATGGCCTTATACTGCGCCTATTACTTATGACCTTATGTATTTGAGGGAAAAGATTTATCTTACATATGGGCGATATCTGGAACTCACTGCCAGATAACATTTAAGAGACATTTAGACAGGAACTTAGATAAGCAAGGTAAAAAATGTACACAAATGAGTGCAAATGGGTTTAACGTAAATGGTAAAAAGATTAGCATGGGCATAGTGGGCAGAAGGATCCTTGTCCGTGCTGTCCAACTCTATGACTAACCAATCAACACTTTTTAGACCATGTACGTACAGCATAGGTCAGAAGCAGACAAAATGTATCTCTCCAATAGTTTTCAAATGTTTCTAAGGCAGGAACGGAAGTTTCAATACAGAGAGAAGCTCTCTTCACCCTGTGCCATTAAAGAGTCCTAATTCACAGCAAAACCCAACGAGTACCAGCCCCATCTGCTGTGATAGTTTAGCATCTAATCCAAGCTACACAGAAACATTTCTACTTGCAATTGTCAATTAATGGCAAATGTTATATATTTTTTCTCAAATCTCCAGTACAATCAGTGTCAGAAGATTGGTTTTGTCAGCACAAATAGAGGTACACCATACGTTTTGATCTTTTTTCCCAATCTTTCATGTTCTTTCCGCACCCAGAACCCTATTCCACATAACAAAACAATCCAAGAAATCCTTCCAAGTATTCTTTCATTACGCCATGTCCATAAACATTGCAATGTGCTCAAGATACACAAAATGACTTTCCTATGTGGACACTATTGTTATACAAAAAATGCAGCAGGCATTTTATGTACAGCGTTATCCCAAAATCAGGAAAATAATTGGGTAATTTATCAATGCAAACCAAAAATGCAAGGTTAAGAAGGATACTGGGAGAACTCCCTTCACCTTCTATAAATAGTCCCCTGGATCGTTAATGCACACTTGAACTAATGAAGCAGTTTCATGCCTTTAGTTCATATTCTGAAGAAAGTATAGCCACACATAGATCTTGAGGTCCACATGTCTGATGCTTTTCTATCTGACAAACGCTCATTAGTGGTCGATAAGCAGTCATTTTGTCTGATTGCTCCCATGGGCCAGGAAGGTGAAAACCACCTCAAGGTTAGAAGCTGGAATCTAAATGGGCAGCTAGCTGATGGCCAAGTTTGCAGACAGCACTAAGATAACGTACAAGAGTTGGGCTTTCAGTAGCATTTGCCTACAACAGATGTATCTTGATGTAATGGGGATAGAGGTTCAGATTTCACTCTTATGAGGTGCAAGAATGCTGAACATGCATCTTGAGGGGAAAAGAAAAAACATCTAGAAAAAGAGAAAGATCTGACTTATTCTTACACAAAGATCTCTCAGAATTCAAGAGCAATAAAGTGACAGAGTAAATAGGACGCAGCAGGTGGATAATGCCCTCTTTAGGGAATGCTTAAAGAATCACAGGCCAATTTTTTTTTATCACGAGAGCTAACCTGGAGTTCTTGCTTACCGTGCGATCTTGGCCACAGAGGGGAGCCTCCCCTGGGATCAGCAGGGACCAAAGGAACTGTTGACAAGATCCAAACTCACAGATCAAACCGCAGAAACTCACAGCGAAATTCACTGGCAGCCTTGTAAAAATCACATCCAACAGCTATGAGACCAAACTTGCTTCAGATCAACAGGACATCCTTGCTGTTCTCTGTATAATATGTTGATGCTAACTCCGGATACAACTCACACACGACGAACGTGAGTGGGAGAGGTTTCCAGCTCCGATTGTGTCTGCTCTCTGTCTCTTGCTTGTAACAACTGCTCAAATCAGGAGGGAAAACAAATCAGGATATGAAACCAATCAGTGAGGGAGGAAACACCTTGCGAGGCGTGCACTAATTCCCAAACTCAGAATCACAGGATGGAGACATGTGAACAGTCAGGAAACCAGTGGGGTCTCAGAGAAGAATACCTGCCAGCTGCAGGCTCTGCGATAACAACACATTGTGTACTGACTCCACCAGCTTCACTCATCTATGAGGACCTTGCCTTAAACAGGGCGAAACTGGCTCCCATGCAGAAGGGGCTTGATCCCCAGTGAACTGGATGCAGTTGACAGCATCAGAGATGGAAATTAACCCTCACTTTGTCCACAAACACTGACTTAGAATTTTTGGGACAGGAAAAAACATATGGAGAGTGGCAAGAGGAAGCAGCTCAGGAAGAGCAGGATCTTAGAACACAAAAGAACAGACACTCTCTATAAACTCATTTTATTTTCCTTCCTCAATTTGGACTCTTGCACTTTTCTGTCCCATGCTATTCTCAACAGACAATACAATTCTGCTTAGGATGTGGCATACTTAACCTCAGGGTCTTGTTCAGAATATAGGATGCTGAATGCCTTCAACACTGCTCAGATTGTGGGATCTTCAGACCCCAACAGTGGAATCAGTCTGCAAGATCCCCAAGTCACTACAGATCTGTTCTGACTGCGGGAATACCCCTACAGCATTTCTCAAACTCCTGCATTAACACCATGAAATGTCCTTGGTGAGTAGAATTAAGAGTAGAATCCCTACGGACTTTGTATAACCATATAACCATATAACAATTACAGCACGGAAACAGGCCCTCTCGGCCCTTCCAGTCCGTGCCGACCATTTGTTTTCCCCTAGTCCCATCTACCTGCACTCAGACCATACCCCTCCATTCCCTTCACGTCCATATACCTATCCACTTTACTCTTAAATGTTAAAATCGATCCTGCCTCCACCACTTCTGCTGGATGCTGATTCCACACAGCCACCACCCTCTGAGTAAAGTACACCCTTTGTACTTACCTTAAAAGCAAGATGTTGACCAGGGAGGGTTTAGGATCATTCATGGACAAAAAAGGGAATTTATGCCAGAAGCCAGAGGAAGAAGGCTTAAATGGGTACTTTGTATCAGTGGGCATCAAAGGAAAGAACATGAAGGCTTGTGGGATCATGGAGAGTTTTGCTGATGTTGCCCGGCAAGTTGATATCAGGAGGAAGAAGTGTTGGATCCTTTAATGAATGTTACGGTAGATCAGTCCCCGGGTCTTGAAAGGATCTATCCCAAGTTATTAAGGGAGGCAAGAGGGGAGATTGTTGGGTCCTTGGCAGGGATCTGTGCACTCCCTTCCCTTCAAACTGTCCTAAGCTACAGTGAATACTTTTTATGTCTAACCTTTCCTCAAAAGAACCCACTCACCCTCTTAGCAAATCTGGGAGGATTTCTTTTATTCTTCCTTAAATAGGGTTACTATATGCAGCATTGCAGGTGGGCGATGTCAACGTCAATTTTATTCGTCACATGCACCCGAAGGTGCAGTGAAATGAATTTGCCAGCAGCGAAACACTTCAAAAAAACACATAATATACAATAGAATTTAACACAAACATCCATCACGGCATTCTTCACTGTGGTGGAAGGCAACAAAGTTCAGTCAGTCCTCCTCCTTTGTTCACGCATGGTCGGGGCCATCAACCCTCCGTCGTCGCTGCTCGATGTACAGGCCCTCTCGTCAGGGATAATCAAACCTCCGACGTCAGGTCGGTCAAACACACTCCGCGGCTTGGAGTGCCAGAATCAGCACTTTCCTACCGGAGACCGCGGCTTCAGGATGTTATAGGCCCCAGGCCAGTGGTCGGAGCTCTTTTCCGGTGATCCCCGGCAAGGGATCCCAGGCTCCGGATGATAAGTCCATGCCACCCCCGCAGCTAAAGACTCTGCAGACCAAAGCCCCATGATGTCAAAGTCACCAGGCCAGCAATCAGAGCACTCCTCTCTGTCCTATGTCCTATATCATAGAATCATAAACTCTACTTTTGTATTCAATTCAAAAATTAATGTCGCTATTGTTGCCATTGTTATCCAGTTCATTGACAAGATTATGACATTCTCACTATTTAGATAATGTGTTCCCCTTTTTTTTCCAAACGAAGATGGATAATCTCCCATTTTTCTGTACTATACTCCATTTGGCATATATATATATATATATATATATATATATAATATATATATATATACACACACATATACACATATATATGTACATATATACACACACATATATATATGGCACATTGAAAACAAATAGATTAGGATGTACAGATAGATAGGCAAGTCTGCAGACAACACACAATTATTTGTCTCAGACTCACAAATTATTTGTGTTGTAGAATGTAAGGAAGGTTGTAAAAGGATTCAGTGGAACATAGACCAGTTGGAAATGTGGGCTGAGATATGGCAGGAGTTTAGCCTGTACAAGTGTCAGGTATGCAAATGTAAGATGAAATAAATGGCAGGACCCTTTGGCACAGAGGGATCTTGGAGTGCAAGTCCATAGCTCCCTCAAAATGGTAACAAAGGTAGATAGAGTGATAAAGAAGGTGCCTTTAACAATTAGGGCACTGAATGCAGAAAGTCATGTTGCAGATGTATAAAACATCAGATTGGACACATTTGCAGTATTGTGTGCAGTTCTGGACAAATTATAAGAAGGATATGACTTTGGAGAGGGTGCAGAAGAGCTTCACCAGATTGTAGCCTTGATTAGAGAGTTCTAGCCATAATGAGAGGTTGGATAAAATTGGATAGTTTTCTTTGGAGCCTCAAAGGCAGTAGGGTGACTTGATGGAAGTATATAAAATGATGAGAGGCATAGTTAAACCAGATAGTCAGAGTATTTTCCAAGGATGAAAATGTCAAAACATGAGGGAGGATAGATCTAACATGAGAGAAGGACATTTTAAGAGAGTTTTTCTAGTAATTCAGCATTGATCAATAATCAAGCTTTTAGAGGCACCCCACTCTCCTCAAACCGAAATGCAAACTGCAATATGAACTAGGTCACTGCCAGACAACTTGTAGCTGGAAAACAGCTGAATTATTTACTTGGAGCCAAATTAGGAGCCGGGTAAGGCCACTTATCCCTTGAAGCCCACTCTGTCATTTAATAATATCTTTGTTGATTTGATTATAACCTCAACCCCCCATTTTCATTTACCTGTGGCTACCTTTTGCATTTGCTTATCAACTAATTCTGCTTTAAAAATATTCAAAGCCACTGCTTCCACCATCACTTCACCAGAGTTCCAAAGAAAAATGACCAAAAGGAACTCGCCTTATCTCTTATTGATAACAGTGACTCCTAGTTTGAGATTCCTTCATAAGAAGAATCCTCACCACATCCACGCTTCAAAGGCCTTATAATGTTTCATTAAGTCCCTTCACACTCTCGTAATCTACAATGGATACTTTAAAGTCCAACATTTCCTCAAAAGAACCCACTCATTTCAATAACAAATCTGGGAGCTCCTTTTATTCCTCGTTAAATGGGGTAACCCATACTATATGCAGCATTGCGGATAGGCACTTAACAATATTCTATATAGTGGAACCATAAACTCCCTACTTTTATATAGAATTTCCCCTGGCCATAATTAACGTTGCTATTGTTATCATTGACTAGATGTTGACATTCTCTTACTATTTAGATAAATGGTTCCCTTTTATTTTTTTCAAACCAAAATGGATAATTCCCCATTTTCCTGTAATGTAATTTGTCAGACATTTGCTCACTCCCCTATCTATATCCATTTATAGTATAGTATACAAACTTAAAGCACACAGTATTGGGGGTTCAGTATTGATGTGGATCGAGAACTGGCTGGCAGACAGGAAGCAAAGAGTAGGAGTAAACGGGTCCTTTTCAGAATGGCAGGCAGTGACTAGTGGGGTACCGCAAGGCTCAGTGCTGGGACCACAGCTATTTACAATATATATTAATGATCTGGATGAGGGAATTGAATGCAACATCTCCAAGTTTGCGGATGACACAAAGCTGGGGGGCAGTGTTAGCTGTGAGGAGGATGCTAGAAGGCTGCAAGGTGACTTGGATAGGTTGGGTGAGTGGGCAAATGCATGGCAGATGCATTATAATGTGGATAAATGTGAGGTTATCCACTTTGGTGGCAAAAACAGGAAAGTAGACTATTATCTTAATGGTGGCCGATTAGGAAAAGGGGAGAAGCAAGGAGACCTGGGTGTCATGGTACACCAGTCATTGAAAGTAGGCATGCAGGTGCAGTAGGCAGTGAAGAAAGCGAATGGTATGTTGGCATTCATAGCAAAAGGATTTGAGTACAAGAGCAGGGAGCTTCTACTGCAGTTGTACAGGGTCTTGGTGAGGCCACACCTGGAGTATTGCGTACAGTTTTGGTCTCCTAATCTGAGGAAAGACATTCTTGCCATAGGGAGTACAGAAAAGGTTCACCAGACTGATTCCTGGGATGGCAGGTCTTGCATATGATGAAAGACTGGATAGACTCGGCTTGTACTCGCTGGAATTTAGAAGATTGAGGGGTGATCTCATAGAGACTTACAGAATTCTTAAGGGGTTGGACAGGCTAGATGCAGGAAGATTGTTCCCAATGTTGTGGAAGTCCAGAATAAGGGGTCACAGTTTAAGGATGAGAGGGAAGTCTTTTAGGACTGAGATGAGAAAATCATTTTTCACACATTTTTCTAACATTTAAAAGTAAAGTGGATAGGTATATGGACGTGAAGGGAATGGAGGGGTATGGTCTGAGTGCAGGTAGATGGGACTAGGGGAAAACAAATGGTCGGCACGGACTGGAAGGGCCGAGAGGGCCTGTTTCCGTGTTGTAATTGTTATATGGTTATATAATATTTAAAAGTAAAGAGAGTGGTGAATCTGTGGAATTCTCTGCCACAGAATGTAGTTGAGGCCAGTTCATTGGCTATATTTAAGAGGGAGTTAGATGTGGCCCTTGTGGCTAAAGGGATCAGGGGGTACAGAGAGAAGGCAGGTACAGGATACTGAGTTGGATGATCAGCCATGATCATATTGATTGGCAGTGCAGGTTCGAAGGGCCGAATGGCCTACTTCCGCACCTATTTTCTATGTTTCTATGTTTCTATAGCCTCTTTACAATTTACTTTCCTACCCACTTTTGTGTTATCACCAAATTTAGCCATGTCATTTATGTAAGTTACAAAAAGTTAAGGCACCATTGCCAATCCCAGTGGGACATTATCCGGGACATCTTGCTGTTTCTTTCAATGCCGGAGTTACATGTTAATTCACAGATGAACACAGAACAAAGCCTGGACTAGAGCCAACAGCTCAACACTAAAAACTGAACACTGATGTACGACTAGATAGTAAACAACTGGGCTTCAGAAGTCACAGAGTTAAGGCCCTTTCCCACGATGTGAGTTTACCCAAGAGCTCTCCCGAGTTAAAAAAAAAAAATCAAACTCGTGGTAAGTACGTAGAATGTAAATAGTGGGTACGTCGGAGCTTGTGGATGTCTTGTAGCGACTCGTAATGCTACTTGGGAAACACGGTAACTCGTGAAGTTTTTTCAACAGTGTGAAAAATTTCCAAGAGTGAAAAAATACTTGTGATGAAGTACCACAAGTTTGATTTTTATTTAGCTCGGGAGAGGTCTTGGGTAAACTCGCATTGTGAGACAGGGGCTTTAGTGCAACTCCATAGCAGAATTAGTCTACTGACCTGCAACCCATTTTTCCAGACCTCTGCTTGGACCACGGTGCTGATTTTCATCTTTATCCTGTTTATCTGCCTTTGCTCCTTATTCCTTGATACCGTTATCCAAGACAAATTCATCAGTCTTGGCAAAACTAACAAAAATACCAAATATCCACAAAACTTTGGATGAGAATTCCAAATTTCCATGCTCCTGTTTGGAATGTTTTTCAATTAACTGCTGTGGACATTGTGATGCTGTTAGGTAGGGGGCTTCCAGGATTTTTTATCCTATTCACAGAGATGCTCTTCATTTTGGCCCAAAACATTTCTCCAAATTCTTCCATTTTAGCTGTTTCAAGGTTCAGTTGTGAGTTTCATGAACCCTTCCCCTGCTGACAACTGTCCAATAGCTGACTGCCAGCCACCTCAAAAGATAATTTTAACTTTTTGCTCTTCTTTAGAGCAAGGATGAATATAAATTGAAATAGCATTAATGGGCGCACAAGCATGGCAGTGACAAATGCTTTCTAACTATAAATAGGACAGGTAAAGATTATATGCGAAATATAATGAATCCTGTATCAACATTAACAGAGCAAAAACTGGAGCTTCATTGATACGGTTATATTCTCTCACTGGGTGCCCATCTTTATCAGAAGCTCACAGCCAGTTTCATTCAAAATGTTTTTCATGTAAAATGACATTTAGGTGGTTGCATCATCACAGCAGCACTTGCAATAGAAGGAACAATAGGACACGGTAAAATATCACAAGCTGTGAATCCACAGTGCATTTCATGTAATATGATGCTGTCCCTTTCAGCTCCTTGCTCTCCTCATTCAAAGCAACCTCAATTAAGTAGATAAATGAGATTGCCCCACTGCACACATGCACAGGCACACACACACACATGCACACACACACACTTGTGAAGAACATGGTCCATCACACACACATACTCTGCCATTGTGCATTTCAGTATACAAATTCTGTCATCATACTACTACTTGGTTGTTCAAATTTTATATGTATAGAATGGTGATAAATTGCAATGGAACAAATTGACAATTGCCAGCACAGGACCCTCACCCTCGTCTAGACTTGAGCACATATTACACTATGACAGCCTCCTATTTGCCCTTGGTAGACTATACTTGCAACTCAATGGAATCCCAATGCCAGTAAGGATTCCGTCAGAGAAGTTGAGTTCACCTAACACCCAGGCACTTATTCTACAGGGCTCCCTTCTCAACAATTGCTCTGTTTAAAATTCTTGTTCTTGCATTCAGATCTCTCTAATCCCTTGCCCTGCCCAATTCTGTAACTTCCTTCAGTTCTCCTCTGAGGACTCCGCACTCTCTTACTTGTTCATAGTACATGTCATAGAATCATAGTCATACCGCCGATCAGCCCAACTTGCCCAGGCCGACCAAGATGCCCCATCTATACTAGTCCTACCAGCCTGCATTTGGCTGATATCTGACTAAAGCTTTCCTATCCACCTCTCCAAATAGCTTGTAAATGTTAATCAACTACCTCCTCTGGCACCTTGTTCCATATATCTACCACAATCATGGCGCAATGTGAAGAAACATTTAGATAGGTACAGGGATAGGATAGATTTAGAGGAATATAAGCCAAAAGCAGGCTGGTTGGAATAGTGTAAATGGGACATGTTGGTTGGCGTAGACATGTGGCCGAAGGGCCTGTTTCTACTTTGTAAGACTCTGTGACCCTTTGTGTGAAAAGGTTGCCTCTCAGGTTCCTCTTAAATCTTTATTCACTCACCTTAAAGCTGTGTTCTCTGATTCTTGATTCCTCTACTCCAAAGTAAAAGATTCCATGCATTCATCCTATCCATTCCCCGCACGATCTTATGCACCTCTCTCTGATCACCCCTCAGCCTCCTATTCACCAAGGAATAAAGGCCTACTCTGCCCAGCCTCTCCCTATTCTCAGGGTCTGAGGTTCTGGCAACGTCCTCATAAATTTTTCTCTGCATTCTTTGCAGCTTTACAATATCCTTCCTGCAGCAAGCTTTCCAAAACTGAATACAATACTCCAAATATAGCCCAACCAATGCCATGTACAACTGTAATATCACAACACAACTTCTACACTCAATGTCAGCAAGGCATTTGATAAGGTTCCCCATGATAGGCTTCCCTGTGCCACTGTGCTATTGCATTGACTACTTATTTTCCCCGGTATTATTTTTCCTCCCAAACATCGAGTCTGCAATTTGTCCCCATTGGAAAAGCATTTATGCCAGAGTCGCCCAACAGTTGCAATCCAAGATTGTGCAGTCTGCAGTGAAGCCAGCACCACTGGAGGACACGAATAGGCAACGACCGGGTTGGGGACCCTTCTTCACTGATTGTAATAGGTTGCATACAGCGGGAAGATGGGTGGGATGGAACAAAGCAAGGCAAGTGATAAATGGATACAGATTAAGGAGGTTTGATTGACAGATGGTTGGACAAAGGCTAGAGATGAAAAGGCCGTGAGATATGGAAATAAGAAGAGAAGTGGTGCAAAATGTGAAGCCAGAGAAAGAAATATAGTTGGAAGGGATGAGAGGAGAAGAAAGGGGAGCAGGTTTGTGGGAGAAATGGATATGCATAGGGAAGAGAGAGGGGGAAAAGGTGGAGGGGGGTGTTTGTTGGTAGGTCAACTAAAATTACAGAATTCAATGCTTGCACCGTTGGATTTAAGCTACCCAAACTGAATATGAAGTGCTGTTCGTCCAGTTTGCTTGTGGCCTCACTCTGGCAATGGAGGCAGCAGAGGATAGAAAGATCAGTATGAGAATGGGAAATGGTATGAAAAATATTAGCAACAGGATATCCAGCAGGCGTTGGTAGACCGAGCACGTGTTCAGTGAAACAGTCACCCAGTCTATGCTTGGTCTCGCTGATGTTAAGGAGGACACATCCAGTGCACTTAATGCAGTAGATCTTCTTCTTCTTTCGTGTGGCGTGCACAGCCTAAAGTTGTAGGACAACTAGTTCTATTTGATCTTCGTTTGTGCATGTCGAGTTGATTACATTAGTCGAAACAGGGCGGACCTCGTGAAGGTTGCAATCTTCCACCCCATGCAGTAGATGAAGTTAAAGAAGATGCATATGAGCCTCTGTCTCACCTGGAAAGGCTGCTGGGGCCCCAGAAAGGCATTCCATCCACAACGTCTTGGTTCACTCATTCCTTCCCACCCAAACCATCCCCTACCCAGGTACTTTCCCTGCAAGTACCCAGGTACTTTTCCTGCTATTGCAAGAAAGATAACTCCTGTCCCTACACCTCCTCCTTCACATCCATCCAGGGATCCCAGCAACCCTTTAGGTGAGACAAAGATTTACATGTTCTCATCTATTCTTCATTACCCACACACTTACTTTTTCATCTGTCCTTAGAATTTACTGCAGGCTTGAAAAATGAAAGTTATGTTTCAGGAAATGCTCAGCTGGTCGATGAATGAGTAACTCAGCTCTTTAACTGGTACAAACATGCTGACCTCAATTCAGCCAGTGTTGTAAGTATCAGTGGTGGAGAAACTGCAAGGGCATATATTTTCCTCACTAATGTTTTGGGATATTTTGTAAAGGATCCAGCTCCCCTGTGAGTGTTAATGGTTAAATATCCTGCTGAAACACTGCAAAAATTGGCACATTAGGAACGGCTGTTTGAGGTACTAGATGACAAGCTGTTTCTTCAGATCTGACAATTCTCCTGCTGTACAGAGGGTGACAGCAATCTCTGGGAAAGAATTCAACTAAGAACAAGCTGCTCTTTGTTGTGTAAGAGGCAGAGTTCAGAAAGAAATGATATGAATATTTATCAGTGACACCAGCTGACTACCCAATGATAAAAAGCGTGGAGAGGCTGATCTGAAATGTTGCCAAAACGGCCATGCAGAGCCTGTTGCGAGGCTCATTCCAGTGACTGGCACAGATCCAATTTAAACTCTGCTTAATCAGACCTGCACATCGCCAATGACAACTGGAGTGTGGCAAGTTTACGCTAGATCTGCTGCAAGTGAAATGGTCAGCACTTTTCCTCAAAAACCTTATTATAAAGCAGCAAACTGACTGCTCCATATGAGACTGTAAAATCACAGACAAAACCATACACATAAAAAAGGCTCTCCGACCCATCATGTTTGTGCCAATCATCAAGCATCAATTTACACTAATCCATTTACCGGTAATTTTCTCCTTCACATTCTGCCACTCATTTATACTCTTGGAGCAATTACATATGACAAATACACTACAGCTGCTCCTTGAACTAGATGGGGCTTACGTTCTGATAAACGCATCATAAACTGGAAATATCAAAGTCGAAAACACATTTAATACATTGCGATCACGTGCCTGGAAGTGACGTGCAGCTCTCTGCCGTTGCCGAGAGTTTGCCGATCGTAAAGTCGAAATATCGCAAGTCGAAGCATCGTAAATCGGGGAACATCTGTACTAACTTGCGTGTCTTTTAGATCTGCATGGCAAGGTGGTGCAGCAGTAGAGTAGCTGCCTTACAGCACCAGAGATCAGGTTTAATCCCGACTACAGGTTCTGCCTGTATGGAGTTTGTACATTCTCCCTGTGACATGCATGGATTTTCTCCAGGATCTCCTGTTTTCTCCCACACTCCAAAAACATACAGATTTGTAGGTTAATGGCTTGGTGTAATTGTAAATTGTCCCTAGTGTGTGTAGGTTAGTGTAAGTGCTCGAGGATCGCTGGTTGGCGCGGACTCAAGGGCTGAATGTTATCTTTCCGTGCTTTATCTCTAAACTAAAGTGGAAAGAAAGCAATCCACCCAGAAGAAATCCATGCAATCACAAGGAGAATGTACAAACTCCACATAAACAGCACCAGAAGTCAGATTTGAACCAGTCAGTTGAGCTGTGATACAAGAGCAACACAGTGCCCCTTAGTGCTGCTCAGACCAGCAGTGCCAAAATGCTGATTACTTATTTCCCCCCATATTATTTTCCCTCCCCATCCATAAGGTCTGCATCTTGCCCCTGTTGGAAAAGTATTTGTCTATCTAAGTATGAGTTATCTGACAGCTGCAATCCAAGATTTTGATTTCTGCAATGAGTAGCACCAGCCACATTCTTAACATCGTGCTTTATGCTCAACATACGAGGAAATGTATCAGAGCCAGTGATGTGCTCTGGGAGACCCAAATCCAAACAGATCACTGGTGCAATGACCTCAAAGTGTAACTTTACTGGGCACATCAATATCCAAGTTATTATTTCACAATTTCTGATTTAAATTACATCTCATATGTGTCTGCTCATTTCCTTCTTGAAACCTGCTACAATCTTCCTCACTATTTACTATACATTACAGGTTTACTCCACAAACCCTGATGTTGCATCATATATACCCATGTTGTAGATATGGTTCCAATCATGGCACCACAACCCAGGACAGGTCCTTGGCTCCAGAACAGGGCTCAAGGCTGTCTCACAGGACAGGTATAAGGGTCTGGATGTAGAAATGTGGGTTATGCTGTGAAATCCAACTATCACATGCTGCACTTTAATGCACACAAGTGGTCCTGTACACCAATCCTTCTAACAGCGAGATCACACCTCGTAAATAAACATACACTGCGAATTGCATCTAGCCAGCACACATTAAAAAAGCAGTTATTTGAAAGATTGCTGACATTATCGGTTAGTATTAGACTCCTTGGGCCTTGCATTCTGCACAATTAGCTGTGTAGGTGTGGTTTTATCACTGAAAACACTAAAATATTTGGGATGCTATTAGTTGGGTGTTCAAAATCTACAAAGATAAAATGCAAAATAAGAGCAAAATAAATCTCAAAGGCTGGTCTCTCTGTGTTCTGGTGTTGCCATGGAAACCAGAAAATAAACGGGCAAGATTGCTTACTGGTTTTAATAAGTAGTGTTTGATGGGTATGGTTACCAGCTTTAGTTGAAAACACATCAGTGGTGCTTTGCTCACATAACCTCACATCTTCACTGTCTGTTTAATCAAATAGCTTTTTCCTCCTTTTGAAAAAAAATGTTTTCATAAACATTATCAGAGAAATCCATTCAAAGAAAATGGAAGAGAACATATTAGACAAGAAATGCTCCTCCCCTTATATATGATATGATAGAACTTTGTGCATGGTGTGATGAACCTTTGCTCATTTGCTTTGCTGGACCTTGGATTTCGTTTTTTTCCCCAATACACATACACAATTTACAAAATACTCCATTAATCCAAACTGCTCTTCATGCAGTTTGAAAGCACGGGCCATTGGATTACAACATTGTCAGACGTAACAACAACTCGAGCACCCGCAGTGTCCAGCATTCATGGAAGGTGACTATCGAAGTGAATTCGATAGTGGACCTCATGTGTTCCCTGTCCAAGGACAGGTGGGCATGGACATAACCCTGGAAGGGGAACAGGCAGTCGAATTGTGGCTTGGATTTCTCTTGCCCTTCTTGTGCAATCACATGTGTATGTTGAAAATGGGCAGAACTAGAAATCTATTCACACAACTCCAAAGCTAATGAAAATCGGGTCAATTGGGCATACAGTAACCCTGTGGTTATCCACTGAGGCTTGAGTGCCTATTAGGTAACTTGTCTCATTAATCACCAGGATTATTGTGATTACTCTTGTCTATTTCAGTGTAAAAATTCTCCCAACACACATCAACAGTCGTGTTACATGCAGTTTACACACTCATTTCCGATTACCAAACTCACATAACGCTCACCTTTCACTGATCTCATTCACTCCATAACAGTGGCACTGACATGCATTCAAAAACCAAACTCGTTGTCCTCACCTAAATCCAGAACCTTTGTTTGCGCCCACTACATCTACTCCCAGATGAGGTCTGATATGTCCTCAAGTTTCAGTAAACATTGTACACCTCCTGCTGTTCTGCATGGATCCCCTGTCTCTTCTGCGCCCCAGTACAGCTCTTACTCCCTTCCCCCAGACAGAGGATAGAATTCACTCGATAGTCACCTTTGACTCCACATCATTCTCTGATATTTCTGCCACCTTCAGCGTGATCTCACCACGTCACATCTTCCCATTATCACTCCTTTGCACATTCCACAGTGATCCCCACAACTCCTTTGTTCACACATCCCTCCCCACCCTAGCCATCTCCTCATCCCGAAGCACGTTCCCCTGCAACCACAGGAAGTGCAACACCTGTTCCTGCACCTCCACGCTCAACTCCATCCAGGGGTCCCAGTAGTACATCCAGGTGAATCATGGATTGACATGCACATCTTTTGCACATGGTGCTCCCAACGTGGCCTTCTTTACATTGAGACCAAGCGTAGACTAGGCGACAGTTTTGCCGAACAATTGCACTCTGCCTGCACAGGCCTGTTGGATCTCCCATTTTAACATCCCTAATCATCCCCACAACAACCTTTTGGCCTTGGCCTCCTCCATTGCCAGGGTGAGGCCAATCTCATATTTCATTTGCGTAGCTTTCAACCAAACTTTCTGTCCTGACCCTCTGCCCAACTCCAACCCCAACCTCACTGTATTTTTCCACCTATATACCTCCCTCTGGCTTTACATTTCACTCCTCTTCTTCCCCTTATCTGACCACCCTTTGTCTCCTTTTCATCTTCATCCTTTGTCGCTTATTCTACCCATCTGTTTGTCATCCCCCCCTTTTGCCAGGCTTTTTCTTCCCCCATCTTTTTCCCAACCTTTTTCGCCCCAATTACAATCAGACTGAGGAAGGGTTACTCAAGCACTACATTTTGATCAAGATTCCAGCATTTGTAATTCCTTACCAAATGTAGAACCTGTCATGGCCTCAAATATACATCAGATACCTGATGTGGCTTGGTCGTCATTGTTAGGATCACAGTCACTCTCTGCTTCCTTTCCATAGGACCATTGCAAGCAGCTACTATTGCCATATGTTAGAGACTGCTGCTCACTGTTGCATCAGGGAAGTTATTAATAATTCATATTCAAGTCTCTCAGATTTAATCATCTACAACCCCCACCCTCCCCCAGCCCCCATCATTGCAGAATCCATTCATACTCTTCAGTAGCAGACCGTGCTTGTACTGTAGAAAGTCAATTTACAAGCCCAGTGTAATGATTGCACCAGCTGTGTTACATTGTAGTAACTGAGACAACACAATAGGGAATGCTACACTGAAACCAACTGCGGTGTTACACAGGGAAACCCGACAAACCTGTTCAGTGAACCTTGTAATTAAAATACTCGCTGTTTCTGCGACTTCCACAAGTAGCAAACGCACAGTGCTGTTTTAGTGACCAAAGATGCAGCATGGAACATTGACCACTGTACTTATCTGAATTATGTCAGATTAGGAAAAGGGGAGGTGCAATCGGACTGGGGTGTCCTTGTACATCAGTCACTGAAAGTAAGTATGCAGGTACAGCAGGCAGTGACGAAAGCTAATGGCATGTTGGCGTTCATAGAGAGAGGATAGGAGCAAGGAGGTTCTATTGCAGTTGGACAGGCCCCTAGTGAGACACATCTGGAGCATTGTGTGCAGTTTTGGCCTCCTAATTTGAGGAAGGACATTCTTTCTATTGAGGAAGTGCAGCGTAGGTTAACCAGATTAATTCATGGGATGGCAGGACAGACATATGATGAAGAATGGATCGACTGGGCTTATATTCACTGGAATTTAGGATTAGAGGGGATCTTATAGAAACATATAAAGTTCTTAAGGGATTGGACAGGCTAGATGCAGGAAAAATGTTCCTGATGTTGGGGGAGTCCAGAACCAGGGTCACAGTTTAAAATAAGGGGTAGGCCATTTAGGAATGTGATGAAGAAAAACTTTTTCAGCCAGAAAGTTGTGAATCTATGAAATTCTCTGCCACAGATGGCAGTGGAGGCCAATTCATTGGATGTTTTCAAGAGAGAGTTCAATATCATTCTTATGGCTAACAGAATTAAGGGATATGGGGGAAAAGGCAGGAATGGGGTACTGATTTTTTGATGATCAGCCAAGAACAGCCATATTGAATGGGGCTGCTAGCTTGAAGGGCTGAATGGCTACTCTTTGCACCTATTTTCTATGTTTCTACTTTCATTTCTCCATCTCTGCATGCTACTTACTATGCATTGAACATCGTGCACCCTGAAAACCAATTTGGTTTAATTTACATCATGTTCCAGGTTTATGAGCAGAACCAGCTCTATGATCAGAAGCATAAATCCATTGTCACTGTGGATCCCCAGCCAAGCATGGAGTGTACCCCAAATTTCACTGCAATAATGTCAATAATCTGGTTAAAGAAGTTTCCTCATTCTCATCCACCACTCACAGTCACAGACTCCATCATGGTTGTCAACACAGTCACTTTCTTCACCTCGCAAAAACATCTCGAAAGAAAAGAACACACCGAAGAGCCCCATGATGTACTCAGTTGGAGGTGCTTTGTTGCTAGCAAATGTGAGCCTGTTGCTTCACAGCCAGCAATCTACACAGAGTCCAAGTTCATTGTAGGTGATAATTAACATGTGGCAGAACTGGCCTTTCAAATCCCATTTCCACTCATTGCACAGTATTTTTGGCCTCAGTCTCTGTACAATGAGCGCATCACTTACCTACACCTCCTTTCCTACTTTACCATGACCATAACCTTTTGATGTATTATATCAGGATGGCAACGAAAGGCCAGTACAGTGGAGCAGCTGGTTCAGCTGCTGCCTCAAGCAAGAAACATGAGTTTGATCATGACCTCAGGTGCTGTCTATATGGCGTTTTCACATTTTCCCTGTGACCACACGGGCTTCCTCCAGGTGCTCTCCCATATCCCAAAGAAGTGTGGGTTTGTAGGTTAACTGGCCTCTGTAAATTGCCCACAGTGTGTAGGGGATGGATGAGAAAGTGGAATAATATAGTAGTGTGGTTGTACATTGGGCCGAAGGATCTATTTCCATGCTCAATCTTTCAATCTTTTTTACAATCAAAATTGCAAGAGCTCCCAGAAGGTTTATTAGCTGAAGCATTGATAATCTGGCAGTCCTTGCATTCACCTCAGATTCAGTTAGCCCAGACCACAGCCATTCCTGCTATGACAGTGCTGTTTCCAGCTGGTTCACCAGGCCAAGCAATGCTCACAGCAGATTTTCATATCTCTTTAAGGTCGCAGCATTGCACCAGCTTGGCCGAGGGAAGAAATGTAGTTGTGATAGGCCTAGCAACTAACTTGGAAAGCAATTACTAAAGAAAGGAAGATAGGTGATTTGAGAATATGACCTGCGTAATAAGCATAGATTTCTGTGGCTTTGAGATTTAAGAATTAAATTATAACTAAAGCTGAGAATCAAAACCTGACAAATGGTTTCATTGAACTGTGCTACAATTTTCAAAGCAATTAACACCACAACAAAGAGGATAGCATAAGTTGGGACGTTGTTTTCTTTATCAAGTGTTTTGTTTCACCATGCCTGTGACAATAATTACATTGCTGTGATTATAGTTAAAATGAATATAAAGCCTGGATAGAGTTCATGTGGAGAGATTTGTTCCACTAGTGGGTTAGTCTAGGACCAGAGGTCAGAGAATTAAAGGATGTTCTTTAAAAAAGAGATGAGGAGTACTTTCTTTAGTCAGGGTGGTGAATCTGTGGAATTTGTTGCTGTGGAGGCCAAGTCAATGGATATTTTGTAGGTAGAGAAAGATAGATTCTTGATTAGTATAAGCGCCAGGGGTTATGAGGAGAAGAAGGCAGGAGAATGGGGTTAAGAGGGAAAGATAGATCAGCCAATAGGTCGTAAGGTGGAGTAGACTTGATAGGCCGAATGGCCTAATTCTGCACCTATCACTTATGAATTTATGAATGATAGTGATGATAAATTTTCTTCCATTCCTCCATGGTTGAACAAAATGAAAGCTCATAACTGATGACACATACTTTGCCATTTGCACAGAGACATGGGTCTTAAATAAGGAGGAAGTCATGCCACTGTGATAGATATATGACTCGGAGATCTTCTACTATCCCATGAACACAGGTGATGTATGGATATCTGGTTAAAGCCTCACCAATTAGAAGGCCTTATGGCAATAGTACTCAATCTTCCAAAAGGCCTTGGCTCTTTCTAGAATGCAGTAGCACTCAATTGGGTTAACAATGGATTGCAATGAGATGACAAGCATCCTGCCATCAGCAGATTGAGATTTTTATCCATTTCCCTGAAACGTGCCAAAGGATGCCGTGTTGCTAGATTTCTTATGGTGGGAGCAGTAGTCATATTCTCAACCTTCTTCCTTGATTGTTGCCAATACCTGGATTACATTGCAACCATGTATCTCTTTGATAGAGTGATACTTAATAAGTTCCAAATGTGGTGTTATCAGTGTTAACTTGGCAAAATTCCATCTCTGGTTGTGAAAACTAGACAACAGTGTCTGTCCATGTCATGACTTGGTCGTAACGTTCCTTCCGATTGCTAACATACTGAAGTCTTGACATTGTTCATGTTATTGATAGACAAGGTGGCACCATTTAGGTGGATACTAGCAGCCAGAGTCATGCGTTTTCTGGCCTGGGGGTCAGTTCTATGGACTAAAATAATAATAATAAAATAAAAAATAAACTAAAACCAATACCAAAGCTAGTGATTCTTATACTCAATGCCCCGACCAATAAAGGCAAGCATACCAAATCCTTTACTCCACCCTCTCTACTTGTGTTGCCACTTGGTTATGGACTTGGCCTTCAAGATCTTCCTGTACATCAATGCTATTAGGAATCTTGCCATTAGTTGTATATTTTCCCCTTACATTTGACCTCCCAAAGGCTGCAACTCACACTTGCTCAGATTAAACTTCATCTACCATTTCCCTGCCCATTTCTGTAGCTGATCTACAACCCACTGTATACTTTGACAGCCTTCCTCACAACTCATGACTGCAGCAAACCAACATATCACAAACAATAGAGATCACAGAACAGATCCCTGCAGAAATCCACTGGTCACAAACCTCCAACCTAAATATCGTCCTTCCACGACAGCCTCTGTCTTCAGCCAATTATGAAGCCATACAACCAAGTCACTGTTAATCCGGTGCATTTTAATCTTTTGGATCAATCTACCATGGGGATTTCAAAGGCCTTGCCAAGTCCAAGTAGACACCATCCACCATCCTACCCTCATTGATCACCTTCGTCACCTTCTCAATATACTTTATCAAGTTATGATCTGCCACATTTTAAGCCACACTGACTGTTCCTAATTAACCTATTCTCTTCCAAATAGGAGTAAATCCTATGTGTTGCCATATACTCTTAATCAACTGCCTCATTCAGTTATTCCTTTATTGACCATTATTCTTTTGTACACTGATTGTATACTACAATCTTGCACTGTTCTGCAGTATTGCATTTGTTGCTATATTTCTCCATTATATGTATCATTACTGTTTGTACACCACATACCTTGAGCAGCGTGCGGGGGGAGTGAGCAGCGTGCGGGGGGAGTGCGCAGCGTGCGGGGGAGTGAGCAGCGTGCGGGGGAGTGAGCAGCTTGCGGGGAGTGAGCTGCGTGCGGGGAGTGAGCAGCGTGCGGAGGGAGCAGCGTGCGGGGGAGCAGCGTGCGGGGGGAGCAGCGTGCGGGGGGAGTGAGCAGCGTGTGGGGAGAGTGAGCAGCGTGCGGGGGGAGCAGCGTGCGGGGGGAGCTGCGTGCAGGGGGAGCAGCGTGCGGGAGGAGTGAGCAGCGTGCAGGGGGAGTGCGCAGCGTGCGGGGAGTGAGCAACGTGCGGGGGAGTGAGCAGCGTGCGTGGAGTGAGCAACGTGCGGGGGAGTGAGCAGCGTGCGGGGGAGTGAGCAGCGTGCGGGGGAGTGAGCAACGTGCGGGGGAGTGAGCAGCGTGCGGGGGAGTGAGCATCGTGCGGGGGAGTGAGCAGCGTGCGGGGGAGTGAGCAGCGTGCGGGGGAGTGAGCAGCGTGCGGGGGAGTGAGCAGCGTGCGGGGAGTGAGCAGCGTGCGGGGAGTGAGCTGCGTGCGGGGGAGTGAGCTGCGTGCGGGGGAGTGAGCAGCGTGCGGGGGAGTGAGCAGCGTGCGGGGGAGTGAGCAACGTGCGGGGGAGTGAGTGAGCAGCGTGCGGGGAATGAGGAAGTGAGCAGCGTGCGGGGGAGTGAGCAGCGTACGGGGGAGTGAGCAGCGTGCGGGGGAGTGAGCAGCGTGCGGGGGAGTGAGCAGCGTGCGGGGGAGTGAGCAGCGTGCGGGGGAATGAGCAGCGTGCGGGGGAGTGAGCAGCGTGCGGAGTGTGCAGCGTACGGGGGAGTGAGCAGCGTGCGAGGGAGTGAGCAGCGTGCGGGAGTGAGCAGCGTGCGGGGAGTGAGCAGCGTGCGGGGGAGTGAGCAGCGTGCGGGGGAGTGAGCAGCGTGCGGGGGAGTGAGCAGCGTGCGGGGGCTCTGGATGGGAGTGAGCAGCGTCTGGGGGGCTCTGGATGGGGAGTGAGCAGCATGTGGGGGGCTCTGGATGGGGAGTGAGCAGTGTGCGGTGGAGTGAGCAGCGTGCGGGGAAGTGAGCAGCGTGCGGGGGAGTGAGCAGCGTGCGGGGGAGTGAGCAGCGTACGGGGGAGTGAGCAGCGTGCGAGGGAGTGAGCAGCGTGCGGGGGGAGTGAGCAGCGTGCGGGGAGTGAGCAGCGTGCGGGGAGTGAGCAGCGTGCGGGAGTGAGCAGCGTGCGGGGAGTGAGCAGCGTGGAGTGAGCAGCGTGCGGGGGGAGTGAGCAGCGTGCGGGGGAGTGAGCAGCGTGAGCAGCGTGCGGGGGAGTGAGCAGCGTGCGGGGGAGTGAGCAGCGTGCGGGGGAGTGAGCAGCGTGCGGGGGAGTGAGCAGCGTACGGGGGAGTGAGCAGCGTACGGGGGAGTGAGCAGCGTGCGGGGGAGTGAGCAGCTGCGGGGGAGTGAGCAGCGTGCGGGGGAGTGAGCAGCGTGCGGGGAGTGAGCAGTGTGCGGGGGTGTGAGCAGCGTGCTGGGGTGTGAGCAGCGTGCGGGGGAGTGAGCAGCGTGCGGGGGAGTGAGCAGCATGCGGGCTGCTTCTGCGGCGACCAGCACAATGAGCCGGTTACCGCTGAGTGGAATCGGGAGCCGTTGAGTGAGGCCGAAAGCTGAAGGTGCGGGGTGAGCAGAGTGCGAGCTGCTTCTGCGGTGACCACCCCTCCCCAAACCCCCCTTCCAAAACCCCCCATCCCCCACACTCCCCTCCTCCACCCCACTCCCCTCCCCCACACACCCCCTTCCCCCACACATCCCCTTCCCCCACACACACCCCCTCCCCCACCCCTCCCCTCCCCCACACACCCCCCCTTCCTCTACCCGCCCCCCTCCCACAACTGCCACCCACCAGGGCCATCTTAACGCAGGGGCACGCTGGGCAGTTGCCCGGGACCCCACGAGCATAGTGGCCCCATGCTAATCTATGTATTGTAGAGTGTTATTGAAGAACATGAAAACGGAGAACATCGCTAGTGCATGACAGCATATTTGATTCGGCATAAAGAAACTGGAAGTGTAGGGGCCCCAGTGTACTGCTTTGCCCTGGGGCCTATAATGCTGTTAAGACGGCCCTGCCTCCCACCCGCCTCCTCCACACCCCCATGCCTCACACACCTCTCCTCCACACCCCCTCCCCACCCCCCATCCCCCCACCTCCACCCCTCCCCCACACATGTCCCCTCCCCCACTCATGCCCCTCCCCCACACATGCCCCTCCCCCCCACACCCACCTCCCCACTTCCTCCACACCCCACCCCCCCTCCACCACACCCCACCCCCACCACACACCCCTCCCCCCCACACACACCCCTCCCCCCACACACACCCCTCCCCCACACACACCCCTCCCCCACACACACCCCACCCCTCCCCCCATACACCCCTCCCCCACACTCCCCTGTTGAGTTTCTGCTGTTGGAATAATTTAAGTCACACACAGTGATTAAGATCCAAAGACTTTATTAACTTTACAGCATAGGTAACTTCATCTTAGCATGTAACTCCAAAGTGAGGGAGAAAGGGCAGAGAAGCTTTCTGTTAACTAGTGGGCATAGCTACAGAGTTTGACTTTTAACATGAGTGACACTGATCTACATCCTCCCCTTTAAAGAATTAAATGTCAGTAAATAACCATTGACTAAATAAGGCATGCATAGCAGTTGATAATAAGCTGGAGGAAAGTCAAACATAGCCCGGGTACTTCACGGTGGGCTTACAAACACGACCAGCACGTGTACGATAAAGACCATCTCCGTTTATCCCCATCGGGGATGGAGCCGGTGAGATGAGTTGAGCAGGTACTTTGGATCTGTCTTCACTTAGGAGGACACAAACAATCTTCCTGATATAGTAGTGGCCAGAGGACCTGGGGTGACGGAGGAACTGAAGGAAATCCACATTAGGCAGGAAATGGTGTTGGTTAGGCTGATGGGACTGAAGGCTGATAAATCCCCAGGGCCTAATGGTCTGCATCCCAGGGTACTTAAGGAAGTGGCTCGAGAAATCATGGATGCATTGGTGATAATTTTCCAATGTTCTATAGACTCTGGATCAGTTTCTGCGGTAGCTAATGTTATCCCACTTTTTAAGAAAGGCGGGAGAGGAAAAACAGGGAATTATAGACAAGTTAGCCTGACATCAGTGGTGGGGAAGATGCTGGAGTCAATTATAAAAGATGAAATAGCCGAACATTTGGATAGCAGTAACAGGATTGGTCCGAGTCAGCATGGATTTACGAAGGGGAAATCATGCTTGACTAATCTTCTGGAATTTTTTGAAGATGTAACTAGGAAAATGGACAAGGGAGAGCCAGTGGATGTAGTGTACCTGGATTTTCAGAAATCATTTGATAAGGTCCCACATAGGAGAATAGTGGGTAAAATTCGATCACATGGTATTGGGGGTAGGGTGCTGACATGGATAGAAAATTGGTTGGCAGACAGGAAACAAAGAGTAGGGATTAACGGATCCCTTTCAATATGGCAGGCGGTGACTAGTGGGGTATCGCAAGGCTCGGTGCTGGGACCGCAGCTATTTACAATATACAGCAATGATTTGGAAGAAGGGATTCAAAGTAACATTAGCAAATTTGCAGATGTCACAAAGCTGAATGGCAGTGTGAACTATGAGGAGGATGCTATGAGAATGCAGAGTGACTTGGACAGGTTGGGGGAGTGGGCAGATGCATGGCAGATGAAGTTTAATGTGGATAAATATGAGGTTATCCACTTTGGCAGCAAAAACAGTAAGGCAGATTACTATCTAAATGGCGTCAGGTTGGGAAAAGGTGAAGTACAACGGGATCTGGGGGTCCTTGTTCATCAGTCTATGAAAGTAAGCATGCAGGTACAGAAGGCAGTGAAGAAAGCTAATGGCATGTTGGCCTTTATAACAAGAAGAGTCAAGTATAGGAGCAAAAAGATCCTTCTGCAGTTGTACAGAGCCCTAGTGAGACCTGGAGTATTGTGTGCAGTTTTGGTCCCCTAAATTGAGGAAGGACATTCTTGCTATTGAGGGAGTGCAGCGTAGGTTTACAAGGTTAATTGCTGGGATGGCGAGACTGTCATATGCTGAGAGAATGGAGTGGCTGGGCTTGTACACTCTGGAGTTTAGAAGGATGAGAGGGAATCTTATTGAAATATATAAGATTGCTTAGGGTTTGGACACGCTAGCAGGAAACATGTTCCCGATGTTGGGAGTGTCCAGAACCAGGGGCCACAGTTTAAGAATAAGGGATAAGCCGTTTAGAACGGAGTCGAAGAAACACCTTTTCTCACAGAGAGTTGTGAGTCTGTGGAATTCTCTGCCTCAGAGGGTGGTGGAGGCCGGTTCTCTGGATACTTTCAAGAGAGAGCTAGATAGGGGTCTTAAAGATAGCGGAATCACGAGATATGGGGAGGCAGGAATGGGGTACTGATTGGGGATGATCAGCTATGATCACATAGAATGGCGATGCTGGCTCGAAGGGCCGAATGGCTTGTTCCTGCACCTATTGTCTATTGTCTATTCACAAGTGACGGAGATTGAACCAGCATTCCCGGTGATGAAACAGGGGACTGTGGCACAGGCGGAGGGGGCTTCGCCACTGGCAAAGCAGCTGTTCCAGAAGTGGGTTGTTGTGCTGGTGTAGGCGGATCAATGCCGCTGGACACAGAAGGAAGTACACTTGTACGGTCTGGATAATACGGAGGTGGAGCTGGCTCATTCACAAGCAGGATATGTTGTCTGTTACGCCTGTAGGTGCCACCATCGGCAATGACCAGATATGAGCGTGGCTCAGAAACAGTTCCAGAAATAACACCGATACGGTCATGGCCTTTGTCAGTTTGCAAACGAACCACCTGCCCTTTGGTTAATGGTGGCAGCGGTCTACCTTTGTCATACCACTTTTTTGTATGGCACACTTTTGTTGTAACCTGGACTGGACTTCCGATGGTGGAACCATCTGTGGGATCAATGCCTGGTCCGCCACAGGCATCGTGGCTCAGGTCTGACTCGACAATAAACGTTGAGCAGGTGAACCCAAAATGGGGTCACGGGAGATGTTGCGTAAGTTGAGTAGATCCAGGAACACGACGGAATTAGCTCTGTACGATTGTTCCACGAGCTGTTTGGCACTCTTGACAGCCCGCTCAGCTAGCCCATTCGACTGTGGATATTCAGGGCTGCTGGTGATGTGGCGAAAACCTCAGTATGCAGCAAACTCCTTGAAGTGGTTGGCTGGTAAATAGACTGCCATTATCAGATAACAGTATGCATGGAGCTCCGTGGTCTGCAAAATGGCGAGCAAGCTTCGAAACTACCCCAGGCTGCTAAGAAAATCAATGTCAAACCATCTAGAAACCGAATCGACCAAGTACCAGGTATTGCTTGCCATGCCATTCAAATATGTTCTGTGCAACTGTAGACCATGGGACGGCATCAGCCGGATGTGAAAGAAGTGGTTGCTTTTTGTTGATGAGGTGCCAAGCTGCTACACACTGCACAGGACGCCACATTCTCTGTGATGTATTCGGCCATGCCAGGCCAGTAAAACATGTTTCTTGCCCGCAGGACGATGGCTTCAGTGCCTAGGTGCCCTTTTACAATAATGCCATCCTGCAGCAATAGCTCATCACTGATGGCAAAGAATGGCCGAACTGGCAGCGGAACATTGTAGTGTTTGTCTGGCCAGCTGCGCTTAATGACGGAGGCGAGCGACCGTATAAGTACCATCAGCAGCAGTGTGGGCAACCAAGTCCTCCACACAGGGCGAGGGAATAAAAGACACAGTCATTACGATAAAATCATCACCCGGCGAGGACGGACCCACACAGGTCTTCGAGAGAGTGTCAGCCATGTGCATATCCTTACTACATTTGTAGGTCAGAACAATGTCATATTTTTGAAGTTGCATCAACATCCACTGTAGGTGCCCTGGAGAGGCATGAATCAGTTTGTTAAAGATGCTGATCAGAGGTTGGTGGTCAGTTTCAATCGTTACCGTATGTCCGAAGATAAAGTCGTTAAATTTCTTGCAGGCGAAAACAACCACCAGCAGCTCTTTCTCAATTTGGGCATATCGTTGTTCTGTGTCAGTCATACTGAGCGAGGCATAGGCAACAGGCTTATTGCCGTTACCGTCATTTTGATGACATGCTGCGCCCAGTCCGTGTTGTGAAGCGTAACAAGTCAGTGTGACCGGTTGTTTAGGATCGAAATAAGCGAGAGTAGGAGCACAAGACATCTGCTGCTTAAGAGTGTCAAACGCCCTCTGCTGTTGCTCGTGCCAGGTCCAAGCAGTGTCTTTGTGTGTAAGCTGCGCAACGGGGCTGATATTTCACTGAAGTCTGGAATAAATTTGCTCAAGTAGTTAACCATGTCAAGGAATCTCTGCAGACCAAGCACGTCTGTGGGTGCTGGGAGCTCGTTGATGGCACTGGTTTTCGCCGGATCAGTTTTTAGACTGTCCTTCATGAACACATAGCCTATGTATTTCACCTCACTTACCCTGAATTTGCATTTTTGAAGGTTTAGCTTGAGGTTAATGGCCTTGGCACGATCCAGGTCCTTTGTCAGATTAGCATTGAGTTCTTCGACAGTTCGTCCAACAACGAGGATGTCATCCACTACAATGGAGCATGGGTAACCTGCAAACAACTGCTTGTTGAAATACTTCACTAGCAGAGCTTATGCCAAAAGGCATGCGAAGAAATCTGTAACGCCCGAACGGTGTACTGAAGGTGGTTAACTTGAAGGAGTTGTGTTCCACCTAAATCTGTCAGAATGAACTCTTGGCATCCAGAACATTGAATACAGTTGTCTTAGCCATCTGTGCCGCAATCTCGTCCACAGTGCGCATGGGTTAGTGAGGTTGTATAATGGCCGTGTTTAAGTCCTTAGGATTGATACAAATCCATATTTTGTCCTTATTCTTCTTTATTGCCATAACCATGGTGGAAACCCAATCCAAGGGGTCAGCAACGGTAGCAATCACACCTAGAGATAGCATTCTGTTGAGTTCACTTTGAACACAGTCCCGCATAGCATGGGGAATCTTGTGAGCTGGACGGACAACTGGAATTGTCTCAGGGTTAATGGTAATTGTATACTTAACAGGCAACCTGCCCAGCTTGTCGTCAAACAATGTTTTGTATTGTGTCAGGATTTGTTGGCTAAAGTCACAAGTTGTAGTCAGATGACAAACAAAAGGGCTGAAAGAGATAAGTCCCATGTCTTGACATGCATCGGCACCCAGCAGAGACGGTAAATCCTCATGAACGACATAGAAACTCAGGCTGTGGACACGCGAGATAAGACAGCAACATAGCTCGATGTGACAGATAGGGTGCACTGGACCTCCTGCAAATGGGAGAAGGGAGGCCGCTGTAGGAGTGACAGTCTCTGTTTTTCATAACTTTTTCAAAACAGTGAGACAGATCACATTACACCTGGCCCCTGTGTTCTAGCCATTAACGAGCAAAGTAACCTTGGGTTCTAGTTGTTTGTGCATTGAATCAGACAAGGAATGCACATCGAAGTCAAAACCTTCGCGAGCAGCTTGCAAATCCGTGGGAGCTGGTTGAGAGCATTCCGAGACCAAGTAAATTAACAGATTGCCTTGTTTGAAATCTGTACCTACACGAATGACAGCATCTGAAGAAGTGATTCCGTTTGTTACAAAATCGACATAATTTTTCATACGCAGGGCAATGGTCAAGAGCAGCAGCATACGAACCCCCACAGTTAAAACAATTGTCTATTAGTCTCACGATGGAGTTGTCGGGCACTTGAGGAGAACTGCGAGAGATTTGATAAGACATGCCGGCAACATTAATTTCATGACCGGCAGAGTGGCCTAAAACCTTTGTATGAGCATCAGACATTTCAGCAATCTGACAGCGGTTTTCAGCTGTTTCTAGAGTAAGTTCATTATCCCGCAGTAACTCATCACGTAATTTATCATTGCGGACACCATAGACCAAACGGTCATGGACTAGGTTATTTGCATATATACCTGAAATCGCATCGATTGGCAATGTGCTTCAACGCACTGACATACATTAGGTATGTTACAAAAATTACATTGAGCGGCGCTGCAGTTCTGCCACTGGCCTTATGCGCGACTTTGGCGCCTTTGAGGGGGATGGGGGGGGGGGCGGGTTAAAAATGCGATTTTTCACCAGACTATTTACATCGAATTTGAACAGACTGTTTAGTTGCTGAAGATAAATCGCTTTGACGAACGTTTTATTAAGTTTATTAAAATTAGCGCTGGATAAGTTAATAGAAGGAGTAAATTAAAAATCATCTTCTAATGCCGTCAATGCCGACAACGGGACGGGTCTCACGTAGGGGACAAGGCAAGGTACACCGTTTATTTTTTCATATTAACTTGCTTCTTAGGATGCATTTAATCAAAATTTCACGTTGCAATAAAGGTGACCTAGAACCCATACGAACCGGCAGTATTTTTCCTGCCGTTATGGGGTTTAAATTCACCGCAACCGCAACGTTCCGATTGATCGCGTTCCACAAAAACCCACTCGCAAGATGATTTAAATGGGCATTAATTTACGGGAATTAAACACTAAATTTCTTCCATTTGGCCTATAAATTCATGACAATTAGATTTAAAAATCATGTCATATTGTGAATTCTTGTGTGAATATTATTTGGACTCTTAGGCTTTTAAAAAATGTTAACCTTTTCTTAAGAAATGGATAGATGTTTAGATCAAGTAATTGAATTTTGGAATTAGCTACAATTAGGTAACCAATTAATTATATGCTTTAATTTCAGGTTATCCAAGTAAGATTGTTTCATATTTGTTTCAGAATGCTTCAATTCATAATAACTGAAAATTTCATTCAGTTCTCATAATTTTTAAGAAAGTTATGGGCTTTTGACTGTCCTCGATCACAACTTTTGTGTTAAGTCAATGGAAAAGCAATAGGGAACAAGATAATTTCCGAGTATGAAAATGGCCATAACTTGTTCAATACTGAAGATATGAAAGTGAATTAGGTGTCAAATTAAACTTTTTCTTATGCTTTATATGATGGGATAAATTGCAGACTTGACTTTTTAAATCTCAAAATTTTGTAGCATTGCTTGTATATGGGAAACAGGTTTAGTAAAACCTGGTTGTATTACGAGGGTGAATAAAAAAATTCAGGTGGATCGTTCAACGGAGGCCCGAGAGAAGGGCAGGAAAGTACTCTTGATCATTCTTTCCAAAAACTAATCATACCATTATCATAGAATTGAAGATTGGGTTAACCCAGAGTAGAGCAATATTGTGCTCATTTTTGGACCCCTTGATACCTGTCAAAAAATGTCTCCCCGCACATTTTGGAAGGATCTTCATTCTCTATGGCACTCTTTGTTCAGAGTAAAAATTCACCAAATGACAGAGGCAGTAATTCACCACACGAAATTTCTGTTTAACCTCACGTTTGGAAAATAATTTGCAGAACAACCATGCCATTTATAGGGGGAAATTATTTTTTTATCTTCACCAAGATATCTGATATCATACAACCTCGAATATACCCTTGCATGTACTTCAACTGCTTTGTTCTTGGGGGGGTTATGGTTATGGTCATCTCAACTACCAAGCCTCATTCCAGGCTGCTGCTGCTCTCTGCCACATCTCAAAGCTTTGTGCTCCTGCTGGAAGGGAGGTCACCCAAACTTCATACTTAAGAAGAAAATATTTAATCTACTTTTTCCTAAACCCCAAGAGCAGGCATAGTCAGCATAGGCTATGGGGTTATGGGGAGAAGGCAGGAGAATGAGGTTAGGAGGGAGAGATAGATCAGCCATGATTGAATGGGAAAGTAGACTTGATGGGTCGAATGACCTAATTCTGCTCCTATCACATCATCTTAGGCATTTGCCTGCATTGCCCATACATTGCCATTCATAGACAGTACGCATCATAGATGATGGAACTCGGTGGTTCCCATGTACAAAGAATATGATTCCTGCAGACATTATTCGTCTTTAGCCTGTCCAGGCCCCTTCCAATTCCTTGGGAGAAATCTCCCGCCCATCATTCCAACAACCAGCAGCAAACATCTGTATCTGTACACTGTTGGTTCTAATCATGTATTGTCTTTCTGCTGACTGAAAAAGCTTTTCACTGTATCTCAGTCCATGTGACAATAAACTAAACTCAGATACTCTCCTTTAAAAGCTGCCTACAGAGATTGCACCAGTCATGCTATGTGCTGAGAACTTCAAAAAAAATTGCATTGCATCATGAGGGAACATAACACTGATGCAGATAGTGGCTATTCAGCACCATGCTCCACAGGGTACCCATGCAATTGAAGTTCTCAGTCAATGCAACTTGCACAAACAGCATAGGAGCACCTCACAACATTGGTTTAATACCAAAGTAAAAATGCAGAACAATATCTCAGCAATTCCCTTGCCATACTCTGTTCTCCTGTTTACCAATGCCTTTATACCTCTTCCCAATTTTTACGCTATCATTTACTCCCCTTGATAATTCCCCTTTTTCGTGCCTTTTTGGATTGAGTGATTAATTGTTGGCAGAGACCCTGTGGGCTGAAGGCCTGTTTCTGTGATATATGACTATGACTCATGTTCAAATTGGTGGCATTATTGGGGCCCGCAATGGACTCTAGATCCTAATAAAGTTCAATATGTTGGATTAATTCGATTTTGCCAAATCTATAAATCCAACAATTAAAAAAGAATGCTTATGCGGCAGTATCTCTGACAGAATGTGAACTGGCTGGAAAATACTTTGATTTCTTTCTCCACAATTGCTGCCTGACCTGATGAGTGTTCCAGCTTTTTCTGTTTATAGTCAGTATGTTCCTATTTTCAGCATGTTGGCCAGTTGCCAATTTTCAACAATTCAACTCCTGGACACACATGGGAGCAGAGTTTGGCTGTAATTAAGGGCTATTCATCTCTTTTCCTCATTAGTTCCTGGTCCAACTTATACATTATTTATAGCAACTCTAATATATTCCTTGGGAAGCTTTCCCCTATGGAATAATGAGTTATTTGCTTGTGTATCTATCTCAATAATCATGAACGAGAGCCAGCAGCAACAGAGAAACAGTGCTGACTATTGAACCAAGAACAAATGGGGAGCAATCTAAAGTCTACTGAAGCAGTCTACTTCACAATCCCTCGGGCCCACATCAGCAAAATCAGGGTTTGCGCCAGATTTACTACCCATCAATCTATCTAATCTAACCTTCCATTCTCCCAGTAACCCCTCACTAACCCATCACATAATCTCACTCTCCTACTCAGCTGCAATTTTAGTTCAGCATCCAACAAAGTCTAATCACACTTCCCTACTCACTCTTCATTACATTTTAATACCCACTATCTAATCTAATTTGCTGACTCAATCCTTATTATCCTTTAATATTCCACCACCCACACTGACTTTTCTACGCATTCCCTATTCTCCCAATTATCCTTTAATATCTCATCCAACTGAATCCCACTCTTCACCTCAAGATCCATCAGCTTTTAATAGTTTATCTCATATAATCCTACTCCCCTGTTCACTCCCCATATTTGTTAATATTCTTCCATTAAGAACATTTAGGCCTACATATGAAATTATAGATTTAAAATATTTTTAACATCTTTATAAAAAATATGATTCTCATTTCTCACCAACAGTACAGTGGAAGCATACCGTTCGCTAGCTCGCTCTCTTATACTTGAACCTCTCCATTATTGTTCAGAATCACAAAATGGTAGCGAACAGGAGGAGCCCACTTTCCTCACGATACTTGGGAATCTCTTTGTAGGATTGAAACACGAAGGTTGACCGCTTTGCTCTTTGCTACGATCTTTCAATTCCCTATCGAAAGTTATCATTGAAACTGCTACCATTAATTTCAGAAAGTGCACTCTAAATCACAACAGTTTCTCCTTTCACCATCCCTGCTTCTTTTGCTACTTACGTTAAATGTAGTTAAGAAACTGACCTGCAGCTATTAGAGGAAGGTTTCACTTAAGTTACTTTGTCAAAATTGTTCCGGTCAAATTATTTCTTGTTTTCCTGCCTCCTTGCCAACCTCTACCCTGGAAACATTGCTCCTCAGAAACTCCTCATTTGTTGCTTCATTGCCACTTTGAATCCAGAACTCATCTTTGCAATTACTTTCAACTCGCTCCTCTTGCGTGGAATTGTTACTTTGTCTAACATCCTGGCTAAGCAGAGTTTGGTGCAATGTCAACTCCACATTAACCTCTCTCCCTCTTGCATGCTGCATCTCTCCCTCTCAATTGATGCCCCTCCATCTTAATCCAGGTGCTGATCAACTTTAACTCTGTGTACCCAGACACCAAACCACCTTCGGCCCCCAGCATCTAGGTACACATCCATCTGGACCCCAGTATAGATGTACAAATCCACCTGGACTCCATGTATCCAGGTATACATCCCCCTTCGCTCCCAATATCCAGGCACTGATCCAGCTCATCCAGTGTACCCAGGCACACATCCATCTGATCCAAGTGAGTCCTAGTAATCCACTTGTTCATCTCGTGTCCAGACTCACGTCCATCTTGGCCCCAATATCCAGGTACACGTCCACTGGGTCTTCATTTTCCAAGCAACAATCCACCTTGCCCCCAGTATCCAGCACCATATAGCAACAGAGTAGGACAGTGTAGAAACAGGCACTTGAGCACACCCTCGTTGCCAGCCTTGCTCTGCGCCTACAGAAATTCAATTTCCCGACAATAGCGCTATATCCTTTTATGCCTTATATAAATGCTTGTTAAATGTCATGATTGTATTGGATTCCACCATCTACGTTGGCAGCACAATCCAGATAGCAACCTATATTTTTAAAAAATCCTTCACATCCCCTTTAAAATTCCTTTGTCTCACATTAACCCTCTGGCTTCTATTTTTTGATATCCTACCAAGGGGACACAATTCTGCCTATTGTATGCCTCTAATAATTTATACCTCTTTATGAGGTCATCTCTCAGGCTCCTTCACTAAGAAAAACAAACCTAGCCTGTCTAATTCCTCCTCAGAACCAAAGACCTCCAATTAAATAAACACATCCCTGTGCATTCCCTCTATAAAATTCTTAAGGGATTAGACAGGCTAGATGCAGGGAAACTGTTCCCGATGTTGGGGGAGTCCAGAACCAGGGGTCACAGTTTAAGAATAAGAGGTAGACCATTTAGGACTGAGATGAGGAAAAACGTTTTCACCCAGAGAGTTGTGCATCTGTGAAATTCTCTGCTACAGAAGGCAGCGGAGGCCAATTTACTGGATGTTTTCAAGAGAGAGTTAGATATAGCTCTTTGGGCTAATGGAATCAATTGATATGGGGGAAAAGCAGGAATGGGGTACTGATTTTGGATGGTCAGCCATGATCATATTGAATGGCGGTGCTGGCTCGAAGGGCCAATAGGCCTACTCCTGCACCGATTTTCTATGTTTCTGTATCTAACCCTCTACTCCTGACATTTAGAGTCATATAAAACAGAAACAAGCCCTTCAGTTCAGCTTGCCCAAGTGAACCAAGTTGGTATTCTGGGGTGTTCCAATATGCCTGCATTTGGCTATTTTTCCAAATCCTTTGACAGCTTGTTCCAGATACTGACCTCTCTCATCTTAAGCTCATGTCCGCTAATTTTAGAATTATCTACTCTTAGAAAAAGACTGAACATTCACTTTATCAATTTCCTTTACGATTGTGTAACCTGTAACAACTTATAGGGGCACCATTTAGCTGAAACAACTGAACTAGTCAAATAGATACTGTGCAGTCAGAGTATGAACATTCTCCAATAACTAACTAGCCTCCTTCATCTCAACGCCACAGTCTGGAAGGTGCAAGTCAGGGATCTAATGACATACTCTCTCATGACTGGATGAACGCAGTGCCAGCAACTCTCAAGAATCTTAACATTGCCTAGGACAAAGTTGCACATTCCACTGGCACTTATTCACCATGAATATGATTTCCCTCCACTGGTAAGAGTGGTGTGCTTTATACCATGTACAAAATGGACCGCCAAACCTGTGACCCCCACCACCATGAAGCAAAGAGCAGTAGGCGCATGGGGACACTAGCGCCCACGGGCTCCCCGCTAAGATCCACAGCATATTGCCAATTCCTCATAATTCTGTTAAAATCCTGTAACTCACTACCCAATAGCACTGCGGAACTCCTACAGAACGAATGCACAGTTCAAGGTAGTGGCCCAACTGAATGGCTGTCTTCTCAAGTGACACATAAATGAATAAAAAAAATTAAAAACTCACTCTAAAACTACAACTCGCTCACTAACGGCGATTTCCTTTTCGTGCTATCGATTCAATCTTCCCGGTAAAATTGCAACTGAGATAATGATCGGCCCATTTAAGTGCATCGTGATGATGAGAGACTCCCTTTAGACTGGTCCTTGACAGTGAAGCTTCTCTAACGTGACGCTTGCAGGAACTCCCTCTTTAAATGCAATCCCGGATGGAGGGTGGCTCTCGCTTCAAGAAGTTCCCAGAGGGAGATGCTCCCTTTTTATTGGGGACTATCGGCGCTGTACTCTTAAAGTAAGACGCCACAACATTTAAACTAATGGGCCAAAAATGCGTTTTAACCGAGGCAAGGATCCTTTCGGCAACCCACTGAGTGAAGAGTTTCCAAAGACCTCCGAACACTAGAGCCAGCCCTCGTCGGGCGTGTTCGGGAAACTAAATAGTTGAGAACATGCAAGCGACAAATTCCTGTCCCGGAACACTCACAGCAGACCCCACCCCCGCAATAACACTTACTTACCAAACCCGGCTCTCTCCTCAGTCCATTTCTCCTCGCATCTTTCGGATTGTCCTGTTTTGACTGAAGATCTTCAGGAACACTTCCTGCGAAACCTCAGCTGCTCCCCGAAAAGGATTGGGTCAGACAGCATCGGTGTTTCCTCCGTTGCGTGCTGGCCAGTGTTTCTTTTCCAAGCCCACCTTGCCGACAACCGAGACCCAAGGAGATTCTGCGGCCCCGGGACTGAGGTGAGCAGCGCTCCCCTCCCTCACTCGGTCAGTGAGACGGAAGATCCAAACTTTGCCTGGCTGCGCCTGTTCAACACGGCGGAGTCCTGGAAACAGTCTCGGGCGATGTGACAATGAGTCCCCACAGCTGAGAGCTGGACATCACTGCTCACCAACGCTGTCACCCCAGCAAACTTCCTGGGTCACTCCGGGACCATCCACTGTCCGCAATGGGAAAGAGGTGGAGGGTAGGAGCAGAGGTCTTAACGAGTTATCTTGCCGGAACGAGAGCACGGGGTTCAGATTGGCGACAAGGGCTAAATGTCTGTCTCACAACGTCCGGCCACTGTCCCGGAGCTAACAACAGCCTCCTCTAATGGCGGTGCCGTCACATATCAATGTCACCTGGAGGCTGGCTGTGAAACGGAGTTATCAAATTCATCACTCAACTGGTGACGTGTTTGTCCCGGGGTAATGGATTTCAATTATATCTATTCAAGGGGATATTTTGGTCAAATACATATCTTAGACTGCGAGAGAGAGAGAGAGAGAGAATGAGAGAATGTATGCGTGTAAGAGAAACAATGTGTTCAGTGGGCAGCTAATCAGTCTGATGCTGAATACTGAAATGCAAACTTCACCAGGCTGGGTTTGTCGGGATTCGACTCGGGCATCCTGACATGCCAAACACGCCAACGTTTTTCTCCCACCTGCAGTCAGGTGTATCTTGGACTGGTCTCCATTTGCTTGGCGAACAGCCTCAACAACATTATAGAAGCTCAGCAACATCCAGGGCAAAGCAGCCCTGAGGATTACAGTCTGAAGATGGGTTTCGGCCCGAAACGTTGCCTATTTCCTTTGCTCCATAGATGCTGCTGCACCCGCTGAGTTTCTCCAGCACTTATGTCTACCTTCAGCACAGACTGGTTCCACCAAAATGCAGTACAGATCCCAACAGGAGATCCCTTTTCCCTGTGGCTATCAAACTTTACAACTCCTCCCCCTTCTGTCGTGGGGTAGGCTGGCCCCCTCCCCAATCTTTGCACATCACCAATCCTTTCCACTTTAATTTCATGTTTCATGTATCTTTTGTTTTGTGACTGTTGGCAGATCAATTTCCTTCTCAGGATAAATAAAGTTCTATCGTACCATTGCCATAAACATTCAAAACACTAAAAAAGAAAGTTGGAGGTGGGTCAAAGCCCGGCAAGTGAAAGACAAATACTGGTGAGGGGTGTTTGATTGGCAGATGGATGGAGATAGTGACAAAAGCTAGAAGTGAAAAGAGACAAAAGGGCATCAGATATGGAAACGAGTGAAATGTAAAGTCAGAGGAAAGATATTGGTGGAAATGCACAGGGAGGTGGCAAAAGAGGGGGGATAAAAGGGAACTGTGGGATTCAAGGATGGGAGGTGAGCATATGGAGCAGGGTGACAGGAGTGGTGGTTGATTGTGAGAGGACTGTGTGTAAACAATGATAAACCAAAGCTTATCTAAGGTCGTAATGTCATGGTACTCAAGCTTAACATTTGCATTGCCAAGCTTGTACTTCAGCAGGTTCAGTGAGAAAGGTTTTCAGGTAGAAAGGGAGACTGCAGTGGAATGTATCTATTGGCAACCTGAGCTTGGTTCCAGGACATGACAGCATATGTGCATAAATTATGTTTTTTTTGCAGCTGAGATATTTACAATTTCAAAATGCAGGGTCTGCCAATCAGGATAGATGATACAAAGAAATTTCTTCCAGAGAGTACAGAATCTTGGAAATTCTCTACCCAAGGGGGCTTTGAAGGTTCAGATATTTTCATTTAAGGAATAGGCCAATCATGTTTTAATTATTAAGGGCATTGATGGATATAGGATTCATGCAGGAAAATGGTGCTAAGGTGGAAAAAAGCTCAACCATTATTTTTACAGAATGGCAAAACGGGAATGGGGATGCATGATTTACTTCTGCTTTTTACAGTCTTTTATAAATGCTGCATCTTCAGACTGTCAATGATCACGATCCTAGTATAGCAGACAGATGTATAATTTACTGGCAAGTATCCATGCTGCACAGTACATGGTTGCAAAGAGATTGGGGGAGTTCAGCTCAAGCATAAGTGGCATTGTGTCATAGGCCTTTGTACTGTCTTCATATTTTGAAAGGATGTGGAGATAGAATGCAACAATCAGAAGAGGGCATTCACTTGTCAATATGAACAGGGTAACAGAGGCTGGACTGCTTTGTTATGTTTACACAGGAATCCAAAGCACACATCTGCAATCACAGGTTAATTGAACCATGGAATTTCACCAATACATGAACTAGATTGTTCCACACAGGATGCTAGATTACAATTACCCTGATGGATGTTAAAACAAATACTAATCTAATTTACTGCAAAATCTCCAATCAATTTCTGAATCAGACCATCTGTCCACAATATGTAGAGCATAAAACAGAACCTCTGTGGCTCTCAACTTTCAAATAACTCTGATTAACAACCAAAAATCCTAAGGTACAGAGCCCTAATCAAACACCCATCAAATTGAAAATCATCAAGTGAACCCAGGTGGTCCAAAAGTAATTATCAACAATACTCTTCAGCTAAATATATTTTCCTTTCTTGAGTGCTTGAATCCGCCATAATTTATCTTATTAATTGCAATGCTGTAATCAAATGTAGCCCAACTGATAAAGTTACACATCGTGAAAAAAAGGTTGATGGATTAAAGAAAGCTTTGGTTGTTTATCAAAAGGCGCATTGGCAACATCACTGCTCGCTAAGTGTGGAACAGCTCTGTACTATAATACGCCTGCAAGGAGTCTTCAAATCCAAGAAGAAAATCCTTGCCATTGATCAAATGTCAAATATCTGGAAATAAAGAATGAAATAAACAATCTGGAATATCACTGCAACCTCAATAAAGAATTGTTTCCAGTTTCAATGAGACATGGGCTCAATAGTCGGTGGGGGCTCTGCAAGCCGGTAGCCCTGCCAGCAGTGTGTTAGTTTTTTCTACTTTTTTTGTTTTTTTACTGTATTTTAATGTGTGGTTTTAATGTTTGTCTGTGTGATGTGGAGTGGTGTGGGGGGGTAAGGGGGAAACCGCCTCTCCTCCACGGAGAGGCGACTTTTTCCATGTCGCCTCCCCCGTGGCCTAACATCGAGGATCGGTGTGGCCTTTCCCGGAGACGCACCCGGGGCTTCAGCTGCGGGCGGAGCTGCGTGTGCAGCATGGACTCTCGTCGCAGAGCGGGCGAGTTGTCGCCGGGGCTCGCCGGAGGGGAGCGCTCTGTTGCTGGCCCGTGGCAGCCTGAAGTCGGGGTCTGCAGAGCTCCAGCCGGCGCGGCGTCCTGGGCCTGGGATCCCTTGTTGGGGACCCGGGAGGAGAAGAGCTCCGACCGCCGGCCCTCGGCCAACTTCTACCGCGGGTGTGGCGTGGACTTACCATCAGGAATGGGGTCCCTCACTGGGGATCCCTGGAGGGGAGCTCCGACCACCGGCCCTGCGGTCTGCGGTGCTTCCGGCTGCGGCGCGGCAGGAACTTTAAATGCTGTGGTGGATGTTTATGTTAAATTTTTATTGTGTTTTTGTGTGTTCTTTTTCATTGTACCGCTGCTGGAAAATTCATTTCAATTGCACTTTATGTGCAAGTGACGAATAAAACTGATTGTGATTGTGATTGTGAATAATTCCGATTTAAGATGGGCCAATATTTAATGAACCAAATACAATACTGAACAAACAAAATGAAAAATAAATCTAACATATTTAGAAAAAAAATCTCTAAAAATATTGAATATAATCAAAGGAAAGATCAGCTTTCACAATGAAATCAAATTTTCAACATGCTCATACACAAAAAACAGGGTGGAACCTTTATCAGGGCTCCAAAGGAGTAGGTCAAAATGTTTGATAAAAGCTGTGACTGAGAACAAATAAAATTCTCCAAATTATTGCAGTCGAAAAAAAAGGAACATTTTCCTCCTTTATTTAGTCATAGACTAGTGCGACCTCACTGCTCCCCACCCATCTTGCTTTGTGCACCCATTCATTTTAATCCCTTTATCAAACAGATCAGTTAACACTATCTGACCTTTCCATCTATCCTCTTCATAACAGCTATCTTCCCTCTCCACTCTGAGTCCTGATGCAAGGTCACAACACAAAGCATGGAGAATTCCCTCCCCCTCCCCCTCCCACTCACACATATGCTGTCTGACCCACTGAGTTCCTCCAACTATTTGTTTTTTCTCCAGATTCCAGCAATCCCTTGTATCTCCTTAACTAAAAAAGATTGGTGTTATAGTTGGTAGTGAGGTGGACAGTTTTCAACTAATATTGATCCATGCGTAAGATGGAGAAAGAAATGGCAGATGAAATTTGATGATGAAAAATGAGGGGCGATATATTTTGGGATAACTAATAAGGCATATGAGATACTTAAAGACCAGTTGATCACAGTTCATAACCAGCATGTTCCAGTAAGGGGGAGGGATAATGAAGGCTAAGTAAGAGAACATCCCTTGTGTGTAGGATACACACGGGACCTGAATGTGTGGCTGAGGAACTGGTGCAGGGGGCAGGGGGCAGGGATTTAGATGCTTAGATCACTGGGATCTGTTTTGGAGTAAGGGGGAACTGTACAAAAGGGACGGATTGCATCTTAACTGGTGGGGGACCAGCATTCTGGCAGGCAGGTTTGCCACTGCTACACTGGTGGTTTTAAACTGAATAAGGGGAGTGGGGTGGCAAATGAGATAGTCAACGATGGAGTTAAAGGGAAAGAGAGTAAAGGGATGGTTAATGACCCCAGCATTAACGGGAAAGGAAGCTCACAAAGGGATAGGAGAGTATGGCCAAGTGTAATAGGGATCGATGTGAAAGGTGAGATGCGTAAGGAATTAAAAGTATTGTATATGAATGCGCGAAGTATAAGAAGTAAAGTAGATGAGCTTGAGGCTCAGTTAGCGGTTGGTAGATATGACATTGTGGGGTTTACTGAGACGTGGCTGCAGGAGGATCGGGCCTGGGAACTTAATATTCAGGGTTATACATCCTATAGAAAGGAAAGGCAGGTGGGCAGAGGAGGAGGGGTAGCTCTGCTGGTGAGGGATGGAATTCAGTCCCTTGCGAGGGAAGACATACGGACTGACGCAGTATAGTCACTGTGGATTGAGTTGAGGAATTGTAAAGGCAAGAAGACACTAATTGGTGTTATTTACAGACCCTCAAATAGTAGCCCGGATGTAGGGTGTAAGTTGCAGCAGGAGTTAAAACTGGCATGTAACAAAGGTAATGCCACTGTGGTGATGGGGGATTTCAATATGCAGGTAGACTGGGAAAATCAGGTTGGTTCAGGACCCCAAGAAAGAGAGTTTGTAGAATGCCTCCGAGATGGATTTTTAGAGCAGCTTGTAATGGAGCCGACCAGAGAAAAGGCAATTCTGGATTTAGTGTTGTCCAATGAACAAGATATGATAAGAGAACTCGAGGTAAAGGAACCGCTTGGAGGTAGTGATCACAATATGATTAGTTTTAATCTGCAATTTGAGAAGGAGAACGTTAAATCGGAAGTGGCAGTGATGCAGTGGAACAAAGGGGACTATGAAGGCAAGAGAGGGGAGCTGGCCAAAGTAGACTGGAAAGGGATCCTATCATGAATGACGATGGAACAGCAATGGCAGGAATTTCTGGGCATAATCCGGAAGACGCAGGACCATTTCATTCCAAAAAGGAAGAAAGATTCTAAGGGGAGTAGGAGCTGACAAGAGAAGTTAGGGATAGAATAAAACCAAAAGAAAAGATGTATAACACAGCAAAGAGTAGCCGGAAGCCAGAGGATTGGGAAACGTTCATAGGACAACAGAAGGAAACAAAACGGGCAATACGGGCTGAAAAGATGAAGTATGAGCGGAAACTGGCCAGGAATATAAAGAAGGACAGTAAAAGCTTCTTTAGATATGTTATGGGAAAAAAAGTAGCAAAGTCAAATGTGGTTCCCTTGAAGGCAGACACGGTGAAATAATTATGGGCAACAAGGAAATGGCAGAAGAGTTGTACTTCGGATCTGTCTTCACTAAGGAGGACACAAACAATTACTGGAGGACCTAGGGGGTTAGCCTGGGACTTGATAAATCCCCTGGTGGTCTGCATCCCAGGGTCCTCAAGAGATGCTTGGAGTCAATTATTAGGATCGAGGTAAATAATGAAAGAGCAGAGAAAATTACAGACCAGTTAGCCTGATTCGGTGGTGGGAGCTGCTGGAGTAAAAGGATTAGTCCAAGTCAACATGGATTTATGAAAGGGAAGTCATGCTTGACTAATCTTCTGGAATTTTTTGAGGATGTGACAAGTAAAATGGATGAAGGGGTGCCAGTGGATGTAGTGTATCTAGACTTTCAGAAAGCCTTTGATAAGATCCCGCACGGGAGACTGGTGACTAAAATTAGAACACATGGTAGTGGGGGTAGGGTGTTGACATGGATAGAAAATTGGTTGGCAGACCCGGAGCAAAGAGTAGGAGTGAACGGGTCCTTTTCAGAATGGCAGGCAGTGGCGAGTGGAGTGCCGCAAGGCTCGGTGTTGGGGCCGCAACTGTTTACCATATATATTAATGATTTGGAAGAGGGAATTAGGAGCAACACTAGCAAGTTTGCGGATGACACAAAGCTGGGTGGCAGTGTGAACTGTGAAGAAGATGTTAGGAGGTTGCAGGGGGACCTGGACAGGTTGAGTGATTGGGCAGATGCATGGCAGATGCAGTATAATATAGATAAATGTGAGGTTATCCACTTTGGCGGCAAAAACAAGGGAGCAGATTATTATCTCAATGGGGTTAGGTTAGGTAAGGGGGAGGTACAGCGAGACCTGGGTTTCCTTGTACACCAGTCACTGAAAGTTGGCGTGCAGGTACAGTAGGCAGCGAAGTAAGCTAATGGAATGTTGGCCTTCATAACAAGAGGATTTCAGTACAGGAGTAAAGAGGTTCTTCTCAAGTTGTATAGGACTCTGGTGAGACCACATCTGGAGTATTGTGTACAGTTTTGGTCTCCTAATTTGAGGAAGGACATCCTTGTGATTGAGACAGTGCAGCGTAGGTTCACGAGATTGATCCCTGGGATGGCGGGACTGACATATGAGGAAAGATTGAAAAGACTAGGCTTGTATTCACTGGAGTTTAGAAGGATGAGGGGGGATCTTTTAGAAATATATAAAATTATAAAAGGACTGGACAAGCTAGATGCAGGAAAAATGTTCCCAGTTGGGTGAGTCCAGAACCAGGGGCCACAGCCTTAGAATAAAGGGGAGGTCATTTAAGATTGAGGTGAGAAAAAAAAATTTTACCCAGAGAGTTGTGAATTTATGGAATTCCCTGCCACAGAGGGCCGTGGAGGCCAAATCACTGGATGCATTTAAGAGAGAGTTGGATAGAGCTCTAGGGGCTAGTGGAGTCAAGGGATATGGGGAGAAGGCAGGCACGGGTTATTGATAGCGGACGATCAGCCATGATCACAATGAATGGCGGTGCTGGCTCGAAGGGCCGAATGGCCTCCTCCTGCACCTATTTTCTATGTTTCTATGTAACTACTATACATTGGTCAGTGCAGACTTGGTGGGCCAAAAGGCCTGTTTCGACGCTGAAAAACCAGAACTAAAACTGAGAACTGAAGGGAAGAATGAGGGTGATTGAATTGAGGTATACACAATTAAAGGGGGAAATGACATGGTAGATAATGAGAAATGTTCCTCCCTACCGGAAGTATCTAAGGAATGGATGTTTAGAGAGGAATTGAAGAAGAATTGTTTTCTACCGAGGCGATGGTTGAAACCTAGAAATTCCTGATGGTGTTGTGGAAGCAGATACTCTCATGATATTTACTCACTTTTTAGATGAATGAAATGTCATGGCATAGAAGGCTGCAGACTGATTGCTGGGAAAGAGGATTAGAAAAGAGAGGTGCTTAATGCTTGGCATTAGCATTATAGGCAAAAGGACCCGTTTCTATGCTGCATGACTCTATGACAATATAGCTCTGCGATTCTATAGGCACAATCTGCTCGATTACCTCATAATATTACCTACCACAGGATTCAATCTACTAAACATTCTCTGAGCTTTCTCCATTGCAAATAAATTCTTCTTCCAATAATGAAACAAAACCTAAATATGTAATTCTGTGAAAGAAGAGTGATACATTTTATCTATCCATTTAGCTTTCAACCTATATTCGGCGTCTTTTTTTAAGTGAGTTTCTTGAATATAAATTACGTCAGCTTTAGTTGCCTTTAAATGTGCCAATACTTTTCCTCTCTTTATCGGTTCATTAATACCTTTAACATTCCAACTACAAAACGTTAATCCCTCATTCCCCGTATTCATTTTTGAGTCTTGCATTTTATGTTTATGGAGGTCTACAATAGAGTCTAAGGATCAGCCCGACAGACCCAACCTTACACCCGAACATCGAATAGATGAATTTTAAGTCTCGTTTATGTCCCTCACGAATATATCTCCATTGGTCCAATGTGTAACTCCATTCAAACTGAAAAACACAATAGATTATATAAAAGAAAAGTAAAGGATAGATTAAGAGGTTAGTATTGTGCTTAAAGATAGAAAAAACTACATCTATAGTAGTTGCAGTTAGTGCTAGCCATACTAGCATGGCTACCCATCTACCGACTTCCGTCGTTGATGTTATTAACTTGACCAGCTCCTAGGGTTAAGGAATTATTATTCGATAATAATATTTTACCGGGGGTATAACATTAAGGGGAAAAAAAAAAAAAGGAAAGGGTAAAAGAAAAAAGGGAAAAAAGAAAAAGGGTGGGATTCATCAAAAAAAGGGGGAAAACAGAAAAAAAAGGAGACATTTATCAAATTCTACTGATTAAAGATATAAGAGTGTCTATATCTAGAATTAATTTAAAAATCTAAGTAATAATAAAAATGAAAAATGAAAAAGCTATGTAAAAAAAAATGTTAAAAAATCCCGTAAAACAAAAAGAAAAACAAAAGTTCAAGATAAAAATTGCTGTTATAAGGAAAGATCTCCAAATGAGATCCATCCCTATATTTAACTCTATTCATTCCTACATAAATAAGCATTAGTTGTTAATTATTAGTAGTAGTGATTAGTAATAGTGAACAATCTTAATTGGTAAAAATAATACTGATAATAATACCGCGTTGTGATTTTAATATTTGTCAGTTATTTATTTATATTAGTAGTGTGATTAGACTAATTATTAATATCCAGATGACGCTTTCCGATCCAGTTCTTTCTCTCGATTCCATTCGACATTGTCCATTCCGTCCAGTCCAACGTTATCTTGTAAGATCTTGCAGGATGTTGAGAATCCGTGTAAAATCTCTAAAAGTAGTGAGAGTCAGTATATTCACTTGTAGATATTTTTCAGGTCTTGATCTGCCGGGCGAATTCCAGTGCTGCTGTTGGGGTGGCAAAGAAATGTTCCGCGTTGTTAAAAGTAACTCTTAAAGTAGCTGGGTAATTCAAACCATATCTCAGGTTTTCCACATCCTCATGAGACTTTTAGCTTCGTTAAATGCTTTCCGTTTCCTGGCAACCTCTGGTGGATAATCTCGGTAGATACTGATCCTTTGTCCTTCAAATACCAGGTTTCTGTTTCTCGAAGCTTTTCGCATAATCTCATCCAGGACAAAGTCATATTGTAGCTTTATAATCATTTGTCTTGGAGGGGCGTTTGGTCTGGTCTGACGTCTCCTGACTCTATGAGCACGGGCTAATAAAGGCGTTTGTTCCAGAGATAGAACACGTTGCAGTAAGTTTGCAATAAATTCTCGAGGATCTTCATTTTTCTCTCGTCCTTCAGGAATCCCTGCAATTCTCAGATTTTGTCTTCTCTGGCGTCCTTCTAGCTCAGTACATTTCTCTGTTATTTTAGTCAGCAAGTTCGTTAGACGTTCATTTTCTGTAAGCAACTTTGCTGTAGTCAAAGCACTTGTATCAGCTACTTCTTCAAGGTTCTTTATACCAGCCGTCTGTTGTTCCAATACTTCCTCCATAGGATTCATCCTATTTTGAAAGTCTTTTTTAACCTTTTCACTCTTCTTTCACGCATAAATCAAGAGGCGTAGCAATATTATTTCATAAAGGTACTTTATTTAAGCATACATCAACTATAACTGATAAAGATGGCAGATACATTATTGTGATAGGAGAATTAAACACAGAAAAAATGATTCTTGTTAATATATATGGACCAAATTTTGATAGCCCATTGTTTTTTAAGAAAGTACTTAACAATATTCCGGAATTAACATAATATAATTTAATAATTGGAGGAGATTTTAATTGCACACTAGACCCCTACTTAGACAGATCTACAAAGCAAAGAAAAACTAAATCACACTCCAGTGACTTATTAAATGCATATATGCAAACGACTAACATTAAAGATGTTTGGAGAACAGAAAACCCTACTGGACGAGAATACTCTTTTTACTCGCCAGTACATAAAACCTATTCAAGAATAGATTATTTTTTGGTGGACGCAAAACTTATTTCACTCACTTATGAATCCAAATATCATAATATTATAATTTCAGATCATGCGCCATTAACATTTAAGATTAAAATAAATGGTAAAACAGAAAAATCAGGACAGTGGAAATTTAACCCACAAATTAAAAAAAATAAAACTACTCAGGAATATATCACAACTCAAATTAAGATTTTTTTTGAAACAAATGATCAACCAGAAATATCTTGCTCCTTATTATGGGAAACATTCAAAGCATATCTCCGGGGAATCATGATCTCTTCACAAGCATGCCATAATAAAAAGATTCGGAAGGAACAACAAGATTTGGAAAGGGAGATTAAACAATAAGATATACAGAATGCAACAAAACCAGATATAATATTACACAATAAAATTGCAGCATTGAAATATAAATTAAATAAAATATATACAGATCAAGTTGTAAAACTTTATCAACATACCAAACAATTACAGTTCGAATTTGGAGATAAACCCCAAAAATTATTGGCTCGCCAATTAAGGAAAATGGAAGCTGAAAAAATTATCCATAGGATTAAATCACATAACGGCAAATTGCTAATAGAACCCAAAGATATTAATGAAAGATTTATGCAATATTATAAAAACTTATACACTGCTAAAACAACAGTAAATAAAACAGAAATAGAAGCATTTTTAAAAAAATGTAACCTGAAAGGGTTGGATTTACAAAATAGAGAATTACTAAATGCTGATATCTCAACAAAAGAAATCCAAGAATCTATTAGATCATTAAAAAATGGTAAAACACCGGGACCAGATGGTATAGGTTCGGAATTTTATAAAATATTTCATGATCATATGGTTCCACGTTTGAAATCATTATATGAACATATATACACACAGCAGAAATTACCAGAAACGTTGAATGAATCTATTATAACACTTATACCTAAAATAAATAAAGACTTGGATGAACCAGGATCATTTAGAGCAATAGCTCTATTAAATACTGATCAAAAGATATTAACAAAAATACTAGCACAAAGGCTAAGTTCAGTTGTCAACGAATTAATCCATCCCGATCAAACAGGATTTATACCAAAAAGATATTCCTCATATAATCTAAGACGGTTATTCAATATTATATACTCGAAAAGAAGTAATAAAAAAGACTTAGTAGCCATTTCGCTTGACGCAGAAAAAGCTTTTGATCAAGTGGAATGGCCTTACCTATTTTCGGTTATGGAAGCTTTCAAATTGGGAGAGAAGTTTACTACTTGGATTAAATTGTTTTATACAAATCCAACAGCTAGAATAACAACAAACCGAATGTTATCAACTAAATTCAATTTATCTCGAGGTTGTAGACAAGGTTGCCCTTTATCACCTTTATTGTTTGCACTCGCAATAGAACCTCTCGCCCAGAGGGTGAGATTACATCCGGAAATACATGGATATGATACTAGAGACACTAAAAATAAAATCTCCTTATATGCGGATGATGTATTACTTTATATCACTGAACCAGAAACAAGTATCCGAAATTTGTTAAAACTAATAACGGAATTCGGATCTTTCTCAGGATACAGTATTAATTGGAATAAAAGTGAACTCATGCCAATAACGGTGAATAACCTACATATATTACAACAATTCCCTTTTAAGATAATAAACGAAAATATTAAATATCTTGGGATTTTCGTTACAAAAAGATTCGACTCTTTATTTAAATTTAACTTCCCCCCATTATTGAATAAAAGTCTTTTAAATAAGAATATTTTATACTGGAAAAGCTTACCTATTTCAATGTTAGGTAAAATTAACACAATAAAAATGATCTTTCTCCCACAATTACTATATCTATTTCAATTAATTCCGATATATCTCCCTAAAATTTTTTTCAAAAAGGTAGATTCCCTAATTACTAACTTTATCTGGGATTATAAGAGCCATAGAATAAATAAAAAACACTTATGTAAACCCAAAATAAATGGAGGATTAGCACTACCAAATTTTATGTTTTATTACTGGGCAGTCAATATTAAAAATATGAATTTTTGGCTAGAAGAAATAGATAATAAACCAAATTGGTTAAATATGGAAAAAGAAGATTGTTCTCCATTTGAAATTAGCTCTATAATATTTGCTAACACTAACTTAGCTAAGAAAATTTATAGTGAAAATCCGATAATAGAAAACGGAATCCGCATCTGGAAACAAATAAAGAAAACATTAAAACTAAAATCTATACCATTATGTCTTACCATCGCCAATAATGTTACGTTCAAACCTTCAATGATGGATAAGGCTTTTTTACAATGGAAAAATAAGGGAATTACTAAGATGGGTGATCTTTATAAGGAAAACTCTTTCCTTTCATTTCAAGAGTTACAACAAACTTATGGACTACACAATAAAGAATATTTTAGATATTTACAAATCAGAAATTATGTTTCTGCAAATACACAAGAACTTAGAAATAGAAAGACAGAAATTTTAGATGAATGCTTGAATAAACATCCAAATACGGAAAAAATGATATCATATATATACAATATTCTATTGGAAAGTGATGTTCCATCAACAGAAATATATAGACAGTCTTGGGAAAATGAATTAGGCCAAATTATAAGGCCAGAACTATGGGATGAAAGTTTACAACATATACATCATTGCTCGTTAAATGCTAAACATTCCCTTATACAGTTTAAAATACTACATAGATTACATTATTCCAAATCTAAATTACATAACATCTTTCCAAAAGTATCCCCCATATGTGATAAATGTCAAAACTCAGAAGCAAATTTATCACATTCATTCACTAACTGTATAAAAATTGCAAAATACTGGAATGAAATATTTAAGATAATTTCGAATGTTGTCAATATAACTTTGACTCCTGATCCAAAGTTAATAATACTTGGAATACTAGAAACAGACCAACTAATAACAATGAACCAAAGAATTTTTATCGACTATAGTTTAATAATTGGGAAAAAATTAATACTAAAATTTTGGAGAGGCCCTACATCCCCACAATCAAAATGTGGAACACAGAAATGTCGGAGACACTTCATCTGGAGAGATTGAGGCTTGTCCTAATGGACAGGTTAGATCTCTTCAGAGAGATTTGGTCTCCATATATTAAATATTTACAGGGTCATAATAGTTCGCCACGAGGGCTTGACTGAGGCCTGAATATTTGAATGGATGAAGAAATATATATAATAAATCATAAATATATCTCCAAGGACGGATTAATGATTAATACTCCATTCTCCATCAAACTTTTCACACTCTTTTTCTCTATTTTTTCATACTTTTATAAAAAATTAGAAAAATGTATAGAAACACATAATCTTAAATTTTTAATATCAATACGAATATAAATATTACTAATATCATGAAAGTATTATTAGTATCATGTATTTTCAATTATATAAAATATATAATTTTAAATTTTAAAATCAATGATAATACAAATATTATTAACAGTGTGAAAATATAATTAATATCATGAAGGTGTTACTAGTATTATGTATTTTCAATTATATAAAATATGGTCTTAAATTTCAAAATCAATGACAATACAAATATTATCAACAGTACGAATATATCACTAATATTATGAATGTATTACTAGTACCAAGTATTTTCAATTATATAAAATATATAGTCTTAAAATTTATAATCAATGATAATGCAAATATTAGAAACATAGAAACATAGAAATTAGGTGCAGGAGTAGGCCATTCAGAACCGCCATTCATATCATTGATCATCCATCAGTGTACCTTTTCTCCATACATCCCCTTAGCCACAATCCAACTCACTCTTAAATATAGTGAACTTTACCCTCTGTTTCCAGAGACTTCTCTGTGTGAAAAAAGTCTTTCTCATCTCGGTCTTAAAGGATTTCCCCTTTCCTTAAGCTGTGAACTTCCCCAACAAACAATCTATTAAGAATTTTGTAAGTTTCTATAAGATAAGATCAAATACTCCCTCTAATAAAGATAGACCAAAACTGTAAATACTCCAGGACCAAGAACCTGGACTCAAATCCTTTTGATGAAAGCTTCACTATTTTTGTACTGCACCCCTCTTGCAATAAATTCATTATCTATTTATCTTCTTAATTAACTTCTCTGCCTATATGGTAATTTTATGTTTCATATACAGGGATGATCGGATTGTTCTGTATAGCAACATTCAATAGTCTTTCTCAATTTAAACAAAATTCTAACTATCAAAGTGGATAACATCACATTTTCCCACATTATATTTCAGCTGCCAAATGTTTGCCTATTAATGAAATGTATCCACATTTATTTGAAGACTCTGTGTCCTCACAACTTACTCACAACACAACTCAGCAAATTTGAGGACAGTGTAGACACAAGGTACTCCATATGCTGTTTTACAAGAAAAGGCAGAGTGCTGGAATAATACAGCAGGTCTGGCAGTATCTCTGGAGAACATGGCCTTGGTCCAACTACTATCTAAATTTTTAATAGTTTGCTCGTTACATTTTCACTGACTGTCTGCTGTTGTGTCCATCAGTCTCGTTGTTCCGATTTCATAATTACATAAACTAATAAGCTATTATTATCAATGTTGTCTGAGTTAAGGAAAGTCACAAAACAATCAGAAAAGGAAAAGGTAAACAGTGAACAGAGCAAAATTGAATATAAAAATTAATTATTGATGTATTCTACAGACATATCAGGATCAGAAAGGAAATATACAATAGACAAACAGACAATGATCACAAACTGACAGAAATGTTGAACAATGACACTACCTTGGTATCTACCAGGAAACTAATGTGATGAACATGGAATAAATGATGAAATGGCAGTTAACAATAAAAAGGTGATGATATGGGGAACTAAATGATGAAATAATCCCCGGCCTGGGTGCATTACATATATAAACATTACATTAGGGAAGAGAGAGCAGGGAGATTTCTATATTCACATTCTATTCATATCAAAATATAAAAAGAAAGAGGAATAGACACTGATTCAACAACAAATGTGATTCCTACATATAAAGTAAGAGATATACCAACATTTGTTCCATCAAACAATTGATAGTGTGTAATTATTTAGCTCAATGTATCCATGTTGACTTTTGCAGATCATTCAAATTAACCAACTCCCCAATCATTTCCATATCACACATTTTTCTACAGTAGGTAGTCTAGGACTAAAATACACACATAATGTGAAAGGAAAGACATTTAAGAGACCCGAGGGGGAGATTTTACACACACTGGGTGGTGGATATCTGGACAGAGATGGTAAGATAGATACAATTACAACATTGAAAAGGCTTTTGAATAGGTACTTTGGCAGGAAAGAAGAAGATGGTTATGGGCATAACCAGGCAAATAGGATCAGTATAGATAGATATTGTGGTTAGCATGGATGAGGTTGGCTAAGATGACTTGTCCCTGTGCTGTACATTTCTATGATTCTATGAACTGGGTTTAGACAATCCTTCAACTGACCTCCACATGCGAAAAATAACATGGGTATAAGGAGATGCAAAATCAACTGCTGGAATAATACCAAAAATGCAAGATTATATCTTCCTCAAGTATTTAATGTCACAAGTAAAGATGGAGCAAGCGCATTTGGAATGAAAACACTGCCACAGTGGAACAATTGGGATGATTCAACGCTGTATCCACGTAATATTTTTTATTGTTATGGAAAAAATAGGAAAACATTCTTGGAGTTTTTGTGACCCTTTGTTCTGGACTTCCCCAACATCGGGAACAATCTTCCTGCATCTAGCCTGTACAACCCCTTAAGAATTTTGTAGGTTTCTATGAGATCTCCCCTCAATCTTCTTAATTCTAGCGAGTACAAGCCGAGTCTATCCAGTCTTTCTTCATATGAAAGTCCTGACATCCCAGGAATCAGTCTGGTGAACCTTCTCTGTACTCCCTCTATGGCAAGAATGTCTTTCCTCAGATTTGGAGACCAAAACTGTACGCAGTACTCCAGGTGTGATCTCACTAAGACCCTGTACAACTGCAGTAGAACCCACCTGCTCCCATATCACCTGGATGTCACCTGGAAGTTGCTGCAGGAAGAAAACCCTGGTCCTTAACGGCAGCGCAGTGCCGGGAGAGAGTCGCAGTCCAGGCCCGGTGGAAGGGGCACCAAGTTCAGTGGGCGGTGAGCAGCCGAAGCCGGGGTCCGAGACGGGCCCGACCTGGGCCGGGGGGGCAGTGGTGCTTGGAGTCGGGCAGCGGAGCCCGGAGCTGGGAACAGCGGAGACCCGGAGCATGGAGCAGTGAAGACCCGGAACTTGGTGCCGGGCAAGAGGCAACGGGAGAGCCGGTGCATCGGCCATGGGCAGCAGGCAGGCAGGCGAAGATGGCGGGCATTGCACCTCGTCTTGGCAGGTATAGAGTGAAGCCTGAGATCTACAAGACTGTTGATGGTAAGGTTATTGTTGAGGACGAGTTACTTAATTTTCTTGCTGTAAAGATTAAGACATTAAGCCAGGATGAGATCATCCTCCTGGCTGCAAATACCTTTGACTCTGAGTGGATAGAGTCCTCGAAGAAAATTCTGTTTGAACTCTGCCCAACTACACAGCGGAACATTTCCCATAAAAGGGCACAGAAAGACGTTAACAACATAAAGAGTTGCCTTAAAGTAATGAATGAGTGTGGGGAGAATACTCCTAGATTTGTCTCTCACTACTTGGATGAACTGCCGCCGGTGACATTTTCTAACATTGATATCTCGAGCCTACTTGGGAGAATGGAGCAGCTGTACGCTGAGGTCTGTTCAATGAAGCATGTCGTGCAGCTACAGGCTGATGTAAGCGAAGATTTTCGTGCCATCACAGTGGAAATTGATCGCCGAGTGGGTGCATTGCGCACCTTGATCACTACTCCAGTGTGTGCATTGGAGCGCACCACTGACCTGTCTCGGGGCGGTGGTCCGGATGCATTGGCGGTGTTGGATGGAGCCATTGGCATGGCAGATACAGCACTGGGAGCTGCACCGGCAGGAGCCTCTAACAGTGTTGTCGGAGTGAGGGCTGCGACGGAGGGCCTTGCATTAAACATGGAGAATAGTCCCAGTGGTCTAACGTTGCAAGACTCTCCAAAGTGGAGTAATGTTGTGAAAAAGGGTCGACAATCTGAAATCTGAGAAAATGCTCCGGACAACACTGTAGGTAAGCCAAAATTGTCCACTGGGCAGATAAAGAAATCCAGTGACGCTGTGCCTATTATTGGTACTGGAGCTGCGGGCAACATCAAAATGATTAAGACTAAGCTGGTGAGTGTTTTTGCCTCCAAGTTTTCACCGGGTCTAGACGTCAGAATTTTATCTGTCTATCTTAATGAAAAACTTGGCCGTGAGGTTACCTGTTAAAAGATTGACACTGTACACAGTAGATACAGTTCATTTAAAGTATCTGCAGAATGCAATGAGGTTGGCGAAATGTACAATCCAGAGCTCTGGCCAGAAGGGGCATTTGTAAGGCGCTATTACGAGCCGCGCAGGGTTGGAGTCATCGGATCAAGCACCGCGCCTGCCTCGGGGGGAATGAGTATACCTGCTGGTGCTCAGGGCACTCACTAGTCTTACTAAATAAACATTAGAGCACTATTGTACAATTGTCGTGGCCTGCGTTTGGGCCAGAGCGCAGGGGATAAAGCTCGCCGCTCAGTTGTTGACAACCTCCTGGAGAACTGTGACATACTTTGTATGCAAGAGACATTCCTAGTGAAGCAAGACTTGGACAAACTCAATTCTCTCAATGGCAACTTTCATGGGGCTGGGGAGTCTACAACTGACCTTGGCATGGGAATAGTCAGAGGTAGGATACCAGGTGGTGTGGCTATTCTATGGAACAAGAAGCTTGACTCATCAGTAAATGTGATTTGGCTTGATGTTGACTGGTGCATTGCCATACACTTTACTCACAACGCTAAGGAATTTATTATCCTGAATGTATATACACCCTATGAATGCCATCAGAATGAGGATGAATATTTAAATAGTCTTGCTTTCATCTATTCTCTCATTCAAAACAATAATTATTGTAGTGTATATGTCATTGGGGATATGAATGCAGATATCTCAGATAGGAACTTATTATTTGCCAATCATATGGCTCAGTTCTGTCAAGATAATAATTTAATATTGTCAAGCAAAGTGCTTTTACCGACAGATAGCTATACTTATATTAGTGAGGCCTGGCACACCACATCATGGCTGGACCACTGTATTAGTACAGCTGATGCACATGCCTCATTGGGGTGTATGAGCATTCTGTACGGGGCATTCTGTACTGTTGCTATGACAATAAATGTTGAACACATACCTGTGGTATCCAGAGATAGAAATAGCTTTAAAACAGAAAAACTGGACTGGTCAACGCTTACAAAGGAAGACATCATAGCCTATTATGCCCATACAGATAAATCCTTAAGCAATATTCATCTACCTAAAGATGCAATAATATGTAGTAATGTTAATTGTAAAGATATGAAGCATAGGAGAGATATCTGCTCCATGTATAATGATATAGTAAGCGCCTTATATGTAGGCAGTAAGCCCTACTGCAAGCATAAAAATAAGACACATAACATCAGACCTGGCTGGAATACGTATGTAGCTGAGTATCATACTGAAGCCCGTGAAGCCACCAAAGCATGGGCTATGGCAGGTAGACCCAGACAGGGGCCTGTGTTTGGGCACAAGAAGCTCACTAATGCAAGGTATAAGTATGCTGTTTGCTTCATCTGTAAAAATGAGCAAGCTATGAGGGCTGATTCCATGGCTAAGAAGCTGCTAAGTAACAATGTTACAGATTTTTGGAAGGAAGTGAGAGCTCTTAGCAGTTGCAAAACATCTCTACCATGTACTGTAGATGGAATCTCCGGATAATATCGCGGAGTTATGGCGACAACATTATAGCACTTTATTCAACTGTGTCCAAGGTGACTTGTATAGGGTGGACAATACTGAGAGTAATGACTCGATGGTGATTATGTCACATGAGGTGTATCATACCATGAACAAGCTGTCCAACAACAAAGCAAGTGGCTTGCATCATATCTCTGCTGAACATCTTAAGTATGCGAGCATGAGGATAGCTCCTCTCCTAGCTATTTGACTATGATTCAATGATGTGGTAAAGTAGGCATGTCAAAAGTCTTAGAAAGAGTTCACACAGACACCTTAAGGCTTTATTAATCATACATCATATAGCTCTAGCTGTAACGATCACCAGAGAGAGAGCTTGGGGCGTGTGGGTTTTACGGTGGGGAGGTGGTTAGCATGGACATCGTCACTATGGTGTATACACATATCACAGGGCGACCACGTCTCATGCGCTAGGGTGAATGCAAACAATAAAGCACGGGAATACAGAATCACATGTAATCGCCGTAACGGACCGGCGGCCTGACCAGGCGACCAGACCGGGTCCGCACCTCGCCATAACCTCCTTCCCCGACGGGAACAAGCGGGGACGACGCCGGGGCATGGTGGGGGCTACGGACAGGAGAACCCCTGGGCGACGAAGGCATCGGGGGGACGGCGAAGAGAAGGGCGAGGAAGCCGGAGAAGGCGGGACCGCAGCCGGGAGGCGGACAGGAGGAGGAGGAGGGGGGGGTGACCACAGAGGAACGTGCAAAGCACTGGGCTGTGACAGTGGCAGCGGGAGGGGCATACGGAGCCGCCGGGGGAGGGAGAGGCTTGTTCACGAGCCGGAGATGCTGGCGGGACCGGCGGTACACCCTTCTGTCATGGTTGACAAGGTACGAACGAGGGGAACCGACGACCACGGCCAGCTTGGAACGGCCAGAAGTGGACCTCATACGGACGACCTGGCCGGGGAGAAGAGGGCGGAGGACACGGCAGGACCTGTCGTGGGAACGCTTCTGTATACCGTGTTTTTGGGCAATGCATTTCCGGACCAAAGCAGGTTTAAAGACGGAGGGGGACAGGGACTGCTGAGACACCAGGACCGTGGGCCTCGTGACTTGGGGCATGAGTCGCTGAGCCGGGGAGCCCAGGATATAGTCCTTGAATTTGGAGCAGGCAAAGACAACAGCCAGCAGCTGTTTTTCAATCTGGGCATAGTGTTGTTCAGCGGTCGTCATTGTGTGGGATGCGTAGGACACAGGCAGTTGCACCCCGTCATGGATCTGCAGGCAGGCAGCCCCAAGGCCAAACTTAGATGCATCACATGTGAGGACGATGGGGTGCTGGAGGTCAAAGTACTTCAGCGTTGGCATGCTGATCAGCTTAGATTTGAGGGTGTCAAATGCTTTCTGGTGTTCCGGGAACCAGGCCCAGGCAGTGTCCTTTTTCACCAGATCCCGCAGAGGGGCACTCAGTTCACTCAGGTCGGGGATGAACTTTCCCAGGTAGTTGACCATGCCCAAGAAGTGCTGTAGGCCAGGCACGTCCGCAGGTGCAGGCATCTCGGATATTGCGGCCGTCTTCTGCGGGTTGGGCTTCAGCCCCGATGCAGTGAAGACATGCCCCACGTAGGTGACCTCAGGGACCCGGAATCGGCACTTCTTCGGGTTGAGCTTCAGGTTGACTTCCCGGGCCCGCTGCAGCACCTGACGAAGGTGGTGGTTGTACTCAGCGACTTTCTTCCCATAAACCAGGATGTCATCGACAATGATGGCACACGGAAGTCCAGCAAACAGTTGTTCCATGGTCCTTTGGAACACCTCGCTGGCAGAGTTGATCCCAAACGGCATGTGGAGGAAGCGATACCTGCCGAAGGGCGTGCTGAAGGTCGTCAGGTGAGAGGATCGCTCGTCTAGAGGTATCTGCCAGAACGAACTCTTGGCATCAAGAACCAAGAACACGGTGGCAGGGCCGACCTGTGCAGCAACATCCTCCACCGTCCGCATGGGATAGTGCGGGTGCCTGATGGCCAAGTTCAAGTCCTTAGGGTTGATGCAGATCCGTATTTCGCTCTTGTCTTTCTTCGCAGCGACAACCATAGTATAAACCCAACCGGTGGAGTCCGTTACTGGCTTCAGGATGCCCATGGCCACCATCTCGCGAAGAGCAGATTCGACCTTGCCCCTCATGGCGAAGGACACACGGTGTGGGGGACGGATGACCGGCGTGATGTCGGGATTGAGGGCAATCTTGTAGCTGCAGGGCAACTTCCCCAGCTTCGAGTCAAACCGGTCCAGGAATTCGGCCAGCGGATTCAGGGGTGCCTCTACCATGTGGACATTGCTGTGGAAGCTCACCAATCCGAGGTCCTGGCAGGCCTCCACGCCGAGCAGGGGGTCACATTTGACGTCTAGCAGGAAGAAAGAGAGGGGCCGAGAGGTCTTCAGCACCTTGCAGTGGACAGTGGACAGTGGACAGTGGCCCTCCCCACAGGAACAAGTACGCCACCCCCATAGGCACGCAAAACAGCACTGTCTGTGGAAACGGGCTCATTATTTCTTATCTTCCTGAACAGGCTTGTTGACATAACATTAGCAGCAGCCCCCGTATCCACCTTAGCAGAGAAGGCCATGCCATTCACCGTGACTCGGACGGTCGGGTCCGTTATCAGAGCAGCTGCACCTTGCAAGGAAAACACACTCAGCTCGCTCTGAATAGAGTCAGAGTCAGACGGGGGAGATCATCATGCTGGAGATGGGAACCAGACGCTGTATCATCACGTGTCAGGTAGCGAGACGGTTTCTGCTGTGGCTGTGCAGGGTTCCCACGGGAACGGCATGCTGCCGAGAAGTGGTTGGGCTTGTTGCAGAAATTACAGGTTTTCCCCAACACCGGGCACACATTAGAACGGTGTGAAACAAAGTTACAATTCGGACATCGTTGAGGCGGTCTGAAGCCCTGCAGTGGGCTTGCCCTCTGTCGCCGGGGAGCATTGTACTGGCGACCGGCGAGACTGGCTGCGTGGACCACAGGGTCAGGTACAGCGGAGGAGACAGCCTCAGCTAAATGAGAGGCATGCAACGCCCCATTGAATGTCAGATCAGGCTTACGCAGCAGCTCAGAGCGCAGCTTATCATCCCGTAGACCAAAGACCAAAATGTCACGGGTCAAAGTATCAGGTGTCAGAACATGCAGGTCACATTGGCAAGCCAGTTGGCGCAGCGCGGCCACAAAATTGTCAATAGATTCCCCAGGGTTTTGGCGTCGGGGGAACAGTTTGAAACGCTCTAAGATGTGGTTAGTGGGAAGGTCACACATCGCCGTAAATTTAGCAAGCAGACATACCGGGTCCTGGATACTCTCACCCTGTCCATAGATGAATGACTCCGATCGCTCAAGCGCTTCGGGACCAGCTAGATTAAGCAGCAGGGAAGCCTTGACAGCGGGGGCCACAGCAGGGTGAGCGATGGTAACATAGTGCTCAAAGTCACGTCGGAACGCACTCCAGCGATGAGTGATGTCTACATCAAAGACTAGGATGTCAGGTTTACGACAGGCAGAAGCCATCACGGCAGAGGGAGGGGGTACTGCGACTAAGAAAATAAAACGCGATAGACTGGAGACGCAGGAAGAAGAACTTCTGATGCCATGTAGTGAAGGTACACAGACACCTTAAGGTCTTCACTACTTTATTAATCATACATCATATAGCCCTAGCTGTGCGTGGTCTGTCACGATCACCAGAGAGAGAGCTAGGGGCATGTGGGTTACAATTATACTAACTGGTGGAGGGGGGGGGGGGGGGGGGGGGGGGGGGTGTTTAGCATGGACATCGTCACTATCAATTAAAGGTGTATACACATATCATCTACATTGAATGAATTACTTTGTTAACTCCACAGATATAGACAAATATAGAGGCAAAAACTCTTCAATCCTTATGTGCTTTATTGATGCTTCCAAAGCCTTTGACTGTGTTAATCACAGAAAGCTGTTTGGTAAAATGAGTCAAAGATGGGTGCCTAAATACATTGTTAGAATTCTGGCCTACTGGTATGCCCACCAGACAATGCAAATAAAATGGGGCAATAAGGTCTCAGCCCCATTTGGAGTTAGCAATGGTGTTAGACAAGGGGGAATTTTGTCCCCAGTCCTTTTTAATCAATATATTGATGATCTATCTAAACAATTGAAAGCCTGTAACACTGGGTGCGTGATTGGTAATATTCTAGTGAACCATATTATGTATGCAGATGATCTGGTGGTCTTTAGTCCATCTAGCACTGGTCTCCAGCAGCTCCTTACTACATGTTCCGTGTATGGTATGGAACATGACATTAAATATAATGCTAGTAAGAGTGCTGTTATGGTCTGTAGAACCAAAGAGGATATAAGCCTAAAATATCCTGATTTTAAATTGTCTGACAACAATTTTAGTGTCTGTAATAAGATAAGGACAAAGCGGGTAAAGTAGGCAGTTTAAATAATTACAGGCCCATAGCTTTAGCCAGCATATTGTCAAAAGTATTAGAAAGAGTTCTGCTGGATAGAATACATGAGTTTGTTAACTCCACAGATAACCAGTTTGGCTTTAAAGATAAACATGGCACAGACTTATGCATATATGCCCTAAAGGAGATTGTAAACAAATATAGAGGCAAAAACTCTTCAATCCTTATGTGCTTTACTGATGCCTCCAAAGCCTTTGACCGTGTTAATCACAGAAAGCTGTTTGGTAAAATGTGTCAAAGAGGGGTGCCTAAATACATTTGAGAATACTGGCCTACTGGTATGCGCACCAGACTATGCAAATAAAATAGGGCAATAGGGTCTCAGCCCCATTTGGGGTTAGCAATGGTGTTAGAAAAGGGGGAATTTTACCCCCAGTCCTTTTTAATCTATTTATTGATGATCTGTCTAAACAATTGAAAGCCTGTAACACTGGGTGCGTGATTGGTAATATTCTAGTGAACCATATTATGTATGCAGATGATCTTGTGGTCTTTAGTCCATCTAGCACTGGTCTCCAGCAGCTCCTTACTGCATGTTCCGTGTATGGTTTGGAACATGACATTAAATATAATGCTAGTAGGAGTGCTGTTATGGTCTGTAGAACCAAGGAGGATAAAAGCCTAAAATATCCTGATTTTAAATTGTCTGACAACAATCTTAGTGTCTGTAATAAGATAAAATATCTAGGGCATATTATTACAGAACAAATGACAGATGATGAGGATATTTATAGGCAACGACACATGCTGTATATACAGGCGAATATCCTCTTGCGTAAATTTGGTGCGTGTGCAGATGTGGTGAAGATGTCACTATTTAGAGCATACTGCACACCCCTCTTCACTGCGCATCTGTGATCGAACTATTTAAGGACAAGTAAGCAGAGACTAAAGGTTGCATATAACGATGCCATGAGAACACTGCTAAGGCAACCAAGATGGTGAAGTGCCAGTAATATGTTTGTGGCTGCAGGAGTCAGTACTCTAGAAGCTATCCTAAGACAACACATGTATAAATTCATTTGCAGGATAAATGACTCTAAAAATGTGCTTATTGTGGCCTTGACAAACATAAGGGTTAGCACTACACGCTACGAATCCCAGTTGTGGAGACACTGGTATCGTTGTCTCGTTGTACGACATTGATCATTTTTTACTCTGAATTTTTAACTTAAGTATTGTGGGGGTTTTTTTTAAATATATAAATTATGATATTTTTATGTGATTTACCATGTTTTTATATATATTTATGATATTTGAGATGCAATGCTTTTTTTAATGTAATGTTGCCCCTTGTCTGGAACTTGAGTCCGTATTAAAGTTATTATTATTATTATTATAAAATATCTAGGGCATATTATTACAGAACAAATACAGATGATGTGGATATTTATAGGCAACGACGCATGCTGTATATACAGGCGGAAATCCTCTTGCGTAAATTTGGTGCGTGTACAGATATGGTGAAGATGTCGCTATTTAGAGCATACTGCACACCACTCTACACTGCGCAGCTGTGGTCGAACTATTTAAAGACAAGTATGCGGAGACTAACATTAACGACACGTACATTCCTAAGACACCATATGTATAAATTCATTTGCAGGATAAATGACTCTAAAAATGTGCTTATTGTGGCCTTGACAAACATATTAGCACTACACGTACGAATCCCAGCTGATGGTTCGTCGTCTCATTGTACTTGATCATCTTTTACTCTGGATTTTTAACTTAAGTATTGTGGGTTTTTTAAATATATAAATTATGATGTTTTTATGTGATTTACCATGATTTTATATATATTTATGATATTTGATATGCAATGCATTTTTAGTGTAGTATTGCCCCTTGTCTGGACTTTGAGTCCATAATAAAGTTATTATCATTATTATTATAGTCAAATCCTTTTGCTATGAATGCTAACATACCATTCGCTTTCTTCACAGCCTGCTGCAGCTACATGCCTACTTTCAGTGACTGGTGTACCATGACACCCAGGTCTCGTTGCATCTCCCCTTTTCCTAATCGGCCACCATTCAGATAATAGTCTACTTTCCTGTATTTGTCACCAAAGTGGAAACCTCACATTTATTCACATTATACTGCATCTGCCATGCATTTGCCCACTCACTCAACCTATCCAAGTCACCGTGCAGCCTCCTAGCATCCTCCTCACAGCTAACACTGCCCCCCAGCTTTGTGTCATCCGCAAACTTGGAGATGTTGCATTCAATTCCCTCCTCCAAATCATTAATATATATTGTAAATAGCTGGGGTCCCAGCACCGAGCCTTGCGGTACCCCACTAGTCACTGCCTGCCATCCTGAAAAGGACCCGTTTACTCCTACTCTTTGTTTCCTGTCTGCCAGCCAGTTCTCTATCAATACTGAACCCCCAATACCATGTGCTTTAAGTTTGGATACTAATCTCTTATGTGGGACCTTGTCGAAAGCCTTCTGAAAGTCCAGATATAACACATCCACTGGTTCTCCCGTATCCACTCTACTAGTTACATCCTCTTTGGTGGTCTTCCCATGCACCTACTGCTCATCTTTATTAAGGGAGGGCACTGGTTTGGAAGATGCCAGCTGAGTAAAAAGTGGAGTTGAGGCCAGGATCATATAAGCCGGATCCATTCAGCAGACTAAAGCATCCACTCTTTCACCTTTTTGTTTTAATGTTCCTATATGGTCTTTATGGGCTCGGAGTAATTGTTTTGTTTCATTCTCTGAGTTGGATGGTTTAAAAAACACTTTTTGAACTGTCCTTCCTTCAAATATTTGTGATCAGACAACCTCAGATTACCCTGCTATTGTATCCACTTTAAAGCCATGCCATGTCGTTTGAATTATCTCTCCTCATTGTCTGACCCAAATTCTGAATTATTTTGAAATTGAACTTCCTTTTACTACTGAGAAACCCAGTAGCAGGAACACAGTGAAGAGTTAAATGAATAGAAAGAAAGAGGGAATACATGAAGAAGCAAATTATCATGTAATGTCAAGCTTGGATTTCTAAAAATTGGTTGTTTATTTCTGTGGGATCCTCTGTCTTTTATTAGTGTGGGAACTTCTTGACTGGCCAATGTATTGGTCAAGTACCGATGGAATACCCTGGGCTCACTGGTCATTCATCTCATTTTTATTTATAGTATTGCCATATGCACAAAATAGCGGCTATATTTGTTCATAACGACGATTAAAGCTTTGCAAAGTAATTTATTGACGCACTTTATGTGCCACTGAGGCGTGGCAAGGTGCAATAAAAAACTGCATAGCTAACCTTTAAACGGTATATTTTTCATTTCTGCTGAATGCTTCAGATAAAAGAAAATGGGATTCAGATATTTTCATAGAGTGATTCTTGCCAAATGTTAGGGAGCGATAAGTTTCGAGTAAAGAGAGCTCATTATTCAGAGTCTTTACTTGTCACCCACTGTGTTAATCTAAGATTCAGAGACAAGGAGTTGATGTAAGTAGGTTAATGCCAAGTAGTAGCATTGGGAATTAATTCTCTGGGAATATGAACATTGAATTCTCAATTTTTAGATAACTAACCTACAAACAACCCTTTCTTCCCCCACCTCCCTCCATTGTGGCCCACCTGGACTAGCATCCACTTCTCCCTTTCCCCCTACTCTTTCACCTACATTTCTTCTTCTGGCTCCACAATTCGCACCTCTTATATCATTATCTAACACCTTTTGTCTTTTCATCTCTGGTCTTTGTCCAACCATCTGCCTATCAATACCCCCCTCCCCCCTCCCCAGCAGTATCCACCTATCACTCACCAGGCTTTGTCCTGTCCATGGTACACAAAATGCTGGAGAAACTCAGTGGGTGCAGCAGCATCTATGGAGCGAAGGAGATAGGCAACGTTTCGGGCCAAAACCCTTCTTCAGACTGATTTGTCCTGTCCATCATGTCTTCCAACATTCTTTCCCCTCCCCCCCACTCCCATTAGTGTCAGTCTCCAGAGATGCTGCCTGACCTGCTGAGTTACTCCAGCACTTGTGTCCTTTTGTGTATGAACCAGCTATTTGCATCTGCATTTGCATCTGCCTAGTAGGAATGGCTTGCTGTTTGTGCAGCAGGAATCCAGACTCTATGTCCAGCAATTCTTGAAGATACAGCATTACACAAGCTTATCCTCAGCCACGTTAATTCATTCCATGTCTGTGTTCACTGGGTAGCACATAGGCTATTAAAGCAGGCCACATCCTGGCTTTGATGTGGAAAACTTGCACTGGCCGTTGTTCTGGTATAGTTAAGGTACGTACAATTAGAACAAACCCGCCAATGTTCACCAATGCTCAGTTTTGTTTTTGCCCAAAGTGATTGGTTCATGACTTAATTGCAGTCTTGGTCGAAACATGTTTAAAGAAGCTCTATTCCAAAGTCAAATGAGAGCGAATGCCCATTTAAATGAACATGGCATCAGGAAGCCTCGATAAAACTGCAGTCAATGGGACTCAAATTTATTTTCTAGAATCATATACCAATGTAAATAATGACTTTATGACAATCACAAGGTCAGAAATGGCAATGTTTACTGATTTTTACATGATGTTCAATTTCATATGCAATTCTTCAAAAAATGACACAGCCCATGTCCCCGGCATTAGGACTAAGACATTTGGGGATTGGCAGACAAATGATAAGAAACGTAGTGGTACTAGAACCAGGCAGTCGATATCTCCAACAGGGGAGAGTCATGATATTCAATGCACAGCTGTATCCACCAATCATCCTTGTTCTGCCTACCACCTTTTAACTAAAACTCAACTGGACTAGCCACATAAACAACACATTAACTCAACACCATTAGGGCAAAGCAACCTGCTTAATTGGTACGTATCCATCAGTACAAGCATTCTCTCATTCCACCAATGGTTTATTATGGCTGCAATATAAGCCTTTTACAAAATGTACTGCAATTATTCCACGAGGCGACTTCAACAGTACCTCTCAAAGCACAGTCCTCTGCATCCATGAAAGTGAGAGTAGAAGGCACACTCAAACACTCCACTGCACCTTCTCTTCTAAGAAATACATCACGTTACCATAGAAATATATTACTGTTACAACCACTCCTGTGGGAAATGTTGCACGTTTTAAATATATTCACTTTTGTAATGGAGGAAACATAGCAGTGAATTCACCCACGTAAGCACCCTTAAACATCAATGTGATAAAGATGAACAAACTACCTTGCAATTATCTTGAGATTGAAAAACAAATATTCACTTGGATGTTGAATCCTGGGGCATGGCAAGTTAGACATTGAAGGGTTTCCATCTGTGGGAGAAACTTCGATAAGCACTAGTAAAGGGTCATTTAAAAATGAGGTGCAGAGGAAGTTCTTTTTGCAGAGTGAGATGATGAATCTCTGAAATTCTGTACCCTAGAGTGCAGTTGAGGTCAGATCATTAAGAGCTTTTACAGAGGAAGTAGGTTTTTTTTGAACAATTGGGGAATTGAGGACAATGGGGAACTGGTGCAGAGTTTAGGCCTGGGGTAGATTGGCCGTGATCATTTTGAATGACAGGGCTGCCTTGAGGGAATAAGTGGTCTACTCCAATGATCATAGATTGGAGCAAGATAGTCCACTCGTCTAAAAAGCCGTTATAGGTCATGGGTAATCCTCAGCGCCATTTCCGTAACCGGCTTCCGTCTCCACTCCAATCTATGATCTTTGGTCATGGCGTCCGCTCTATGATCTTCGGAGTGGACTATCTTGCTCCGCTCTATGATCTTTGGTTAACACCGAAGATAGACACAAAAAGCTGGAGTAACTCAGCAGTTCGCACCAGGCAGCATCTCTGGAGAGAATGTTTCGGGTCGAGACCCGTCTCACCCAGTTCTTAGATAAAGTTAATAATTTTTATTTTTATTACCTATAATTGTGCCGTGCTGTAGACGCTAGCTTCAGCTCCTAGCTCAAGATGTATGAAAATGTTGCAATGCTGCACACAGTTCTGAATCGTTAAAGACTGATATATTTCATTTGCCCAAGTGCGTGCCGCACGCAGAACTGTCTAATGGATCGTATTGGGAGTCTAAAATCAAATTATAATTCGATGTTTCTTGATTGTAAATTAGGAATTTATGCACTCAGGACATTTTTCCTTGATTTTTGTTTTGGGAAAATATAATTGGTTTCTATTTCAAATGGTTTACACTGTTAACTAATCACAACTGAAGTAAACTCTTTTAAAAACACTTTGTTTCTGCAATTGATCATTTATGCGTTTAAAAAAAATATATATGAATACCAATTAGCAGAATATAGGGGAACCAGCTATGACCATGTGTAACTATTTATTTTACAGCAAATAAATATTTAGATTTTAAAACACAGGCATTTTAAGAGTCGGATTACAGTAACGGTGCCTCAACATTACGTGTTCCATTTCTCTACAAATCTCCAAGATGCCAATAATAAAAAAAAATTTCAATTCCGTGAAAATGCCTAACACTTTTATTTATTTGATCCAAAATGAAAAGGCGAAAAGTTAATAAAATACTAATCATTACAAGCTTTTTTGGTTGTTTGTGGCAAGAATCTTCATGTTGTATTGTCATTTGCTTTTACGCGCACTGGAGAAAATAACTCTCGTGGGCTAAGTGCAGCAACATTTGGAATCACTGTATTTTACACCCACTCAAACAGGCCCCAAAGCATTGTGTGTGCCGATTAGAAACTGTCATACAAGTAATGAAAAGAGGGGAAAGAAGCATGTATTTACTGATGATTAATACACCCCGGGATCGGTTTCAACGCGGGATGAAGTTAAGTACATAAACTGGAGCCAGGTGCATTAATCATCCTTGAACACTCGCTGTTGTATTTCGATCACCAATTGTACCCTCGACTGGACAGACTGATGTGTGTATAGGAAGGAACTGCAGATGCTGGTTTAAACCGAAGATAGACACAAAATGCTGGAGTAACTCAGCGGGACAGGCAGCATCTCTGGAGAGAAGGAATAGGTGACGTTTCAGATTGAGACCCTTCTTCAGATTGAAAGTCACAGGAAATTTTTCAATTACCATACCAAATCATTCCCTTGATAGTTTTCCTCATTTCTATTTTCAAATAAAGAAACCAACCCGACCCGACTCCACTCTATGGTCTTTGCTGATTACACATTCCACATAAGTTGGGTCGGGTTTGATAAAATGGCGGACATCCCGCCCCGTTCCGTACTACACATTAGTGCATTGGATTTTGCAGGAGTGGACCATCTTGCTCTGCTCTATGATCTTTGGTATCCTCTTACACCTATTTCCTTGCATTCCTATGAACTATTACTGCACAGAAGGAGACCATTTCACCCACTGAGTTTGTGCTTGTTGCAAACAGAACAACTGGTCTCTTCTACTGGCAAATAGAACAAACTGGTTCTTCCCTTGTAGGACAATTCCCCTGTTAAAGCCTTCCTTTGATTAGTTGGACATTGAATCTTTAACAGCCACCTGAGGGAACATGACAGGTTCAAGAGACAACACTACTCACTCAGAACAATATTTTAATAAGGCCTTCAGGCCCAATTGCAGGCTTCTGAGTTTGGATCTGCCGTCACCGCCAGTGAAAAATGATTTGCATGCTGCCAGATCTTCAAGTAATATATCACAATTAATCAACTGCTGAATGAGAGACAGGTTGTGATTTATTATCCTTTGAATAGTAATTAAACTGACTTACTATTTAATTTGATGGCACTTTGTAGTTATTTATATCCAGTGATAAATAGGACACCTGCACTGGGAAATGAATGGGAGATTTTGCAGAAGTGGCATTTCTTATACTAGTCTCTGGTGACATGGTTAACAAGACAGATGCTGCCTCTCTCGTATCTCATAAAATCTGGCACTGACCAATATTCTGATTGTCACAATTCTTGCCTTTTGTTCAAATGTATGGATATTCTTGTTCCTGTCACACTTTGCCCTCCAGTTGTGACTTTTACTGCAATTTAGAGATTGTGAGAGGCAAAAGAAAGATGCAAATCCTTTCATGATTTCATCCTGCCTTTCTCCGTTCCTTGTTTCCTTCTTTCTATTCTTCCGCAGAACATGGAGCATAGAAGACTAGGGCACAGGAGCAGGCCCTTCAGCCAGTGATGCTTGTGACAATTATAATGCCAACTTAAACTCATCTCATCTGCTGGAACATGGTCCATATTTATCTGTAGCCTGTTCATGTGAAATGCCTCTTAAGTGTTGCTATTTGACCTGTTTCCCCATCGCTCCTGGCAGCATGCTCCAGCCACCTTTCATTCTCTGTATAAAAAACTTACCTCACAAATTTATTTTCAACTTTCTCCCTTGCACTTTAAATTGAGATACCTCTGTATTTGGCATTTCCATCTTGGGAAAAAGTCTCTGATTATCTACCCTATCAATGCCTCTCATAGACTTATACCCCTAGATCTCTCTGTGCATCTTTGCGCCAAGGAATTGTGCCATTTACTGTATGCATTCTCTTGCATCTGACTTCCCAAAGTGCGATATGTCATACTTAGATTCCATCTCCCATTTCTCCACCCATATTTCTAAATCCCGCTGTGTCGTTCAATAATTTCCTTCACTAGTCACAACTCCAACAATGTTTGCATCATCTGCAAGCAAACTAATCATTCATCTACATTTTTCATCCAATGTCACAAATAAAAAGTCCATACGCTGTATCATTCCATGGGTCATAGAAACATAGAAAATAGGTGCAGGAGTAGGCCATTTGGCCCGTCGAGCATGTACTGCCATTCAATATGATCATGGCTGATCATTCAACTCAGTATCCCGTACCTGCCTTCTCTCCATACCCCCTGACCCCTTTAGTCACAAGGGTCATATCCAATTCCCTCTTAAATATAGCCAATGAACTGGCCTCAACTACTTTCTGTGGCAGCGAATTCCAGAGATTCACCACTCTCTGTGTGAAAAATGTTTTTCTCATCTTGGTCCTAAAAGATTTCCCCCTTATCCTTAAACTGTGACCCCTTGTTCTGGACTTCCCCAACATCGGGAACAATCTTCCTGCATCTAGCCTGTCCAACCCCTTAAGAATTTTGTAAGTTTCTATAAGATCACTCCTCAATCTTCTAAATTCTAGCGAGTACAAGCCGAGTCTATCCAGTCTTTCTTCATATTAAAGTCCAGACATCCCAGGAATCAGTCTGGTGAACCTTCTCTGTACTCTCTCTATGGCAAGAATGTCTTTCCTCAGATTTGGTGACCAAAACCGTACGCAATACTCTTGGTACAGCAAGACCCTGCACAACTGCAGTAGAACCTCCCTGCTCCGATACTCAAATCCTTTTCCTATGAATGCTAACATACCATTTGTTTTCTTCACTGCCTGCTGCACCTGAATGCCTACTTTCAATGACTGGTGTACCATGACACCCAGGTCTCGTTGCATCTCCCCTTTTCCTAATCAGCCACCATTCAGATAATAGTCTACCCTCCTGTTTTTGCCACCAAAGTGGATAACCTCACATTTATCCACATTATTCTGCATCTGCCATGCATTTGCCCACTCACCCAGCCTATCCAAATCACTTTGCAGCCTCCAAGCATCCTCCTCACAGCTAACACTGCCCCCCAGCTTTGTGTCATCCGCAAACTTGGAGATGTTGCATTCAATTCCCTCGTCCAAATCATTAATATATATTGTAAATAGCTGGGGTCCCAGCACTGAGCCTTGCGGTACCCCACTAGTCACTGCCTGCCATTCTGAAAAGGACCCGTTTACTCCTATACTTTGCTTCCTGTTTGCCAGCCAGTTCTCTATCCACACCAATATTGAACCCCCAACACCGTGTGCGCTTTAAGTTTGTATACTAATCTCTTATGTGGGACCTTGTCGAAAGCCTTCTGAAAGTCCAGATATAACACATCCACAGGTTCTCCCTTATCCACTCAACTAGTTACTTCCTCGAAAAATTCTAAAAGATTTTTCAGACATGATTTACCTTTCGTAAATCCATGCTGACTTTGTCCAATGATTTCACCACTTTCCAAATGTGCTGCGATCCCATCTTTAATAACTGACTCTAGCAGTTTCCCCACTACCGATGTTAGACTAACTGGTCTGTAATTCCCCGTTTTCTCCCTACCTCCCTTTTTAAAAAGTGGGGTTACATTAGCTACCCTCCAATCCTCAGGAACTACACCAGAATCTAAAGAGTTTTGAAAAATTATCACTAATGCATCCACTATTTCTGGGGCTACTTTCTTAAGTACTCTGGGATGCAGCCTATCTGGTCCTGGGGATTTATCGGCCTTTAATCCATTCAATTTACCTAACACCACTTCCCGGCTAACCTGGATATCAGTTCCTCCATCTCATTTGACCCCCGGTCCCCTGCTATTTCCGGCAGATTATTTTTGTCTTCCTTAGTGAAGACAGAACCAAAGTAGTTATTCAATTGGTCTGCCATGTCCTTGTTCCCCATGATCAATTCGCCTGTTTCTGACTGCAAGGGGAGTACATTTGTTTTAACTAATCTTTTTCTCTTCACATATCTATAAAAACTTTTGCAGTCAGTGTTTATGTTCCCAGCTAGTTTTCGTTCATGATCTATTTTCCCTTTCCTAATTAAGCCCTTTGTCCTCCTCTGCTGGACTCTGAATTTCTCCCAGTCCTCTGGTAGGCGGCTTTTTCTGGCTAATTTGTACGCTTCATCTTTTGTTTTGATACTATCCTTGATTTCCCTTGTTATCCACGGATGCACTACCCTCCCTGATTTATTCTTTTGCCAAACTGGGATGAACAATTGTTGTTGTTCATCCATGAAGTCTTTAAATGCCTTCCATTGCATATCCACCGTCAATCAACCCTTTAAGAACCAATTGCCAGTCTATCTTGGCCAATTCACGTCTCATACCCTCAAAGTTACCAGGGGTCACAGACTTCCTGTCCCAATAATGATACCCCTCCATTACGGATAAACCTACTAAACTGAGACACACTATATTAAAGTAATCGCATTTAGAAATTAGATGAGGCAGCAATCAACAAAACCAATGCAATGTATAGGAAGGAACTGCAGATGCTGGTTTAAGCTGAAGATAGTGTGGCGGTACCTGGTGGTTAGCCACTCGTGGTGCGAACACTCGGCTCTGGGGGTTGGGTCATGTGACTTGGTATGGTGGGAAGAGCGGGTCACCGGTTCCCCCCCCCCCCACCCCCCCGGGGTATATATACTGTTGGTAATGCCCCTGCCCCTTATTGTGTTTCTGAGAGTAGTTTTGTGTTAACTTAATTTTTGTTTGACAACATGTTTGAGAAAGAACTGCAGATGCTGGAAAAATCGAACGTAAACAAAAATGCTTGAGAAACTCAGCGGGTGAGGCAGCATGTATGGGGTGAAGGAATAGGCGAAGCTTGTGATCGAGACCCTTCTTCAGACAACACGTGTCTCGCTATAATAGACACAAAAAGCTGGAGTAACTCAGCGGAACAGACAGCATCACCAATGCAATGATCAACTGAGTGAAAGAATACAGGATAGCAGAGTAGACCAGCAGGATGTTGCACATAGGCTCCTCCTGTGCTGTACCATTACATAATCCATGGACGTTGTTAACCTTCTAAATGCTTGTCAGCAAGGTCAGAGGATGAAAATATTAACATTTATATTAAAGATAACGATTCATGCAGTTACAAACAGCAGTAACATCATCAAATCCTGGCCTCCCACAGAATGTCAGTCTGCAAGTGGCATGCACTCATGTAGCCCTGGTGGCACAGAAGTAGCCCTTTCAGAACATTGACACTGTCATCTTTCTGTGAAACATTTTGCTCAGACTTATATCTCTGTTCAACTTCTATTACCCTACAAATGTATTTGCCTCAAGTACCCGAGGAATTCCCTTTTGAAATCATAGATTGTTTCATCTCCACCACCTTTGTCAGTAACAAATAGCAGGTCATGTCCACTTGCTTCATAATAAAGTTCTTCTTCACAGAATCTCAACTCCTTACCGCAAAACTTTAAATTTGTGTACTCTAGTCCTTATATCATCAGCCAATATGAACTGCTTTTTCTTTATCCAGTGTACCAAAACCTCCATAATCCTGTTTGCTTCTGTCCAATCTCTCTGCAATGTCCTTCACTCTAAAAATAACTTGAGTCTCCAATTTAAATTTTTTTTAGAGATACAGCACGGGAAACAGGCCCTTCAGCCCACCGAGTCTGTGCCAACCATGATCCATGCACATTAACGTTATCCTACACTAGGGACAATTTACATTTATACCAAGCAAATTAACCTACAAACCTGTACGTCTTGGAGTATGTGGGAATAAACCGAAGATCTCGGAGGAAACCAACGAGGTCACGGGGAGAACGTATGAACTCCATCCACACAGCACCCGTAGTCAGGATTGAACTTGGATCTCCGGCAGCAACTCTACCACTGTGCCACCTTGTAGCTAAAATTCCTCATCCTTGGTACCATTCTATAAAATCTCCTCTCTACCCATACCTGTTCTCTGTGACAGGAAACGTGCAATCTGCTTTTGTTGTGGTATAGACCAGAGCGTTAGGAAGGTTCAGTATAATCTCTTTGCTTTTGCACTTAATACTGCTACTTAACAAGCCCAAGATCCTTTATCCTTAGTTAACTACTTTATTAATATCACTGCCCATCTTAAAAGATTATGTATATGATCCCCACCCCACGGCTCCCTCTGTTGCTGTACATTGTTTGGTTTGTAGCATTAGATGTACATTGCCTCTCTTCATTCCTTCAGTATTAAAAAGGTTATTGCTTTTCCATTGACTTAACTCAAAAGCTGTGATCAAGGATAGTCAAAAGCCCATAACTTTCTTAAAAATTAAGAGAACTGAAAGGAAATTTTCAGTTATTATAGATTGAAGCATTCTGAAACAAATATGAAACAATCTTACTTGGATGACCTGAAATTAAAGCATATAATTAGTTAGTTACCTAATTGTAGCTAATTACAACATTCAATTATTAGATCTAAACATCTATCCATTTCTTAAGAAAAGGTTAACATTTTTAAAAAGCCTAAGTGTCCAAATAACATTCACACAATAATTCACAATTTAACATGATTTTTAAATCTCATTGTCATGAATTTATAAGTCAAATGGAAGGAATTCAGTGTTTAATTCCCGTAAATTAATGGCCATTTTAATCATCTTGCGAGTGGGTTTTTGTGGAACGCGATCGTTTGGAATGTTGCGTTTGCAGTGAATTTAAACCCCATATTGGCAGGAAAAATATTGCCGGGTCGTATGGGTCCTAAGTCACCTTTTCGCAACGTGAAATTTTGATTAAAGGCATCCTAAGAAGCAAGTTTATATGAAAAGATAAACGGTGTACCTTGCCTTGTCCCCTACGTGAGACCCGTCCCGTTGTCGGCGTTGACCGGCATTAGAAGATAATTTTAATTTATCCAGCTATTAAATTATCCAGCGCTAATTTTAATAAACTTAATAAAATGGCAGTCTAAGTGATTTTCCTTCAGCAACTAAACAGTCTGTTCAAAATCGATTTGAATAGGCTGAAGAAAAACTGCATTTTAAACCCGCCCCCCTCTCAAAGGCACCAAAGTCGCGCACACAGCCAGTGACAGAACTGCAGCGCCACTGAAGGTAAGTTTTGTAACATACCAACTTTCTAGGTGTCAAAGTAATGAATTTGGGGCTATCTTCATGTGAAGTTATCCTTTGCCTCACTTGCAGCTCAAAGTGTTTCCAGTTGGAAGAACACTTAAACACCAGGCGTCAAAGTATAAAAAAAAAATCAGGTTTTACCCCAGGTCTCAATGTAATCATTGTGCTTTCTGCTATATTCATTTTTTTCAATTGCTCATATCCAGGGTGCCTTCCTCTTTACTGGACACGTGTATGTGTGTGTGAGGTACGGGAACCAGTTCTGTTCGCTCTACAGCCTAAGCACCAGGCCATCATTCTCTCCTTCACTCATGTATTCCTTCCTCTGGCTTCATAATTCCTACCTCTTCTATCCTTATCTCACACCTTTTAGCTTTTCATTTCTGGCCTTTGTCCAATCACCTGCCTATCAAACCTCCTTCATCTGTGTCTACCTATAACTCGCCAGGCTTTGTCCTGCCCCTTTGTCCTGCCCCTCCTCTCTTCCAGCTCCCCCGCCCACCACCACAATCAAACTGAAATAGGATCCCCACCCAAAACATCTCCAATCCATGTTCTCCTGGGATGCTGCCTGACCCGCTCAGCTAACTCAACACTTAGTATATATTTTTAAACCAGCATTTGCAGTTCCTCTTTTCTACATTCTATATATTTACCAAACAATGCATGCTGTATTAATGACCAATAATCAAATTACATTATTTGTCCTCATTGAGATCTCTGACCTCCTACAACCCCCAAATAGTCACATGTGTGTGGACTGGTTTGTAGGTCTGATTCAAGGATATTTTCAGTTCGTCACGCAAGCTGCTTACTTGAGATTAGACCACATTATTTTCCTTCATCTGGAGGAGCAGGCAGAGTGAGCACAGTCATTGCAGGTTTTCCTTAAGTGCAAGAACTCAAACTGCTGACAGATATCTCCCTAGCAACCTCTTGCTGGGCTGAGGTCCTGAATAGTCTTCACTGTTCCCCATGAACAAAGAACATGTATCCTGAGAGTACTATTCAACTTCATTCTGCTCAGATCCCTCATTCAGTATTCTCACGCATTGCTGCATCCGTTCAGTTAGCAGGCGACACTCCCTGTAAATTGAATTGTGGTGCATGCATTGCAGTAGATCCTTTTAAGAGCTGTGGTTTCAGGTCATATCTGTTGAGAACACTCACATCAAAGGGAAATGTAGCCTCAGGGCAATCTTACAAATGGAAATGCAAAAATAAATTTCTGTGATTCACACAACTAATGTCACCACTTCATATATGATTTCCACAAGCAACGTCAGGATGATGACACTGAAAGCAATATTGGTGTCAAATTAGTCTTAGGGACTAGCACCAAAAACAGCACATGTAAAATAACTTGTGCATTACTTCTCATGCATGTACTTCTCAATAAGCCAGTACATGTTGATTTGTTATGAATAATCTAATAATATGCTTAGTTTGCCAAAAACATTCATGCCAAATCAACACCCACTATGAACTCAATTCCACAGCCCAAATTTCCTACGAACAACCTCACACATGCATTGCAGATCAGTGAGTGATCGTATTGGCACAGCATTGGATGGCACAAGGGCACAGCAGTAGAACTGCTGCCTTATAGCACCAGAGCCCAGAGTTTGATCCTAACTACGGGTGTTGTCTGCGCAGAGTTTGTACACGTGGATTTTCTCCGAGTGCTCCGGTTTCCTCCCACACTCCAAAGACGTACAGATTTGCAGGTTAATTGGCTTCGGTAAAAATTGTAAATTATCCCTAGAATGTAGAATAATGCTCGTGTACAGAGTGATCACTGGTCAGCGTGGATTTGGTGAGCCGAAGGGCCTGTTTCCATACTCTAGGCCTGAAGTATCCTGAAGCTTGCATCCCCCAGGATTGCAAACTGCAAGTTTGGGGTTTCTTTTATTTCTGTTTCCCAGTTTTCTGAACTGTTTTCGATTCTGTTTAGCTCAGTAGTTAAGGGATGGCATTTCTCCTTATTCTGGGCACCTTCCTCATTTCTAAATAAACGTTGAAGCCTGTATCTGATTTTTCGTTGCCATTCTACTCACAGCAAGTGACTATTTTTGAATTAAAGGAGATAAAGGAGGATGTTGTATATTGGATGATAAATTCTCAATAAATAAAACAAAATAGTAAGATTAAATGAGAACTTACCAGTTTGAAGTTTGATCTTTATTTTATGAGGAGTTATGATGAGCGATTACGTGAAGAACCCTGCCAGTCCACATGCGCGTCAATCTTCAAAGCAGCGGTGTGAAATCACAGAAGAACAACAATTGAAGTAATATAGTAAGAATATAAACCTAGAACTACCAGATGAGCTTCGTGATATGAGGGTTGGGAGTGGTCGGCACGTAATCGCTCATCGTAACTCCTCATAAAATAAAGATCAAATTTCAAACCGGTAAGTTATCATTTAATCTTACTAATTTACTTCGGAGTCACGTGAAGATTTCAAAGATCTGTGATTTCACGTCGATCCAAATCCAGGCATCTCACACTGCATCAGTTGACTCAGGAGGAATGAATAATGAGCAATACATTGAAACATGGTACTGATTAACATGTTAATGCTTTAATTCACAAAATAAACAAAATAACATAATATCGACTCCTCTCTCCCAGGGAGAAGCTAGAAACAGAACTTAAAACAGAATAGGCGAACACCCCGGGTTCAATAAGTGGTTTATTATAAAACCTTTGAAAAGTCAATTCATTTGACCATCCTGCGGCCGTAAGGATATGGTCTAGAGGGACGTCCATTGCCCTCGCTGCTGACGTTGATGCCGCCCTGGTGGAGTGAGATTTAAAATCGTCAGTATTAACTCTTCCACAACCCAGCACTTGTTTCAGCCATCGTGAAATGGTCTGAGATGACACTTTCAAATGTGGCTTTTTGTGGCTAATAAACAATGCTACCTCAGAGCCTCTGAGGCTCTTCGTGACCTCGATATATCGCCGCAAGTGCGCCACTACACACAGCCGTAAATCAGTGGGATAAGCTGACAGTACAATCTTGAATCCGGACACCCCTGGTCAGCTTTGTTTAATTAGGTCATAGATGTAAAAATGAACGTCATTCCCTGATGACACCATCCTGTCCAGCCGCAGTTTGTGCAAAGTCTGAACCCTTTGCGCTGATACCAGCGCCATGAGCATAACCAACTTTAGGGTAATCTTTGGCAAGGACAAGGATGTAGCTGTACCCCCACTGACGAAGCAGCGTCAGTACCATGCTCACATCCCAGATTTCAGAATACCTAGGCCTGGGGGAATTAGAATTAAAAACACCCTTCATAAATCTGGATATTAACGGATGAGATCCTACAGACTGAAGTTCTGACCCTCTTCATAGGTACGAAGACAGGTCACCCCTGGCACTGTTGATGGCACTATAGCTCAACCCTTCATCAAAATGTAATTTGGACAGAAATTCGAGCACATCTGGGATGGAGACTGTGTGGTATGTAATGTTACCATGTAAACAAAATTCCTCCCATTTCCTGACATGAGAGATGTACTGCTTTTTCGTACTATTCCTCCAGGACGATGTGATGACATCCACGGTCTGATTGGATAGTCCCAGACCCAGGTATGGCCTTCTTAAAATCTGCAAATTAACAAGATCATACAACGGTTGTTGACCTCCAGTCACAGGGTGCACCAATAGATTATGATGTTTTGGAACCACCATAATAGGCTGTGTAATAATGTCCGAAATAAGAGGGAACCATGGCTGTGTAGGCCAGTCGGGTATCCTGCTTGATCTTAGTCAAGCACCGACTGATGAGGCAGAAGGGGGGAAATGCATATAAAAACATTCCGCCCCAGTGTAGTGAGAACGCATCCACCGCGACTGCCCCTGGATCTGGTTCCCATGAAACATACTTCGGTACCTGGTGATTGAGTCTGGATGCAAACAAATCGATATCTGGCATCCCATACCGAAGAACGATTTAATTAAATACATCATGATTCAACATCCACTCTTTGTGTTGTCGTTGAATTTGCGTGACCTGGTGTCTGCCACCATATTGAATCTGCCTTGCAAGTAGACAGCTGAAATCCAAATGTTCTTTATAATGTATCAGTGCCAAATAAGGTTAGCCAATCCGTCACAAGATTTCAACTTGATTCCACCCATGTGATTAACATACGCCACTGCCGTGGTGCTGTCAATCTGAAGCTGAACATGTAGCCTTGAGCCCATAAAATGCTCCTAAAAGCACTAAATAATTAATTCCATGTGATTGGAGAATAAATGCCTCATGCATATTCCATCTGCCTCCACAGCTAGACCTGATATCAGTAGCACCCCAACCTAGGGCACTAACATCAGTCTGCAAAACAACTGAAGGCGTTTCCATCAGGAATTTGCTAGAACAATTTGAAATGTGTCTAATCCACCACTGTACTTCTGCAATGGCTTCAGATGGTAATTGCATGGGCCGGTTGAAATGACCTGCATGTATTCTGTGTGCCTGTACCTTTGCCCTCTGTAAATGTTGGTAATGCAAAGGTCCATATTGGACAGCTGGAAAGGCAGCTACCAATTTGCCAATTAAGCTTGCCACCTGTTTAATTGAAGTTGATTGCTCCTCCAAGAGCTTGATACAGCCTTCAATTAAATCTAATCTCTTGCCCTAGGGCAGAGTCACAGACATGTGAGTTGAATTAACTGTGAATCCCAAATAGTCAATTATGTTAACCAGCACCAATTTTGATTTAGCTGGGTGGATAATGAACCCCAACCTCTCAACCATGAGGTTTAACAGCTGAAATTGATAACTCGGCTGCCACAAGAGTTTTTCCAATTATTAAGATGTCATCCAAATACGCCATTACAATATGGCCCTGTGCCCGGAGTAACCCCAGTACTGGTTTTAGCAGCTTTGTAAATAATCTAGGGGCTGAAGGTTAACCTATTAGGCAGTGCTCTAAATTGCCATAATTGTCCCATCCAGCTAAATTTCAAATATCTCTGATACTCTTTATGAACAGGCACTGAGTAATATGCATCCTGAAGATCTATACATGCCATATAACACCCTCTGGAAATCAATTGCTTGGCAGTAGCAAATGTTTCCATTTTAAAATGTTTATACTGCACAAACAGATTAAGTCCTGTCAGGTCCAAAATAATCCGACACCCACCATCTTCCTTTGGTCTAGGAAAAATATTAGATACGAATTGACGAGTTTGATAAAACTGTCTTCTCATTTACACCTTTAAAATATAATAGTAAGATTAAACGAGAACTTACCAAGTTTGAAGTTTGATCGTTATTTTATGAGGAGTTACGATGAGGGATTACGTGAAGAAATCACGCCTGGCGCATGATCGGCATACTTCAAAGCAGCGGCATGAAAAACACAGCAACCAATAGCTGGAGTAAGATAGTAAGGCTCAACATAGACTAGAACTACCAGATGATCATTTATTTTATGAGGGTTGGGAGTGGAGGGCACGTAATCCCTCATCGTAACTCCTCATAAAATAACGATCAAACTTCAAACTGGGTAAATTCTTGTTTAATCTCACTATTTTACTTCGGAGTCACGTGAGTGACTACGTGAAGATTTTGTAGCTCTGTGTTTTTTATGTTGTAGATTCATTCCATACAACACTCTGGCTCAATCAACACAGTAGTGAGTAAATAATACATCCTTTAAACATTTCTTTAGTTTATGTAATAAGTCTTTTCATTATAAAATAATTAAAGTAACAACCCTTCTATCGTAGGGAAAGATTTATAACCAAAGAAATAAATCGATAATATAAATCGATATACAAAACAAAGCACAATCAAAGAGAACCCAACACTGCGTGTCCAATGCTGACATCGTGAGAACTGTTTCTTGTAAACTTTGAAAAAAGTTTCTTTTACATCATCCTACGGCCTCTAATTTTTTTTTTTTTGATCGAGTGGCCAGTCCTGTGCCTTTGCCGTGAATGTACCTACATCCCAGGTGGAGTGATTTTTAACATCTCAATGTCTACTCCTGCTGAGTCCCAAAACCTGTTTTAATCATCTAGAATGTAACTATCTGGAACCATCATATAACCATATAACATATAACAATTACAGCACGGAAACAGGCCCTCTCGGCCCTTCCAGTCCGTGCCGACCATTTGTTTTCCCCTAGTCCCATCTACCTGCACTCAGACCATACCCCTCCATTCTCTTCACGTCCATATACCTATCCACTGACACTGATACTGAGTTTGCACTGATACTTTTATGTGGTTTTTGTGTGTAATAAATAGCGCTGTCTCACCACCACGGAGACTCTTGCCTACTTATTGAGTCAATGCTTAACCACACACAATTTTTGGTCGACAGGATATGCTTTAAAAATTTACCTTGGTTCCAGCTCCTCCTGATCTGCTTTGTTTGGTTAAAGCATAAACATATAAGATAATGTTATCTGTAGCCACATGCATACAGTCTAACTTAACATTTGCAACGTTTGCACTCTTTGTGCTGATACTAAAGCCATGAGCATTATTACTTCAAATGTTAACTTCCGAAACAGTGATAGAATTGGAGCCCATTGCCTAAGCAAAGTAAGAACCATGCCGACCTCCCAAACTTCTGTGTTTCTACTTTGGGCAGATTTTAATAATTATTCCTTTCCCATATCGGGATATTAACGGATGAGACCCGCTAGATTCATATAACCATATAAGCATATAACAATTACAGCACGGAAACAGGCCCTCTCGGCCCTTCCAGTCCATGCCAACCATTTGTTTTCCCCTAGTCCCATCTACCTGCACTCAGACCATACCCCTCCATTCCCTTCCCTTCCATATACCTATCCACTTTACTTTTATGTAAGATATTTTTATTAGAAGTAATTACATATTAAGAAGAAATATAAAATCCAATTAAAACAAAAGAAAATATTAACGTCACATATATTCTTAATATTTTTAAAATTAACAATCAATCTTATTTGTACTTCTATAATTTTCTTTTTTATTTTATAGCAGTAGGAAATAAAAAGAGAAAAAGAAAAGGAAAAAAAAAGAGAGAGATAAACTGATTGAGTGGAATATTAAACAAGATATTCTTCAATGGAGATATATTTATGATCTATTGTCTATAATTCTTCATCCATTCATACATTCAGGCTTCCGTCATGGCTTCGAACCGTACCATCTTGACGCTTTAAATATTCAATAAATGGAGACCATATTCTTCTGAACTGGTCCAGCCTGTCCATCAGGGCAAGCCTTAATCGTTCCAAGTGTAACGTCTCCGACATTTCTGTAATCCACATTTTAGTTGTGGGGGAAGTAGGAACCTTTCCAAAATCTTAGTATTAATTTTTTTACCAATTATTAACTATAACCGATAAAAATTATTTGTTGTGTTGTTTAATATCTGATTTGTTTCCAGTATTCCCAATATAATTAGTTTTGAGTCTGGATCAACTTTGCATTAACTACAATTGAGATTATCTTAAAAATTTCTATCCAAAAATTAGTGATTTTTATACATTTTGTGAATGAATGCGTTTAAATTAGCTTCTAATTGTTGACACTTATCACATATTGCGGACACATTTGAGAAAATTCTATTTTAATTTGGACTCTGAGAGATGTAATCTATGTATAACTTTAAATTGTATCAAGGAGTGTCTAGCATTTAATGAACAATGATGTATATATTGTAAACTCTCATTCCATACTTCTCTACTGATTACTTGACCTAGTTCATTTTCCCATGCTTGTCTATATTTATCCGTATTTGGTAAATCATTTTCCAATAAAATATTATAAATATATGATATTAATTTCTCTGTATTCGGATGTTTATTTAAACATTCATCTAAAATTTCTGTCTTTCTATTCCTAAAATCAGTGTATTTAATTTAACATAATCTCTAATTTGTAGATATCGAATATATTCTTTAAAATGTAATCCAAAATTTTGTTGTAATTCCTGAAATGAGAGAAATAAGTTTTCCCTATAAAGATCACCGATCTTATTTATTCCATAGTTCTTCCATTTTAAGAAACCTTTGTCCATCAGTGAAGGTTTAAAAGAAATATTTGTTTACTATTGGAAGAGCTAGTGGTACATTCTGTAATTGTAATGTTTTTTTTAATTGTTTCCAAATACGTATTCCACTTTCTATTAATGGGTTTTCTTTATAAATTTTCTTATGTATTGGAGTATAAGGAAATAAAATCGAACTAATTTCAAAAGGGGGTACAGTCTTCTTTTTCCATCTTTAACCAATTTGGTTGTTTATCTAGTTCACCCAACCAAAAATTCATATTTTTTATATTAACTGCCCAATATTAAAACAGTGCAAAGCCACCCATTTATTTTTGATTTACATAGATGCTTTTTAATTATTCTATGATTCTTATAATCCCAAATAAAATTAGTAACCATGGAGTCCATTTTCTTAAAGAAATTTTTAGGAAGATATATCGGGAATCATTTGAAACAAATATAGTAATGGGGAAGAAAAAATCATTTTTATCGCGTTAATCTTACCTAACATTGAAATAGGTAATGTTTTCCAATATTGAATATTTCTTAAATAGTTTATTCAATAAGGGTAAAAAATTAGATTTAAATAATGAATTATATCTTTTTGTTACATAAATTCCAAGATATTTAATTTTTTCATTTGCAATCTTAAAAGGGTATTGTTGTAATATATGTAAATTATTTCCCATTATTGGCATAAGTTCACTTTTATTCCAATTAATTCTATATCCTGAAAACGATCCAAATTGAGTTATTAAATCTAACAAGTTAGGAAGACTAATTTCTGGTTTTGTGATATAAAGTAATACATCATCTGCGTACAATGAGATTTTATTTTCAGTTTCTTTAGTTTCATACCCATATATTTCAGGTTTGATCTCACAGATTTTGCTAATGGTTCTATTGCAAGTGCAAACAATAGTGGAGATAAAGGGCAACCTTGTCTACAACCTCGGAATAAGTTACATTTAGTTGTTAACACTTGGTTAATTAATATTCTAGCTGTTGGTCTAGTATATAGTAATTTAACTTCTCTTCCAATTGAAAAAATTCCATAACCGAAAATAATTAAGACCATTCAATCTGATCAAAAGCTTTCTCTGCGTCCAACGAGATAATTGATAAATCCTTAGTGATATTTCTATTCGAGTATATAATATTAAATAATCTTCTCAGATTATTTGAAGAGTATCGTTTTGGTATAAATCCCGTTTGATCTGAATGAATTAGTTTATTAATCACTTTGTTTAGTCTTTGTGCTAATATTTTTGTTAATATTTTTTGATCAGTATTTAAAAGAGATATAGCTTATATGACCCTGGGTCATCGAGATTTTTATCGAATTTAGGTATAAGGGTTATAATAGATTCATTTAATGTATCTGGTAATTTCTGTTGTGTATAAATGTGTTCATATAGTGTCTTCAAAACGTGGGGCTATCATATCATAAAATATTTTATAAAATTCTGCTCCAATACCATCTGGTCCTGGAGTTTTACCATTTTTTAATGATCTAATAGTTTCTTCAATTTCTTTAGTAGTTTATTTCGACATTTAATAATTCCCTATCTTCTAAATCTAGTCCATTTAGATTACAATTTTTAGAAATGTTTCTACTCCTATACGATTTTCTTTTGTTTTAGCTGAGTATAAATTTTTATAATATTGCAAAAATCTCTCATTTATATCTTTAGTTTGTGTTAATAATTCTCCATTATCTGATTTGATCCTATATATTAATTTTTCTCCTTCCAATTTTCTTAACTGACGAGCAATAGTTTATGTGGTTTATCACCGAATTCAAATTGTATTTGTTTGGTATATTGGTATAGTTTTACAACTTGATCTGACTGTATTTTATTTAGTTTATATTTCAATGCCAAAATTTTATTATGTTTTGTCGTAGTTGGGTTAATGGCGTTCTCTGTATCTAATTGTTTAATCTCTCTTTCCAATACTTGTTGTAGCTTCCTATTCTCTTTATTATAAAATACTTGAGAAGATATCATAATTCCCCAAACATAGGCCTTAAAAGTTTCCCATAAGAGGGATGATGATATTTCTGGTGTATCATTTATTTCAAAGAAGATCTTGATCTGTTTTGTAATATATTCTTGAGTTATTTTGTCCTTTAAAATTTGTGGATTAAATCTCCATTGATCTTGTTTTTCCATTTTACCCGTTAGTTTCATCTTAAAAGTTAATGGTGCGTGATCTGAAATTATAATATTATGATATTTTGAATTATACGTAAGTGGAATAAGTTTTAAATCTACCAGAAAATAATCTATTCTTGAATAAGTTTTTATGCACGGCTGAATAAAATGAGTATTCGCGTCCTGTTGGATTTTGCAATCTCCATACATCTTTAATATTACTGGTGTCTATATATGCATTTATTAACTCACTGGAGTGTGATTTAAGTTTTCGTTGTTTTGATGATCTATCCAAATAAGGGTCAAGTGTGCAATTTAAATCTCCTCCAATTATTAGATTATGTTGTGATAATTCAGGGATTGTATTAAATAATTTTTTAAAAAATCGCGGGCTATCAAAATTTGGGCCATATATATTAACAAAAATGACTTTTTGTGTATATAATTCTCCTATTACAATAATATATCTACCGTCACTATCTGTTATTATTGAAGTATGTTTAAATGCAGTACTTTACGAATTAATATTGCTACACCTCTAGATTTGTGTGTAAAAGAAGAGTGATCTACTTTATTAATCCATTTGCCTTTTAGTCTATGTTCTGCCTCTTTTCTCAAGTGTGTCTCTTGGATAAACGCAACATCTATTTTAAGTGCTTTTAAATATGCTAATACCTTACCCCTCTTAATTGGTTCGTTAATACCTTTAACATTCCAGCTACAAAACGTTATTCCTCCATTCCCCATATTTTGTATGTAGGTCTTGCATCATTTATCTAAAGGGATGTATACCAGAGCAAATGGTACAGCTCGACACACCAGACCCAACACCTGAACCCTGAACAGACGAATTTCAAGACTCTTGATTTTCTCTCATATATATATCTCCTTTGTATTAATTGATGATTCCACTTAGATATAAAGTAATAATAGTAATAATTAGAAATGGTAGTAAAAAAGGGATAGATTAAGAGATTAGTAAAGTGCTCAAAGAAAGAAAAAAACTACATCTAGTATGTGTGTAGTTAGTGTTAGCCATACTAACATGGCTAGCAGTCTAAGGACTTTCCGTGTTGAATGTTAATGTTATCCATCTCCATGATTCAGTAAATTAATATTACAAAAAAAAGAGATTATTATTAAAACCGGGGATATTAAACTACGATATATAAAAAGTTCATAGTCAGGTATAATGGTATATATACGCAGTACTTAATAAAAAATTATAATAATATAAACATATAAAAAAAGAGAAAGAGAAAAAAGTCTAAAGTTGAAATAAGATGTATATTTATATTTACTATTTACTTAATTCTAGGTTAGTCGGTTATAATTAATTATTAATTATCAATCAATGATCAACAATCAGTAGTCAACAGTCAACAATCAATAGTCAATAGTCAACAATTATTAGCTCTAATTGTTAACAATACCAGTGTGTTAGATTTAATATATGTTTATGTATGTTAATATATGTTAAATATTAGGTTAGTAGTATTACTATTCTAAATATTAGTATTCATGGAACAGTCTTCAATCCAAATCTCCTTGATTCTCCCATCCGTCCTCCTTCTCCGTCTTCTTTGGATGAAATAAGTCCATTAGTTTATTATAATCTTCAGCCAATCTTGAAAATGCAGTTTAATTGTTCCTTTAATTCAACTGTGAAGGTTTCATTCAATCTTCCTCGCTGGCCTTAATCCTTTGGGCAAATTTCAATGCGTCTCCTGGGTTTTTGAAGTGATGCTCTTCCTGATTGTAAGTGACTCTCAGTGTTGCTGGGTATCTCAAAGTATACTTCAGATTCTTCACTTGCCTCAGGATGCTTTTGGTTTCATTTAAACGCATTCCGTTTCTTAGAGACCAACTTCTGGATAGTCTCGGTTAAGATACTGATTGAGTCTTCTTTGTATTTAAGATTTCTGCTTTTTACCACTTTTTTCATCATATCTTCCAAAACAACATAATCGTATTGGACTTTGACTATCATTTGTCTTGGAGGATCACCGTGCTTTGTATAATGTCTCATAACTCTGTGTGCTCGGGCTATCAAAGGTTTTTCTTCCAAAGATAAAACCTTTTGTAATACGATTGCAGTAAATTCTCGGGTATCTTGATTCTTTTCTCTCCCTTCTCGAATACCCACGATCCTTAGATTCTGCCTTCTCTGGCGTCCTTCCAGCTCAGTACACTTATCAGTAACTTTAGCCAGTAAGTCAGATAGTCGTTGACTTTCTTTGACGATAGTTTTCATAGTCTGAGTATTTGTTTGGACTGTTACCTCAAGGTCTTTTATGGTTGTTGATTGTAACACCATTTCTTCCAGCATTGGTTCCATTTCTTTTTCCACTTTTGTTTCAATTTTTTCATGCAGCTCTTCCATTATACTCGCAAATTTTTCAGTCACAACTTCAGTAATTTCCTTTCGGAGCTTCTCTGATAAATCCGTGGCCAAGAGATTAATTTCAGATTTTAACTCCTTCATCTCGATCTTAATTTTCTTTATTTCTTCCGTAAAGTTCATTTTTTCCAGTTCCACCTTTAATTCAGACTTCACTTCTTTCAGTTCTTTCTTTAATTCTGCCATTTCTTGCATAAATTTTTTTTAAAATTCTTCCAGTTCCGATTTTTTTCCCCCTGATTTTTTGAACACATCTTCAAGGGACTGTGTCCTACCTGAGGCCGAGGCTTCAGTTAGGCCTTGTTCCTGTTCAGCCATTTTTTTTAAAAATCGGAGTTTGGGTCTCTCCGGTGGTGGGCTGCGCGGTATTGACATTACGGTCGCAGGGCTGATGACGTTACAGACGGCAGCCGGTGCAGAAGCAGAAGATGCAGAAACAGCAGAAGCAGCAGGTAGGTTTTTTCAGCGTTTTCTCCCCGGTTTTTTCCCGTTTCTTCACGGAGGTGGCTGGCGTTGCCTTCTACTCCTCCATAGCGCCACCGGAAGTCCCCTATCCACTTTACTTTTAAATGTTAAAATCGATCCTGCCTCCACCACTTCTGCTGGAAGCTCATTCCACACAGCCACCACCCTCTGAGTAAAGAAGTTCCCCCTCATGTTACCCCTAAACTTCTGTCCCTTAATTCTCATGTCATGCCCTCTTGTTTGAATCTTCCCTACCCTCAATGGGAAAAGCTTATCCACGTCAACTCTGTCTATCCCTTTCATCATTTTAAAGACCTCAATCAAGTCCCCCCTTAACCTTCTGCGCTCCAAAGAAGAAAGACCTAACTTGTTCAAACTTTCTCTGTAACATAGTTGCTGGAACCCAGGCAACATTCTAGTAAATCTCCTCTGTACTCTGTCTATTTTGTCAACATCCTTCCTATAATTAGGCGACCAAAATTGTACACCATACTCCAGAATTGGTCTTACCAATGCCTTGTACAATTTTAACATTACTTCCCTACTCCTATATTCAATGCTCTGATTTATAAAGGCCAGCACACCAAAGGCTTTCTTTACCACCCTATCTACAAGTGATTCCACCTTCAGGGAACTATGCACAGTTATTCCTAGATCTCTCTGTTCCACAGCATTCCTCAATTCCCTACCATTTACCATGTACTTCCTATTTTGATTTGTCCTGCCAAGATGTAGCACTTCACACTTATCAGCATTAAACTCCATCTGCCATCTTTCAGCCCACTTTTCCAAATGGCCCAAATCTCTCTATAGACTTTCAAAATCTACTTCATTAGCCACAACACCACCTATCCTAGTATCATCTGCATACTTACTTATCCAATTTTCCACCGCATCATCCAGATCATTGATGTACATGACAAACAACAGTGGACCCAACACAGATCCCTGAGGCACCCCACTGGTCACCGGCTTCCAACCTGACAAACAGCCATCCCCCATTACTCTCTGACATCTCCCATTCAGCCACTGTTGAATCCATCTTGCTAGTCTGCCATTAACACCCAAAGATTGAACCTTCTTAACCAACCTTCATTTTTCAGCTGACTCCTGATCAGCATTGCCAATTAAAAATGTCATCAAGATAAACCATGACCATGTGTCCTTATCAGTGCAATTGCTGGTTTCAACCATTGTGTGAACAGCCTAGAAGCTGAGCTTAATCCATTAGATAATGCCTTAAATTGCCAAAGCTGACCCATTTAATTAATTTTCAAGTACCTGTGAACGTGATGATAAATTGGTACTAAATCATATGCATCTTTCACGTCTATAGTAACCAATTGCAACTTGTTGATAACAACTGCCTTGCAGTGTTGAAGGTGTCCATTTTGAAATTTATTATACTGGACAAATGTATTAACGTGTGTGATGTCTAGAATGACTCTACAACCACCATCTTTCTTCTGTCTGGGGAAATGATTTGATACAAATTGTTGCGGATGCTTACTCCGTTTTTTCCCCATTACACTTTCCCTAAATAAATTTCTTACCTTTTCTTTATTTGAGATTTTTCAGGTGCAGAAACATAAACTAGGATTAGGTTTATTCTGTACAGGTGGATCAACTCCTTCTACAAATTTTATTGTAGAACCTTACACAGTATCTAATATAAACCGATCAGCTGTTATGCAATATCATTTATCATAACACACCTGTAATCTACCACCAATCGGAGGTTCAACAAAAGCTTCCTCTGTGAATGGAAGACATTGGATACACAACGAAAGACATTTAAAGACTGCATCGGATGAACTATAAAAATTGTTCATCCCAGTTAGGCAAATCGGGGAAGGTAGTGCATCCGTGGATAACAAGGGAAATCAGGGATAGTATCAAAGCAAAGGATGATGCATACAAAGTAGCCAGAAAAAGCAGCATACCAGAGGACTGGGAGAAAATCAGAGACCAGCAGAGGAGGACAAAGGGCTTAATTAGGAAAGGAAAAATAGATTATGAAAGAAAACTGGCAGGGAACATAAAAACTGACTGCAAAAGTTTTTATAGATATGTGAAGAGAAAGAGATTAGTGAAAACAAATGTAGGTCCCTTGCAGTCAGAAACAGGTGAGTTGATCATGGGGAACAAGGATATGGCGGACCAATTGAATAACTACTTTGGTTCTGTCTTCACTAAGGAAGACATAAATAATCTGCCGGAAATAGCAGGGGACCGCGGTCAAAGGAGGAATTGAGTGAAATCCGGGTATTAAAGTTATTATTATTAGTCGGGAAGTGGTGTTGGGTAAATTGAATAGATTAAAGGCCGATAAATCCCCAGGGCCAGATAGGCTGCAGAGTACTTAACGAAGTAGCTCAGGAAATAGTGGATGCATTAGTGATAATCTTTCAAAACTCTTTAGATTCTGGAGTAGTTCCTGAGGATTGGCGGGTAGCAAATGTAACCCCTCTTTTTAAGAAGGGAGGGAGAGAGAAAACGGGGAATTACAAACCAGTTAGTCTAACATCGGTAGTGGGGAAACTGCTAGAGTCAGTTATTAAAGATGGGATAGCAGCACATTTGGAAAGTGGTGAAATCATTGGACAAAGTCAGCATGGATTTACGAAAGGTAAATCATGTCTGAAGAATCTTGTGGAATTTTTCGAGAATGTAAGTAGTAGCGTGGATAAGGGAGAACCAGTGGATGTGGTATATCTGGACTTTCAGAAGGCTTTCGACAAAGCAACCTCATATCTTCTTTTAGCCTTCCTAATTTATTTCTTAAGATTCTTTTTACATTCGTTTATACTCCTCTAGCACCTCATTTACTCTATGCATCCTATAATTATTGTAGATGTCTCTCTTTTTTCGAAAACAAGTGTCCAATTTCCCTTGAAAACCACCTTTCCAATTTTTACTATTTCCTTTCAACCTAACAGGGACATAAAAATTCTGTACTCTTACAATTTCCCCTTTAAATGTCCTCCATTTCTCTTCTACATTCTTCCCATAAAACAAAGTGTCCCAATTCACTCCTTTTAAAATCCTTACGCATTCCCTCAAAGTTAGCCTTTCTCCAATCAAAAATCTCCACCCTAGGTCCATTTCTGACTGTCTCCATAATTATATTGAAACTAATGGTATTGTGATCACTGGTCCCGAAGTGCTCACCAACGCATACCTCCGTCACCTGACCTGCCTCATTTCCTAACAGGAGGTCCAGCACAGCCCCTTCTCTGGTCGATACCTCTATGTACTGCTGCAAAAAACTTATCCTGCACACATTTTACAAACTCCAAACCATCCAGCCCATTTACAGAATGTGTTTCCCAGTCTATTTTTGCAAAAATTGAAATCTCCCACAATCACTACCTTGTGCTTACTACTAATATCTTCTATCTCCTTACATATTTGCTCTTCCAATTCTCGCTCCTCATTTGGCGGTCTATAATACGCCTAAAAAGTGTTGCTACACCATTCCCACTTCTCAGTTCCACCCAAATAGCCTCCCTGGACGAGCCCTCTAATCTATCCTGCCAAAGCACTGCTGTAAATATCCTCTCTGACAAGCAATGCAATATCTCCACCTCTGGTCCCTCCAATTCTATCACACCTGAAGCAACGAAATCCTGGAATATTTAATTTCCAATCACAGCCCTCCTGCAACCATGTTTCACTGATTGCCACAACATCATATTTCCAGGTGGTCCCCCTCGGGTTCAAGTCCAACCCGTCCTTTTTGTACAGATCATGCCTTCCCCAAAAGAGGTCCCAGTGATCAACATGCCCACTGCACCAGTCCCTCAGCCACGCATTTATCCTCCACCTCATTCCATTCCTACTCTCACTGTCACGCGGCACAGGCAGTAATCCTGAAATCGTTATCCTTTTGGTCCTTCTCCTTAACTTTCCCCCCAACTCCCTAAATTCTCCCTTCAGGACCTCGTCTCTTTTTCTGCCTATGTCATTTGTACCTATGTGTACCACAACATCAGGCTCCTCTCCCTCCCTTTTCAGAATCTTTTGGACACGTTCCGACACATGCGAGACCCTGGCACCAGGGAGGCAAACTACCATCCGGGTCTCCCGACTGCTTAATCGCCCATCCGACCCCCTAACTATAGAGTCCCCTATTACAATTGCCCTCCTCTTTTTGTAACCCTTCTGAGCATCAGGGCCGGTCTCTGTGCCGGAGACCCGGACGCTGCTGCTGCCCCCAGGTAGGCTGTCCCTTCCAATCGTACTTAAACCTGAGTACCTATTTTCCAGGTGTACAGTCACAGGGGTACTCTCTAGCCCCTGCCTCTGCCCCTTGCCCTTCCTAACCGTGACCCACTTGTCTGCCTCCTGTGGTCTGGGAGTGACTACCTCTCTGTAGCTCCTCTCTATCACCTCCTCACTCTCCCTGACCAGACGGAGGTCATCGAGCTGCTGCTCCAGGTTCCTAACACAGTCCTTTAGGAGCCCCATCTCGACACATCTGGCGCAGATGTGGACGTCTGGAGGGCTATCAGATTCCCTGACCTCCCACATCTGACATCCAGAACAGTACACTGCCCTGGCCTTCATACTTCCCCCTTACACAGGATACAATATCAACACAATACAAAGTACACAACAAACTGCTGGAATCTGACTGCCAATCAGCTGCTTACCCTAGTCCACTTCCCACCAATCAGCTGCTTACCCTAGTCCACTTCCCACCAATCAGCGGTTTCCTCGAAAAAAACCACTTCTCTGAATGGAATGTTATGGATTTAGGCAAAAACAAGCCCCGCGCTTGATTTTAAACCTTACCGGTCGGGTGTCGCTCCTCCCCCTCCTTCTCTTCCAATGGCTCCTGTGGGCCTCTGAGAAAAACAAGCCCCGCGCTTGATTTTAAAGCTTACCGGTCTGGTGTCGCTCCTCCCCTTCCTTCTCTTCCAACGGCTCCTGAGGGTATCTGAGAAAAACAAGCCCCGCGCTTGATTTTAAAGCTTACCGGTCGGGTGTCGTTCCTCCCCCTCCTTCACTTCCAACGGCTCCTGTGGGCTAGATGTTGGGGAAGTCCAGGACAAGGTGTCACAGCTTAAGGATAAGGGGGAAATCCTTTAAGACCGAGATGAGGAAGACTTTTTTCACACAGAGAGTGGTGAGTCTCTGGAACTCTCTGTCACAGAGGGTAGTTGAGGCCAGTTCATTGGCTATATTTAAGAGGGAGTTAGATGTGGCCCTTGTGGCTAAGGGGATCAGAGGGTATGGAGAGAAGGCAGGTACGGGATACTGAGTTGGATGATCAGCCATGATCATATTGAATGGCGGTGCAGGCTCGAAGGGCCAAATGGCCTACTCCTGCACCTAATTTCTATGTTTCTATGTTTCTATGTGATAGAATAAAGTTTCTGTATCTCTCCAAATGCACGTGATGGCCTTCTTCCCCAACAATATGGGTTAACATAAGGCTGTGCTGGATGAAAATACTTCCTCACCATACTCCTGCCTCTGTTTGATCCATATATCAAATCCCCTTCACATTGGACCAGCCAATTTTGCAAAAGTTTTATGAGGCTGATAGTCTTTGCCTCTTTATCAATGTTTTTGATTTGTTTTAGGCAGGTTTACTCCGTAATAACCAGGAGTTTGAACATAGCTTGAACTGTATTGACCTGCAAATCTAAAGTGCAAAATGGTCCGAATGGCAATTTTCTCTCATACCATGCAGCTCAACATATGAGCTATAAAACAATGCCACTTGCCTTTTTTACATTTTGGTCATTGCACAATCTTTCACTTGCTTCCCATAAGCAGTGATGCCACCCGCAAACTTGAAATTCTTTGGAATCGTATTCCCTGTGCCTCCACACTATTGAAGACATGGGTGCCTTAATCGGATTCACCGTTGGCACTCTAGTAAAGCACAAGTGTTTCCATATAAATCTGCTGTTTCAACCATAACAGCCTCCTGAAGCTGGTGAGAAACCAATTGATGTTGGCCACCATGGTTACCTTCCATGGCCTCACCGCTTCCTTCAGGTATCGTACTTTGTACCCATTAAGTACACTTGGATTTATACTTGTGCTGTGGTGGGTACTTATGACCAAAAACACCACTTTCAGGGTCAGTTTTTTACTGCCCTGGTACTCCTGAGACTTGCTCAAGGAGACTACCTCCAGTCCAATCTGAGGTTCATATTCCCACAGTGGTAAAAGCACCATATACTTGTATATGGAAACCCCTCAGGGCCTGCCTGGGAATATTCTGGGGTTTTTAGACCCTTGGTTGAAAAATAATTTGGAGTATTTCTCCATTTAATTTATTCTGAGCCATAAGGCTTTCTGGTCTGGAGGCCTTTCCTTATTAGAATTCTCTCAGACTTCTTTATTTTCCTCCCCACTGGAGGTTCTTCCCGTGGCTTTAATTTGTGGAGCAACTAAATGCTCCCTACGGTTAATTTTAATGGCCACCAGTATCGGAACTGGCTCCGCACTAATATGCCGTCCCGATCACTGAGCTTCTACCCGGGACGCATTTTAACCTCCGTTTTTCCTCCGGAGTATTTTCTCTTTTCCTTTCAACTCCTGCTGGCACTGCATGCCAGCACCACGGAGTTTGAAACACGCCCTGTAAATAATTCAATGCACTTACCTGCGGGCCTGTTCCTTACCGCTGGTGGAGCTGCGCTCTGCAGCTCTTTGCCTACCGACAGCGTCTACGTAATGCCAATCATGTGCCAGGCGGGACTTCTTCACGTAGTCACTCACGTGACTCCGATGTAAAATGTTGCTATTTCAGCTTGAATCTCCAAATTCCCTTTTTGTGAGAAAATGAGTGCATGCTCTGGCTGGGTGGGTGGACACAGATTGGGAATAAATTCAACTTAAAACCCTTGTATACTCTGCAGTCTAAACACATTTGATGTTATTTTATACCATTCTTTCAGAAACTTGTGTAACCTCCCCCCAACTGGTAGGTAATTCTCACTCAATGTGTTTCAACAAGAACCAGACCCACCTACCTCCATGGTTACCAGTGGTGTTCTTCGTCCCCTGGTTCTGGAAGGAAAAGGCATGTTTGCCCGTGCTCCTGCTGGAGTGCGCAAGCTACACACATTGAATGGCCGGCTTGGTCCTTGCCCGGACCCGGTTTCAGCAAACCGCTTGTAGGGGTACTGGCTCCGAAGGGTTCTGCTGGTCACTGGTGCCTTAATGAGCCCGACGGTTTTTGCCTCGTCATCTAGCTCCTTCACCCGCTTTGCGAGGTCTTCCGCGAACAATAGGTTCGGTGGCTGGATGTTGCTAGGCTTACACAGAGCAGCGATCCTCGGGTTAATGGTATGGAGGATGGCGCTCTTTCTAAGGCAGTTTATCTCAAAGTGCACATTGCACATGAGAGCCAGGGCATCCTGCTAAACTTCAGTCAGGTGCCCACCATCCACCGACCTCCCGAAAGCCATAATGCCAGATGCAAGCAGCTTCAGCACCCTTTGCAGTTTTATCTCCTGCGCCCGGATGCCTACTCCCATATGGCCCCAAATGGCATGGTTTACGGCCGGTACTTTAAGCAGGATACAATTCGCTGGGGTGTCATACTTTTTGGCCTTTGTAACCATGGCCAGCTCCTGAAGCTGGTGCGAGGCCAAGTAATTAATACTGGCAGCCAGCTCTTCCCCAAGCGGCTCTCGAGTCTATTGGGACGGCAAACCTTGCCGCCAGGAATGGGACCTCTGGCTCGTACCCTTCGTCCCGCGGGCCAGCCTCCAATGCTAAGCCCACAGATTCGGCGTCAGAATCGTACTGACCCGGTATGCTCTCCTCCTCCAAGAGGGAGACACTAGGCAGCCCTGTAGGTACTGCTGACGCGGGGTCTAGGAGAGGCCGGCGCTCTTGATGGAGCATCTTCTCCAATAGGAGTTCCATTCTGGATATCCGTTCTACGGTATCCATTCTTGAGGGAGAACCCTCCTGATCGGACTCGTCCGAGTCTATTGGCCGCACAAACTTTCTGGTGGCCTTACGCCCCTCCGGCGCAGCCACGGTGCCCTCAGACACCAAGTCTGTAGTCTCTGGTCCCACTACCCGCACTCCCACGGTCCTCAGATACTTTTGCTACGGCTCGCCTTGCTGTTAATGATTTCTTCATGTTTGGACTTGCCCTCCTGTAACAAGATTTAACAAGCGCAGAAACGACCCCCAACAAGTTTGACACTTATCTGAGGCTTTTTTAAACTTACCGCTGGAGAAGCACTGCTCCTCCCAGCCAGTCGATGCGCCATGCATCAGACGTAATGACATGCATGCGGACTGGCGGGGTTCTTCACGGAATCACTCACGTGTCTCCCTAGTAAAATTCATTTATCAATGGTCTAAATCTATTTGGGCAGCTATGACCATAAGAGATGCTCAGAGACCAGCATAATAAATTCCTTAAATAGTGGTCTTATTTATTTTTGCTTTACATTATTTTTGGAGAGGTTTCTATGTCCTGGTCTATTGGTGTGGTGATTAATGTTCTGAGAAAGTAGGACCAACAAGCTAAATTCTGGTTTAAAATATCTAGATCGCCTGAGAGGATAGAGGACTCCATGTGCCAATGAAAGATTGATGGTGTTAATTTTATTGAGGGTTTTAAAATAAAGCAAGCACAAAATTATATTTCATTGAAAAACAGTTGAAACACAAGGTTGGCAAGTACTGGGATGATAATATCAAATTATTTAAGAGTCAGTTGGATTGGAGCTGATTCTTTTCCTAGAGAATATTGGACCTGTAGACTAGTCTGGAGGGTTGTGTAGTACATGCCCATTTTCAAAATTGTTACAAATGAGAACTGAGCCCATATCTGGCAGAGTTAAATTGCCTTGGAGGGTCAGAAAGATATTTTCCTTTTTATCCCCAACTGGCCTGGATTTTAATCTATTATTCCCCTCTCCCAGGAAATTACATGGCTTTCGGATAGATTAAGTGTCCCTTGATAGCAACGCATAAAGTATCACATGCGTGAGACAGGCTGTTTGGACATTGAATGTTTTGCTGCCTGCTGTTTTCAATATTTGGTATCAACAAAACAGTGTGACTGACAAAGATTTGTTAGATTGGAGAAAAATATAATCAAATTGGAGATCTTGGAAGTACGAGATTTTGCTCAGGGTAATTATCTCTTTTAACAGAAAGAGTTTCCACTCAAATTTCTTTGCTGCCTCTTATAGCCAAACTGGGAAATCTAATATGACAAGAAGTATGCCATAGCCAAGTGTACCAACAATCCCCCCATGTCTTCATGATAGGAGGAAATGATGTTTGCAAAATATTAGATCAAAATAAGCACACGGCCAGGAATTCAGATTTCCCAGCTGACGTACATGCTGGATTCTTCTAATTTAAACAGCTGTTTTTTTAGTTGAAGCTTGGTGTGCTAAGGATTCGACAAGGCACGTTCAAGTAGATTGTCATTTCTCTGGTTTCCTTGCCCAGAGCCACCATCAAGCTCTAAATCACACTAGCTTCCCCAAGAAAGGAAATGTTGAAAGCAACCTTTCCCTCGCTCAGAATCCTGGAAGAACACGTACTGCATTGCATATCTGGAACAAGGCTTTTCTGTTATGCACAGCTGGCAGAGATCTTCCATTTCTGTACATATTTAAACACTACGTGACTATAAAACATCAGTTTCACCACTGTAATGCCCACATCCCTTCTTGCACAACTTGAAAGACCCCTACCCTTCCTTCACAGCCAGAATGACAATATCCTTACCCCACACCTGGTTAAATAAACTTTGGTTGAAGGGAAAAATACTAAACCCTAAATCTGGAAACATCTTCAATAGAATGGGAGAGGGGCTGTGATTGTTGGTCCCACCCAACAGCCTCCTGTGCAGTGCTATTCCTTGATTTCAATAAGTCCATAATGTAATTCAAACCAAGGAATGTCCAGATTTTGTGCAAGGCATTTGCAGAACTTTTATGGTAAATCTTTATATATCTACCCCTCCCAGTGTATAAACTCTTGCCAATAGGGCTTTGTTCCATGTGAGGTATGACCCCACACTGCCCATACTTGACACTGCTCCAGACAGATACTGTGATTCCAGACTGCTTGTCTGTGATACTCTGTCCCAGACAATATGTTGGGGAATTAAACAATATGGGAAATGGAAAGAAACATGAACTTAAGGCAGGAGTTCAACCATGAATTTATTGAACGCAAAGCATGCTTGGAAGGCTGGATATCTTACTCCAGCTCCAACATTTCTATGCCAGTAAGTCAGAAACCACATTCTGCGACTGTTGTTTGTGTGTCTCTCTCTTGCTCACTCTCTCACTCACACGAATCAAGTGGAATTTTTGCATCCCATGCGAATCTCATTGAAGGGCCTGGACTGAAATGTCCTCACTTATTTGTTGCAGTCCTCCTTGACATTAACTATTTCCCTGTAACTTTGTATCATCGACAAATTTAGAAATTATGCTTTCATTAATTCAATGTGAACAGTAGTGGTCCCTGCATGGATTGTTATGGTTCAATACCATTCATCTTATTTCATTGTAGATAGATCCCCTTTATATCCAGATTCAGCAGAATAGATTGCAAACTAACTTCAAGACAGAAGGCAATGTTCCCAGGGACAGCATTCTCTGATCTAATTTAATAATCAATTCTGGAGCACCTTATCAAAAGTATTTTAAAAATCCACTTAAATTACATTTCTGTTGTCTACTTCCCATTCACCTCTAAAACATTCAATAAGATTGTTCAAGCAAGATATTCCATTTGAAATCCATGTTTACAATTCATTATTATACTTTTTGTTTTAGATTTCTCCTATTCTCTCACTTTGTTTGGATTGCATTATTGATCCTACCACCATTGTTAAGATGTCTATAATTCACCCAATATTTTCTATTCCCCTGTTAAATATATCCTATCAATTCTCAGGCAGTATATCTTTTTCTAAAGAATAATTATGTATCTGAAGTAATATCTCTGTGATCTCTTCCCTGACTGTCTTTAAATTGCATGGAAGTTATCCATCCGGACCAGTCTGATTTATTTATTTAACTTGTCCTTTGTTTTATTTTAATTGTACGTATCTCATTATTAATTTCATCATCCATTCATATGTTCTATCTCCCTGATAATTTATCAAAGTGAAATAATTATACAATGTTTCTGCTATCTCCCTATCATAAATACTATTTGTTTCTTAATGGATCTACTCCCATCCCAATATTTATTTTCATTTAATATTTCTGTGAAATATATATTTTGTTTTCTTCGATAAGTTAATTCCACAGTTTCTGCATACCTTGCTCATTGCTTACTTGATTCTCCTCCAAATCCCTTTGTGATTTCATAAATCGTGGTATCTTCTAGTAGACATTTAATTCATGCCTATTTCCTTAACCCCCATTGCTCAGTCCTCATTCATGGTGTTCTGGAACAGTTTCAGTATTAAACTAGACCAAGTGTGGACCCATTGGGCCCTGTTCTCCAACACAATATTCCACCACTGACTGTAGCAATGTTACAAAATTTTGAGATTTAAAAAATCAAGTCTGCAATTTATCCCATCAGATTAAGCATAAAAAGAAGTTTAATTTGACACCTAATTCACTTTCATATCTTCAGTATTAAAAAAGCTATGGCCATTTTCATACTCGGAAATTAACATCTTGTTCCCTATTGCTTTTCCATTGATTTAACAAACGCTGTGATCGAGGACAGTCAAAAGCCCATAACTTTCTTAAAAATTAAGAGAACTGAATGAAATATTCAGTTATTGTAAATTGAAGCATCTGAAACAAATATGAAACAATCTTATTTTGATGACATGAAATTAAAGCATATAATTAGTTAGTTACCTAATTGTAGCTAATTACAAAATTCAATTACTAGATCTAAACCTATCCATTTCTTAAGAAAAGGTTAACATTTCTAAATAGCCTAAGTGTCCAAATAACATTCACACAAGAATTCACAATTTAATATGATTTTTAAATCTCATTGCCGTGGATTTATAGGCCAAATCGAAGGAATCTAGTGTTTAATTCCCATAAATTAATGGCCCTTTAAATCATCTTGCTAGTGGGATTTTGTGGAACACGATCATTTGGAACGTTGCATTTGCATTTGAATTTAAACCTCATATCGGCAGGGAAAATACTGCCGGTTTGTATATTTACATAATCACCTTTTCTCAACGTGAAATTTTGATTAAAGGCATCCTAAGAAGCACGTTTTTAGGTAAATTAAACGGCTTTCTTTAACCTGTCCCAAACATGAAATCCGTCCCGGTTGTCGGCGTTGATGACTTTAGAAGATGCTTTTTAATTTACTCCTGCTATTAAATTATCCAGTGCAGTTTAATTTATTTTAATAAAACCGATGTCAGAGCGATTATTCTTCAGCTGCTAAACAACCTGACAAAAATTGATTTGAACAGGCTGGAGAAAAACGGCATTTTAAACCCGCCCCCCTCTCAAAGTCGCGCACACGGCCAGTGACAGAACTGCAACGCCGCTGAAGTTAAGTTTTGTAACATACCTACCAACTGCAACGGGTTCCCGTTGTTATGCCAGAGATCCCCATTGTGATGTGAGTCACGGCACCCCTACCCCAATTGTGCAGGCGCGGCCGGCAAGTGGGAGCCTGACTGACCTTTTTAAGGTTCAAAATGGCAATAACATGTAAAATATAAGATAAATGTGAATGCATCTCACTCTCCCTCTCCAGTCCCCTATTCCCCTCCTCCAGTATCCTCCCTCTCCCCACCCTCCACCAACCTTCCTCTGCTTTCTTCCCTCACCCCCTCCCTCCTACACCTCCCCTCCTCCATTACCTCACCATCCTTCTTCCTACCCGTATCCTCCTCCACCCCTGCTCATCCCCCAGCACACCCCCTCCTCTTCTTTCCCCTCTCCCCCCCTCCCCCACTCCTTCCCTCACCTCTCCCTCCCTCTCCTTTTCCCTACCCTCAGTCACTCCCTCCCTCCCTCCATAACCTCTCTTCCCTCCCTACCCCCTCCTCTCCCTCAATCCCCCTGCTACCCACTACTCACCTCCCCCCTATCTCACGCCCCCTCACTTTCTGTCCTCACCTTCCCACTGGCCTCCTCCGCTCTATCCACCACTCCCCCACTCTCCCTCCTCACCTCCCCCACTTTCCCCTCCCTCTCCCTTCCTACCCCCCTCCTCTCCCTCTCTACCCCCCTCCTCTCCCTCTATCCAGCTGCTCTCCCACTCCTCCCCCCATCCCAAGCCCCACAATGAAAATCACGATGTTTTTTTTTAAATGAAATTCTCAATGAAAATTGTGTTTTTTCTTTACAATAACGTAAACACAATGTTAGCTGTTAATGAAAATGGAAGGAATTGATTAAAACAGTATTGTTAGAATAAAATCAATGTCAATAAATATCACGATTTTAAAAAAAATTTGATTCGGGATCCCATTGTGATGTAATTGTGTCGTCGAAGTGGAAAAGAGGTTTTTTTAATCAATTAAAAAATGTCAATAACTTGTAAAATATAACACCAATCTGTACGAAACTTAACTAATGCACACCCCAGGGCAATGGTGAGTAAGGTGGGCCAAACAAACCGTTTTGGCGGAATTTCTGGAACTCACACACATACTAACAAACAAACAAACAAGATGAGAGTTTTAGAGATAGCGAGATGGATAGATGGATAGATAGATGCAGAGACGATGTAGTGCCTCCAAGTGGCCATGTTGGGTAGTACACCTAATCTGTATGCACACAAAATGCTGGAGAAACTCAGCGGGTGCAGCAGCATCTATGGAGCGAAGGAGATAGGCAACGTTTCGGGCCGAAACCCTTCTTCAGTACCCTCGATTTTCCAGCATCTGCAGTTCCTTCTTTAACACCTAATTTGTAACTGGTTGACCTTGTGACCTTGTCATGTAATTTTTGGCGGGATTAAAATGCAGAACAGTGGAGGCAGCAGCATCTTTTTTTGTCTTGATAAATTTTGTGAACATCTGCAATCATCTTATGCCTTTTGAAAGCATCATCGGTATGTGTTGTAATGTTCAATGTTCACCTATGGTTGGAATTCGTTATTTTAGGTAGATATTTATTTACAGTGTTATTGTAGTATTTTTGCAATAAGCATATTTCTGATTTCTACACCTTTTTGTACTTGTAGTTTCACACGTTCCCGATTCAATAAACCAGTGGACAAAAGAGTTTGCGTCTTCAGAGTCTTGATAAAGGGAGGTACTTAAGCTGACTGTCAAGATATCCTCAGTTGTATTTTGAGGACAGCACATTATACAGGAACTATGCATTCCTGAGTCTCATGTAACACAGGAATGTATAGTTTTCTTTATTCTTTTAATAAAATATGTTTTCTTTCACCAAATTGAACATCTTGTTGATTTATCTTCCTATGTTCTACTTTCAACCTGTCAAAATCAACCTTTTTGTGATACTTTTGTCCTCACTGTAATCAGCTTAAATTATATTATCTTAGGGATTGTCTTAAGGATTGTCCAGCGATTGTTTAGATGTTCTGCAACGTTTTATTGTTTTCTCTACATGAAATTGATCCCAAATGCTAACTCCTATAGCATATCCTTCCTAATAGACCTTTTGTATGGGTTAAATAAATGAACTTCATTCTCCTCTCCAGTGCTTCTTCTGTACAATTATTTTTAGGATACTTGAAATTTCCTATGACAGTTCTAGACACTCCTTTCTCTAATTTTCATCTAATTCCTCACCCTCTTCCATTCCGATCAGTTTAAACCATTTGCCAGTTCCCCATTTACTTTCCTGCTGGGGCACAGGTCCTTTCCAAGTTTAGGTGGAACGGATAACACTGTTATAGCTTCTTCCAAACCCAGATTGGCTGCTGCTCCCATGAAAAAAAAACGCTTCTCACACCAGTCCTTTAACCATATGTTGATAAGCAAATCTCTAAATTGGTGAGTCTCTTAATGATATTTCTGATCTTCCCATGCAAACTAAATGCTTAAATCAGCATGTTCCAGTGCATGTGAGTGCTTCTCTAAGTTTGCAGATGACACCACTGCATTGGGTGGGATCTCAAACAATGATGTGATGGAGTTCAAGAAAGAGATAGAGAGCTTAGTAACATGGTATTAATACACCAAACACTCAATATCAGCAAGATGAAAGAGCTAGTTATTGACTTTTTATTGATCAGTTATTGGTGGTGTACACCCCCAGTCAGCATTAATGGTGCCGAAGTAGGGTTGGTCAAGTTCCTTGGCATAAATATCACTAACAATTTGTCCTGGAGCAACCACATTGAAGCTGCAGACAAAAAAGCACAGCTACTTCCCTGCTGTTATCAGACTATTAATCAGTCCTCCCATAATCTTGGATGTAGACCCGATCTCCCAACCCACGTCATTGCAGACCTTCACATATTCTCTGCAAGTGCAACTCTGCTGTGACACTCTATTCTGCACTCTGATATTTTTCTCTTTGCACTACCTGTTGTAGTCGTGTATAGCTGTTTGGTACGATTTGACTGAATAGCACACAAACTAAGCTTTTGACTGTATCTCGCTACACATGATAATAAAAAATTTGGGTCGGCATAGTGGCAAAGCTGCTACCTCTGTGCTAAAGTTCAGGGTTCGATCCTGACTCAATCGGCCCCTCGGATCCAATTAAAACGATAGCAGGCAGCCTTGGAAACCTTACCCCATTACTCAAACCTCACGTCAAAAACCTTGGCGTGAAATTTGACAAACAAGTCAATGCCGTGGTAAAAGCTAGCTTCTTTCAACTTCGGACAATAGCTAAAACAAAACAATTCCTCCAATTTGATGACCTCGAAAAGATCATCCACACATTTATCTCCTCCCACCTCGATTACTGCAACTTCCTTTATACTGGCATCAGCCAATCTTCCCTATCCCGGCTGCAACTGGTCCAAAACACCGCTGCGAGACTCCTGACGGGCACCCAAAAAAGGGACCATATCACCCCAATTCTGTCCGCTCTCCACTGGCTCTCTGTGCGGTTCCGAATAAATTTCAAGATCCTTCTTTATGTTTGCAAAACCCTTAATGGTCCTGCCCCCACCTACATCAAAAGTCTGTTTACCCACCACACCACCTCCAGGTCCCTCAGATCGGTTGACTTGGGGTTACTGACCATCCCGCGGTCTAGGCATAAGCTCAGGGGCGACCGCGTCTTTGCAGTTGCAGCTCCTAGACTGTGGAACAGCATCCCTCTTCCCATCAGAGCTGCCCCCTTCATCGACTCTTTTAAGTCGAGACTTAAAACTCATCTTTATTCTCAAGCCTTTCTTGATGTCCTCTGAGGGCTATGTGTATGTATTTATGTATGTACTTAATCTATGAACCACTGTTGTATAACGTTAGTACCTCCACGAAAGTAAAGCACTTTGGTCAACGAGAGTTGTTTTTTAAATGTGCTATAGAAATAAAAGTGACTTGACTTGATTTGACCTTGGGTGCTGTGTGTGGAGTTTGTACATTCTTCCTGTGACTGTGTGGGATTCCTCTGACTGCTTATTGCATGGGTTTCCTCTGACTACTTCAGCTTCCTCCCACAATGCAAAGACGTGCAGGTTTTTAAGTTAATTAGCCTCTGAAAAAAATTGTCCTAATTTGTAGGAAGTGGTAATAATATAAAATTAGTGAACAGGTGATCAGTAATCAATGTGGACTTGGTACGTTGATGGGGCTGTTTCCAAGATGTATCTTCAAAAACCATCATCAATATATACCAATAGACTGTGGGCTGAGGTGCTTTTTAATTTCATTTCGTGACCCGAATCACGCATCTACCTGTATTTATAACATATTGTGTAAAAATATAATAGAAATCATACCTGAAACGCGTCAAGAACAAAACCTGCACATATTTTTACTATATGAGAAAAATCTCAAATTTTCCAAGTCGTTATTGTCCAATCAAAGCACATTTGACATTGAGTCAGACGCCAACTGACCAATCACGCGCTTATTTTCATGCTAGCTAGGCAGTGATCATGGCTACCTCCTAATAACATCACAACAATAGTAAGGTTTCTAAGGAAGAAAAGTAATGCACTTGCTGATAATTTTGTTTTACAACGGATTTATCTTTGTAAAGTTATGATGTGAATAGTGAAATAAAAATAATAGATAAAATGTAGAGCTAGGGTTAGGATTAGGGTTAGTGTTAGGATCAGGGTCAGAGTTAGGGCTAGGGTTAGTGTCAGGGTCAGGGTTAGGGTTGGATTAGGGTCAGGCATTTTCTTATCAGTGGAAGAGGGTTAGGGTTGGGGCAGGGGTCGGCAACTTACGGCCCACGGACCAAATCCTTCCCGTAACCCAAAAACACGCAGCCTGCAGGCGTATTTTTTTCTGAGGACTTCCGTGATGGAGCCGGCGCCATGGGGGTGCTGAAGGTGGCCCTGGGCCGAGCTGAGCTGAGCTGCAAAGGGGAAGCAAGGGGGTCAGTCAGTCGGCCGGCCAGTGGGTGCTGTGAGGTGTCGGTCGGGCTGTCGGCCAGCCGGTGGGTGCTGTGAGGATTCGTTCGGGCTGTCGGCCGGCCGGTGTTGCAGCGAGCGAGCAGGCGGACTGATGGAGCTAGTGCTATGGGAGTGCTGAAGACGGCCGGGGCAGCGTGCAGGGCAGTGCTGCTCCCCACCACGTTGACATTTGGTGTAATCGTGGCATTGGGTGAGCTGCTGCTGATGATATAGAAGGGCATGCTGGCCAAAGTGGACGCGCTGGGTTTTTTCAGCGGAAAATGCCTTAACCTTCTCACAGCCTGACACTGCCCCAGCCCCACTACGGCCGTGACCCTCATTCTGCACACTGGCAGTCAGTGAGGTTCAGTAAACTGGGGAATGCACAGGATATGCCCTCACCCATTAATTAGGCGGGTTCAGGAGCCGGTGAAACCCGGGACCTCTGCGGCAGTCCCGTATTCAATGTTCCCATATACAACTATATATTATTGAGCACAAGAGGGCGCTGTTTCTTTTTCTAATTAACTTAATTAATTAGTGTGCAGCCTTTTGCACTGATGAGTTATCAACTCCTTATCAATGATGTTTTATCTAAATATGTGCCAAATTTCAAGTAGATACCAGTCATGGGTCACGAAAGTTAAAATCTAGAGCCCTTTGGCACCTCAGCCCACAGCCTACAATAAATATTCATGTGTATGCAAGAGAACCTTCCTTGTGTAGATTTGTGAATTTCCATGTTCATACCATTGTTTCACCCATGTAAATATTGATCAGTCTTATTTATATTGGTGACTCTCCACTTGTACATTTACAAATCTCCATATATATATATATACACTGATTTGCACATGCAATTTACTGATATAAGGAAGATTCACTATTAAATTCACTATACGAATGCCCCACCTATGGACACCCCTAGATACATGCCAGCTCTAATAATATTGTTAACTTTGAAAGTCTGACGCACATACAAAAAATTTTCTTATAAATGGTAGAATTGCTTTTCTCTTTCGCCACTTTTGGTAATTGTTCTTTCTTATCCGTCTTATATGCTTTTGATGCCATTCATTACAATACCATGAGACCTTTACCATATCAAGTGAATTTGATGACTGATAGACAAAATCATCTTACAAATATCTGTAAAAATAAAACTCGTTCCTTTCCCCGGGACCACTTCCATAAGAATTATAAATAGGATAAGATATGCACTCAAGTGATTATATTTCTGAGGCTCCATGTGTACATTAGTGAACCACTAGGTATGTGACGGAATATTTATATATACTTTAGTGGACTTTTGTTCATATAGTGAATATCCCATGTAAATGAATTAATATCCATATTTTAATGCTGTATGTACATTGAATAATCTGATTTGCAGAAAAATCTGTCAATTTCAAGAAAACATGTATAATAATATTTTTGTGTATAGACGAACAAAAATCAGGTTAAATCACCATATATTTAATATATTAGTGATCATATATATTGGTGCTGTGTACATGCAAATTAAGGCTTTGTGATAACATGCTATTTTGGAGAGTATGTGATGGCTCATTTATCAACTTGAACGTGGTCTGGCTGAGTAAGCAAAATGTGAGTAATATGCACTAGTAATATGTGTTAAGAGACTATGACAAAAGCTCACAGATGAATTGGTATAAAGCAGCAAACCCAGACTGCATAGTAATCAGAATTGAAAATAGGTGATAGTTCAGAGCCTGAAGAGCAGATACAGATGCATACCTATCAATAAGGTATTATCTAAATTACAATATTGTAGAAAGTTTACATTCTGAAATATCAGATTTCTACCACAGCGAGCTGCAGAAAACTAAATCATTCACACGCAAGTACAGGAGAAATTTACTGCAGTGCACCAAGGGATACATTTGAAACTGAAAATGGTAGTTATGAAGGTAGCACAGTCATAATTTAGTAATGAGATTTAACATTTTTTTTAAATCTATGAATTATATAGAATATAGAACAGTACAGCACAGGGACAGGTCTTTGGACCTCCATTACCTGCATAATAACGTGGGTCTGTCTTAAATATTTATCTTATATTTTCCACCACTGCCCCTGGCTTCTCCAGACATCTACCACTATGTGAAAGAAATGCTCTGCACATGTCCTTTAAACTTCTTTGGTCTGACCTAAAAGTTATGCCCTCTAGTCCTTGACATCTCCTCCTTGGGGATAAGGTTCTGTCTTCCCTATTCAAGCCTTTCATAATTGTATATACTTCTAGTAGATTGCCCCGCAGCCTCCAATGATTCAGAGAGAACAATCCAAGTTTGTCCAACCTCATTTTATAACTAATACCTTCTATGCTAGGCAGTATCCTGGTAAACCAGTTCTGCACCACTTCCAAAGCTTCCACATCCTTCCTGTAATGGGATGACCAGAACTGAGCATAATCCACCAAATGCAGTACAATCAACGTTTTATAAAGCTGCAACATAAGTTTCTGACTCCTATACTCTGAAGGCAAGCATACCAAATGCACCTTTATAATTATATATACTTGTGTTGCAATGCTGTTTATGTTGTTTAAATTATTTTCTCCCAGAACTGGTTACGCCTCATGACTTTCATAAATTAGCATAATTAATCAAAGTAAATATTACTTCTTGCTTCCTGTTTGCAACTCAGCTATAACTGTTTGAAGTGCATCCCATTACTTCATTGGAGCTTTAACTATCCATAGAAAGATAGCACATAACGCAATGGGCAGGACAGCCAGTTTTCATTTTAATCAGGCTATTGCTTGCTAATAACTATCTAATCCATTCTTCAGAGATATTAAATCTCACATGAAGTTGTCCATGACCCATATTGTAAATTATATCAGAATATACAAAAATATTACAAGAATGTGAATACAAGCCTGTAAGTGTGGTGTCTGTATAGTCATGACTCAATTGGAGGTACTCTCTATTTTGAGTCAGAAATTCTCCTCCAAAGCTGGACACAGTAACCTAGCAGGACACTTCAGTACTGATGGAATTCTTCTGTTGGAATTACTTGAGAAAGAAAATAGCAGGACTGACAAAGGAGAATCAGTGAGTGTCATTCACCTAGACTTTCAGAAAGCAATTGATATGGTGCCACACGCGAGGCTACTAAGGAAGATGAGAGCCCATGGTATCAAAGGGAAGATACTAGCATTTATGGTATATTGGCTGGATTGCACAAGGCTGAAAGAGGCAATAAAGTGAGCTTTTTCTGGTTGGCTGCCAGTGAATAGCGAAGTTCCGCAGGGGTGGTTGCTGGGGCCAACTCTTCATGTTGCATATCAATAATTTGGATGAGGGGATTGAAGGCTTGGGAGTGTGCATGTGTGCATGCGTTCATGCGTGCATGCGTGTGTGTGTATACACAGGCTGTCTAGAGCTTCTTCCCAGGTCAGTCTTGCCCACACAGTGGAGTTAGTGGTCTTGGGGGACCAGGGGAACACAACAAGCTGGGAGATGTCCCATTTTGTCTATCTTTCTATCTATTCTCTCTCTCTCTTTCTTTCTTTCTTTTTCTTTCTCTTCAGCTTCTCTCATCCTCTCCTTTTCCCCTCTGGAGAGAATGCCTTTTTTTATGGGGAGTAGGCTGACACGGTTCAGGCGGCCAAGCCAATATCACCTAATCGGACCCAGCTGTTACCAATAATGCTGGGAAGTGGCCACTCCTGGCCAGACAGCCAGTGATAGGGATCAAGGTGGCACCCAAGGGAGGGGGGCGCTCTCACATTCCCTCTCCCACCCATCCCCCTTAGCAATAATCCTGGTACTTGAGAGGAAAAAACTGTATTAGAGAGTTCCTCTTTTGTTAGTTTCTCACCATTTCATGTTTACATTTCCAGCAACAATTTTCTAGTTGGTTAGTTAAATATCTCTAAAAGCAAAACAAAAATACTTGGAGACCAAGGAAGGTGCAGAATTCTACTGTGAATGCACCCATTGCACAGCAATAGAAATTATGGCATAATTTAGTCACAAGGTGATTTGATATCCTGTTTTTGTCTTCAGTCCTTCTGAAAGATACTCCACCTGCAAGATGGGGACAGACGTATGGAGTAGCACATGCAGAAATAGGAGCCTAATCAACATCAAGAAAACTTTGGAAACAGTAGCAATTGTCCGTTTGATTTTTTTGCTCCATAATGCGAGTAGCCAGTGTGGCCCCTGCTCTCATTCTCCACCAACATGGCATCAGGGAAAACACCAGGTTTGGCAAAGACCACACCAACACTTGTAGGAGGGTGAACTCGCACAATATATTTTATTTACGGTGGTCAGAAAGCGCAGGACTGCGGGGGGTCAGAAAGTGGTGGTCAGAAAGTGGGGGCTTGTCCCTCACCAGCAGGGCACATGTGTAGTGGTGCAGGCAATGCCGGGCTTGTCCCAGAAGTGCAGTCCTGATCTCAGGCTTTTCCCTGTAGTTCACCCTTGTCTCGAGAGGAAGCACTGGCAGTCTCAGGTTTATCCTGGAGGCTCATCTTTGGTCTTGAAGAAATGGTCCTGGCAGTCTCTGATGGCTCAGTCTTTGCTCCATGTATCAGTCCCTTGTTGTCTGTGGGCTGGAGGAAACACTGGCATTCAGGCTTGCCACCGAAGGCCACTTAGTCTGTGCCTCAGTGGAGATGATGGCTGTCTTTGACTTCTTCCCAGCAGCCCCATCTTGACCACACTGGCACTGTTGGCCTCAGTTCTGTCCCAGTGGTTCTGCTTTCTTCAAACGGGAAACACAACTAGTTGGGAGGCAGATGCAAAATGCTGGAATAACTCAGCAGGTCAGACAGCATCTCTGGAGAAAAGGGATAGTGACATTTTGGGTTGAGATTCGTCTTCAGACCCCCACTTTCTCTCCCTTCCTCTATCTTTTCTTTTTTCCTTCTTCTTTTTCTTCTGCACCTTCTTTCCTCTGGAGAGAATGCCTGTCTTTTATAGAGAGTAGGCTGACAAGGTGGCTAAATTGATAGGAGCTAATTGGACCTAGTTGTTACCAATTATGCTGGGGATTGGCCTCTCCTGGCCAGTCAGACAGTGATAGGGATCAGAGACGCGTCCGGGAAGGGCATTGTCACACTCTTCTCTCAATCTCTTTCTGTACTCACATTCTCACTTGAGTTCCATTCTCTTTCTCTAACACTCAATCCTACAACATCCTCTATTTCTTACACATTTAATCTTCGCCTCATTCTCTACCTTTTACATCCTGAATCCATCCTATTCCCTAATACTCTGAATCCTACAATATCCTTTATTTCATATTCGTTGACCACACTCTCTAACTGTCAAACCCTCATGCAAACCAAAACTTCCAAGCCTTTAAGTGGATAAAAATTGTTTTTAAACGAATTTTGACATACAATAAAATATTTCCCGAAAACAGCAAATCTATACTAAATTTATTTCATTTATGCATTCCCTCTGATTTAAGCTGAAGAATATCATATGCCAGATTTAACAATTTTGCATGAATTGGCAGAAATATTATGGAAGTAATAAAAATGTATGTGATTATAATTTCTTACTTATGAATATGTTAATTATAGTAATTCCTGGAACCTATTCTCTCTGGTTAGACGTTTTTTGAATTTCTTTCTTACAATTTATGATACCAACGCTAATATTACATTAAAGTATTTACCCAAGTATCGGGCTGGGAATTATTTCCAGGTGATGAACTACATCACACAATTACATTTATTAGAATATTCAATAAAGGTAAAATATTTAAATATTTTAAACATCTTCCCTCCATTTGTCTCTGTGCTACTATTTTCTTATTTTTCCTCTCTTGCCCAATTTCTGCTCCATATTTGAATTGTTAAACAACATATATAACTTACCTCAGTGCATCAGAATATTTCCATTAATATTAATAACTTTTACCAATTTTAAAATGTCTCTTTCTTCAGGTTTTCTTTCGATTCTGTAAAAAGAAAAAAAAAGTGGCAAAAATCAGACTACCAAATCAGCAGGAAATCAGAGAGAATGTCCTTTTTTATTTCAATTATTGATAAAAACCTTGAAAGTTAGGAGAGTAACTTAAAAGTTAGATAAACAAAATAGCAGCAAATAATAACTGGCCGTAACATTATAATAAAGGGCCTTCATCTGACTCTTACTTCACTCTGAAAAATATTTTCTAGTTAAAATTAAAACTTAAGAATCATAATTTAGTCTTGACAGGATCATCCAACTGCGAGAGTGAGGTGAGAGTGCAATGACAATTGCTGAAAAACCTGGACAATTACAATGGAGACAGAAGCGAATGCAGATGCTCAAACCATGAGCAAAAACAATGTGCTGGAGTAACATAACTGGTCAGGCAGCACCCATGAAGGGAATTGACAGATGACGTTTTGGATTGGGACCCTTCTTCAGGCTGATGGAATGGGGGGGGGGGGAGAATGCTGGAAAAGGGAGATAGTGGTAGGGCATAGCTTGACAAATGATAGGTGGATCCAGCTATGATAGTGCTCCAATGATAGGTAACTTTAGTACAATAATACATTAAAGATGCTACATAAATACTGTTTTCAGGGGCTTTAAATATGTAATAAGTGTGAATGCATTACTTATCTTGTTCCATACTCAGCATGGAATGAAGCAAAGGCATTTTTGATAATGTACAAGGACACACTGTTCACAAGAGAATGAAAGTTAAATGCAAATGCATCCAGCAGTACAGCTTTCAGAGCAAACTGCAAGCAATATGTTTGAGTCTGTAATAGACTTTGGGAATTCAGGATTGTCTCAATTATACCTTCTGACACCTCTGACCTTGTGTACGCATTCAGCACCCCAAGCAATACTGGTGCATAGTTGAGATGTTTCCGGCTGAGATACATTTTTGCCCTTGACTTCATATTGCAGGAATGCAGTGGTTCAAAGTGGATTTTTGGTTTCTTTAGTTTTTGGCAGTTAGCTGCTTTTTTTTTAAAAACTACTACAGGATGTTGGTTCACCTTGCATGACATTAAAACTTCCCAGAGTGTTTTACAACTTATTAAGTGTATAAGAAGTGCAGGCGTTGTTGTACCAAAGGGAAACATTGCAGCTGACACAAGATCCTACAAATGGCGAGGAGATAAATGACCAGAACATGTCTTGAAGATGCTGATCTAGGGAGGGAAGGAGGGAGAGAAGGAAGGAGGGACAGAGGGAGTGAGCAATGCTGCAATATTGAGCAGAACAAGTGCTGGAGGAATTCAGTGGGTCAGGCAGCATTTATGGAGAGAATAGACAGATGATGTTTTGGGATGGGACCCTTCTTCGGACTGATTCAGAGGGATATACCATGTAGTATGGTGACCACGACATCACAATTTCCCAGGTGGAGTCTCACCAATGGCCAATACAGTTATAAAATTACGTTCCTACTGTTATACTCAGTGCACCATACATGGAAGGCAAGCATGCTACATGCCTGCTTCACAACTTCATCTACATCAGTTGCTAATTTCAGGTAACTATATATTGTACCCCAAGGTCTCTCTGTTCTAAAATACTCCCCATGGCATTGTTCATAGGTTCATAAGTGATAGAAGCAGAATTAGGCCTTTCAGCCCATTACGGCCTCACCAAGCATAGCTGATCTATCATTCCCTCTCAACCCCATTCTCCTGCCTTCTCTCCATAACCCCTGAGAACCATACTACTCAAGAATATATTCATCTCTGCCTTTGAATTGGCCTCCACAGCCTTCTGTGGCAATGGATTCCACTGTCTCACCATTCTCTGACTAAACAATTTCCTCCTCATCTCCTTCCTAAAAATACATCCTTTTAATCTGAGGCTATGACCTCTGGTCCTACACTCTCCCACAAATGGAAACATCCTCTCCATATCCAAAATATATAAGCCTTTCATTATTTTGTATGTTTCAATGAGGTCACCCCCTCATCGTTCGAAACACCAGCGAGAATGGACCCAGTGCTGTAAACACTCATCATATGTTAACCCAATCATTCCTGCGATCATTCTTGTAAACCTCCACTGGACCCTCTCCAATGCCAGCACATCCTTCCTCAGACATGGGGCCCAAAACTGCTCACAATACTCCAAATGCCATCTGACTAGTGCCTTATAAAGCCTCAGCATTACATCCCAGCTTTTATATTCTAGTCCTCTCGAAATAAATGCTAGGATTGCATTTGCCTCCTTGCTACCTTACTCCTTAAGTTTGAGTCGCAAACTTTTTGGGAATCCTGCATCAGCATTCTCAAGTCCCTTTGCACTTAACTTGCTCTGGATTAACTTGCCAAAATGGATCGCTTTGTATTTGTCTGAGTTAAATTCCTTTGCCCATTTCATAAGTTTATCTCAATCCTTTTGTCACCATAGACTGTCCACCATACCACCAATCTTGGTATCATCTGCAAACTTACTAATCATGTCACCACCATTCTTATCCAAATCATTAACATATATGACAAATGGGGGGTATACAGCACCAGTTACTGCAGCACACCACTGGTCACAGACTTTCATTCTTTTATTTTAATTTTTTTATTGTAGAAACAATATATACCGAGTACACTCTTATACGACATTGAGAGTTGTGTAATATACAAAATTATATCATATTGATTATCGATTAATACTATTTATGTTAATTGTAATATTATCCATTATACATTTCGTGGTTATTTATTTTATATAATTGGGAGTATATGTAGTATATTCCTAAAATAAGCAATACACTTAGATTTCTCAAATCATAGATATTCTTCTAATTACCAAATAGAAATCCCCGCTAATATAACTACGTAATACCCAATCTTAAACAAAGTTTTATGATATTCATAATGTTATCAAAATATTAATAATGTTTGTATTATTGTTAACTTTATATTTCATAATTATTGTATAATTGAAAATACATAGTTTTATATAATTACAAGTTTAAGACATCTATAATCTTTTCATACGAACAGAAATAAGTGTGTACGTATTAAAAATTTATATAATATGTTTCTATATTTTTTTCCCTTAATTAAAGATAGGAAGATAGAGAGAAAGAATAGAAAATAGAAAAGAAAATGTGAAAAGTTTGATGGAGATTGAAGTATTACTAAATAATCCATTCTTGGAGATACATTCATGATTTGTTATATGTATTTCTTCATCCATTCAGATATTCAGGCCTCAGTCAAGTCCCTGCGCCGAACCATTGTGACCCTGTAGATATTTAATATAGGGAGACCATATCTCCTTGAAGAGATCTAACCTGTCCATAAGGACAAGTCTCAATCTCTCCAAGTGAAGTGTCTCCGTCATTTCTGTATTCCACATTTTAATTGTTGGGGATACAGGGCCTTTCCAAAATTTTAATATTAATTTTTTCCCAATTATTAAAGAATAGTCGATAAAAGTTCTTTGATTGCTTGTAATTATTTGTTCCGTTTCCGGTATTCCAAGTATGATTAACTTTGGGTCATGAATCATAGTAATATTAATAACTTTCGAGATTATCTTAAATATTTCATTCCAATATTCTAGAATCTTCGTACAATTAGTAAATGAATGTGACAAAGTCGCTTCTAAGATTTGACATTTATCACATATAGGTGATAGTTTTGGAAATATATTATGTAATTTAGATTTAGAATAATGTAATCTATGTAAAATTTTTAAACTGTATAAGAGCATGTTTAGCATTTAAAGAACAGTAATGTATATGTTGTAAGCTTTCTTCCCATATTTCTGGACTTATTATTTGACTTAATTCATTTTCCCAGCGCTGTCTATGTATTTCCGATGATGGAATATCATTTTCCAACAAAATATTGTAAATGTATGATATCATTTTTTCTGTATTTGGATGTTTATTCAAGCATTCATCTAAAATTTCACTCTTTCTATTTCTGAGTTCTTGTGTATTTGCAGAGATATAGTTTCTGATTTGTAAATATCTGAAATATTCATTATTATGAAGCCCGTAGGTTTGTTGTAATTCTTGAAATGAAAGAAAAGAATTTTCCTTATAAAGATCCCCTATATTTAAAATTCCTTTATTTTTCCATTGTATAAAAGCTTTATCCATCATTGACGGTTTAAACGTAAAGTTGTTGGCAATTGTAAGACCTAGCGGTATAAATTTTAGTTTTAGTGTTTTCTTTATTTGTTTCCAAATACGTATTCCACTTTCTATTATCAAATTTTCACTATAAATTTTCTTAGGTACATTAATATTAGCAAGTATTATAGAGCTAATTTCAAATGGAAAACAGTCTTCTCTTTCCATTTTTAACCAATTTGGTTTATTATCTATTTCTCCTAACCAAAAATTCATATTTTTAATATTAACTGCCCAATAATAAAACATTACAGACTTTCATTCTTAAAAGCATCCCTCTACTACCACCTTCTGATTCTTTCTGCCAAGACCATTTTGGATCCAGCTGTCTAAAGAAGGGACATGACATGAAACCTCACCTATTCCTTTTGTCAAGCTATGCCTCCTGATTCGCTGAGTTGCTCCAGCTTTTTGTGTCTATCATTAGCTAGATCACCTTGATCCCTTGAGATCTAATCGTCCAAACCAGACTACCATACAAGACCTTGTCAAAAGCCTTACAAAAATCCATATAGCCAATGTCTACCATCCTGATCTAATCAATCTTCTTGGTTACCTCTTCAAAAAACACATTACATTTGTGAGACTCGTCCAGCCATGCACAAAGCCATGCTGACTATCCCTTACCAGTTCTTGCCTTCCCAAATGCAGATAGATCCTGTCTCTCAGAATCTCCTCCAGTAACTTTCCCAACACTCACTACCCTGCAGTTCCTTGGGTTGTCTTTGCAGTCATAAATAAAGGTAAACAGTAAGCCACCTTCCAGTCTTTTGGTAGCTGTAGCTATGAATGGTAGAAAGATTTCTGCGATGCAATTTCTTCCCTTGCATCCTACAATGTCCGATAATGTCCTGGAGAATTATCCATGTTCCTCAATATCAATATGTTTCAGGATATCATTGTTCTTTCCTGAGTTCCCTAGCTTCCATGAGTTTCTCCACAGCAAATATGGACAAAAGTATTAATTTAAGAACATGCACATCTCTAATGGCACCACGCATAGATGACTATACTGATTATTAAGGGGGGGTATTCTTACGCAGCTTATGTTTTTGCTCTTAACATACTTACAGGATCTCTTTGGATTCTTGTTACCTGATCTATCACAGATAATCTCACATCTCTTTTTTACCCTCCTGATTTTTTTTCCCAGAGTTCACCTGCATCCCTTATGCCCCTGTCCCACTTAGGAAACCTGAACGGAAACCTCTGGAGACTTTGTGACCCACCCAAGGTTTCCATGCAGTTCCCGGAGGTTTCCGGAGGTTTTTGTCAGTCTCCCTAATGGTCGAAAGTATTTTCCGCTTCTTCTATGTTCCGGCGATTATTTCAAAAAATTCAAAACCGGTCGCGACTAAAAATAGGTTGCTGGTTTAAAAATTGGTCATTTTTTAGTCAAAGCCATTAAAGGTGGTTGCCGGAGGTTGCAGGTAGTGGAAGGTAAGACCTCCCTAGTGGAATAAAACTGGGTGAAAAAAAGGTCTTACCTTCCACTACCTGCAACCTCCAGCAACCACCTTCAACTAGTATCGAATTATGATAGGTAGCATTTCAATTGGAATCCACTTGGAATGTTTTAGCTGGAGATATTTGTTTAGGAAAGAGATACGGTTGTGAAAGCTACTTTTCCACAGATGCTACCTAAGCTGCTGAGATATCTTGAATTCCCTTCTATTTTAGATTTCCAGCCTCCAGTATATTTGGTGTTTTGCTTTTTGATGCCACTTTTACATGGATTTTGCACTCACAAGTATCTCATAGGTTCAACAAACCACACTTGTCACCAAGTTCCATAATTATCTAGATTCCCTCCAAGTTTAAAACAATTATAAACACGGTAAAGGCTTGAAGCTTTCAGTACATTACCTCACTCGTCAGAATTTTATTATTTGCTAGATTTCTTCTGATTTTTTTTCTGAAATTTGAAACTTGGGCACAAATTTGAGGCCTAAAGTATATTTGATCATAAGGAAGGCCAACCACATAATGGGGTATATCTGAGCATCAATGATGTGAGTTGCTGAGGAGGTGAGACACAGCTCGTGGTGTTCATGATTCCCAATGCTAGTCTTTAAGAGGCTGCAGACTATCATGTTAAAAGATTAAAGAAAGGGATATACTTTTCATGTAAGAATCAGGAAGGTGATTTTAATGCTACCCTATTGCTCTGCACATTCTACTTGCTGTGTCACAGCCATTCAAAAACTCCTTACAACAATTTGACATAGAAAAGCCAGAAATGAGTCAGTCCGTTGAGATGGCATATTCGTACACAGGTCACAAACATTGAAAGGGCAGTAAATAATTGATAGCTTACAGGTTTGTCCTTCAGACCAAATGCAGGAATTAGATTTTGCAATCATTTACAATGAGAATCCAATTATAGCTTCAGTGACAACAGCAATGCCAGCGAGACAAAACTCGTTTAATTTAACTCTAGTGTATATCCTCAGGCTGTGAGATAATTCCTTTGCAGTAGGTAGTATTCCATGTTTGTGAGCACTCAATGGAACCTCCTTGCCTCTCCAACTTTAAGGTGCTTCCTGAAACCAATCTCTCTCACCCTGTTTTAATTCACTCTGAATGACACTTCATGTGACCTGAAATCCAAACTCAATGCTTATATCACAAGATTTGGGCTAGTTTGTATTTCACCTCTGAATGTTTCCTTCCATTAAAAGTGTATAAATAGCAGTCTTATTTTATTGCTATATGTAACATTTCATGGGGCAATACAGAATGACCTTTTCTCTGTATCATGCCTTACTGGGCTAAGATTATTTGATGAGAAACTTTCTAACCAACTTTTATCTGCCCGATGTTTGCCAGGAGAATATAGAGCAAGCTTTATGCAGTATCAAATCAATGCTGTGCCAGTCCACATTTCCGTGCTCCATATTTCTTTCTGCCTGAGGAGATCATTTTAGTTCATCAGTCCATGACGGTTCTCAGAGGAATTGAATTTCCTGCCATTTTGCTATTTAGCTTACACAAAAAGCTGGAGAAACTCAGCGGGTGCAGCAGCATCTAAGGAGCGAAGGAGATAGGCGACGTTTCGGGTCGAGACCCTTCTTCAGACCTATTTAGCTTACTGTCCACCACATTTCCATTAATTCGCCCGAGATTCTACCACTTGCCCTCATGCCGGAGGTAAATTGTAACAGCCAATTAACCTTGCTACCTGCATGTCTTTGGGATATGGGAGGAAACAGAGCACATGTGGGAAACCCATGAAATCACATGGAGAACATGCAAACTCCACACAGACTGCATCAGAGGTCAAGTTTGAACCAAGGACACTGGAGCTGTGAGGCAGCAGTTCTGTTTCAGGCAGGTTTGATGGGAGAGTGTAGAAGAAGGTTTATTCTGTATTTAACCCATACTGTGTTTGCCTTTGTAGTAGTTATGCTTCAATAAGAACCTATAAATCCAAATATGTCTACATGGATTTTAGTAAGCCATTTGATAAAGACCCTTATGGTAGGCTGATCCAGAAGGTTAAGATGCATGGTATCCACAGTGACTTGGCAGTTTGGATTCAGAACAGGCTTACCCATAGAGGATAGGAGGGTAGTTGTGAAAGGGTGTTATTCTGGCTGGAGGTCTGTGACGGGCAGTGTTCTGCATGGACCTGAGCTGGAAACTCTGTTGTTTGCGATATGCAAACAAATGGCTTAGACAAAAATGTAAATAGGTTTATTAGTTAGTTTGGAACATTTACAGAGATGTAGCAATGTTACAACATTTTGAGATTTAAAAAATCAAGTCTGCAGTTTATCCCATCAGATAAAGCATAAAAAGAAGTTTAATTTGACACCTAATTCACTTTCATATCTTCAGTATTAAAAACGTTATGGCCATTTTCATACTCGGAAATTAGCATCTTGTTCCCTATTGCTTTTCCATTGACTTAACACAAAAGTTGTGATCGAGGACAGTCAAAAGCCCATAACTTTCTTAAAAATTAAGAGAACTGAAAGAAATTTTCAGTTATTATAGATTGAAGCATTCTGAAACTAATATGAAACAATCTTACTTGGATGACCTGAAATTAAAGCATATAATTAGTTAGTTACCCAATTGTAGCTAATTACAAAATTCAATTACTAGATCTAAAGATCTATCCTTTTCTTAAGAAAATATTAACATTTTTTTTAAAGCCTAGGTGTCCAAATAACATCCACACAAGAATTCACAATATAACATGACTTTTAAATCTAATTGTCATTAATTTATAGGCCAAATTGAAGGAATTTAGTGTTTAATGCCCGTAAATTAATAGTAAGATTAAACGAGAACTTACCAGTTCGAAGTTTGATCGTTATTTTATGAGGAGTAACGATGAGCGATTACGTGAAGAAGCCCCGCCTGGCGCTAGAACGGCATACTTCAAAGCAGCGGCATGAAAAACACAGAACATAATAGCCGGAGTAAGATAGTAAGGCTCAACATAGATTTAGAACTACCAGATAATCATTTATTTTATGAGGGTCGGGAGTGGAGGGCACGTAATCCCTCATCGTTACTCATCATAAAATAACGTTCAAACTTCGAACTGGTAAGTTCTCGTTTAATCTTACTATTTTACTTCGGAGTCACGTGAGTGACTACGTGAAGATTTTGAAGCTTCTGTGTTTTTTATGTCGTAGAGTCATTCCATACGACAGTCCGGCTAGGTCAACACATACATGAGTAAATAACCTTTTACCAGATCAGTTTTAGTTTCTTTTCATAAATCTTTTAATGATAAAAGAACATATAATAACCCCCTTTTTTACATCTGGGGAAAACCATTACAAAATGATAAAAGATATAAGTGATAACATAATCGATAATATAAATCGATAGCGAAACAAAGCAGGTGATTATAGTGAACCCAACACCGCGTGTCCAAAGCCTGTCATTGTGTGAACAGGTTTATCGTAGAACTTTGAAAAAGTTTCTTCTTTACACCACCCTGCCGTTTCTAAAATGTGTTCGAGTGGTATATCCTGTAACTTCGCCGCGGACGTAGCTGCTGCCCTGGTGGAGTGAGATTTGAACACATCAGTGTCTACTCCTGCTGAAAGTAACACCTGTTTTAACCACCTTGAAATTGTTTGTACTGATGCTTTTGTGTGTGGTTTCTTATGCGTAATCATTAACGCTTTTTCATCACCTCGAAGAGTCTTGGTAACTTTTATATATTGAGTCAAATGTCTAACTACACACAACGTTGGATCAATAGGGTAAGCTTGAAACATTATCTTCGCTCCAGTTCTCCCTGGTCTGCTTTGCTTGATCAGATCGTAAACATAAAACACAATGTTATCTGAAGCCACATGCATACAATCTAAACGTAGCATTTGTAATGTTTGCACCCTTTGTGCTGATTCAATGCCATTAACATTACTAATTTAAATGTTAACTTTTCCAATGATATAACTTCGATTGGAGTCCATTGCCTAAGTAAAGTAAGTACAATGCTGACATCCCAAATTTCTGTATATCTTGGTTTGGGTGGATTTTTGTTAAAGATTCCTTTCATAAATCTGGATATTAATGGATGTGATCCAATTGATTCCTGGTCAGAAATTTGTCCTAAATAGGATGATAAAGCACTACGCGCACTATTAATGGCACTATAACTTAAGTGCTGCTCAAAATGTAACTCAGCAAGGAACTCCAATATGTTTGAAATGTTCACAGTATGATAAGATATATTTGATTGTCTACAAAAAACTTCCCATTTCTTTATATGTGTCATATATTGTCTCTGAGTGCTATCTCGCCATGATGTGACTATAACATCCATAGTTCTATCCGACAATCCAAGCCCTTGTAGTGGTCTGGTCAAAACCTGCAGATTAACAAATTCATATAAACATGTAATGGATGAATTTCTTTAGTTACTGGTTTTATTAACAAATCACTGCTGCTAGGAATTGACATATATGGTTCTTTAATCATATTTAACATCAACGGGAACCATGGTTGTGTCGGCCAATTTGGAATCACCAATAATCCTGTGGCAGAATCTTGGTCTATTTTCTTCAGACATTGCTGAACCAGAGCAAATGGAGGGAAAGCATAAAAGAACATATTCCCCCAATGTAGTGAAAAAGCATCTACTGCTACTGCGTCTGGATCTGGTTCCCAAGACACATATTTAGGCAATTGATGATTTAATCTTGATGCAAACAGATCAATGTCTGGTAACCCATATTGAATCACAATTTTACTGAAAACTACTGGGTTCAACATCCATTCTGTGCTGTCTTTAAACACCCTTGATCTGTTGTCTGCCACCACATTGTCTTTACCTGGGATATAACTTGCTGAAATCCAAATTTGGTGCTTAATACACCATTGCCATATCTGATTGACCAGACAATCACATGAAACCGATCTGACTTCACCCATGTGATTAATATATGCAACAGCTGTTTTATTGTCTAATTGTATCTGTATATGCAGATTCTTTTTTGTAGAACAATAGGCTTTTAATCCATAAAATGCCCCCAATAACTCTAAATAATTAATACCATATGTTTGGAGAAACATTTCCTCTTGGACAGTCCACCTGCCCCCACAGCTGGTAAATGTATCTTTCGCTCCCCCATCCGAGAGCACTTGCATCTGTTTGTAAAAATACTTCAGCCTGCTGTATTGAAATGTTTTTAGCAGCTTGTGGAACATTTTCAATCCACCATTGCAATTCCAATAATTGCATAGGCCTATCAAAATGGCCTGTTCGCTTTTTTAGAGCTCGTATTTTGTCCCTTTGAAGGTTTTGGTAATGTAATGGACCAAATTCTACTGCAGAAAATGCTGCTACTAGTTTACCAATAACCTTCGCTACTTCTCGGATGGAGGGATAAGGTTTGTGAATGAGGCCCCAACATGCCGTTAAAATATCATCAATCTTGTCCGTTGGCAAAGTTACTAACATGGTAACCGAGTTGATCACAAACCCTAAATAGTTAATTGACTGTGCTGGCTGCAGCTGGGACTTAATTGGATGAATCAAGAAACCTAATTTTTCAAATAAAGTTTTAGTTGCTGAAACTGATTTTCCAGCTGATTCCTGATTATTACTGACAATTAAAATGTCATCCAGATAAGCCATAATGATGTGCTTTTGTGCTCTTAATTGCGCTAAAGCTGGTTTCAACAGCTTTGTGAAGAGCCTGGGAGCCGAACTTAAGCCATTTGGTAAAGCTTTAAATTGCCACAGCTGTCCCAGCCAATTAAATTTTAAATACCTTCGAAAAAGTCGATGTATTGGTACTGAATAGTACGCATCCTTTAAATCAATTGTAGCCATATAACAACCTGCTGATATCAAATATCTTGCAGTGTTGAACGTTTCCATCTTGAAATGTTTATACTGGACAAATGTATTAAGGTTTGTAAGGTCCAGAATAATTCTGCAACCACCATCTTTTTTATTTCTCGGAAAGATATTTGACACAAATTGGTGTTTATGCTCAACAGTTTTTTCAATAACACCTTTTTTAAACTATTTGTCAATTTCCACATTAATTTCTGCTTCCTCAATAGCAGAAAACATGAAACCATAAGCAGGTTTATTTTGTACCGGAAAATTAACACCTTCTTTAAATGTTATTGTAGCTCCTGAAACTGTTTGTAAAATAAACCGGTCAGATGTGATGGCAAGCCATTCATCATAAAACATTTGTAATCTCCCTCCAACTGGAGATTTGTCCACAGTTTCTTTAAAATTAGAATAAAGTTTTTGTACCTCTCCATATGAACGTGGTGGTCTCCTTCTCCCCGTATACGGGTGAACATTAGGCTGTAATATTTTCTTACCATATTCCTGCCTCTGTTTCCAAAATCAAATCCCCTTCTTGACGAAAAATACCTTTTTTGTCCAAAAACGAAAGGTCCCATGTAGCTAATAGATTTAGCCTCTTCATCCATTTCTCTTATTTGTTTAGGCAGGTTTTCTCCAAATAGATAACCAGGAGCTTGAACATCACTTGATCGACAGACCTGCAAATCTCGGATGAAATATGGCCCGAATCGCAATTTTCCTCATACAATTTATTTCATAAATGGAATTGCACAACAAGCCCAAAGTATCTCTTTGGATTTTTATCATTTCTGACCCTTCCATTTGCCTTCCAAAAGCAGAAATGGCAGCTGAAATCAGTTTGAGGATTCTTTGAAACCTTATTTCTTGTCCTCTCATGACTGAAGTCATAGGCGTCCATATAGATGGATTAACCGTAGGTACCTTCAATGAGGTGCAATTTTCCGGTGTTTTATATAATTCTGCTGTTTCAGCCATCACAGAATCTTGAAGTTGATGAGATACCATATAATTAATACTGGCAGCTAGGTTTTCTTCCATAGCCTCACCACTTCCTTCAGGTATAGCAACATCTTTTGCCATATCAGGCACATATGGCCTTTTCGTTTTTATTTGTGGTGTGCACTCATAACCCACATCACCACTTGCAGGGTCTGACTTTTGCAGCCCTGATACACCTGGAATTTCATCAAATGAGACTTCCTCCACCCTTAGTCCTGGGTCTGGAGTTTCAAATTCCCAATTTGGCACATAGCCATATTCTGGATATTCAAACCCCTCAGGGTCATTTTGGGAAATTTCTGGGTACTTTGACCCTTGTCTCATAATATTTTGGAGCACTCTCTCCATATGTTCCATTTTAAGCCATATAGCTTTATTATCCGGAGGACTTTCATTATCAGAGTCATCATCAGAAACCACGGGCCTCACGGATTTCTTTTTACTTTTCCTAGGAACATTTTCCTCCGTGGTTTGTATTTCTGGAGAAATTATAGTCTCACTAATGGGTGAATCAGCGGCCACCGGTATTGGAACCGGCTCCGCACTAATCTCTTGTCCCGACTCTTTAGCTTCTCCCCGGGACGATCTTTTTACCCGCAAAATCTTTCTCTGAGACTTCTCCATTTTTAATTTTTATTATCTAGGCTGGATCAGTACGCCAGCGTGACTCTGATTTTTTTTTTTGAATTTTTACTTTCATTTTTGCTGGTTCTACATGCCAGCGTAACGTCTTTTTTAGAACGTCCCCAGAATTTCCTTGCACTTACCTGCGGGTCCGTTCCAACCGCTGCGAGGAGCTGCCTCTGCAGCTCTTGCTTCTGCCGTCAGCGTCGACATAATGCCGTTCTAGCGCCAGGCGGGGCTTCTTCACGTAGTCACTCACGTGACTCCGAAGTAAAATGGGCATTTAAATCAGCTTGCGAGTGGGATTTTCTGGAAGGCGATGGATTGGAATGTTGCGATTGCGGTGAATTTAAACCAAATATCGGCAGGAAGAACATTGCCAGTTCGTATGGGGAATAAATCACCGTTTTGCAACATGAAATGTTGATTAAGGTCATCTAAACAAGGAAGTCGTGATGCAGCTTTAGACTTTGGTTAGATCGCATTTAGAGTATTATCTGCAATTCTGGTTGCCCCATTACAGAAATTATGTGAAGATATTGGAGAGGGTGCAGAAGAGGTTTACCTAGATGTTACCTGGATCAAAGGTTATGAGCTTTAAGGGGAGGTTGAACAAACATGGATTGTTTTCTCTGGTGTGTCAGAGGCTGAGGGGAGAACTGCTAAAAGTATATAACATTATGAGAGGCATAGAGAGGGTAGATAGTCAGAAATCTTTTCCCAGGATGGAAATATCAAGTACTAAGGGCACAGCTTTAAGGTGAGAGGAACATTGTTTAAAGGAATTGTGCAGGACAAGTTTTTTACTGAGTGGTGGATGCCTGGATCACATTGTCAGGGGTGGTGTGGAAGCAGAAACAGTGGTGGTGTTTAAGCGAGTTTTAGATAGAAACTTCAACATGCAGGGAATGGAGGGACATGGATCACGTGCAGGCAGAGGAGATTGGTTTAACTTGGCATCATATTCGATTCAGATATTGTACAACATATTCTTGGTAATGCTTTTGTTTTAGTGTGTTTTATGTATACATTTTTGAAAAAGATACATGGTGAGCATATCATGCAGTTTGTAAAATACACCTAGACCCATCCTGACATGATATACACTTGTGTGGCAAATGGGGACATGTTGGAAACACCATCAATTATTGTGCAACAATCATTTGTATAGTTTGCAGCTGAAATTGGCTCATGTATTTCTGCCTCAGAAACACTGTTGGGCACTCTTGGAGAACCAAGCTCTCATAGCTCTCCACTCACTCCAGCTATTTAAAGGATGCCTCAGCTACTTACAGCACAGCACTGTATCGAGTAATACAGTGAACCTTGGAGGCTAACTATCACTCGGGAGTCTCTACACTAACTGGTAAGGTCAACAGGCAATTTCCTAGTAGTTCTCTCTTTTCCATAAGTGTTTCTATGGTGGTCTGACCGTGTGAACTGCATCTAAAAGGCAAGTTTCAGAGGAAGGGCAGACGTGCCTAGGGACCATAGAGGAAGAGTGTAGAGGTCTCATCTTCATGGGGCTTCTTGTCCAAGTATGCAAAAGGAGCCACACCTCCATCTCAAATTCCCCGAGGAGAAATGTATCCAGGGGCTAAGGTTTTATAAGTTGGTGTCACGGAGATCTTGGACCTCTGTTGAGGAGGAGCTCCAGCCACACACACACACCAGTCATAGAGTGATACAGCATGGAAGCAGGTCCTTCAGCCCAACTCATCCATGCTGACGAAGATCCCATCTAAGCTGGACACAAAATGCTGAGGTAACTCAGTGGGACAGGCAGCATCTCTGGATAGAAGGAATGGGATTTTTGGCAGGTCGAGACCCTTCTTCAGACTGAGAGTTAGGGAGAGGGAGACAGAGATAAGGAAGTGTAAGGTGCGAAAATGAGACATCAAAGCTTGTCCTATTTGCACACTTAAGGCAATATCCCTCAAAAGATTTCCGATCCATGTACCTGCAGAGTACATGATCACTTTGAACCCCCTCTCTCTGGGTCATTCCAGGAGGTATGTGCTGATTCTCAGTGAGGATTCCCAGAGCTCCCTGTGAACATCTGAATTATAAGTGCGATCACATTCTATTGTGTTCAACAGGAGTGTTCAGTGGGATTCAGGTTGAGCAATGTGCTCTGCATACGGGATGTGGGGCATGAGGGGGTGCAGGGAGTGGGGTTTGGAGGGCTTTGTTGTTTGGGCCATTGATTAAAGGGGGCAACAGGTATTAAAATAAAAGCAAGAAGTGAGCTAAAAGCCACCAAAACCCTTTTCACATACACAAAACAGGCACATATGCACACTCATACACCATCTTTACACACACAGGCATGTACACACACATAAACAAAAAAAACACACTCTCATGTACACAGACATAATCACCCCAAATGAACTGTAGCAGTCATGTGAGATAATGCCAATGAAACTTACCTCTTGGTTATGCAGAATACCATTGTGAGTGGTCACAGTTTATCACAATAAATTTAGTTTAGAGATACAGCATGGAAACAGGCCCTCCAGCCCATCGAATCCGCGCCGACCAGCAACCGCTGTACATTAACACGATCCTACACACACTAGGGCACTAAGGACAATTTACAATTATACCAAGCAATTTAACCTACAAACCTGTACATCTTTGGAGTGTGGGAGGAAACCGGAGATTCCAGAGAAAACCCATGCAGGTCATGGGGAGAGCATACAAATTCCCTACAGATAAGCACCCGGTCAGGATCGAACCCAGGTCTCTGCCGCTGTAAAGCAGCAACTCTACCACAGCACCACTGTGCCATCCCATGTTTAACAAAAACAGAAGGATATGGGAGATGGCAACTGGATCCCAAATAATTGCCAAACTGTAGGAGAACATCTTCCTAGTGGATGTGGCAGCGACATAAGTTGTCACTCCATTTAAAGCTAAGGATACATCTGTGACATAAACATATAAGGTTTAAATGGTACTTTCAGATGCTTCCTCCTCTCACAGTAACAGTCTGTCTAAGTAATTAAAAAGTAAAACACTACTTGTGTGAGAAATCTTAAATAAAAGCAGAAAGTGCTGAAAGTGGTCAACAGGTGAGGCAACATCTGTCAAGAGAGACAACAGTTCATGTTTTGAGCTTTCATGATAAACAGGAAGAGTTTGATATCAAATAGTTTTAAGTTACAGAGAGAAAATGGTGGAGGCATCAGAGAATGCCTGTGAAAGGATGGAGAACAAGAGAGACTGGCTGACACAAATGATGGTGGTGCTGGTTGAAAGGAGGTGATGAAGCCTCTATTAATCTCGGCACATCTGCCCAGAGATAAATAGCAGGATTTTTTTTTTAACTACAAATGTTGGAAATCTGAAGTAAAATAGAAACTGATATAAACACTCAGCAGCTTGAGCAATTAACACTTCTGGCCAAAGGCCCTTCAAAATACTGTCAGTTCTTTGACTTAAAATAATAATTTTGTTTCTCTTGCTGTGGGCAAGTCTTTCCAAAATGTTCTATCATACGTAGGAGACAAACATAAATTATATGGAACAATGGACTTTGAAGTATAAACTCACCCTCCAGCACCATCTCTTATTCTCACTTTTACAATGTTATTTTCCATCTGTGATGTTCTTGCCTACCTGCTTACTTAACCCCACTGAAGCCTCTCTGCGCACAATTCTGCTAACCTTGTGTCATCAGCAGACTGGGGTATATTGCACTTCAACCTCTACATTAATACAGGTTGTAAACATGATTGTCCTTCACTGATCTCTGCAGCAACCTGCTGGCCACAACTTCCCAATGCAAAATAAATGATTTCTTTATTATGTCCATTAACCAATCCTTATGCTGAACCAATATATTACCACAATCCATCACACTCTAGTTTTTGATTGATACCCTTGTGTTGTAGAATTACACCAGGCCTTCTGAGACTCCAAAATGCCACATCAAGTTTCTATTTCTTATCTATTCCCCTTATCACACCTCAAAAAACATTAACAGATTTATCACACATGATTTGCCTTAGATGTGAATAATAAAAAGGCAATCACCATTTTAGGAGTGTACTATAGATCTCCAAAGAAGGACCATCATTGGCCCAATTATTACCATCCTGCCTTAAGATAGAATAAGTTAAGTTGGTTCATTAGATAATCTTTGGAGAGTGATGGAACACATTTCGAGAGAGCTCCCCATTATCAGTTCCCATTATCCCAAGTTCACATTATAAATTAGAATTAGGCCATTTGGCCCATTGAGTCTACTCTGCCATTCAATCATGGCTAATCTCTGCCTCCTAATCCCATTTTCCTGCCTTCTCCCCATAACCCTTGACACCGGTTCTAATCAAGAATTTATCTATCTCTGCCTTAAAAATATCCACTGACAGCCTCCACAGCCCTCTGTGGCAATGAGTTCCACAGATTAACTACCCTCTGACTAAAGAAGTTCCTCCTCACATTTCTAAAAGAGCGCCCTTTAATTGACCTCTGGTCCAAGACTCTCCCATCAGTGGAAATATCCTTTTCACATCCACTCTATCTATGCCTTTCATCGTTCTGTAACTTTCAATGAAGTCTCCCCTCAATCGTCTAAACTCCAGCGAGTAGAGGCCCAGTGCTGTACATCATATGCTAACCCACTCATTCCTAGAATAATTCTTGTTAATTTCCTTTGGACCCTCTTCAGAGGAAGTACATCCTCAGATTATGGGGCCCAAATTTGCTCACAGTGCTACAGTTACAGCCTGATCAGCACCTTATAGAGCCTCAGCATTACATCTCTGTTTTTGTATTCCAGTCCTCTTGATATAAATGTTAACATTGAATTAGCCTTTCCTACTACCGATCAAAACCACCTATAGGCTCCAACTCCATGTTCCACTGCTCCCTCTATTCCTGCTGGAGAGCTTCAGACAATGGTTGAATCCCGCTTATGACGAGTACATTTACCTTGGAATCTTTTTGTGATTTTAATGGCATAGTGGTCCATCATTTAGTGTTGCTATGTCACAATTCCAAGGATCCACTTTCAATCCTGACTCAGCTGCTGCCTGATAGAGTTTGCACAATCTCCCTGTATGGGTAGTTTCCATCCGTACCCCAGTTTCCTCTGGTGTCCTGGGTTGATTGGTTCTGGTAAGTTACTATTGGTGCAGGCTAACATTGGAAAGAACCAAAGGGCCATTGAAGGTCGCGTGAAGGAAATAAGGAGAGGGGGATTGCTGCCCTGGGAGCTGGCATGGACTGAATGGGATAAATTACCCTATGCTGTGTTTTATATAAAAGTACCGACTGGTGATTGAGGATCTGGTTTCCCACCCAAACCACCCCCTCCCCAGGTACTTTCCCCCCTCCGTTTACCTCGCCCCTGACTCCATCCAACGACCCCAACAGTCTTTTCAGGTGAGGCAGAGGTTCACTTGCATCTCCTCCAACCTCAACTACTGTATCCGCTGTTCCAGGTGTCAACTCCTGTACATCAGCGAGACCAAGCGCAGGCTCAGCGATTATTTCGCTGACCACCTCCGCTCAGTCCGCCTTAACCTACCTGATCTTCTGGTTGCTCAGCACTATAACTCCTCCTCCCAATCCAAATCTCTCTGTCCTGGGCCTCCTCCATTGTCAGTGTGAGGCCCAGCACAAATTGGAGGAACAGCACTTCATATTTTGTTTGTGTAGCATACACCCCAACGGTATGAACATTGACTTCTCTAAGTTCAAATAGCCCTTGCTTTCCCTCTCCCTCCAACCCCTCCCCAGTTCTCCCACCAGTCTTATTCTCTCTGACTACATTCTATCTCTGTCCTCTGTCCTGGGAAAGAGACAGGGAAAGAGACGGGGAAAAGGGACGGGGAGAAGGGACGGGGAGAATGGATGGGGAGAAGGGACGAGAAAGGGGGGAAAAGGGGTCGAAGCTCGGCTGTGAAGTTTGACGGACATTTAACATTACCGGTCGGTTATCCTTGGTTCTGAAAACCAAGCACCGGCTACAACCTACAAGAACCTACGAGAACCTTTGACCTCCCGCCAACCCACTAGGACCTCCTGGCGACCCACCTACGGCACAAGAATTCTCGCTACTCTCCATGGTGGCTTCATTCTAGTCGCCACTATTTTTCAACATGTTAAAGAATTGGTGGCGACCATAATGAGGCTAGTTCCCAGAATGTGGGAACTCCTCACGATCATGAAGGTGACTATCCGGCAACCACCTACGAACATGTGGCACCATGTGGCGACTGCATAGTCTCCTGCAGTTGCATAAAAAATAGCCTATGTGGGACAGGCCCATAAGTCTCACCTGGATACTCAGATCAGCAATGTGTTGAGGGGACGAGGGCAAAGCATGTAAACACCACTAAGCCTCAGATGAATATCAATATAAAAAGGACAGGAAGCTGTGATAAAACTTGACCCCAACTTCACATCTTGACCACAAATGCCCCCAATGCTAACTACTCCCCACCTCCTTCTACTCCTCAACACAACTCACCCTCATCGCTCCATGTTCCACAATCCCACTTCCCATCGCTGGAGTCTATTCATCATATTATCGTTTTGGTACCCTTTTACACTTCAAGCATATGTTCAGACATCATTCAGTTCTGCTGTATATTCTTGTTACAGTACTGCTAGCTAGCCTTCAATTGCAGTACTGGTGGACATTCATTCCTAATGGTGGGCAAATTAATGGAAAGGATACTTAGAGATAATATATATAAGCATCTGGATAAACAGGGTCTGATCAGGAACAGTCAACATGGATTTGTGCCTGGAAGGTCATGTTTGACAAACCTTCTTGAATTTTTTGAAGCGGTAACGAGGGAAATTGATGAGGGCAAAGCAGTGGATGTTGTCTATATGGATTTCAGTAAGGCCTTTGACAAGGTTCCCCATGGAAGGTTGGTTAAGAAGATTCAATCTTTGGGTGTTAATGGCGGAGTAGCAAGATGAATTCAACAGTGGCTGAATGGGAGATGTCAGAGAGTAATGGTGGATGGCTGTTTGTCAGGTTGGAAGCCGGTGACCAGTGGGGTGCCTCAGGGATCTGTGTTGGGTCCACTGTTGTTTGTCATGTACATCAATGATCTGGATGATGGGGTGGAAAATTGGATAAGTAAGTATGCAGATGATACTAAGATAGGTGGTGTTGTGGATAATGAAGTAGATTTTCAAAGTCTACAGAGAGATTTGGACCATTTGGAAAAGTGGGCTGAAAGATGGCAGATGGAGTTTAATGCTGTTAAGTGTGAAGTGCTACATCTTGGTAGGACAAATCAAAATAGGAAGTACATGGTAAATGGTAGGGAATTGAGGAATGCTGTGGAACAGAGGGATCTAGGAATAACTGTGCATAGTTCCCTGAAGGTGGAATCGCATGTAGATAGGGTGGTAAAGAAAGCCTTTGGTGTGCTGGCCTTTATAAATCAGAGCATTGAATATAGGACTAGGGAAGTAATGTTAAAATTGTACAAGGCATTGGTAAGACCAATTCTGGAGTATGGTGTACAATTTTGGTCGCCTAGTTATAGGAAAGATGTCAACAAAATAGAGAGAGTACAGAGGAGATTTACTAGAACGTTGCCAGGGTTCCAGCAACTATGTTACAGAGAAAGGTTGAACAAGTTAGGTCTTTATTCTTTGGAGCGCAGAAGGTTAAGGGGGGACTTGATTGAGGTCTTTAAAATGATGAAAGGGATGGACAGAGTTGACGTGGATACGTTTTTCCCATTGAGGGTAGGGAAGATTCAAACAAGAGGGCATGACATGAGAATTAAGGGACAGAAGTTTCGGGGTAACGTGAGGGGGAACATCTTTACTCAGAGGGTGGTGGCTGTGTGGAATGAGCTTCCAGCAGAAGTGGTGGAGGCAGGATCGATTTTAACATTTAAGAGTAAAGTGGATAGGTATATGGACGTGAAGGGAATGGAGGGGTATGGTCTGAGTGCAGGTAGATGGGACTAGGGAAAAACAAATGGTCGGCACGGACTGGTAGGGCCGAGAGGGCCTGTTTCCGTGCTGTAATTGTTATATGGTTATATGGTTAATGCAGGTCTCCCGGATTTTCCTAATTCTGTATTGGTTGGGCATTCACCCTGAGCTTGTGAGAAAGAATGAGATGCAGGGCTGCATGGAAATTAGGAGGCAGAAGTCACACTATTGGCAACTTGCAAAGACCCAAGGATCGAATGGAGTCTTTGTCCAGTAATAAGTAAATCTCATTAATTTCTCTATTGAAAGGAACACTATAGAAACTTGGTTCCCTGTGAGTGCAGCAAATGTTTCCAAAGTAGAAAAGCATGACCCACTTTCAGCTGCTGACACTGTAATGATCAATACCTAGGAGTGCTACATTGAAAGTTATACAAGACATTTCTGTAGGGAATCAGTATCAGACCCTAACATCACAGACCTCTAACATCACAGACCCTAACATCACAGCACAAAAGGGAAGTCATGACCAAATAAAGTACCTGTGGTGAGTGCTGAGAGTGACAAGAAGAGATTGCATTTAAAATAATCATCAAACAAGCAATAGTGATCTAATCGATCTTTACTTTGTGTCAAGAGGAAACAAAAAAAAGTGGTTTGTACAGCTGAGGAGGATGAGGAAAATGTCCTCCCCGGGAAAGCTTCGGAATGACAGATGGAATGTTTAGAAAGCAAATGGCTACCCACACAAAAACCAGCAAAAGAAAATTAGAGAGATAAAGTCAGAAGGTGTCACCATGCAATGATCAACCCAAACAGCCAGGAAATAAATTAATATCTCCGCCCAAAACACAGAATTGAAGACACAAAGTAGGGGACTAACTCAGCAGGTCAGGCAGCATCTCTGGAGAACTAGGTAGATGACGTTTTGGTTTGGGACTTTTCTTAGGGTCTCGAGGGGTCCCAACCCGAAAGGTCACTTATCCATGTTCTCTCAGATATGCTGTCTGACCTGCTGATTTCCTCCAGCACTTGGTGTCTTTTTTGGTAAACCAGCATCTGCAGTTCTTTATTTCTGTGGAATTAAAGAGGACAGGAGAATGAATGTTCCAGTAAGTATGGATCTGAGAATAATGTCAGTCAATGCAGCTCAGCCCAACAAACATCACAGATACTACCGATAAAAACATCAAAATTCACCTGTTTAGTGCACGAAAAAAACCTTACATAACACAAGTGAATTTATTGGCCACAAACATAAATATCAGATTATCCACAAGATAGCCTGTAGAGGATTTTGAAAAAAAATCATTACCTAGCGAGATATGAGTAATCACTACCATGGAGAGCAGTTGATGTGAATAGTACATATGTATTTAAGGGGAATTGAATGAGCATATGAGAGAAAAAATAATAAGAGCAGAGGCTCCCAAGTTGAGCTAATCATCTCAAGTACCTCTGGAGGCATGAAGGAGAACTTGTGTGATGGAAGATTTAACTAGTATGCAGACCGTTTGACCACCTTACAAACAGGGTAGCAGGTACTACAATTGGCCATCAGAGTTGGGTCTGATCCCAGGAGCAGACTCTTGACCATGCACCCCTCACATTGAAGGTTCACATCTCCCTAAGGAGTGACATGGATAATCCTCGAGGTCAAGAGGCAAGCAGTCTTCAATATAGTGACCCTTAACCTGAGCCCAGCAATGACTGTCTTGACAGACCATGTCTCTGGGAGCAGAGAGGTATCATAACCTCGGTCCAGTTAGCCTCTGCAGCATATGGCCGGTACATTGCTTGCTCAGACTGTTTGTAGACTGTTGTTCCTAGCCTCCATTTTCCTACTAATTTGTGCTTCCAGCCTGCCATGCGTTGGGGCAGGTGAATTTACCAGTTTCTGCTGGGCAGGGCAGCTGTAAGTGATTGTGCAATTACAAATATCTGGGAAAGCTGAGAAGAGACATGAGTGGGGCATAATCATCAACAGAGACTGGTTCTGACTGAACAGTTAAATATTATGTACATTCTGTGTGTATCCTCACAGGGAGGTTCATGAATGCCACTCGGAGGGTTTAAACTAGAATGGGTTGGGGGTGGGGGAAATCATAGCTGCAGATCAGCAAGTAGAGGGTGTGAAGGGAAGATAGAAGTTATGACAAATACATCTCAAAGGATGGACAGGCAGGGCAGATTAATGAACATGGTAAGACTGATGGGCTGAGTTTGTTTATTTTAATGCAAGGGGTTTATGGGTAAAGCAGTTGAGCTTAGAGTTTGGATCAGCATATGAAAACTATGATGTTGTGGCCATTGCAGAGAATTGATTGCGAGAGGGGAAGGATTGACAGCTCAAAAGTTCCACGATTGCATTGTTTCAGACATAATAGAGAAGGTAGTAAACAGGTGAAAGTGTTGCATTACTAATCAGGGAGAATGTCACAGATGCACTCAGAGAGGAATTACTTGCAAGATCATCTGCCGTCCCTAAGTTCTTCAAACCAAGGCCAGTTCCATTCAGTCGGACGGACGCTGTCCACAATGAACTCTGCCGTCTTGAAGAAATGGGAATTATCACCCATGTGGACCATTCAGTCTGGGCAACACACATAGTTGTCGTTCAGAAGCCTTGCGGCAAGGTACGCATCTGTGGCGACCTCAAAGTGACTGTAAACCCTCAATTGCACATTGATCAACACCCCATACCAAGAGTGGATGAGCTGTTCGTCAAGCTGCAAGGAGGACAGCATTTCTCGAAATTGGACATGTCCGACACGTATCTCCAAGTGGAACTGGACGACGAGACAAAAAACCTGCTCGTGATCAACACGCACAAGGGACTGTTCAGATTCAACCGATTGTCGTTTGGACCGGCGCCGGCCATCTTCCAGAAACTGGTCAACCTGGATGACATAATTGTCACCGGCCGGACAGAGAGATGCAGAACCTAAAACAGGTCCTCATGGTACTGAACAACTACGGCATGAAGTTGCGCATGGACAAGTGCGCATTTTTCCAACAACAGGTCACATATCTTAGACATGTGATCTCGGCAAGTGGTCTGAAGCCATCGGAAGAAAGAGTGGATGGCATTGTGAAATTGCCGACGCCCAAAAATGTGAAGCAGCTTGAAAACTTCATTGGCAGGGTCAACTACTATGGCAAGTTCATACCGGCACTTTCGACTTTGTGCTCACCATTGAACAACCTGCGAAACCAGGACGTCGAATGGCACTGGTCCAAAGAGTGTGACCATGCATTCACCAGGTTGAAGGAGATGCTCACCCAGAAGATGCTTTTGATCCACTATGACCCATCGCTGCATCGCTGTATGGTCTTGGAGCTGTGATTTCCTAAACGGCGCGGAACAGCAAGGAAGAGCCAATCGTGTTCGCATCCAAAACGGCTGTCGAGAAAAACTACAGTCAAGGGGAGAAAGAAGCACTGGCGGTCGTGTTTGGTGTCCGGATGTTCCACCAATATTTGAGTGGGCGACATTTCCTGCTCATCATCGACCACAAGCCGCTGCTGACTATTTTCAGTCCGGAGAGAAGTTTGCCTGTCATGACGTTGCAGCGTCTACAACGTTGGGCCCTGATCATGATGGGATATGATTACCACATCATTTGCCGACAGTCTGCCGAGCATGCCAATGCTGATGCACTGTCTTGTCTACCGATTGGACCCGACCTGACATTCAATAAAGAGGAAGAAATTATGGAAATTGAGACGGACGTGAACCTGCTAAACACGTGGATCATCGCCGATTTTCCCGTCTCCGCAAGGACGGTCGCCAACGATACGAGCACAGACCCCATTTTGTTGAAGGTACGACATTTTATCACTCAGGGGTGGGCGAACAGTCTTAAGCTGGACAAGGAATTCCACTCATTCCACGATGTGCAAACGGAAATCTCCTCAAAGGATGGCATTCTGCTCCGCGACGGTCGAGTGATCTTTCCGACGGAACTGTGATCGTTATTTCTGAAAATGTTGCACAAGACACACATTGGAATTGTGCAAATGAAGGCGCTCGCCCGCATGCATGTGTGGTTGCCGAATATCGAGACTGATATAGCCGTCCACTGCAAGGACTGCACACCATGTGCCGAAACAGCGCTGAATCTGCTGGAAGAGACCTCCGCATGGCTCGTCTCCGACCAACCATGGCAGCGAATCCACATAGATTTTACCGGGCCGTTCCTGGAGGACATGTGGCTGGTCGTCACGCCCATGAGAAATGGCCACATGTTATCCAAATAAATAAGTAACCAACTACCGAAACAACCATTTCTGCACTCGACGATTTGTTTGCCATTTGGGGATTGCCCTCAACAATCGTAAGCGACAATGGACCCCGATTTGCCACGCAAATGTTCGGTGACTGGTGCAAACAACACTCAATCGTGCATCTGACATCAGCACCTTTACATCCGCCCTCAAATGGTGAGGCAGAACGGCTCGTCGGCGTTTTCAAGCAGGCCATGAAACGTGCTGTAGGAATAGAAAAGTAATCAAAACGATTAGCCTTGCGCGATTTCTTACAGCACTATCGAACTTTTCCAAACGGCTCTACCGGTCGAACTCCAGCGGAGATGATGCTCGGACGTCGAGTGCGCTCTCCCCTATCAGTTTTAAACCTGACCCATAACTCTTATACGGCGAGCACTCAGCCAACGAAGTCGAACAAGTCCAAATTCGACATCGGCGACTACGTATATTACTACAATTATACGGCCAAGAAAGTATATGGTGCGCTGGCAGAATCATGGCTCACATTGGAACCAAAATGTACACCATCCAGGATAAGACGGACAATGCAAACGGCATGATGACCAATTAAGAAGCCGCGTTCATCCAGCGAAGACTGCGCAGAACCTGACCAAAACCAAGCAGTCGGACACCCCGATGCCAAATCGTGTGGATATTGGAGTGCCTGACTTTTCCCTCCCCAGGCCATATGAAGTCCCGCCAGATGAACTCCCCATCGATCTGCCTGTGGTCCTTCGTCGATCGACACGTTGCAATCGTGGTACACCCCCAAGGCGACTCATTCAGGAAAAGAGACGTTCAAACTGGAAAGGAGAGTTTGATATTTGGTGGACTGTGTGGGGTGGGAGGACCTGTTGCTATACATAGAGCTCTAGGGGCTAGTGGAATCAAGGGATATGGGGAGAAGGCAGGCACGGGTTTTTGATTTGGGATGGTCAGCCATGCTCACAATGAATTGCGGTGCTGGCTCGAAGGGCCGAATGGCCTCCGCCTGCACCTATTTTCTATGTTTCTATGCTCCTCCCGTGCAGCAGGTGGCGCTGCACGGGACAAAGGGAGATGCCTTGTATAGTTTATCCTGTCGGCAGACAGTATGCGGGCAGCCATTGTGACAAGTCTTGCTGCCAGCATTGAGTGAAACACGAAAGACATCTGTTGTAAGCTAAAGACCTTCAATTTTTGTGCAGACCTAGAAAACGAACACGAAAGGGAGATCATCCACTGCGGCGAAATGGCTAGAGCTCAAGATAAAGAAAGGTACAATCAATCTTATGGGATTGTACTATAGGCTTCCCAATAACCAATGGGAAATAGAGGAACAGAAATGTGGATAGATGATGGAAAAAAGTAAAAGTAATAGGGTCATCAGAATGGGTCAATTTAACTTCCGCAATATTGACTGAGAATTCCTTCGTGCAAGAGGTTTCGATGGAGCAGAATTTGTTACATATATCCAAGGGGGTTTCTTAAAATGATATGCAAATAATCCAACCAGAGGAGGGACCATACCAGATCTTGCTTTGGGAAACAAACCTAACCAGACGATTAACGTTGCTGTGAGAGAGCATTTTTGGGAACATTGATTACAACTATTTAAATTTTAAGATAGTTATGACCAAGTATAATTCTGGAACTTGGAGGAAGGTACTAAATTCGATTAGGGGAAATTATAACATTATTAGGCAAGAGCTAAGAAGAGTAAATTGGGAGCAGCTGTTACTCGATAATCTACAACTGACATGTGGGAATCCTTTAAAGACTGCCTGTTCAAAGTTCAGGACCAGTATGTTCTGGGAACGAGGAGGGACAAGATTAGCAAGAATAGCAAGTGAGATTGTAAATTTGGTCAAAAATAAAGAGAAAGTATGTTTAATGTTAAGACAATTCTCATGGCATTTGAGAAATATGAAGAAAGCAAGAACAAACTCAATCAGGGATTTATGAGGGTTAGAATGGGCTATGAAATATCATTATCAAGTCAAATTAAAGGGTATCCCAATGTATTATAAATACATTAAATCAAGAGGATATATAGGGAGAGGACAGGACCACTTAAGATTGAAGGAGGGACTTTTGAGTCCGAAGCAAGGTACAAAAGGAGTTATTTTGCATTGATATAACAACATAGAAAATAGGTGCAGGAGTAGGCCATTCAGCTCTTCAAGGCAGCACCCCAATTCAATATTATCATCCAAAATCAGTACCCCATTCCTGCTTTCTCCCCATATCCCTTAATTCCATTATCTCTAAGAGCAATATCTAGCTCTGTCTTGAAAACATCCAGTGAATTGACCTCCACTGCGTTCTGTGGCAGAGAATTCCACAGATTCACAAACCTCTGGGTGAAAAGGTTTTTTCTCATCTCAGTCCAAAATGGCCTACCCTTTATTCTTAAACTGTGACCCCTGGTTCTGGATTCCCCCAACATCAGGTAAAATGTTCCTGCAAATGTGTCATGGAGAAGGCCAGGGAGAATAGTGAAGCCAGTGATAGACACAAAAAGCTGGAGTAACTCAGCGGGACAGGCAACATATGCTAGGGAATGTGGAGATCAAGAGGGAAATGGATCCCCTGAAGAGAGGGTGATGGATCCCTTGAAGAGCATTAAGCTGCCTATGTCCATGGGGTTTGATGGTATCCATCCAAAGGTATTGAGAGAGGCAAGAGAGGAGATTGCAGGGGCCTCAATGAAGATCTTTGGATCCTCTCTAACCCCGGAAGACTGGAGAGTAGCTAATATTTTGCCTTTAAGAAGGGTAATAAGGGTTATACATGAAATTTTAGGTAATTAATTTCAGTAGTAGGGAGGCCATTGAAGATAATTCTTAGGGATAGGATATATTTGTATTTGGGAAAGAATGGACAAATTAGTATTACTTTGAATCAGACAAGTCACATCCTACAACCTTGATTAAGTTTTTTGAGGAGTTGATGCAAGTGATTGATGATGGTAGGACAGCAAATGTTGTCAACATGAACATTAGTAAGGCATTTGACAAGATCATTCATCATAGCTAATGACCCAGAAGATAAAGATGGACGGAATCAGCGGTAACTTAGTAATTTTGATGCAAAGATGGCTCACCCAGAGAAGACAGAGGGTGTCAATTTGGCTGGAGGAAAATTGGTGCAGTTGTGGTCACTGAATAGGGCTGTCAAAGTTTACACAAGGATATAGATAAGTTGTGGATATGGATGGAGAAATGACAGATGGGGTTTAATCAAGGCAAATGTGAGGCATTGCGCTTTGAGAGGTCAAAAGTGAGGGAAAGTACACATTGATGTACTGATGGATTCTGATGTCCAGACCATTGTTCACTGAAGTAGCAACACAAGTAGATAGAATAGTAAAGAAAGTGTGTTATATACTTGCCTTCATTGGTCTGGGCATTGAGAGTCAGGAAGTTATGCTTCAGCTTTATAAAACTTGGGTCAGATCCCTTTTAGAGTATTGTGTGCAGTTTTGATCACTATTACAGGAAGGATGTGGAGGCCTTGGAGAGGGTACAGAAGCTTACCAAAATGCTGCTTGGATTAGGGAGTATTGGATTCAGGAGAGATTGTACAAACTTGGATTGTTTTCTTTGTAGTGCCGGAGGCTGAGGAAAGACCTTATAGAAGTTTATAAAATTATGAGCGGCATAGAATAGGGTAGGCAATCAGAAGCTTTTTCCTAAGGTAGAAATGAATTTACAGGGCATGTCTCTAATGTTTGAGTAGGAAATTTTGATGGAAAAGTGTGGGATTTTTGAGTAGCACATGGATATGCAGGGAATTGATTGTATTGTATATCTTTATTATAATTTTTCTGAGTATTTGCATACCCAGAGGAAAACGAAAAAGCGTTTCTCAACCAGTGTCCATTCAGTGTGTGGTAAAAAATAAATAGAAATAGAGAATAAAAGTACATATATCACGAGTTCCGATATATGATGAATATGGAGCATGTGCAGACAGAAGGGATTAGTTTTGGCATCATGTTTAACTTAGACATTATACACCAAATAACTAATTCCTATGCTATGCACATGCTCACATCTATGTAACATCTCCTCTGTAATCAGGTGTCTGCACCAATCAGAACAAAGAAATAGCCTTTGTCAAGCTCAGAGATGACATTATCTGTGAATATGACCTTATAAACTGCCTATTCTCTTGCTTCTCCATTTACAGTCTTTAGCATGGTTTTCCACTCCATCCCATTCCAATGTCTCTGCCCTTTTGTCCATCTGGCCGGGACTGCCCTCAGCTGGTGATGCCCTGTGATGATAATGTCGCCATTTCAGTCACCAGGTCTGAGAGGAATTTCAAGTGGTTCTTTTAGTGTGTTTGTTGTTATATTTCACACTGTTATTTTTGGTCTTTTGCAGCAGTACATGGCAGATGGCTAGCGACCACATGCCAGGAAACCACCCAGGCAAAGACCGAATGTCAGTGCTCAAGTATCGTGCAATTCAGCAATGTTACGAGTTAATTAATTACCCCAGCATGATTCAATGTAGATCCAGAATGGAACTAACCATTTGCTTCAAGCATAACAATATATTTTAATTCAAAGACAAGTTTAAAAAAGTTACATAAAGTAATGGCTCTAACTGAGAGGAACTGCAGTGATGACAATATTTACACTGACTCTGATTAATCTGTTCTCTTAGTTGAGGCATTGCAACATGCCCTTGAGAACTGCAGTGCGACCGATTCAGACCAGCCTTTATTTATTTTGACACAGTTTATTGACCAGTTCTGCACAGGGCCAATTATAGACATGCTGAGATCCTGCAGTGAAAAGAGGCGAAGCCAGCAGAATGTTTATTGTCAGCAAATAAAGACTCAGATTATTGGCTGATGTTAATTGAGGTTTCATTTCGCGTGTCACAGGGTGCATGAAGTAGCAATGTTACAAAATTTTCAGATTTTAAAAATCAAGTCTGCAATTTACCCCATCAGATAATGCATAAAAAGAAGTTTAATTTGACACCTAATTCACTTTCATATCTTCAGTATTAAAAAAGTTATCGCCATTTTCATACTCAGAAATTAGCACCTTGTTCCCCATTGCCTTTCCATTGACTTAACACAAAAGCTGTGATCTAGGACAGTCAAAAGTCCATAACCTTCTTAAAAATTAAGAGAACTCAATGAAATGTTCAGTTATTATAGATTGAAGCATTCTGAAACAAATATGAAACAATATTACTTGGATGACCTGAAATTAAAGCATATAATTAGTTAGTTATCCAATTGTAGCTAATTACAAAATTCAATTGCTAGATCGAAACATCTATCAATTTCTTAAGAAATGATAAACATTTTTAAATTGCCTGTGTCCAAATAACATTCACACAATAATCCACAATATAACATGATTTGTAAATCTCATTTTCATGAATTTATAGGCCAAATAGAAGGAATTTAGTGTTTAATGCCTGTAAATTAATGGCCATTTAAATCAACTTGCGAGTGGGTTTTAGTGGAAGGCGGTGGATTAGAACGTTGCAATTTGCGCTGAAGTCAGCATGAAAAATACAGCCGGTTCATACATTTTTTTTGTCCCCTTCTCGCAACATGAAAATGTGATTAAATGCTTCCTAAAAACCAAGTTTTTATGTAAAAATAAACTGTGTCGCTTCTTTTATTGCCTACGTTAGGTCCGTTCTGCTGTCAGCGTTCAGAGCTTTAGAAGATGATTTTTAAACTACTCTAGTTAATAAATAATCTAGCGTAGTTTAAAAATAACTTCATGAATGAAATGTTGGAGCGATTTCTCTTTAGCGACGAAATCGCCCGACATGGATCGCTTTGGACTGTCTGGGGAAAAACGGGATTTTCTGAAAGGCGCCAAAGTCGCGCACACGGGGAGCCGGCAGAACTGCAGCGCTGCTAAAGGTAGGTATTGTAACATACCTACATGAAGGGGATCCAAGGGTTGGTGGGGCTGGGAACAGGCTGTGGGAGAGATCCAGGAAGGGAAAAAGGTTGAGCGAGGTTACAGTATGTAGCAAGAAAAAAGCCAGGAAGAGAGACAAGCTAAGAGGGGGCAAGGATATGTTGAGGAGGGAGATAGTACCAATGATATGTTGAGGAGGAGGCTGAGGAAGATGGGTGGGAGGGAGAAGGAGATGGAGGGAGGCTGAGGGAGTAATTAAATAAATAATAGGTATGAGGTTCAAGAGCAGGCAGAGCCGGAGACAGAGTAATAGGAGGGGTAGTCTGAGTAAGGGAAAGTGAAAACAAATGCAAGAGAGGGAGAAGGGCTGAAGAAGCGCAAGACTGAGAAATCAAGATGTCAAAGAAGAGAGTTATCAAGGAATGGAAGAAAGTCATGCGAGGATGTGAGAACGAATATTGCGGCAGATAAATGAAAGAGGAATGCATGGAGAGAGAGAGGGCAAATTGAAGATGTCTAACGGAGAGCAGCTAGGCAAGGGAAGAGCCAAGGAATAAATGAATGGAGAGGGTGAAGGTGGGAGAAATAATTTGCTGCCCACACTTAGATGTTAGGCGTGTCCAAGAGGCCTACAAACAAACCTTATACAGGAAGCAAGGCTTAACTAAAGAATTGACACACTTTGACGTTCATAAAAAATGGCTCTACTCCTTGTCCAGTGCCAAAGTTTTCTAAATGTTAGGTGCTACCTCCTTATTCCTCCCGCAGTCTTTCTCTCCATCTACTTTTCACTCTGACGTCCCTTTCCCAACCCTATCTATCAATGACCTCAGGTGCCTGACTATGGTCCAACACAATATCACCTCTCACCCGATGCTTAATCTTTCACTGCTGCTCCTAGAAGCCCACGAACCATCAATTCTCACTCTTCTCGAAATCTCTCCATACACCAAACCTCAATCCGCTTAATTCCACCATCTGCCACAATGTTCAAGCCAATTGACTTCATCTATTAAAGACCTTTGTACAAGGTGTTTGACATTGAACGCTATAGAATTTCATTGCCACGCATTACAGAAAATTGCAGTGGACCCCTCGTGACTCCTCAACCCACCTCCCCATGCAGCTCTATTTTAATATACAGTATGAACTTCTTCTTCTTTTGTGAGGCGTGCCCAGCCTAAAGTTGTTGGACAACTTGTTCTATTTGATCTTCCATTTGTGCACGTCAAGTTAATTGCATTAGTCGAAACAGGGCGGACCACGTGAAGGTTGCAATCTTCCACCCCACAGTATGATCTCAATGTGCTTATACTTAGCACTGGTGCCACCTAACTCCAAAGACTATCCAATTTGGATCCTCGCGCTATTAAGTGTGTTGTTGATCCGCTCCTAACTTACATAACCACTGCACTCATCTACAAAAGAACTTACTTGAAAATATTAACCATTTCTTCTTATCCCCTTACGGTCCCACTGTGCACTCAACATATCTCTTGCTCTCTTCTTCAGAGGAAGAATTTGCGGCAGCTGTGTCCACCACACAATTTAGTTGTCAATTTTCACATTTCTTCCATCTTCACATTTGTGCATCTTGACCTTTCTCTTCTTTGATCTTTACATTTCCATCTGAGGATATAAAATAGCCATAATCCCAATTATATACACAATTCAATGCGACCATTAGATACATTTCGCTCTCTTTTCAGCATTCTAAAGGGTCTATTCCCAACAAGATGCTCTGGTTTACTTTTTATCTCCACTAAAACCTATTTCCCTTCCTCAACCATCGAGTCTGCCTTAATTATGATTCTACATCTATCAACATAGTTGACTGTTCATTTTTGGAAAAATTAGGGAAGGGGAGAGAGGAGGAGATGGGGGAGAGAGGGGAAGATAGGGGGGGAGAGAGGGGGAGTTAATGTATCAAGTCAATGATGCCTTAATTTATTTTGATGAAAGGTCATTGTACAAAAACAATAACTCAATATCCATCCCCTCAAATGGCGTCTGAGCTGCTGAGTGTATACAGCACTTTTACTTTTTGTTTCAGGCATCATCATGATTGTGCTCAGTGGCAGGCTGTGGCTCACTGTTTCCCTAATTATCCCTAATCACCTGCTGATTAATATAGCCACAGTACTCACTTAAAAGGCTGGCTGCAGATCCAAGTCCTCGCAACACCCAGCTAAAAATAGCCCAGGCAAGATTTATCAGAGAAAGATAGGCACTGTTGCACTGGGAAAATAACCTCCTGTATTTTAAAAACATTTCATAGTGTCTCACACAATGAATTGCTTAAGTCTTCTTCGAATCATTGGCAAAAGCGCATTGCTAGTTCACCAGGTTAGTCACATTGAACATTGTAAGATACTGAATAAATGTACTTAAATGTAAGCCAGAATTGGTGAAAGACAGCTTTTCTTCACAAAAAAGCACAAATCATATTTAGGTTTCCATTGAAAATCCAACAGCTTCATGGTCATTTGTACAGAGACCAAATCTTAATTACCTGATTTCTTAAATAGTCACAGTGGGATCTGAACTCCTATGGCAGAATTATTAGTCCAGTAACTGCACTGTGCAATTAGAGAGCAGACAGATGATCACATTGACAGATGGACCAATTCTGCATTTGACACTGTACGGCTTCTTCCAAATAGGCACAGTAACTATTACAGCAAAAGAACACCTTGACAGGACTTTCCTCAACTCGGCACAGCACTTTTAAAAGAGCAGGAACATGTCAATGGCTTCTTGAATTCTGATGCAATCATTCTGACAGAGCAGCGACAGGGGGACAGGGCCTCCCACATCCAGGGATAGCATGACCAGGATTCCAGGAACAGGTGGAGGACATCATGAGATACAACAGTTCCACCTGCACACAAACTGATGGACAGATCCCTCTTTATCTGGCTACAACAAATCTGACAGTGCAAGGAGCAAGATTGGCCTGCTTCACTCAGGTAAAATGATTGCGACAGAGCAAGAGCAGGTGGTAACGTCCTCCTTCATTCAAGTTCAACAACTTCAGTTGTGCAGCCACAGATAGGCAGAGTCTCCTTCACCCAGTGACAACACGTCTGACAGTGCACTGCCAAATTCCCTGGGCAGTGAGAGAGGCAATTTAAGGTGAAAGGGATAAAGTTTAAAGGAGATGCGCAGGGCAAGTTTTTTTACACAGTGTGATGAGTGCCTGGAACGAGCTGCTGGGGGTGGTGGTGGTGGAGGCAGATACGATTGTCGCATTTATGAGATTTTTGCAAATGGAAATATGGGGAATTAAGGGATATGTATAATATGCATAAAGGTAAGATTTATGTAAAACACATTTATGCAGTATCATATGCATATGCAGGTAAGATTTGGTCTTGGCATCATATTCAGCACAGATATTGTGGGCCAAAGGGCCTATTCCTGTGCTGTACTGTTCTGTTCCTCATCTGGAAATGACAAATCCAACAAGACAGGAACAGGTGGACAAAGCATTCTGCGTCAGCACACAGCACGTGTAACAGTGCAGGAACAAATGAAAAACATGTGGTCAGGGTCTTGTTCATCCAAGTACAGATGAACACAGCTGTGGCGCTGCAAGTGTAGGTGATTAGTATCTCCTTCATTAAAGTGCAAGAACTTTGAGTGTAGGAACAGGTGGGCAGGGCCTCCTTCATGTAATTACACATTTTCAACAGTACAGCAACAGGAAGACAGGGCATTAGCCATCTAGGTGCAAGTATTCTGCCTACACACGAATTGGTGGTGAATACCAACAAATCAGGAACAAACAGACAAGATCACACAGGTTCTTCTTCATCGAAGAATAATGATGCTAATTGGGCATTGCCTTCTCCAGAGTAGAAACAGAGTAGAAACAGTTAGGCAGTTGGTCAAATTTGTTAAATAAGGCAGTAAAGGATCTGGCTAACTGGCCTCATGTAATCAAGCACAACATCTCAAATGGCACAGAAACAAGCAGACAGATCCTTTTAAAAATGTCGTCACAACAGCTCTGGCAATGTTGGAACAGATGAACAGGGGCTTCTTCTTCCAGTCATAATATCTCTGACAATGCAAGAGCCAGAGGACAGATTCTTCTTCTTCCAAATATATAACCACCAGCAGTCCAGAAACATGGCATGATTCACATCAGCAAATTAATTGTTTCTAAAGAGTAAGTTATTATTGCAGGACAGAGACATTAGATTGGTGTCTGATCAACATACAATCCACCACTCAGCAATTAACACTGATCTACAACTTGACAAAGCTACAAGGGAGCCGCAGAAGTCTCAGGACATCCTTCTAATGAAAGGTCATCAACCTGAAACATCAACTCTGTTTCTTTCTGATGATCAACGATCCTATAGTAAGTTCTTTGCTGATGATATGCTTCCTGGCCTGCTGAGTATTCCCAGCATTCTCTGTTTTATCTCAGCATGTACCCTCAAGCTAAAACACAAAACGTGTTTCTCAAAGAAAAGCAATATACTTGTCTTTATCCACAAGGGGCAAGAGCCATAGATCAGGATTAGTAGATAAGCATGCAGACTATCAAGGGGACATCACAACAGATAACACAGAGATCAGGATATTTTTATACCAGGTATAATTTCCCAGACCAAGAACTGAGAAGGGACACGAGGCTTTCTGCATTATATTCAATCCCGGCATCCTGCCTCCAGTCTTTCTGTCTGCACATACACAGAAGAATAACCATCATTGCAATATTCAGGAGGACCACTAGCAGCCTGTGAAACTATACTCAGCATAGCCAGTGGCCATGGGTAGGAGAATTCAGAGAATGTGAGAATGTGATGTGTCAAAAGCTTCCTTTGGTGAAAGAAAATCGATATTGAGATTTTGCAAGGAGTAGCTTGAGTTGCAGCAGTTGTTTCCAGCACTGTATCCAAACAGTTATTGCATGCCAGAAAACCTAGTTAGAAGGACTAGAACAAGTGTCATATTCACGCTGTAACTGGTGTTAGACCGCCAGAGTGCCTGTCAATCTCACTCACCCTTTGCACATACAATGAACATAAAACCAGTTGCAGCTTGCCAAAGTGTGTTCTGTTGCATACCCATAGACAGAATAAAGGTGTTGTTATATGAAGATGTTATAGTTCTATGTGGAAGGAGACTGGAATCATTTGCTATGGGTGTCAGTGCATTTGTGATTGTGTGCTCGTGTGTCAGAGTGTGATTGGGATGTATTGTACAACTGCACATAACATTACTCCAGTTTTTTGTGTCTATCTTCAGTTTAAACCAACATCTGCAGTCCCTTCCTACACATCCCAATTTCTATAGTTAATTCCCTAACTCATGAAGGTCAGAGTGTCAAAAGCCTTCTTTGTCACCCTATGTACCTATGATGCCATTTTCAGGGCACTATGTATATATACTCCAAGATCCCTTTGTTCTACAACACTTCCCATGGCCCTACTGTTCACTGAGGTCCTGTCCTGCTTTGGTTTCCCAAAATTCAACACCTCATATTTATCTGAATTAAACTACATTTGGCATTGATCGACTGACTTGTCAAGCTGATCAAGATCTCACCGTAGTTCTTGATATCCATCTTCATAAGTTCATAAGTTGTAGGAGCAGAATTACGCCATTTGGCCCATCAAGTCTATTCTGCTATTCAATCATGGCTGACCTGTCGTACCCTCTCTGCCTCAGAGGGCGGTGGAGGCCGGTTCTCTGGATACTTTCAAGAGAGAGCCAGATAGGGCTCTTAAAGATAGCACAGTCCGGGGATATGGGGAGAAGGCAAGAACGTAAGAAGGGTCTCGACCCGAAACGTCGCCTATCTCCTTCGCTCCTTAGATGCTGCTGCACCCGCTGAGTTTCTCCAGCTTTTTGTGTACCCAAGAACGGGGTACTGATTGGGGATGATCAGCCATGATCACATTGAATGGCTCGAAGGGCCGAATGGCCTACTCCTGCACCTATTGTCTATTGTCTCCCATCCCCATTCTCCTGCCATCACCCCATAACCCCTGGCACCCGTACTAATCAAGAATCTATCAATCACCACCTTAAAAATATCCATTGACTTGGCCTCCACAGCCTTCTGTGGCAATGAATTCCACACATTCACCACCCTCTGACCAAATAAAATCTTCCTCATCTCCTTTCTACAGGTATGTACTTTTATTCTGAGGCTATGGCCTCTGGTCCTAGACTCTCCCACTAATGGAAACATCCTCTCCACATCCACTCTATCCAGGCCTCTCACTATCCGTAAGTTTCAATGAGGTCCTTCTAAACTCCAGTGAGTACAGGCCCAATGCTATCAAATGCTCTCATATGTTAACCCAATCATCCCTTGGATCATTCTCATAAACCTCCTCTGGACCCTCACCAATGCCAGCACATCATTCCTCAAATATGGGGCCCAAAAATGCACACAATACTCCAAATGTGGTCTGACCAGTGCCTTATAAAGTTCAGCATTATATCCCTGTTTTTGTATTCTAGTCCTATCAAAACAAATGCTAGCTTTGCATTTGTCTTCTTTGCTACAATTCATCTTGCAAGTTAACCTTTGGGAATCCTGCACCAGCATTTTTAAGTCTCTTTGCAGCTCTGATTTCTGAATTCTCTCCCCATTTAGGAAATAGTCTACACCTTTATTCCTACTAGCAAAATGCATGACTCCACACTTTGCTACGCTGTATTCCATCTGCCACTTCTCTGACAACTCTCCCAACCTGTCCAAGTCCTTCTGCAGAGTTTTTCTTTTCTACACACGTCCTGACACTCCACCTATTATCATATAATCTGCAAACATGGCCACAAATCCTTCAATTCCCTCATCCAAATCATTGATGTACAATGTGAAGATAATGACCCTAGCACCGACCCCTGCGGAACACCGCTAGTCACTGGCAGCCAACCAGAAAAAGCTCCCTTTATTACCACTCTTTGCCTTCTGCCATCCAGCCAACCTGCTATATCTTTCCTCTGACACCACGGGGTCTCATCTTCTCTGAAAAGATGTGGCATGATTAATAACTAGCTATTTTGGTATCATCTGCAAAGTTATTAATCATGCCTTGTACATTCTCATCCAAATCGTTCATATCAATCACAAGCAACAATGAGCCCAGCACCAATCTCTGAGGCACACCACTAGTCACAGGCATCCAGTCCAAATAATAATTTTCCACCACCATACTCTGATTTCTACGATTAAGCCAATTCTGCATCGTTAGCCAGCTCTCCCTGAATCCCATGTGATCCAACCTTCCCCTGTGGAACTTCATCAAAGGCTTTGCTGAAGTCCATGTAATCCTGCCCTCCTCATCAACCTTCTTGGTTGCTTCTTCTAAAAGCTCAATCAAATTTGTGGTACACGATCACCTATACACAAAACCATGCTGACTATCCAAAATTAACCCTTGTCTTTCCCTATGCATGAATATCTTATCCCTCCGATTAACCATCTCCAGTAACTTTCCTACCACAGATGTTTGATTTACTGATCTGTAGACATGTTTTATTTTCAGCGCATTTCACTCGTTTCAGCACTTTCATAATCATTCTCATAACTAAATCTTTCTCTTAGGTATGGTATCATAGAAACATAGAAACATAGAAAATGGGTGCAGAAGGAAGCCATTCGGCCCTTAGAGCCAGCACCGCCATTCATTGTGATCATGGCTGATCGTCCGCTATCATTAACCCGTACCTGCCTTCTCCCCATATCCCTTGACTCCACTAGCTCCTAGAGCTCTATCCAACTCTCTCTTAAATCCATCTAGTGATTTGGCCTCCACTGCCCTCTGTGGCAGGGAATTCCATAAATTCACAACTCTCTGGGTAAAAAAGTTTTTTTCTCACCTCAGTCTTAAATGACCTTCCCTTTATTCTAAGACTGTGGCCCCAGGTTCTGGACTCACCCAACATTGGGAACATTTTTCCTGCATCTTTAGTGCTCGAACCAGGTGTCTGAAATTCAAGACTTCAGTATTTATCTTGGGTTAACATTCAATACTAATATTTGTTTCTATCTTGTCAACTAGGATCCAATTAAATAAGACTATGTGGTTAGCATTCAAGGCCTAATAATCTTCAACTGCTTTATTGATGGCCTGTCCCCCACCTTCAGGTCAGGAGTAAAGATCTTCACTTAGATTGGATAGTGTTCAGCTTTATTCACAATTCTGCAGAAACTGAGATAGTCCATTCCTGCTTACAATAGGGCCTGAAGACATCCAGGATTGGAATGACAAAAGCCAAATAATATTGAAGTCTTACAAATACGGACCATCTCTAAAATTAGTTATTCTTTATGGTTGAGAGGGGTTTTTAGACCACAGGAGAATCAGAAGTTATAGGGATTGAGCAGGAAAGTGGAGTTGAGGCAAAAGATCAGATTGGCCATGAAATGAACCGATTCTGAAAGATCACATGGCTAACTCCTGCTCCCGCATTTTATGATTTAAAGATGGCATAACCACCTTGTTTAAGATTCAAATGTATTACTGGGCCAAAATCCATCACCATCAACATCATTACCTCGCTATTAACCTGAAAATTGAACTGAACCAGTTCCATAACTACTTTGGCCAGAGAACTAGGTCAGAGATTGGGCATCTTGCAGTGAAAGACTAATTTCCTAACTCCAAGACTCACCAACTACAAATTGCATCAGAACCACTTAAGACACCTGTGCTGCTTATGTCAACGTGGAGTTACAACCACAAGAATGTCTGCAGATATCATAGGCCGTTGTCTGGGCAGTCAGTCCATTGATTCCATGCCAACTTAACCAGCTACATTGGGCTCATTAAATGAATATGAGCAATTGTCTGTCTGGAGATTTTTTAAAATTATGTTAGTTTTATTGTTTTTTAATTGATTGTAGAGTGTTTGCACACCAGTGATGTGCGGTGAGGCAATGGCTAGGGAAGCACTGGCTAGTATCAATGACCTGGCCCTCCCTGTATTGATCACCGTGTCTCCCCGACAAGAGAGAGGGGTGGAGCCGTGGCAGTGAGGGAGGGATAGAGAATAGAAGGGAGGGAGAGAGAGAGAGAGAGAAGGGGGAGAGATAGAGAAAGAGAAGGGAGAGAGAAAAGGGAGAGAGAGGGAAGGGAGAGAGAAGGGAGGGAGAGAGAGAGAGAGAGACGGGAGAGGAGAGAGAGAAGGGAGAGAGACAAGGGGAGAGAGAGAGAGAAGGGATAGAGAGGGAGAAGGGAGAGAGAGAGAGAAAGGGGAGAGAGAGAGAATGGGGAGAGAGAATGGGGAGAGAGAGAAAATGGGGGGGCGAGAGAGAAGGGAGAGAGAGAATGGAGAGAGAGAGAGAAAGGAGAGAGAGAAAGAGTGGGGAGAGAGAGAGAGAATGAGAGAATGAGAGAGAGTGAGAGAGAGAGAGAGAGAGAGAGAGAGAGAGAGAGAGAGAGAGAGAATGGGGGAGAGAGAGAATGGGGGAGAGAGAGAGAAGGGAGAGAGGAACGATGGCACGTTATAACCCGCAGCCGTCCCATTCTGACCGCCGGCGAACCCCCCCCCCCCCCCCCCCCCCACCACACCATTGTACCCTTCTTAACGACTGCCCTGTGATGTCCCGGCTCTGACAATTCAAGGGATCTAACTGGTAATAACACTAAGAGCAGCACCGGGTCGCCGCGCTCCCCGACTCGAATCTAAGCTTGAAAAATCAGGTGGTGGGCCTGATGTGTCCTGCGGGCCATTTTGGAGACTCCTGCCTTACATGAACTAAACAAAAATGTAGAGTAGTACAAAAATTGATTACTTTGTTATTGTGATAAGTATATATTTATTTTTAAAAAAATCTAATAACTTTCTAATGTACCGACAAAGTCTACCTTCCCAATGACCGTTTTTTCGCCGAGTGGCGTATCTTGCTCCGCTCCATGATCTTTGGTCAGCGCCGCCGCCGCTGAAGCTAGCTAACGTGGAGGGAGAGTGAGGTAGCGTCAATTACGTGGGCTGAGCCTATGTAATTGACGCTCGCTCTTCCTCCACTGGGCTCAAGACACGCCCCCTTGTGAAGCAGATGTGATCGCTGCCTCCCCTGGAGCTTTTTCAATGCAGTTTTATGTGAGACCAGTGAGCACAAATTTAATATCTTTATATGTGAAATAAGTTACCTGGACTATAGAAGGTAAGGACATGTAAAGAAGGGGTTTACACACATTACTTTGGTGACATATATAGAGATGGTAACAGGCACACGCTTATTGCCCGCGCTCCATGCAGTTTCTAAGGGGTTGCGCAATCAGAGGGAAGGCTCAGTTCACCGCTGCCTCACCTCTGATCTCTTCACGTATTTGCAGCGGAGCTGCGCAAATTTTTACTATAAAAAATGATTAGATTCATATAGAAATGACATTTATAACACAGATCGGTGGAAAAATCTTTATACTTATTTTATTTTATTATTATTTTTCTTTACTTTTCTTAACAGCTATTTTCATTGGGAGTATGACAGGTGAGGCTCTGCCTCCCCTGACCGCACGTCCCTGTTGCACACGTGTTACTGTTTTCATCCTAAAGTTTCAAGATTTAAAAGAAAGTTTACACATTTTTAGCATTAACAACAGTGGGAACTTTGACAGCCAGAACGAGGATGGGGCCTGAGCAGCCATCAACATCATTCTGTCAGCGCAGCGCCCGCTTCAACGAGTTGAGAACAGGCCTCCCAATGGAAGTCCACCCTCGGGACCCAGCAAGAAGAAACTGTGTGCTCCAAGGTGTAAACAACAGGTTATCTAGAGCAGTAGAATATCCATCTCAAACCAACGCAATGCACTTAACACCCACCCCAAGCAGATGAAATGGGGTAATTTCTGCATTCCTGTCACATACTGGATCACAGTGCTAAGAGTCATTGACATTAATGCTCTGTACAGCATAACACAAGCATTTGAACTCAACCAGCTGTGAAATTAAACACCAACACATCAAAGAGTTAGAATAAGCACAGAACTGGAATGAACAAAACAGCAGGCGAATGACTGTCTGTACCTTCAGTGAGAAATCTTTAATTAATTCCATTGAGTCCATCAGGAACTTGTTACTTAGTGGTAACTGCAGCCATGCACAACTTGCTTTACTCTGAAGGGATTCATTAAATTCCTGCAGCTAATCTTCTCTCTTAGTTCCTCACTTGGATGCCTTCTCCCTGACAAACCATGAATTGCATCTTTGCAGCACATTTAATAGAGTAAAACATTGGAAGGCACTATTGTTTTAATCAACCAAAATAGATGCAGGACCAGGAAAAGGGATATCAGGAAAAATGACAAAGAGCTGGATGAACAAGGTGGCTATTAAATGGTTGTAAATAATACTGGAACAGCAGATAGGTTTAGTAAGAATATTCCGAAGCTTTAGGGTCTCAGCAGCCAAAGTCATGGCTGTCAACAATGGGGCAATTAAATTTGAGTATGCCGATGAGACCAGCATTACAAGAACTCTGAAATCTCAGAGAATTGTAAGGCTAAAGATGTTATGAAGATAGAAGATTGTGAAATGACAAACCTGAGATTTATCAAAGGTGAACTGGAAACTGCCACTTTAAGGTAAATCTGTCAGAGTAGTAAAGGCTTAAAACAAATATCTTCTCAGTGTGAAATAAGAGGAAACTCTCAAACCTCCTTCTGTCCACCCCCAGCCTGGATGTTGAAGACCATACAGAGTAGGATGAGACAAAACGGGAAAATTGTGACAGAATTCCAATTTACAGGGAGACTAGAGAGTGTGACCAATGCAGTAATGAATCTAAAAAGAAAATCAGTAAGACAAAAAGTGTGGCAAAAATATAATAAATCCTTGATGTTTTATAAATATATAAAAGGGAATAAATAGCTAAAAGTAGCACATTGGAGATATATTATAATTTATCAAAATATTAGCCATTTTGCTAGACATAGTCATAGAGGTGTAAAACATAAAAAGAGGCCTTGTCCATTCAATGCATGCCGAGAAAATATTAAGGGATGCAATTTCTTTAAATGGGGATAATTGCCAAGACCGGTTAGAATGTATCCCAAGCTAATAAAATGAGCAAGGAAGAAAATTATGAATTATTTTTTAATTTTCTTTAGCCGCAGCCGCGTTGCCTCAGTATTGGAAGACTGAGGATGCAAGATTGCTGTTTAAAAGAGGATAACAATTAATTGAGAGCAGTCAGCGTAACATCAATAGAAGGCAAATTTGTGGAAAATGTTCTGAAGGATTCCATAAATCATTTTTTAGAAGGACAGATGCATTGATTTGTTACAGGGAGTTCATATCTCACTAATTAGATTTTTGAGGAATGGCAGGAATGGTGGTTGGGAAATGAAGCCCATTTGATGTCGTCTACATGGAGTATGGAAAGCTTTTGACAAAATTCCACCTGGGAGGTGTTCAGAAAAGTAAAAATCCACAGGTACAATGGAAGTAACACATCAGATCCAGAATTATGTTTGTGGCAGAAAACAAAATATATTGGTTAGTAAAACCTTAGTTGCTTGGTGGTTAAACAGAATTTTGTTCCGCTGTCCCAGTGTAAGGCCTCTTGCTGTATTTGGACTTAACTGTAGGACATTTGTAGTTTGCAGATCGCATCAGGTAAAAGGTATACTGTAGGTGTGAAAACACAAACCTCTAGATTCAGCGACAGTTTCTTATCAGCTGTTATCAGGCAACTGAATAATTCTATCGCAACCAGAGAGTAATCCTGAACTACTATCTACCTCATGGTGACCCTCGAACTAGTCTGCCCCCTTGTTTTTGCCACCAAAGTGGATAACCTCACATTTATCTATATTATACTGCATCTGCCCACTCACTCAACCTGTCCAGGTCACCCTGTAACCCTTGATCGGACTTTGCTGGCTTTACCTTGCATTAAACGTTATTCCCTTATCACTGTAAATGGCTCAATTGTAATCATGTATTATCTTACTGCTGACTGGGTAGCATGCAACAAAAGCTTTTCGCTGTACATCGGTACACGTGACAATAAACTAAACTGTAACTGTAAGATGATTATAAGAGAAATTGGATATATATTTTCTCTCCTGGGGACGGGAGCTCATTGCTGAAGTGGTGTAGATGTTTACACCAGATTTAAAAAAAAAACATCCAAATAACAAGCAACTGAATGGTACAACCAACAAAACTACAGTCTGAGAATTGGGAAGTGGGAATTGCTTGAATAGCTCTTTATTTCCTCCCATAATCATGATGGGCTGATTGGCCTCATGCACTGTGAAATCTATGATTCTATAATAACAAGAATTTTAAAACGGAGGTTTCAGACTATTTTATTAAAGCTCCCTAACCCCTGTGTGATCAGTGCTTTGACCTCTGCCATCTCAACCAGTGGCAGCACTCTTCAACCTCTATTCTTTCCTCCTCTTACAAAAAGCTCTTGAACACAACCCTTACACTCGGTCCTTCCTTCATGTCACTCCTTTTGCACTCCCACTCTTCTTCACCAGTCTTAACTGCTCCCCAGCACGCCCACTCATCTCTCACTGCTATCCCTCTGCACACTCATCATGACTTACCCCTTCCCTCAAATCCATCGTCTTGCACACATTCTCTCTTTACCCATCACATCCATCTCAGTTCTCTTACTGTGGTTAGTCATCAATAGCTTAGCCTGCCCCACATTCGGGTCTGAGTGTATTATTATTGCTGTCGGCCCTTGTTCTCTCTTTGTACAATCAACTTTGACAGCAGCTGTCACAATTCCACAACTTTCACCCTCTCACGCCTGACCTAATCCTCTGAGGACACATCCTGAAGCCTGGATTGACAATTCTTCATTTAAATATTATCTGGGCGAATGCTTGTCAGCTGCAGAGTATCTATTCTAACTGACCACAGAGGAATCATTTTAACTTTGCAGATAGAATAAAACAGTGATCTTGAGTCACAAACCTGATGCATGTCAAATCCCCATCTAGGTCAGCAACAACTTGGCAGAGGGACAAAATCTGTTCACTTATTCTTCTTATGACTGCAGTTATTTCAATATTCAAAGAAATATAACAATGTTATGTAAGGGGAAGATTCTTTGCATTTTTTAATAGTGTCAGATACATTACTCAGATAAATGCTACGCAAGTGGTGTTGACAATTACCAGACCATGTTGAGGAGCACACAGAGGCTGTCAAAAGATATGGAAGGGGTGAATCAACTCACAGACGATCCACCCACCCACTCACCCCATCAGGCAACTTCGGCCCATTTGTGGAGGAGTGTGCAGTTCCCACATTGTTCTCCTGAGTCACCTCAAAACCCACAAAACTGGAATGGAAGCAAGCCATCCTTGATGCCGAAGAAAAAGAAAAAGAGACAGGCAGCAGCACCACTGGGTTACCAGCACTTCCCTTGCATTTCACATCCATGGCCTGTTAGTGTTGGATCAGCAAGATATCCGGGAGAAACCGGAGTACCCGAAGGAAACACAGTCAGTCGCAGAGAGAACATGCAAACCACACACGGACATTACCAGAGGTCAGGATCGAACACAGGTTTCTGGCGCTGTGAGGCAGTAACTCTACCAAATGCGCTACTGTGCCACCCTGAAGATTGGGGAATGGAAGATTGGGGAGTTCCACTGTCCCTTCATGAAGACAGGAACATTATTCACCACCCTCTGTTATTCTACATTTATACCCCCCAAAATCCTTCTTTGCATTCCAGCCTTTAACATATTTATGGGAATCTACATCATGTTATTCCACATATAAATCCATTGTTTATGTATCTATTGTTTACTCTAAGAATTTTAAACTGTTGACTCACTTCACTCAGTTTTAGAAACATAGAAACATAGAAATTAGGTGCAGGAGTAGGCCATTCAGCCCTTCGAGCCTGCACCGCCATTCAATATGATCATGGCTGATCATCCAACTCAGTATCCCGTACCTGCCTTCTCTCCATACCCTCTGATCCCCTTAGCCACAAGGGCCACATCCAACTCACTCTTAAATATAGCCAATGAACTGGCCTCAACTACCCTCTGTGGCAGAGAGTTCCAGAGACTCACCACTCTCTGTGTGAAAAAAGTCTTTCTCATCTCGGTCTTAAAGGATTTCCCCCTTATCCTTAAGCTGTGACCCCTTGTCCTGGACTTCCCCAACATCGGGAACAATCTTCCTGCATCTAGCCTGTCCAACCCCTTAAGAATTTTGTAAGTTTCTATAAGATCCCCTCTTAATCTCCTAAATTCCAGAGAGTATAAACCGAGTCTATCCAGTCTTTCTTCATAAGACAGTCCTGACATCCCAGGAATCAGTCTGGTGAACCTTCTCTGCACTCCCTCTATGGCAATAATGTCCTTCCTCAGATTTGGAGACCAAAACTGCACGCAATACTCCAGGTGTGGATTTAAAAGGATTGAAGGTAAACTGTAGTCATGAAGAATACAATGTAAATGTAAGACTTGCATCTTTTCCAATTTCAGTATCACTGAGCATGGGAATATTTCAGACAATGTTATCCGAGTCACGTAACAGCACAGGCCCTTTGGCCCAACTTGCCCATGCCAACCAAGATGCCCCATCTACACCAGAACCATCTGCCCATATCCCTCTAACCCTTTTCTATCCAAATGCATTTTAAATGTTAGGTAGACAAAAATGCTGGAGAAACTCAGCGGGTGAGGCAGCATCTATGGAGCGAAGGAATTAGGCAACGTTTCAGGCCGAACCCCTTCTTCAGACTCCTTCGATTTTCCAGCATCTGCAGTTCCTTCTTCAGCCTTTTAAATGTTGTTATTGTACCCGCCTCAGCTACCTCCTCTGGCAACTCGTTCCATATATCTACCAACCTCTGGGTGAAAAAGTTGCCTCTCAGGTTTCTTTTAAATCTTTCCAACTCACCTTAAACCTATGTTCCCTGGTTCTTGATTCCCCTATGTGCATTTACCCTATCTATTCCCCTCATGTTCTTATACACATTTATAAGATCGCCCATCATCCTCCTACACTCTAAGGAATAAAGTCTGAGCCTCCCCAACCACTCCCTATAGCTCAGGCCTTCAGATCCTAGATGGGGCGGAAATCGCTATAAAAACATGGGGGGGGGGACACAATTTCCTGTTGGCCGTGTGCGCGAGACTTTGGAGGTTTCGGCCGTGGGCCCTGTGGACGGTAACATCAGAAGCTGACCTGGTTGGTGACTGACTCCGAACTCCAGCAACAGCAGCTTCGTCCACCCCGAATCATGGGGCTTCAATTGGCCCATTCGTGGGGCCTTTCATCGCCCGGCGCGGCTTAAAACTGGCCGCGGGATCTTCCATCGCCCGGCAGGGGCTTCAACATCGGGAGCCTCGATCGCCTCAACACAGCAATTTGACCGCGGGACGATGGAAGATCCCGCGGCCGATTTTAAGCCACGCCGGGCGATGAAAGGCTCTGCTCTATCATCTTTGCTCCACCAGGATGTCTCCCTCCTCCAATCACCGCGCTCTATCCTCAGTCCCATTCCCCTACTTCCGCCTCTGACCGACACCTCCATCCTCCAATCATTGCGCTGAATCTGCTTGTCCCGCCCCACCTCACAATGCTTGCTGATCGACGTCTCTATCATTCAATCGGCGCCCTCGATCATCAGTCCCCCCTCCATTTTCTTGCGGAAACCGGAGATTTTTAATAGTTTTATTTTCATTGAATTTAAAAATACGGATTACAAAACATGGGGGGGGGGGATTGTCCCTCACCTCTAAAAACATGGAGGGGTCATGTCCCCCTGTCACCCCCGGGATTTCCGCCCATGCTGGCAACATCCTCGTAATCTTCTCTGCACTCTCTCCAGCTTCTCAGCATCCTATCTATAGCGGGGTGACCAAAACTGAACAAAATGTGCCCTCACCAAGGTCTTTACAACTGTAACATAACACCCCAACTTCTATACTCAATACCCTGTCTAATGAAGGCTAATGTACTGAAAGGAAGACCTCTACAGCTGATAACAGAAGAGTTCTCTCTATAATAAAGAAAAATCCCCAAACATCTGTCCGACAGATCAGAAAGACTCTTCAGGAGTCGGGTGTGGATTTGTCAATGACCACTGTCCGCAGAAGACTTCATGAACAGAAATACAGAGGCTCCACTGCAAAATGCAAACCACTGGTTAGCCGTAAAAATAGGATGGCCAGGTTACAGTTTGCCAAGAAGTACTTAAAAGAGCAACTACAGTTCTAGAAAAAGGTCTTGTGGACAGATGAGATGAAGATTAACTTATATCAGATTGATGTTGTGCAAAGTATAGAGGAGAGAAGGAACTGCCCAAAATCAAAGCTTACCACCTCATCTGTGAAACACAGTGGTGGGTGTGTTATGGCCTGGGTGTTATGGGGGTGTTATGGCCTGGGCATGTATGGCTGCTGAAGGTACTGGCTCACTTATCTTCATTGATGATACAACTGCTGATGGTAGTAGCATAATGAATTCTGAAGTATATAGACACATCCTACTGCTCAAGTTCAAAGAAATGCCTCCAAATTCATTGGCCGGCAGTTCATTCTACAGCAAGATAATGATGTCAAACATACTGCTAAAGCAACAAAGGAGTTTTTCAAAGCTTAAAAATGGTCAGTTCTTGAGTGGCCAAGTCCATCACCTGATCTGAACCCAATTGAGCATGCTTTTTATATGCTGAAGAGAAAACTGAAGGGTACTAAACAAGCATAAGCTAAAGATGGCTGCAATACAGGCCTGGCAGAGCATCACCAGAGAAGACACCCAGCAAGTGGTGATGTCCATGAATCACAGACTTCAAGCAGTCATTGAATGCAAAGGTTTGCAACAAAATACTAAGCATGACTACTTTCATTTACATGACATTGCTGTGTCCCAAACATTATGGTGCCCTGAAATGTGCTGTGTATAAATACTGCTATTAGTGGGAGATTGTATTGCATAGATTGGCTGCTGTTTTACCTACATAATGACAAAAACTATAATGTAAAGGTCAACAATAGAAAGAGGCATCGAGATCAAATTCCGATGGCCACACCAGTTTGACACTGACTATCACTGCAATGGCTTTAAGCATAATCACATTATCTTCTCCACCTGAAGCTTATGAAGTAACACTCATCACACTTAGCAAAGTCCAAGTCAGCCTGCTTCAGAGGCACAAAGCAGATGGATACTGTCTAAATTATTTGAGAAGGCTCATTCAGGCAAGGATTGCGAGTGTCAGTAAATTGAAGCAAATTAAATCCATAAATCTGATAAAGAACACAACGGTTGCCAGGAGACAGCCTGCCTTCAGTTGCTCATCAGCCAGTGAGTGGCCTGGAAACTGCTTCAACCTCTTTTTTCAAGCGGTAATTGGAATGAGGGGAGATCAAGAAGAGTTACACCATGATCATTAACAAAATCTCCAGGGCATCTGTCAAGGCCTGTCGTAATCCCACAGGCCACTTCCCCAGAAGAACGTGCAGTACCAGCCCGCCAACATGATGGAGGCAGGATCGATTTTAACATTTAAAAGTAAAGTGGATAGGTATATGGACGTGAAGGGAATGGAGGGGTATGGTCTGAGTGCAGGTAGATGGGACTAGGGGAAAACAAATGGTCGGCACGGACTGGAAGGGCCGAGAGGGCCTGTTTCCGTGCTGTAATTGTTATATGGTTATATGGTTATATGATGCCAGGTACGAGTAATAAGGAGAAGAATGGGATTGGGACGAAGAGCAGAGGTGCAGGTTGGGAAGGCAAAGATAATGAAGAATGACTGAGGGAGAGGGCAATGGAGGCCAGAAGTAGAAGTAATATTTATTGGAAAGTCTTCAGGGTTAATGTTACAGCTGAGGATGATTTGTATATTTATCGAAGAATCCCAATAGCTTGAAGCTAAGTTCACAGAGATATTGGAAGCATATCACTGCTTGATTGGCCATATATTGAGAGCAACATTGAGGGTTGGGTAAAAAAAGGGTAGCTTATGGCAAGTTTAAAAAATAATTAAATAGTGAAACCTGACAGGTGTAAAGAAACAATAGGGAAAGGAAGGGTGGATATTTGGAATAGTAATTAGAGAGACATAGAGTGACATAGAATGGCAATGGCAAACAAAATTGAAGAAAATCCTAAAAGAGATCAACATGGCAATAGGTACTACGAGCTGATGCATACAGGTGAGATCTCATATGAATACCTCTCATCTGTTCTCATCATGGAGAAGGACATTACAACTGAAAAATTCAGGGAGGGGCATTATAGAATCATAGAACAAATTACCTTCGGAAGGGAGCAGATAGGAAGTGGTATTAGATACCATTGTGGATTTAAAGGTATTGTATTCCTTATGCCAGATGAGATATAATCCAGGTACTTTGTAAGGCAAGAGAGGAGTGTGGGGCCTCTGACAGAAATTTTCAAATCTTCTCTGGTCACAGACAATGAAAATGGTGCTTTTATTCAAGCAGGGCAGCAGAGAATAAACCATGTAATTATATGCCCGTGAGTCAATTATTATTGGTTGGAACATTATTGGCAAGGAGATGGTGACCATTGGACAAAGGTGTTGGCATGGACTCTGTGACTCTCTATGTCTCTCTTGAAACAATAGTACATTGCTATCGGGTGGTTTGCTGGCAGTTCTCCCTCCCCTTCCAGGCAAAACTCCTAAGGTATATTTTAGCTGTTCATTCATCAATGCTACATGAAAATTTCATCCCCACCAATCAGTTCTCTGGAAGTACCTTCAGTTCATAGATTACGGTTATGCAGCTCTTCTGTAAAAGTAAAAGCAAAGGTTTCATTTATACCTGCTCTGGGAATGTTTGATTGGACAGTATAGAGGAAGATATACTGTACTTCATGTTCTACCTGACTTGGAGATGCATGATTACACCCACATAATAATAGTAAGCTCACAGAATTCAGACATTAGGTTGCAATGCTTCTATTCAAAATCTAATGAGGCAAACAAAATAATATTCATTGTTACATAAGGCAGCACTTTTGTATACCTTCGATTTTCCAGCATCTGCAGTTCCTTCTTAAACATTCATTGTTACATACATTTCTTACTTGACAACCATGGTGCGAGAGATACTGACACCATTTTACATCACAAATAATGCTTATATTTTTGCAATATAAAAACGCTAAACATGTGTGTATCTACTGGAAGGTGAATAGACACAAGTTTGAAAAAAAAATCTATTCTGAATGTTTCAAGATTTATTGAAGATTTGGTGAAATTCACATGTACACCAAACAGCATGAAGATTTCTGCATCTGAAGAGTAGGATTCTCACATGAAGAGACAATAGTGCACTCAAAATAGGTTTTTAATAAATCAGAGACACACTGTCATAATTAACCCAAAACAAAATGTGAAAAAGGAAGAAAATGCTGAAAGCGAACAGAAAGGTGATGAGATTGTTGATTTTACTAAATCAACAATCTATGATACTAAAAGGACTAGAAGATGCTGTCCATGATAAGATATTCACAAAATGCTGGATAACTCAGTGGGACAGGCAGCATCTCTGGAGAGGAGGAATGGGTGACGTTTTGGGTTGAGTCCCTTCCTCATCTTTTACTTCCCTACTCCTACATCTAACGGAAAAATACTGCCGGTTCACATGGGTCCTAAAGGCCGTCTCACGGTGCAGGTTGACCCACGAGTGACCGTGAGTGACAGACTCGTGGTTGTGTACGAGATTCCAAGTTGATGTTCAAGTGTTTGAAACGAGTTCCCACGGGTATGGTAAGTTTGCCGTTTACTTGTAATTTCTGCAATGTTCCAAGTTCGTCTCCAGAGTTACCAAGTTCCTCTCCCGTTTACTCTTGAGTTATCAAGTTCCTCTCCCGCTCAGGGCGTGTGTTGTTGCCGCAGTCCGGGATTCGCATTTAAAGCACTCGGTTATCTTCAGCAGTTCAGGCGAGAAGTTTGGCAATATATTTGCATGAGCCCGATTTGACTTTAAATTCCAACAGTGAAAATAGGTTTTAGAGGACCTTGGAGGTGAGACGGGAAGGGGATTGAGATGCTGAGGTGGGGTGGGGGGAGATGGGGTTGGGGAGAGCTGAGGAAACTGACTGAAGAAGGTTGGGCGGGGAAGGAATGAGGAAAGGTCTAGGAGAGGTAGTTGAGGGAATGGGGTGGAAGGGAGGGCGAGGGGTGATGGGGAGGAGGGTAATAGGACAGGTTGGGGGGAGAGGAGGGATGGTGGAATTGGGAGAAGGCAAGGACTATGGGTGGGGATGAGTGAGAGGGAGGCTGGGAACCGAGCAACTTTTCCCTTTGGAGGCCAAGGAGATTGCAGATGCTGGAGTCTGGGACAAAAGCAAACTGCAGGAAGAAGCCAACGGCCAGGCAGCATCTGGGAAACGGGTAGTCAACCTTTAGGGTCTCGGCCCGAAACATCCGTGTACATTTTATGATTTCCCTCCAAAGATGCAGTCTCCCATGGTTTGTTTGCACAACTCCCTCCCTTTTCTATACGAACACAGTGGGGGGGGGGGGGGGGGGGACGATGAGATAGTTTAAACGGACCTTACCCCCACTTCATGCTTCTGTTGCGCATAATTCAGCAGTAAAACCTCTCTTCCCCTTACCCAGCGACCCCCGATTCCTCGCACCCCCAGAAGTTCACATCGACGAGAGAAGAATGAGCGGGGAGTCTGAAGAAGGGTCCCGACCCGAAACATCACCCATTCCTTCTCTCCAGAGGCGATGCCTGTCCCGCTGAGTTACTCCAGCATGTTTGTGCCTATCGTCGGTGTAAACCAGCATCTGCAGTTCCTTTCTACACACGGACATTGAAGTGCCTCGGCCAAATTGCACGTGTCCTCGGTCAAACCATACACACCAATAAGTACTGGGATCGTTTTCAGTTTGGGCTCAGTGTGGTGTCCGTAGCCTGGGCACACTGCCAGAAAAAGTATCGATAAAAATGTGTGGAACTTTCACAAATAAGGGGTTAGATAGGTCTGGAGTGTGGTGTTAACCGCGGGACCGTGCCCTGCTGAGATAGACACGAAATGCTGGAGTAACTCAGTAGGTCTCTCCAGCATCTCTGGAGAGAAGGAATGGGTGACGTTTCGGGTCGAGACCCTTCTTCACATCAGCTGAAGCAGATCTGTGTGTTCGGACTTGATGGACTAAACCGCCCCATCTAACCCCAAGATCAAAAAGATGTTGACATATCCACTATATATTTTATTTAATTCCTCCGTGAGAACTGGTGCGTTCAGTGGAGATTTTCTCGACAGAGGAGCGAGGATGACATTGAGAAATAAAGTGGCAGGAGAGGCTCCAAACAAAAAGAACTAAACTAATTCTCGTTTAAAAATAAAATATGTCTGTTAAAAAAACCCCAGAGGAAATTAATTGTTTCTACTGAAAAGCGGAGTCATTCCGTTATGAATCATTGATTCTCAATGTATTTTTATAAATTAGATAATTTGAAATGCTGCAGTTTTGAATGGTAAAGCCGGGCTTTGGCATCATTTCTAAAATCTAGGAGATGATTTTAAGCAAATATCGGACCTATTTATTTTCTCTTTCTCGCTTTTAGGTTTTGATGCGCTTATTTTGTCACCCAAGTAAATAGATACAGGTTATAAATATTTTAAAATATTGTACAGTGGTTTAACACAATCTCTATGATTGGCATACTTTTCATTTAAAGGGCAGCCCTTTAAATGTTGAGCTCATAGATGCATACTAATGCATGATATTCATGCAATTTAATATTGGATGTAACTAGGGTGTGTGGATTTTTATCCTGGAACAGTAGGATTCTCTGATGTGAAGGTAGTCTGGTTTGCGTTTCTTACACTTGATCATATCCAAAACTAAAGTATAGATAGACACAAAATGCTCGAGTAACTCGGCGGGACAGGCTGCATTTCTGGAGAGAAGGAATGGGTGGCGTTTCGGGTAAGTCTGAAGAAGGGTCTCGACTCCATTCCTTCTCTCCAGAGATGCTGCCTGGTCCGCTGAGTTACTCCAGCATTTTGTGTCTATCTTTGGTTCAGTCTTTACTTGAGCGAACAAACAGATTAATGAGTTCCCACGGTAGATTCACGAGTCATTAAGGTAAACGCACGGGCCACTACGTTATTACAACGAGTTTAAATGTTTACATTTTTAACTTGAACAGTAAATTTGACTCATGGAAAAAAGCAAACACGTTTGATTTCGCCATGAGTTGATAAGTTGCTCACGCAAGTTCCGACGTTCCCGCTACATTGATTGTGAGATCCGTCCCGTTATCAGCGTTGACGATATTAGAAGATGATTTTAATTTTACTCCTGCTATAAAATTATCCAGCGCTAATTTTAATAAACTTAATAAAACGGCAGTCGAAGCGATTTTTCTGAAAACGCATTTTAAACCCGCCCCCCTTTCAAAGGCGCCAGTCGCGCACATGGCCAGTGGCAGAACTGCAGCGCCGCTGAAGGTAAGTTTTGTAACATATCTATTTGGTGTCCCTCAGTACATACGAGACCTTAATGCTTAAAATAGCACATTTCCTGTCCCCAATATCCTGTACCACCTAAACTTGTAGAGAGATGGCACCCAGCTCCACTCCTCTGTACTGCCTCAATCACACTGTCTACCTTAAACTAATGTGGAGTAAGCAAAATGTTCATGCATTTAATTAAAAGGCTGGTGCTAATTATTAACTTTGTCCTCCAAGACAAATTCTATGCCGTTCACTATTCACTGTAGTTGATCCAGACCATTTGCAACCTTTAGCTGAGCCCAGGTCCAATACTTCATTAAGATGACTTACTTCCTGCTCTGTAAGTGTCCAGTCTCAGCTCATCGGCTGCTGAAACCCTCATCTATGCCTCTTTTCCTTTGGGCTTGATGATTCCAATGTTCACCTGGTTGGCCTTTCATCTTCCCACCCAAATGAGCTTAACTAAAACTCTGCAACAGATAACCATATCCCAATTTCTGCCAAGTTCCAATCAGCAGACATCATGGACATGCTGGCTTATTTTGGCTCTTGGTCTTTCTTTAAATTTATTTTAAATTATCACCCTGGCTTTTAAATCTATCCAGTGCCTTCCTCCCTCCTTTTGCTTGTTCCCTCCTCCAGCCAAATGCCTGCATTCCTTTACATCTAGGCACCTAAGCATTCCTTGTAGGGTTACACAAGTTCCCAGCACCTCTTGTAGAAGCAAGTAATTGCAGATGATGGTTAATATACAAAAGGACACAAAGTACTGGAGTAACTCAGCGGGTTAGGTCTCTCCAGAGAACATGTATATGTGATGTTGGGGGAGGTGGGTTGGGGAAGGGGGATGTGGTTGTGAGAGGTTACGTAAAATTGGAGAATTCAATGTTCATACCGCTGGGTTGTAAGCTTCCCAGTGGAATATAAGGTTAACATCACTTCCCACCTAAACCACCTCCTCACAAGGTACTTTACCCTGCAACTGCAGGAGATGCAACATCTGTCCCTATGCTTCCTCCCTCGACTTCATCCAAAGATCCCAACAGTTCTTTCATGTCCGGTTCATTTGCACCTCCTCCAAACTCATCTACTCAATCCACTGTGCCAGATGTGGACCTATATATCGGCGAGACCAAGCGCAGGCTTGTGATCGTTTCGCTGTACCCTCCGTTCAGTCCGCCTAGACCTACGCGATCTCCTGGTTGCTTAACACTGTAACTCCCCCTCCATTACCACACTGATCTTTCTGTTCTGGGCCTCCTCCAGAATCAGGGTGAGGCCCAATGCTGATTGGAGGAATAGCACCTCATAATTTGCTTGCGCAGTTTACAACACTTGCTTTCCCTCTCACTCTGTCCCTCCCCCACCCTAGTTCTCTGACTAGTTTCACAGTCCATCTGATTAATTTTACTGATTGTCTACGTTGTCACCTTCCCCTCAGCGAACAATGAACCATTCTACACTGCCTTATCATCATCTGCTTTGATCTGTCATTTTCATACCTTTCACTTCCATATCTCTAGGCTCCCTTGAGTCTCAGTCTGAAGCAGGTTCTCGATGCAAATCGTCACAAATTCCTTTTCTCCAGAGATGCTGCCTATTCCGCTGAGTTACTCCAGAATGTTTTGTCTATCTTTGGTGTAAACCAGCATCTGGCGTTCCTTCCTACACATGAGGTGCTTTTCCTCCAGTTTGCATGTGACATCACTCTGGCAATGGAGGACCTCTTGTTCTGGCATTTTTTACCAACTCTTTACATCTCTTTTACTAAAAGCTCCTAAAGACCTATTTCCTGAACCCTTTAAGTCATCATGAAATCCATGGCTTGGTGTCAAATTGTGCAAGACTAAGCTCTGAAGCAACATTTTACTGAAGTAAAGCAACTATATAAATGCAGGTGGATATTATTCGTCAAGGAGAAATCTTTCAAGGTTTATCTTGGTGTTGCTTAAAAACTGATCATAGAGGCATAGTTTTGGTAAACCTCCAGTGAATGACAAAGAATTACTGACATGTTGTAGCCACAGGGAAATTCTCTAATTAAACAGGACAAACTGACTGTGAAAGATAAAGAAATGAAAAGCATATAACTGAACTGTCTTCTGCACTTGCTCCAAAGATAACAAGCATTTAATCGTGGGAACACAAGGGACTGGAGATGTTAGAATCTTGAACAAAATACAAAGTTGCTGGAAAGACTCAGCAAGCCAGGCAGCATCTGTTGAGGGAATGGACAGCCAACCTTTCTGGTCGGGATTCTTCTTCAGACTGACTGTAGTAGAGGGGGAAAAACTGGAAAAGAGAAGTGGGGGCTGGACAAAACCTGGCAAGTGTTAGGTGGACACAGGTGAAGTGCGGATTGATAAATATTGTAGTAAGGGCTGGAGGTGAAAGAGAGACAAAAGAGTGTAAAATACAAGAGAAAGGGGAGTGAAATGTAAAGTTGTAGGGATGGATGTGTTCGGAAAGACCCGAGGGGGGTGGGGGTGGGGAGGCGGGTGAGGAGGGAAAATAGCAAGGACAAAAGGGAAGTTGGGAACTCGGGGGTTGGGAGATAAATGTGAGAGCAGGGTGATGGAAGAATCGGAGTTTATTTTATTTTATTGCCACATACACCGAGGTACAGTGAAAAGCTTTTTGTCGTGTGTTATCCAGCCAGCGGAAAGATTCTCTATATTACTAAAAGTCTGATCTTGACCGCTTTTGGCTCACTGTGGTGCGATTTCCGAGAGAACGCCGCCACCTACGGCCATCATTTTTGACCAGCTCGCTCAGAACTGGACCAGAGGATTTTTCCCATAGATGAAAAATCAGAGAGATATTAATGTTTTTTAAAAAATCACCATTCTCCCTGCTGCCCCTGCTGGAGGGAGGGGGAGGGACTATAAAACCAGGAAGTGGTGTGCCTCACTCAGTCTCTGCAAGATGGAGGAAGCCAGAGGGTCTCGTCTCTCTGAGCTCTGAATAGCATTGAACACATGTCTACTCAACTGTGAGTGTCCTTAATGTAGTTCTATAAATGCTTGCAAAAAGTGTCTCTATTGGTTCTAAAATGCTTGCAAAAGTATCTAGTGGTTCTTAAATGCTTGCAAAAAATGTCTATAGGTTCTAAAATGCTTGCAAAAAGTGTTTCTATTGGTTCTAAAACACTTGCAAAAAGTGTTTCTATTGGTTCTAAAATGTTTGCAAAAAGTGTCTATTGGTTTTAAAATGCTTGCAAAAAGTGCCTGTTCTAAAATGCTTGCAAAAAGTGTATATTGGTTCTAAAATGCTTGCAGAAAGTTTCTATTGGTTCTAAAATGCTTGCAGAAAGTGTATATTGGTTCTAAAAAGCTTGCAAAAAGTGCCTCTATTGGTTCTAAAATGCTTGCAAAAAAATTCTATTGGTTCTCAAATGCTTGCAACAAGTGTCTCTATCGGTTCTAAAATGCTTGCAAAAAGTGTCTCGACTGGTTCTAAAATGCTTGCAAAAAGTGTCTATTGGTTCGAAAATGCTTGCAAAAAGTGTCTATTGGTTCTAAAATGCTTGCAAAAAGTATCTCTATTAGTTCTAAAATGCTAGAAAAAAAATGTCTGTTGGTTCTAAAATGCTTGCACAAAGTGTCTATTGGTTCTAAAATGGTTGCAAAAAGTGTCTCTATTGGTTCTAAAATGGTTGCAAAAAGTGTCTCTATTGGTTCTAAAATGCTTGCAAAAAGTGTCTCTATTGGTTCTAAAATGCTTGCAAAAAGTGTCTCCATTGGTTCTAAAATGTTTGCAAAAAGTGTCTCTATTGGTTCTAAAATGCTGCCTGGCCAGAGTGACTGAGCTGCCTGGCCATAGTGACTGAGCTGCCTGACCAGAGTAACTGAGCTGCCTGGCCTGAGTGACTGAGCAGCCAGCCCAAGAATCCATTCGGCCCACAATGTCCATACTAGCCCTCTGGAAACCAGTCCCTTTGACCCACAACACACATACTAGCGCTCTAGAAAGCAACCCCCCCACTGGCCAGCAATATTGGAATTGGTGGTGAGGTGGAATATTGCATTGGGGGACCAGCCCTCCCGTGTTAAGCTGGGACCCAACGGGTCCCACTTAGTCTCGTACATGATTATAATTGAGCCATCCACAGTCTATAGATACAGGATAAAGGGGATAACATTTAGTGCAAGATAGTCCAATTAAAGATAGTCCGAGTTTCTCCAATGAGGTGGATGGTAGGCAGGACCGCTCTCTAATGGTGATAGGATGGTTACGTTGCCTGATAACACCTGGGAAGAAACTGTCCCCGAATCTGAATGTATACATTTTCCCACTTCTGTACCTCTTGCCTGATGGGAGAGTGAAGAAGAGAGTTTCCGGGAGGAGTCTTGTGCTTGATTATACTGATGGCCTTGCCAAGGCAGCATGAAGTATAGATGGAGTCAATGGAAGCAAGGTTGGTTTGCCCGATGGTCTGTGTTGTGGCCACAATTCTTTGCAATTTCTTGTGGTCTTGGATGGAGCTGTTCCCAAATCATGCTGTGATGAACCCCAATAAAATGCTTTTACGGCGCATCTGTAGAAGTTGGTGACTGTTGTTGGGGACACACTGAATTTCCTCAGCTTCCTAAGGAAATAGAGGCGTTGGTATGCTTTCTTGGTCGTTGCTTCAATATGGTCACGTTGCTGGTGATATTTACTCCAAGGAACTCATACTCATATTTACTTTATTAGCTGAGTATGTTTTACAACATATGAGGAATTTGATTTGCCATGCAGTCATACTAATAAAAAGCAACATAACACACAATAACATTTTAACATAAACATCCACCACAGTGTCTCCTCCACATCCCTCAAGGCGAAAAAAAGTTAAATCTCTTCCCTTCTTTGTCCTCCAAGCTTCCAACCATATCTATTTCAGCACTGGCAATGTGTACCAAGTTATGTATGCCATGCTGTGCTTCCTGAAGTTGATCACTATCTCCTTTGACTTGCTGACATTTAGAGAAAGGTTGTTGTCTTGACCCCAGGTCATGAGATTTTCAATCTCCTTCCTGTACTTCACCTCGTCATTATGTGATATTGGTGGTGGTGTCGTCTGAAAATTGGTAAATTGATCACAGTCGTGGGTGTATCAGGAGTAAAGAAGAAAGTGAGATTCCACCCTTGCAGAGCACCAGTGTTGAGGATTATCATGGAGGGTTATTGTGAGGATTAGTCCCCTATCCTCACTGATTGTGGTCTGTTACTCAGGAAGGCGAGGATCCAGTGGCAGAGATGAGTGTCGACTCCAAGTTCCACAAGTTTCAAGATGATCTTGGATGGGATAATGGTGTTAAAAGCAGAGCTGCAGTCTATGAATAGGTCTGACGTAGGTGTCTCTCTTATTCAGGTGTTCTAGGGAAGAGTGTAGGGCCAAGGCAGTGGCATCAGCCGTGGATCTGTTGTGGCGGTAGGCGAACGAGTGAGTCAAGCTGCTTGGTCGACTAGATTTAATGTGTTCCATGACAAGCCTCTCGAAGCCCTTCATGATGGTGGATGTCAACACCACTGGATGGTAGTTGTTAAGGTATGAGATCTTGCTTTTCTTCAGCAGCAGGATGATAGACCTGATACATGTGGGTTCCTCAGAACATAGTCCGGAGAGATTAAAGATATCCATTAATACTCCCGCTAGTTAGTACACACAGTTTCTAAGGACGTGGCCAGGGACTCTATCTGGGCCAGTTGCTTTCCGTGGGATCACCCTCAGAAAGGCCACTCTAACCTGCAACAGTGACCCTGGGAAGAAGCATAGGTGAGTCCGATGGGATAGATGTTATCTCTCCGTTGGCCTTCTGTTCAAAACGAGCATTGAACACAAGAAATTCATCAGATTGGGTCCCACTATCATCAGGGATGTTGCCTGACTTCGCTTTGCAGCCAGTTATAGTATTTAGACCTTGCCACATTCTGCAGGTGTCCGAATTATTATACTGGAACTGGTTTGTCCCGGTACTGTGGGTAGCGGACATGGTGGGAGAAATATGTGCCAATCAAAGGGGGTGGGGGGCGCAAGGGTAAGAGAGGAGGTTGGAGGAGGTATTACTTGAAATTAGAGAATGCAAGTAATACTCTCCCTATCCCCTTCTCTTTTCCAGCTTCCCCCCCCCCCCCCCCCGTACTCCATTCAGTCTAATGGAGAGTCACAACCCAAATCATCTGTCCATTTCATTCATAGATGCTGCCTGACCTGATGAGTCCTCCAGCACTTTGAGTTCTGCTCAAGTATTTCATCCTGTCTGTCATGAATAAACATGGCCTTAGGAAGCTTCTCAACTTAAACATAAAACCACTTTCAACAATTTTTATCCTGCACTGAAACTTACTTGGACCATCTCCAACAACTCCCTCCCTTTTCTTGATCTCACAGTCTCCATCACAATAAATAGGCTATTGACTGATGTCTATTACTAACCCACTGACTCCGACAACTATCTCGACTACACTTCTTCCCAACCTGCTTCCTGCAAAGACTCTATCCCCGACTCCAATTCCTCCGTCTATGCTGCATCTGCGCCCAAGATGAGGTGTTCCATACCAGAAAATTTGAGATATCCTCATTCTTTAGGGAATGAGGGTTCCCCTCTCCCATCATAGGTAAGGCCCTCACTCGTATCCCCTCGGCACCCTGCAGCTCCACCCTTGCTCCCCCTCCCCTTAGTCGCCACAGAAGCAGAGTCCCCATAGTCCTTACCTTCCACCCCATCAGCCCAATCCTTCGAAATTACCGCCACCTCCAACGGGATCCCACCACTAGCCACATTTTCCCATCTCCACCTCTCTCCGCCTTCCGCAGAGACCATTCCCTCCGCAACTTCCTGGTTATCTCATCCCTTCCCACCCAAACCACCCCCTCCCCAGTAACCACAGAAAATGCAACACCTGTCGCTATACCTCCTCCCTCGACTCTGTCCAGGGACCCCGATAATCCTTTCAGGTTAGGCAGAGGTTCACTTGCACCTCCTCCAGCCTCATCTACTGTATTTGTTGTTCAAGATGTGGACTCTTATGCATCAGCCAGACCAAACGCAGACTGGGCGATCGTTTCGTGGAACACCTTCGCTCAGCCCGCGTGAAACAACCTGATCTCCTGGTTACTGGACACTTTAATTCTCCTTCCCATTCCTACACAGACCTTTCTGTCCATGGTCAACTCCATTGTCAGAGTGAGGCTAAACACAAATTGGAGGAACAGCATCTCATATTTCGCTTGGGCAGCTTACAGCCCAGTGGTATGAATATTGATTTCTCTCACTTCAGGTAGCCCCGGCATTCCCTCTCTCTCTCTATCCCTCCCCACCCAAGTCGAAATAGCTTCTCATTTACAAACAGCTTACAGGAAACAGCCTGTTTCCTTTATCATTGTTACTTTTTTGCATATATTTCATTCATTGTTCTTCATCTCTCCACATCACCGTCTATGTCTCTTGTTTCCCTTATCCCTAATCAGTCTGAAGAACGGTCTCGTCCCGAAACATCACCCATTCCTTCTCTCCAGAGATGCTGCCTGTCCCGCTGAGTTACTCCAGCTTTTTCTTCCATTTCCAGGATCCAGAATATATTCCCTCAGACCCAGGACTCTGAAATACAGATCCTAATTTATTTTGTTAGTACAGATGCCTATTCACCTCAGACTCCTCCTGTCACTCAGGTTAATGCTTTTAGTCCATGTTATTCATGTTTTCTTTCCCAGTCCTTAGACTCATTCCCCCCCATCCCTGCCACGCACACTCACTCACTTCCCCAATTTGCATCCCTTGCCTCCAGTACTCACTCTCTCTGCCTTGGAGGAATTCCCGCAGGCTCTCGCCCAGACAAATTCTTTCACTCCTTTGTCATAACTCACAACAGGTTCTATTGCCCATTCACCTTGTGTTGCTGCTCCTACATTCTATCCTGGTCCAGTAACTCTTTAATTGTTTCCATGTTTTCACACTCTCCCATCTCTATGACCATGATAATCTGCTGAACTTATCTCTATAAACATCTGCGGTCCTATAGCCAATGAGCTCTCTCTTCATATTTGACATTAAGCACCCCAATTCCTTTACCCTGCAAAAGGTCTTCAACTGCCTTGTTCTAAGTTCAGGAATTCCCTCCTTTAATAAGCTCCTTTAAACCCCTTCTTATGACCAAATTATTCTATCATCTCCTTATCCAAGAGCTCAGAGTTAATTTTTTGTTTTGATAATGTGTTTCTCAGCACTGTAAGATTTCTTTACAGTGTCAAATCACCACATAACAGCAAATTGCTGTTTGACAAAGGTGAGAGAGTAAAAGAGTGGGCCGCAGACGATGATTTGTGCAGCTGCTTACGATGCAGGAATCTTTAGCACTTATCTAACCCATAGTGTATAAGTCCCAAACATCTTCTGATACAGACATCTGCCCCTGGCCCTGAATCTCCCTGGGCAGTGTAGCCACTGAACATCCTTCCTGGTACAGCGAGTGGGTAGTCAGCCCAATCTTTTAATCAACATTCAGGTCTGCCAGCTGTTCTGCTCAGTCCACAGAGAGATCCCACCAACACGCAGCTCAAGCACTGTGTGTAATTAGGTTGAATCTGTCTTATTGCTTATTAACAAGTGCCTGTGGAAAGCGTGGGAGCTCAGCTTGGTACAACAAGCAGAGGTACATCAGTTCCCAGTCAACCAAGTCAGAAATGCTGCTTGTGTGACCACCAATACGGTGGTATTAACCTACCTCTCCAATCACATCTACTCAAATACACATCTACTCAAATACATCTCACATCACGTCCAGCGCCCAGACACTAACCCAGCTCAAATCACCCCCAAACCCAAATCAAACCCGGGCTACAATAATATCCTAGCCTACAATCAGAAAATGCACACACGTAGCCAACCAACACTCACACATTGTCAATCCTTTGAAATACCTTCTTAACTACTATTGCACCTCCATTCCCTCATTCTCACTGCTGTACCCATCAGGCTCCCACAGAAGATACCAGCTCCCACCCCCACCTATGAATACAGCATCCCTGACTTTCAAAAGCACACCTAACACTACCCCTACCTCAAAACTTACACTCAAATACATCACCATTTCCAAATGAACCCCCAATTGGCCACTAAATCCAAATGTGCATCCAAGTGCATTCACCTCCCAACATTCAACCAAACACACTCCCTCCAACTGCACTCCCAAATGTGCATCTACCTCCAAATATGCACCCATGACATCGAAACATATGCCTAATCTACCCGCCTGCAAACATGTGTTTCCCAACATTGCCATCTAATAAAATGCACCAGCTCACTATCTTAAACACAACATCCCCCAAAGGAGCACAAGTCCCCCATCTCCAAATACACAGGTCAAAACCCTACCTCCAAACATGCTTCCGAAAAACATCACTGCCAAACTAGCTGCCTCAATTCCCACATAGCTTCGCAATCCCAACAGAGCTTCCAGATTCCCAAATCCTGTGCACGCTCCCAATCCCCACTCCCTGTACAGGTTCCCAATCCCCACACAGGTTCTCCCTCCCCATCCCCCACACAAATTCCCAATTCTCAATCCTCAATCCTTGTGCAGGTTCCCAATACCCGATCCTCATACAGATTTCCTATTTCCACTCAGGCACCCAATCGCCACAAAGACCCCCAATCCCCAATGTGCATCCCTCCATGGGCGTCTAGTCTTGATAAAGCCCCCCAATGCCCAATCAGCACACAAACTGCCAATCTCTATTCTCTTCTCAGGCTCCCAATCCTCAATCTCCACAGACCCCCTTCAATTCAAAAACATAAATCTCCTTAAATTCTCCCAATTCTCATGCACCCCAAAACTGTTAATCCCTTTGAAGGCAGCACTAACCAAATCCGCAGGCGAGCAACTCCAATCCCCATGTAGGCTTGCAAATCTTATCTCTAAACGTGCACTCCCAATCGTCATATCTCAAGACATTCATCGCAATCAGCAAATCACACAACCGTAACTACTAATCTCAATAGACAATAGACATAGGTGCAGGAAACCATTTGGCCCTTCGAGCCAGCACCGTCATTCAATGTGATCATGGCTGATCATCCCCAATCAGTACCCCGTTCCTGCCTTCTCCCCATATCCCCTGACTCCGCTATCTTTAAGAGCCCTATCTAGCTCTCTCTTGAAAGCATCCAGAGAACCTGCCTCCACCACCCTCTGAGACAGAGAATTCCACAGACTCACCACTCTCTGTGAGAAAAGGTTTTTCCTCGTCCCCGTCCTAAATGGCCTACTCCTTATTTTCAAACTGTGGCCCCTGGTTCTGGACTCCACCAACATCGGGAACATGTTTCCCGCCTCTAGTGTGTCCAAGCCCTTAACAATCTTATATGTTTCAATGAGATCCCCTCTCATCCTTCTAAACTCCAGAGTGTACAACCCCAGCTACTCCATTCTCTCAGCATATGACAGTCCCGCCATCCCCGGAATTAACCTTGTAATCCTACGCTGCACTCCCACAATAGTAAGAATGTCCTTCCTCAAATTAGGGGACCAAAACTGCACACAATACTCCAGGTATGGTCTCAATAGGGCTCTGTACGACTGCAGAAGGACCTATTTGCACCTATATTCGATTTCTCTTGTTATAAAGGCCAACATGCCATTTGTTCTCTTCACTGCCTGCTGTACCTGCATGCTTACTTTCATAGACTGATGCAAAAGGACCCCCAGATCCCGTTGTACTTCCCCTTTTCCCAACTTGACGCCATTTAGATAGTAATCTGCCTTCCTGTTTTTGCTACCAAAGTGTATAACCTCATATTTATCTGCATTAAACTTCATCTGCCATGCATCTGCCCACTCCCCCAACCTGTCAAAGTCACCCTGCATTCTCATAGCATCCTCCTCACAGTTCACACTGCCACCCAGCTTTGTGTCATCTGCAAATTTGCTAACGTTACTTTGAATCCCTTAATCCAAATCATTGATGTATATTGTAAATAGCTGCGGTTCCAGCACCGAGCCTTGCGGTGCCCCACTAGTCACTGCCTGCCATTCTGAAAGGGACCCGTTAATCCCTACTCTTTGTTTCCTGTCAGCCAACCACTTCTCTATCTATGTCAGCACTCTACCCCCAATACAGGCACTGCCTACCCTGACTAAAATTATAACATAGTAATTACTAAATATAAATAGTAAAGGCATGGGAGAATTATGCCTATGTAAGAGATCGATCTCTTAGGTAGGCATAATTCTCCGTGCCTTTCATCCGCAGCACTTGTAACCCTTGAAGGGCTGTGCAGCCCACGTGCCGTCAGCACTGCCTGAAGCCGTCAATTTCAAGCAGGGTTGAAGGCAGCAGAAATTCTGCCTTTGCAGCACTGCGCAAGTGCAGCAGCCTACTGTGCATGCGCAGCGCAAGTTTCTTGGCGGGGTTTTCAAATATGGATTGGCATTATTTTAAGTGTATCTTAGGAAGCAGGGAGAGAAGAATGGAGCTTGTGAACCAATGATGTGGTAAGTACATTTCTTGGTGATGTTTTTAAATACTGTATTTGCCGGGGTGTGTGGGTGGGGGAGAGCTCCTTTCACAGCGTTTGGGGAGTCTGGCCCGGGGTAAAGTTGCGGGGACGGCACAAATGTTGTGAAGGAGGGGTCGGGAGCATGCCATTTGCAACGCTCCTTGCACGGCGGCGTGCAATGCCACCGCATTGAGGCGGGGCGGGGAGAGAAGTAGCTCGGGTGGCTGAGCATCCGCCGGGCCGGACAGCGGAACCGGCCACCACCTTAGCTCCTTCTGCCGGTCCCAGCTCACCTCTGGCAGCTCTCCGTCTAAAAGCCTCTCTCCTGTTCCGACAGTGCGATTGACGTTACTTGGCTGTGGGAATTTAAGAATTTGCATTAAGCGGCTGACATGAGCGAAGTCGGCGAGCGGCAGTTGAGAGGTATTCCGACGGAGAGCACTGCCAAAGGTGAGCGGGCCCGCAGAAGGCGCTGAAATGGGGGCCAGTTCTGCTGTCGGGTCCCAGCGGCCGCTCGCAGCTCTCCGAGCTGCTTCTATCCCCGGCTATAGTGCAGTGGCTCCGTGTCCGGAGAGCTGCGGCAGCGATGAGTGAGTGAGCTACTGGCAGTATCCCCGACCCCCTCCTTCTCAGCACTCCTGCCCCCCCCACAACTTTACCCCGGCACAGACTCTCCACACGCTGTGAAAGGAATTCTCCCCCCAATTGGTCCCTTGATCAAGTGTTGTCATTGAATTAGATGACAACTGATTCAACTATTCCCTGTACCGTTTTTCCCACCATCTCTCCACCTGCCATCACCCTTCACCCCCCCCCCCCCCCCCCATTCAGTAATTCAGAATAAAGGAGACAAGGAAGCCTTGGGCAAATTGAATTGTTACTGTTTTTATTTTTATTTTTAATTTTTACGGAGAGAACAATCTGCGCATGTGTGGTTTAAATTTTTGTTTTAAGCCGACTGACTGCCTACCCTGAGTAATTACTCACGACACGTGCCTGCCCCAATACCATGTGCCCTAATTTTGCCCACTAATCTCCTATGTGGCACCTTATCAAATGCTTTCTTAAAGTCCAGGTACACTTCATCCACTGGCTCTCCCTTGTCCATTTTCCTAGTTACATCTTCAAAAAATTCCAGAAGATTTGTCAAGCATGATTTCCCCATCGTAAATCCATGCTGACTCGGACCGAACCTGTTACTGCCATCCAAATGTGAGGCTATCTCATCTTTTATAATTGACTCCAGAATCTTCCCCACCACCGATGTCAGGCCAACTGGTCTATATTTCCCCGTTTTCTCTCTCCTGCCTTTCTTAAAATCTCCAAACATGCACCCACACCTCTCCATCTCCATACACTTAGTTATTCCTCTTATCTCCATCTCTTTAGCCCCACCCCACACTAATACTGCCCTGTGTTATACAGGAGCCTTAAAACCTTCACATGCCCAATCCTTTTCCACACACAGCCCAAACATCCCCCCTTCTCAAAAAAGGACACTTTCAACACCATGCCTCAAAACAGCAGCACATGTACGTCTACACACTCCAACCAGTCCCTCAACACAATTCTCCTCCCCAAAATTATATAAATATGCTTTTACTCAAACAAGATTATTACCTCCCACAACCTCCCCTGCATTTTGTTGAGAATTCAGTTTTCTCTAATGAGAAGCATGAATCCTCTCAGTTATAGACATAGACAATAGATCTTACAGCTCAAATTGTTCAGCAGGACGTTGCAATATAATGTAAAGGTCCTGTCCCACTGACGTGACCTTTCAGCGACTGTCCTCGACCTTCAAGCTCGAGAGCACTCGCTTGGAAAACCTCGAGTTGGATCGACCAACAGCACGCACACACACACACACACACAAACACATCGCAAAGACGGGGGCCAGGGAAAGCGGGGGAGCGCTGTCTGAAATTCACACCCGCGATGAACAGAAAGGTAAAAGCCAGCTGCACAGTGTACGGTAAGTCCTTTAGAGAGCACGGGGGGGGGGGAGAGAAGGGGGGGGAAAGAAGGGGGGGGAAAGAAGGGGGGGGGGGGAGAAGGGGGGGAGGGGAGAAGGGGGGGGGGAGAAGGAGGGGGGAGGAGAGGGGGAGAAGGAGAGGAGACACTTTTAAGAAGCCAGACAACTTATAATAAAGTTTAGCGGGCATTTTACATTACTGGTCGGTTTTCCTTGGTCCTGAAAACTCCAATGAGCCAATTAAAATGCTCGGTCAGCGAAGGAGATTGCTTACGGCTGCCCTCGACTGCCTGTAACTACATAGCGACCCCACTCCACTGCACTACGAGTTCAAAAGAATCACGTTGACCAATTTTTACTCGCGGAAATTTTTTTAACATGCTAAAAAATTTTCCTCGACCAAAGTGAGGCCGCGAGTATGCGGGAACTTCCCTCGAGCATGAAGGAGAGCTCCAGTGACCTCTTAGGACCTCCTAGGACCACGTGTCGACCATGTTGCAAGTTTGAGTCAAGGTTTTAGATTACGTCGCCGCAGATTAGGTCGCCGCAGTGGGACAATCCCTTAATTGAGAGACCAGAGCTGTAGATTGTTGTGCTAGTGTTCTGAGTAAACTGATTTCTCTCCATAATTTTCTTGCATTTGAATTGTTAGATTAATGGAAATTATAATGTTTTTATTTGAATCCTCTTATGACTAATTCTTATTTGCCTGCTGTTCAGTACTGTTCCAGTGCAGTGAGCTGATAACCCAGCATTGCCTGAGAAAAATCCTGCTAACACCACGACGGTGGAAAATGAAATACAGAACACGACAGTAAATAAAATGGGGAGAAAAAATCAGAGGAAATGCATTTACATACGTGAAATTTTAATTTGACATATCTGGGAGCTTGGAATAGCCTGGCAGTTAGGGAGGGGGAGAAAGAGGATATTGCAGATATTTGGATTGTTGCTGAGTTGCAATGGGAATTCAACCCTAGAGCGATGAAATTTGAAGGGCATTAACATTTTATTTTTTCTACAAATTAGATATTGAGATCCCTAACTTGACATTAAAAGAAAGCATCATATAATATATAACACAATGATAATTTGCAAACTGAACATGACAGTGAAGGAGGTGAAATCAACACAGCAGCCGATGGCCCAGGCAAAATGGTGAATGTAACAGCAGGAAATGGATTAGAAATTAACCTTTTGTTTCCCTTTCTGAGCTAATCAGCTATTTCACGACCAGTAAAGCATTAAATTATGCAGGCTGTGTCAGATCACCTCCCACAACCAGGGGCAGTTCTGTGGCTTTCCTCATAATTCTCAAAGAGGATATAAAGTCAACTGAGCGCCTGGTTCCAAGTTCAACTTAATGCCCTTAGTTTAACTGAGGGTAGTACTGAATGTATGCTACATCAGTGGAATATTTCACTGTTCCTCATTTCCCAGACTCGCACATAGAATCATAGAATTGTATGTCACAGAAACAAACCCTTTCAGCCCACCCCTTCCATGCTGACCGCAGTACATATTTACGCCGATCCCATTTGCCTGCATTAGGATATTTCCCTCTATACATTTCTTATGTAACTGCTTGCCGTATTGCCTTTGTTATAATTGTGTCTGCCTCTACTTCCTCCACCGACAGTTCATTCTAGATAACCATCACCCTCACTGTGAACATGACCTTTAAATTTCACGCCTCTTAGTTTAAACTTCTATTTTTAAATTCCCCCGCCATGAGAAAAAGATTCTATCTATCGTATCAATATCACTCATGGCTTTGTAAATCTCTATAAGGTCACCCCTCAGTCCTTTACATGACAGTGAGAATAAACCCTGCCTATTCAGTCTCATTTAATAACAATATTCCTCTATTCCAGACAACACCTCCAGTTTAAATTCCAGTTGGAATATTTTGGAGGACCAAGTAACCAAGAACCAAGAACATCCATGGGAATCTCTACTACTATGGCCCGGTTTGGCGACCAGAACTGTACACAATACACAAAATGTGGTCTAACCAATGTATTGTGCAACTGCGACATGACATCCCAATTCTTATGCTCAATGCCTATGAAGTCAAGCATACCAAATGCCATCTTCACTCCTCTGTCCACGTGTGTTGCCATTTTCAGTGAGTTATGGATTTGCACCAAGGTCCATCTTCTGGCATTTTCAACCATTGGTGGTATCGGAGCAACATATTATATTGACATGGTGAGAGGGGAAATATTTAATAGGAACATGAAGGGCAAAGTTTTCACACAAAGGGTGGTGGGTATATGGAACAAGCTGCCAGAGAAGGTAGATGAGGCAGGTACTATAACAAAATTGAAACAACATTTGGACATGTACTTGGATACGAAAGGTTTAGAGGGATATGGCCAACACAGGTGGATCAAGTGTAGATGGGGCATCATGGTTAGTATTGGCAAGTTGGCACGAAGGGCCTCTTTCTGGTATGACCCCATGACACTAATGGGTATTACTGCACTTTAAATCACTTTTCTTTATAGATGTTACGCAGTAGTGTAATACATTTTCCAAAAGAACTGTTGAAATGTAATAGAGCATGAGAAATAAGACTAGAGTTTAAAGGAAGCTTGGGAAACAAAACTTGACGAGTTCAAAGGGCACTTGGGAAACAAGTGCCCAACCAACGAGATTTCCAAACAGTCAGATAGCAGATTATCAGAGTATTACTGCATTTTGCAAATAAATTCATTAATTCAAATTAAACCTCAACAACATTCTAACTAATTAACAGGAAAGCAACAACTCCATGATCTGATAGCCAGCAAAGCAAGATCTGCAAAGAGGTGTGACAAAGAAAGTGGACACATCATTTTTATTCAGATTCTGCAATGGTCTGTAAAAATGAAAAACATGCAAAATTAACCCTCCTACTTAATAATGAAGGGAGAGAGAAAACAGGAAACTAAACAGGCCATATACCGTAGCCTGATGTTACCAATAGGGAAGAGCTAGAATATTTTACTATAAAAGAAGTAAATTATATATTTTGATAGAAAGAATTCTAATGTGAAATATTTTTGAAAAGGTGAAAGGCTAATAAACATTAGTAGCCAGCAGAACATACTTAACTACAAATCACATGTTTATAGGTAGGTACAACAACCAATTGGCAGATTTCACCACAGAGAGAACATGGAAGCTAATGATTTGAGGGAACAGAACAATGATATCTAGAGTATATCAACAATGCAATGGAGGAAGTATTGGACATCTTAAAAGTCTTAAGATGGATAAATCCCTGTGGCCTGAATTGGTGCATCCTCAGATGTTGCAGAAAGCAAGGAAGGAGATTGCTGTGGCTATAGGAGAGTTTTTTTGTATCTTTGTTAGCCACGAGTGAGAATGGATTGGAGAATACCAATGGTGTGGCTTTGTTGAAGAAGGGGAGCAGGGAAATGCCAGGGAACTACAGGCCGTGAGCCTTACATCAATGATGGGAACGTTCATGGGAGGATTATGAAAGCCACGGTTGTTTGCATTTGCATAGGCAAAGACTGATGAGACAGTCAGCGAGCTTTGTGTATGGGAACTAATTTCTCACAAATGTGATTGAGTTTTTTGAAGAGGTGACCAAGAGGATTGATGACAGCAGGGTGGTAGACATTGTCTACATGGTCATTACCAAAGCTTTTCTTAAGGTCTCACTGGGTAGGCTGGACCAAAAAGCTAGAAGATATTAGACCAATATGAGTAGGCAAATTGGATACAAAGTTGTTTTAGTGGCAGATAACAGAGGGTGGGTGTAGAGATCAGATTGGAGGCCTGTAACCAGGAGTGCACCACAGGGATAGGTGCTGAGTCCTCTGTTATTTGTTAATATAAATGTTTTGGATGAGAATGTCGCCCCATAACTTCACAGCAAAATTGGTGGTATAACGAACAGTGGAGAAACTTGTTTAAAGTTACACAAAATATAGATCAACTGGAAAAGTGAGCAAGGGAATAGCAAACAGAATTTAACAGATGGAAACGACATTGTTTCATGAAAATAGCAACATGTGTAGGGAGGGTGGTAAAGAAGGTATATGGCATGCTTATCATCATTGGCCAAACAATGAGTATAATAGATGGACATAAATGTTGGAGTAACTCAGCGGGACAGATAGCATCGGTAGAGTGAATGGAGAGAAGGAATGTTACAATTGCCTGGTCGTCAAGTTGCAATTGTACGTAACAGTGGTTAGGCTGCACTTGGGAGTAATGCATGCAGTTCTGATTCCCACAGATGAGAAAGATGTGATAAGCTAAAGAGGGTGCCAAAAAAAAATCACAAGCATGTTGCCTAGAGGAAGGGCTTCAATTAAAGAAAATATTAGATTGGCTGACTGTTTTCCCTGGAGTGTAGGAAGATGAGAGAGCCAATTTAAACAGAAAAAAAAAGCATGACAGGATAGATCCCAAGAACCTGGAGAGACAAGAATATGCAGATGCTGGAATCTTGAGTAAAAACACCAAGTGCTGGAGGAACACAGGGGTCAAGCAGTATCGGTGGAGTGAATGGACAATGTTTCTAGTCCAAATCCTTCTGTGTTCTGACCGGAAACATTGTCTGTCCATTCCCTCCACAGAAGCTCCCTGACCCATTGAATTCCTCCAGCATTTTGTGATTTTACTTCGGAGTCACGTGAGTGACTACGTGAAGAACCTGTCAGTCGTGCAAGCGCGTCATTACGTCTAACGCATGGTGCTCTGACTGGCTGGTGGCGCGTCGCCCCACCAGCAGTAGGTTTAAAAGGCCTCCACGTAAGTCTCGAACTTAGTCTGCGGGCGTTTTTCTTCTTCTGTTTTACAGCTAGAAGTCATGGAAAAGGTGAAGTCTCGACGGGCTGCAGGGAGAACCGTTTCCAAAGACTGTGGCAGTGCGGTCAGCGGGCGGCAGTCCGTTTCACCGTCGAGGTCGCTGACTCCACAGCCAGCGACCCCGGGCTCGGTGCTCATGGACAGCACTGTGGCTACCCCGTGGGTTGGGAAGGCCAAGTGCAAGTCTAACAGGCTAGTGGACTCTGATGGGTGTGTTCGTCTCCCTGAGCGGGAAGCGTCGGCAGACGCCTTTCCCGCATGGAGCATCTTCTGGATGCATGTATGCTCCCATCCTCTGACGGTTGTATGTGTCCCCGTCAGAGGATGGGAGCATAGACCATCAGTCATGGGCGGAGGACCGCTCGGTGTGGAAGTGCCAACTATGGTCACTAAATTTGCTATGCCGTCGCTGGTTGGGGAGCCTCTGGAAGAAGAGCTCGCAGCCAGCATTAACTATCTGGCTTCCCATCAGCTGCAGGAGCAAGTTATGATGGAGACAGCCATAAGGTACCATGCTCCTAGCAACTGTCTTGCCCTGAAGGTACCCATGGTCAATAGTTCCATCTGGAGTTATATCGGCGGCGACTTAAAGACCCAAGAGGTCAAACTGCAGAGAATCCTAAACCTGCTGGCGTTGGGGCTGACAGCATTTGCCAGGTTGGTAGACGGCTGCGCATTATCGGAGGCTCAAAGGGACGCAATGGCATTGTTGTGCAATGCACAGTTCGAAATTAACTGTTTTCGTAAATGCCATTCGTCCTGTTCTCAACCCCAGGTTTGCAGGGTTGTGTAAGTCCAGTAATGTGCAGCCGCCCAATTTGCTGTTTGGAGAAGACCTGTCCAGGCAGGTGAAGGATTTGGATGATGAGTCAAAGGCTGTGGGGCTACTGTGGGCTCCACTACCTAACAGACAGTCGTCGTTCCGACGTCAGCACCCCTACGCCTCGACCAGCGGAAGACCTACTGAGGAGACCCTCAACTCCCCAAACATCGGTAAAGGAAATAAACGTCCAGAATCCGCCGACCAATGCGGAGGTAAGTGGGTCTGGGTCTCAATGTAACATACTGGGTGAGGGTCCATTGCATGTTGGTGGTAGGTTACGTTTCTTTCTGCATGAGTGGCGGTGGTTAACTTCTGACTTGTTCATACTGAACAGTATAGAGGGTTCAAAATTGAATCTGCGGGCTCTCTCCCACCCACGCGGCATGCTCCAAACCGTACCTTTACTCGTTCAAAGTGGGATGATTTGGAAGTTCAGGCTGAAATTGATAAGTTATGTGCTAAAAGAGTGATTGAAAAAAAGTCATGAACCTCATGAATTCGTATCCAATATTTTCCCTAGGGATAAAAAGGATGGGGGGTGTTGCATTATTTTGGACTTAACCCAACTTAATACCTTTGTGCAGTACAAACATTTCAAAATGGAAAGTTTAATAACAGCAAAACAGCTAATTTCCAGGGGATGTTCTATGGCATGCATTGATCTTAAAGATGCTTATTATTCTGTACCTGCTCACAAGGATCACATAAGTTTAAATGGATGGGGCAGCTATGGCAGTTTAAAGCATTGCCGAATGGGTTAACCTCAGCTCCCACGTTATTCACTAAAATATTTAAACCTGTGCTGGCTCTTTTAAGAGAACAGAAACACATAGTAATGGCTTATTTGGACAGTATCCTCATCATAGGGAAAACTATGGAATTGGCTATGTTTGTGGTTTCAGCCACCAAATTCTTGTTTGAACAGTTGGGGTTCCTAATTCACCCAGAAAAATCCAGGTTGACTCCAATTTGGGATTTACTATTAATTCCAATCACCTGTTGGTCACTTTGCCTGAGGGCAAGAGATTGAAGTTGATAGAAGCCTGCAATCATCTTATCACACAGCAGCTGCCTTCAATTCGACAAGTAGCAAGCTTAATTGGGAAATTGGTGGCTACATTTCCAGCTGCCAAATATGGGCCTTTGCACTATCAGCAATTAAAAAGAGCAAAGGTGCAGGCACTCAAACATAATTTAGGCCACTTTGACAGAATGCTGCAATTACCGGCCGAAGCCATTGATGAGCTACAATGGTGGATAGCCAATATTGGCCATTGTCTGGCAATATTTCAATTGAAAGCCCTGCAATTGTTTTACAGACTGATGCAAGTTCTCTGGGGTTGGGCGCCACTGACACCGTCACAAGCTGCAGTGGTAAGTGGAATATGCATGAGATATATTTTCTACAGCTGCATGGTGTTAACTATTTGGAGTTGCTCGCAGCCCTGTATGGTTTGAAAGCTTATTGTGCACACATGCACCATGTGCATTTTCAAATACAGATAGATAACACCACAGCAATGACATACATAAATCACATGGGTGGTATCAAGTCAGTATCCTGTGATAAATTGGCATGTCTCATTTGGAAATGGTGTATTGTTTGGCATATTTGGGTTTCAGGTATCTACCTCCCAGGTAGATTCAACACGGTGGTGGACACCAGGTCACGTAAATTCAATGACAACACAGAATGGGTGTTGAATCATAGAGTGTTTAAAGATATTATTATTTCTAGGTATGGAACACAGGATATGGATTTGTTTGCTTCAAGGCTAAACCATCAATTACCCAAGTATGTTGCAAGGGAACCAGACTCAGGGGCAGTAGATGTATTTTCGTTACATTGGGGTGCAATGTTTTTTCTATGCATTTCCCCCATTTTGCCTTGTCAGTCGCTGTCTGCAAAATATTCAGCAGGACTCTGCCTCTGGTAGTCCCTGACTGGCCGACTCAGCCCTGATATCCTCTGGTTCTGAGCAGGGTTGTAGAACCTGTGTGGAAGGTTCCTAAAGGCAGGACGTTGTTAACAAACCCGGTGTCTGGTGAAGTACATCCTCTGCATGATCGGCTCAATTTATTGATTTGCAGGTTTTAAGAAGACCGTTCCTTGGACTGGGACTAGCTGATCTCACGGTGGATGTGCTAACTACGGCGTGGAGAGGCAGTACTCAGAAACAATATGCTTCATATATTAGGAAATGGGAAGTGTTCTGTGCACAGGCTGACATTTTTTATGAGGCAGTACAGATTTCTAATGTTCTGGAGTTCCTCTTGAAATTGTACCATGATGACAAATTAAGCTACAGTGCTCTCAATAGTGCCAGATATGTGCTGTCGTCGTACCTGCTGCCACTTTCAGAACACCAATCAGTGGGGTTTCACCCTCTAGTGTCTAGATTCATGAGGAGAGTCTTCATTTTAAATCCTCCTAGGCCCAGATATTCAGAAATTTGGGATGTGGGGGTGGTGTTAACTTTACTCCGGTCATGGTCTCCGCCAACTTCCCTGTCTCTACTCCAACTCACGCATAAGGTGGCTATGCTGATGGCATTAGTTTCAGCACAGAGAGTCCAGTCCTTGCATAAGCTTCGTTTAGACAGGATGCTCACCTCTGCTGGTAGTTTCACCTTCTTTGTGTATGAACCTATAAAACAGAGTAGACCAGGTACCTCGGGATTGGAGTTACAGTTCATGGCATATCCTTTGGATCCCAATTTGTGTGTAGTTGCTCACCTCCGGCAGTACATTACCCTCACCAAGGGGCTTCAGGGGTCTGAGTTAGCATTATTGATTAGCCACAGGAAACCACATAAGCAAGTCTCAACTCAGACTATTTCCAGTTGGTTAAAGCAAGTTTTAATAAAGGCTGGGATTAATACTAAAATGTTTAAATCTCATTCCACCAGGTCTGCAGCTACGTCGGCGGCGAGGGCCATGGACGTCCCGCTGGATCAGATTTTGTCGGCTGCAGGGTGGTCCTCAGCACGCATGTTTCAAACGTTTTATAATAAGCCAGGGTTCCAGCAACTATGTTACAGAGAAAGGTTGAACGTTAGGTCTTTATTCTTTGGAGCGCAGAAGGTTAAGGGGGGACTTGATTGAGGTGTTTAAAATGATGAAAGGGATAGACAGAGTTGACGTGTATACGTTTTTCCCATTGCGGGTAGGGAAGATTCAAACAAGAGGGCATGACATGAGAATTAAGGGACAGAAGTTTCGGGGTAACGTGAGGGGGAACCTCTTTACTCAGAGAGGGTGGTGGCTGTGTGGAATCAGCTTCCAGCAGAAGTGGTGGAGGCAGGATCGATTTTAACATTTAAGAGTAAAGTGGATAGGTATATGGACGTGAAGGGAATGGAGGGGTATGGTCTGAGTGCAGGTAGATGGAACTAGGGGAAAACAAATGGCCGGCACGGACTGGAAGGGCCGAGAGGGTCTGTTTCCGTGCTGTAATTGTTATATGGTAATAAGCCTTTAGCCGGAACGAGCTGTGTTTGCTAACTCAGTTTTAAGTTTGCGTTAATGTCCTCTCGGGTAGAAAGGGAACTGTTGTTGGTTTTGTTATCGTTAACTGCACATTAAATTCAATTTGTTCATTATGTCATGTCTCTACAGTTTTGTCCACTCTTCTTGGTCAACTATACAGTGTGTGACGCATGGATTCGTTCCACGGCATGGAGTCACAGATCTTTAAAATCTTCACGTAGTCACCCACATGACTCCGAAGTAAAATAGTAAGATTAAATGAGAACTTACCAGTTTGAAGTTTGATCTTTATTTTATGAGGAGTTACGATGAGGGATTTCGTGCCCTTTGCTCCCAAACCCCTCCTCATAAAACCAGCTGGTAGTTCTAGTTTCTTCAATCTTACTATTCTCAGGTCAATGTTCCTGTCCATGACTCCACACCGCTGCTTTGAAGGTTGACGCGGCTGACGGGTTCTTCAAGTAATCCCTCATCGTAACTCCTCATAAAATAAAGATCAAACGTCAAACTGGTAAGTTCTCGTTTAATCTTACTATTAGATCTGAGAAACTTGTATCACTTAGAGACTTGGATAGTCTTGGCATTAGAAGGCAAGAATTCAGGATTGAAAGGAATAAAAATGTATTCATTTAGAGGATTGTTAATCTATAACTTTCTTGGATGTCTATCATATTGGTATATGGGTACAGGTCTTTAGGAAATGGATTGGAAAGACATACACATGCAGTTATTTATGGTCTTAATAAATGGTAGTTTCGATTTAGGTTTATTATTGTCACGTGTGAAAGGTTTTGTTTCGCATGCTAACCAAATAGATCAGAAATACCATACAATGGATACAATCAGTTCAAACTCAAGTACAGTAGATAAAGCAAAGAGGAAGATACAGAGTGCAGAATATACCTCTCAGCATCGTAGTGCATTGTGGCATAAATGTTCCTAAGACAAAGTTCAATGGCTTCAATGGGGTATGGGTGAATCGAATGGAAGGACCATTCAGAAGACTGATAATAGAGGGGAAGAAACTGTTCTTGAATCTGGTGGTGTGCACTTACAAGCTTCTGTACCTTTTGCCAGACAGTGCAGGGAGAAGAAGGAATGACTGATGTGCTCAAGTCTTTGATTATGTTGGCTGTGTTTTCAAGGCAGCATTAAATGTAGATGGAGTCAATAGTGGGAGTCTGGTTTGTGTGATTGACTGGGTTACATCTACGACTCTGCAATTTCTTGCGGTCTTGGGCAGAGCTACAAAGCAAGCTGAAAACCAAGCCAAGCTGTGATGCAACATGACAGTATAGGGGATGTCCCACTTGGGCGACCTAATCATCGAGTTAAGAAGAGTGTCTTCGACCTTCAAGCTCGGGGGCACTCGCCTGGAAAGCCTTGAGCTGGATCGACCGTCCGCGTTGAAACCGCGAGCTGGATCGACCACACACACACACACACATCGCAAAAGCGGGGGCCAGGGAAAGCGCTGTCTGAAATTCACACCCGCAATGAAGAGGAAGGTAAAATAGCTGCACAGTAACGGTAAGTCCGTGGGAGGGGGGGGAAAGAGGAAGATAGAAGGAGAGAGAATGGGGGAGAAGAAGTAGTGGAGACACTTTTAAGAAGTATAATAAAGTTTAGCGGGTATTTTACATTACTGGTCGGTTGTCCTTGGTCCTGAAAACTCCAATGAGCCAATCAAAATGCCCGGTCAGCGAAGGAGATTGCCTACGGCTGCCCTCGACTGCCTGTAACTAAATAACGACCCCACTCAACTGCACTACGAGTTCAAAAGAACCATGCCGACCAAATTTTACTCGTGGAAAATGTTTCAACATGCTGAAAAAATTTCCGCGCTCTAGCTGAGGCCACGAATATTCGGGAACTTCCCTCGAGCAAGTAGAAGAATTCCAGTGACCTCATAGGACCTCCTAGGACCACGTGTCAACCATGCTGCGAGTTTGAAGGTCGAAGACACTCTTATAAACTCGCAGATTAGGTCGCCCAAGTGGGACAGCCCCTTATCTTTCTATGGAGGAAATTTGATAAAATGCTGGATTAGACCATGGATTCTATCTTGTGTGTTTTGATGCATCTCAATTTTAACAAGGAGAAGAACAGTTTAGGGCCATCAGAGTTCTTCAAATTTCTTGAATGAGCAAGAGTCAATATTTCACTTACTTACTCATTGTAGATGCAAAGGTAAATGCAGAATACTTGCACAATATTCCAACTTTAGGTTTTCCGTAAACACATTTATTTCTCTGCAAAATTGCCTTAATCAAGACAGTTACTGATTCAGCAGATTCACTACTCATATTAACTGAAATTGTCTGGCAACAAAGATTTAAAAAAATTACACTTGAGCACAAAGATCAAACTCTGGGTCAGGGCCTACAAAGCAACCAATCCAAACAAGATAAAGAGCAAAGCTCACATTTTCAAGGGGAAGGTCTACAAAAACACAAGGACAGAAAGGTTCTGTTAACATCTATATAATCATTAACACTTGCACAATGATACCAAAGCTCAAATGATACAAATCATTTTAGACTGTCCACCCAAACATATTGTTGGTTTCTGATGATCAAGATGCAGGGCTGTCTGAAGACTAACTAAGAAGCAATCACACGGTCTTGGGACACAACCCAAGGCAATTTCTCTAAAGAGCTGTAAAAACCAGACTGAAGAAAGCCTGAGCTTTCTACTCCCAAAGTGTCAATGTAAGTGCAAAATCAGTTCAAAGATCCTGTGCAGTGAAGTCAGTGGGTGAGTTTTTGGTCCAAAATCTATCTGCTAATCAGGTGATGCATAGGATGCAAAATTCTTCAATATTGTTTGCTTCACTTTCTGCTGTAGGTAAACATTATTTCTGAGGTAAAGTGTACAGACTGCCTCTCCAGTCTTACCCAAGTTGTTCCTCTTGATGTGGTCCTCAGCTTTCAGAGTAACACGTACTAAGTTTGCAGGGTCAAATTTAGCTTCCAATTGTCTCTCGCTTTCATTTTCCACCTCATTCCCAATCTGACCTGTCTGCTGCGGCCTTTTGCTCTGTCATGATGAGGCTCGAAGAATGCACCTCATCTTCTGCCCGGGCATGTGCAGCTTTCCAGATTCAATGACAAACTAAACAATTTCTTGGTTTTCCTGTTTGGATCAGTACTCACCAGTTCTGCTGTAAGTCATTCATTTCTAATGTTGGCTTGAGTTTTCTCCCTTTAATAGCATGGCCTGAACCTTCTGGGCGTTTCCTTCAGCTTTACATTTCAAGGCTATTTGCTCCTTTGTTTGTGTTATTTTTATCCCAGTAATCCTCATTAATCTATCAACCAGGTAATTTCATCAGCACCTTATCACAATGTGGTCTCACCCTATCAGCAATAATCTTTTTATCTCTTCCATCACACCCAACATTCTGCAATTTAAAAGTAACTTGTTTATTCTCTTTCCTAGTTATTCTGTTTCTCTTTCCACAAATGTCACCCGGTCTGATGAGTGTTTCCATTATTCTTTTTCAGATTTCTACCATCCGCAGTATTCCTAATTTTCAGCAAATTTAGTAGCCAATTCAACCATCACAGATAAGATACATGGATCTGAAGCTTTGTGGATTTCCTTATTTGATGCTCTGGCAAGTCATATTGCTGTCGAGGCTGAGTACTAGCGGAGACTCAGAGGCCAAGCTGCTCACTATAACAACATTCAGTCATTATTCTATAAATGCTTTCTTGCACAAGGAATAAACTTGAGAGAGCAATCATTTTATAATAAATGCTATATCAAGCTGCTTTACAGTATGCAGAATTAAGCAATACCAATTCCAAACTACAATGCAAACATACCAACGACTAGGACCATGCTCTTTGGAACCCTCCCAGCCATCCCGATGGAATAGAGTAAAGATTGAGTCATCACCTTATTTCTGATAATCATCCAGAGAAGCTTGAGGCAGAGTATGCATTGACTATTCCACTATGTGGTGCAGGCATTCCAAACTGAGTCTGCACTCTCCAGACAAACTGCAGACAACCCAGTGTCCCTTGTCAGGAAATCTGTGAATAAACACCCTGGTTTCTTTCACCCTCTACAGTGCAAGGGCACTGAGGCTAATTGCAAGAGTCCTGATCTCAGTCTTGGCAGAGTTGAACGGTGAAAAGTGGCCAGGACCTCCAGTAATATATACCACGTGTTTCATGTCCTTATTCAATGCCTGGGGCATTGCACGATACATCCTCATCTACATGTATTTATCTTCCTGATCTGACTCAGGGACTGGATTCACTGATATCAGGTGCACATGGCCACAATTTTCTATACGGTGTGTTTGAAAGCAGTTCAATGAACTATTACAAAGTCACCGAGAGGTCCACAATAGACAGCAGCATAAAACCAATTGTCACGTGCACAGCCAAGGTCACTAAAATAATACACAAACAGGCTACAAAGATAGTGACACGACGTTAAATGATGCTCAACTTCATCTGTTTGTGTGAGAAAAGAAATGTCATTGTAAATAAATTTTGGAGATACACACTGTAATCATTCCATTTGTACCCACTTCATCATTTTGGTGTGTGGGGACAATTTCAGAACTTTCTTTATCAGCTTTCTTTTTCAAATTGCTGAACAGACTGAGCAGCTACAAAGAGGAGGCTAGGGAATAGATGTCTCTCTCAAATCAGCAATCCAATCCAATGCCTTGCACCTCAAACAAGCTATGAAGTAACTTCCTTATTCATTCTGTGTAGTTGTGCATTAAGGTTGAAAAGGGAGAGCCAAGTCTCATCCTGCACAGTAGAACAGAGCTTGTCCAAGACTCTGCTCTGAGGCTTCTCCCTTTTACAAATACCATTATGGCGATTCAGATTGATCCTCTTTTGACTCGTCATCCCTGGTCTCCTTGTTTGCTTCAAGATCAAAATTCTGGTGGAGAGAGGAACAAGACAGCATAAGCCCAGTTATAGATCACATGCTAAGCACACATCCATCCTCCTCCTCAGTGCTGCTCAAGTCACAGAATCACATCCCACCACTGCACGATCTCCTCATAGTCCTTCATCAATCTATACTGATCTCACTGCTCCAGCATTTCACCATAACCATGTACTAGCAGCAAATCAATCCTCATCCTCCAGACCCTTGTTTCAAACCTCAACCGATCCCACTGTGCTACTTGATTCCTACAGTCATAATTCAATCCAAGATAATTTCATCAATCTGCTCCCTCACCATGGCCTTGAATCCATGCCAAACTCATTCCACTGAGCAACATTTTGACCAACGACAATGGAGAAATGGAAATATAATGAAGATATATTTCCAAGTCAGGATGGTGCATGGCTGGAAGGAAACGTGGAGATGGTGGTGGTTCAATACATCTGAATGATAGTGATCATGGGGTGGAGATGTACCATTATTGATGCTTCTAATTACTACAGTGTGATAGATTTAGCAGAAGGAACCCTTGTCTGCAGCCAAGGTGTGAAGTTAAACCATGAACAATGTGAAGAAAAGTCATGGAAAGCAGAGCCTGGTGATTATTAGCAGAAGCTCTTCTTGTTGGCATTTATTGACTACTGGACCAGTTGGGGAAGAATGCCAAAAATGAATGAAATTGAAGGCCACAGAAAAAGAAATCCAGGACCACTAGCATGGAATAAAACTGGAATGCTTAGAGAAGGGAAGAAAAGGAATGGAACTGTGGGATATTAGAAAAGGACAAATAAATTCCAGGATAACAGGAAGAGAAGGAATGGAATCCTGGTCGATTGAATCAGAGGAAAATAAATCTGGTCCACTAAAGCATAAGGAACAAGTTCCTGGGAGGCTGGAACAGAGGGAACGAGTTCCAGGGTGATTTGAATAGTGGAAATGAGTTCCTCTGAGACTGAAACAGTGGAAACGAGTTCCTGGGAGACTGGATACAAATTCCTTGGAGATTAAGGAGATGCTAAGTTTGAAGTACTGCAAGCACAATGCTGTTACAGTCAGAAGAATTGCTGCCTTAAGAGGTGGAAGGATAGAGAGGGAGGTGCTACAGTGTTGAGTGTTTCTTGCGTTTTTGCTTTTATTTCAGATTTCCAGCATCCAGAGCCTTTTGAATTTTATTGTCAGGCTTTAAGCATCTGAAGCAGTTGAAGCAAGGATAAGGCACTTAATTAATTCACTTTGATGTTCCTGGACCTGTCAATTGAAAGAAGAAAATCAGCCAGGGATCTTGCTTCAAAGATTGAGATTCTGGGAGTGTGTGTTGAAAGCTCTTTGCCCATTTACAAGGATGCATGTCACAAACATTAATGCTGACATATATGTACACTTGGATCAATCTTGGTTGAAATGCCATCCCGTGGACAATGCCCTATCAAAGAGTTGTCCATGTCCTCGCGGAGAAGCTAGCAGAAGGCAGAGTTCAGAGCCACATATGGTTTGTGCTTCAGCATTAATTGAGTTTATTTTCACAGCTAATCCCAATGCAGTGAAATGCTGGCCGCATGTCTTGGTCAGCTCACAACAGCATACCATTGCCACCTGCTGATTTAGTACCAGTACTGCAAATCATTGGTGCTGGATCAAAGTCAGGGCAAATGAAAGCCAGATGATGGAAAGCAGGAGCCAGGTCAAGCTTATTCTACTCTATTCTATGTATAACAATATAATATAAATTGCAATCTGTCAGTACCCGCAACTGGATGGCAGTTAGCTCATCTGGCAATCCTCATAAAAATGCAATTGATAACCAGTTATGAAGTGTTTCATGGGGGGCAATGCAAAGGAAATGCTGTCTAAATGCAGGAGAATAGAATGGGATCTCACCTATTGCAACCACATGGGCTGACTTACAGAGGGGCATCACTGAGATTTTTTTTAGCAACTGTTATGCCATGAAGGGGCATACAATAATTGTTATACAATAAAGAACAGAAACTTGCCAAATCAATTGTGGTTTGTAATAATGCTTACCACAGCGCTCCATTGGATAAAACCAACAAAACAATAGTCAAGCCGCTCCAAAAGGCCCAAGAATATGCATGGTCGAAGCTTTTAACTTAAGACATATTCAGAAGAGCACATCATTAATCAGATTGGTCATGGGAGTAATGAGTGACCTCAGATTGCAATTAATGAGAGATGATATGTGAGGTACATCAAGTGAATACAACACAGCTGAAACAAAGGTGATATGAGAGGGGAAATACATACTCACTTACATGCACGCACGTGTGAACACATAAATGCAAACACGCATACACATACATACATGAGCCCAGGCACACACACACTCAGGAAAAGGTCATAGAGAGGCTGTCAGCCATGGGATGGGTGAGCAAGGTATACAGCTAGGGCAGCAAGGGCTTTAAGTCAGGCAGTTTGAGGGGTCGGGGAGATGTGAGGTTGGGAGGAAGGATGGACTACGTGAAAAAGGAGACCAGGGGATTTATTGGAAAGCAATCATCAGCAGAGGGAGTGTGGGAAATTCAGCTCCAATTTATTGGTTGGGCTTCCTAACTCTGTGAAAATACTCCAATTAACAATATATGTAGCACACAATATTTCATCACAACTGTTGCAGGTGATGGAATGGAACAGTAAATAATCTCAAACTTTGACATCTATCCTATGCCTCAACAAGCTCACAATTAGATGCATTCTTGCAGTGAATTAGATTAGTGAATTGATATTTTCCTCCATCAAACACTGAAAAAAGCTAGAAGACAGTGTTCTGAAACAGTCAGAAGAGCAGCTGTAATTGTCGTTCACCATTACGCAAAGAAGGATTAATGAATTAGGGTGCAGCAAGGTTGATGATATGGGAGAGTGGAGGATATAAGAAGATGGTTGCTGCAGTGAGTAGAGCAGGAGTACTGCAAGATGGTCAGTGGATAGCAGTCATGGGGTGATGTGCAATACCAAAGATTGTGGGCCGAACGGGCTGTTCCTGTGGTGTACTGCTCTATGTTCTACGATACAGGGTAAGAGTTATTGAAATAGGAGCTTGGTAAGGTGATGGTGAGATATAGGAGGATGCTCATTACAATCGGGAGGGACAATAAAAGAAGGTGATGTAGCTGAAAGAAACACCTGCACTGGATCTTAGCCTACAAAAAGGAAAATGGGAAACCAGGGAACATGGCAAAAGCCCTTAATGCCACTCTGATTAATTTTCAAGGCTGAAAGAACCATAATACGTACACTGACAATTTCAGTCCTACTGCATCCAGTTCATCGTTTAGTAAATTAAGGCTTACCTCTAGCTCCCGCATAACTTCATCCATGAAATCACTCGAGTTCTGTTTGTATGACATTGCCAATTTTATTGTGTCACGAAAAAGCTACAGAAAGAATAAGAAAGATAATTTGTATATTTATAGTGCATTTCACAAGGATCTTTGAAGTACAATCACTGCAGAAAATGTGACAGCCATTTTGCACACATCACAATCTCGCAGACAAGAGGGAATGACCAGATTACTTTCATTTGGAAATGTGACATTGATTCAGGATAAATATTGGTCAGAACACCAGAATAATATCCTTTCTTCTCCAAGTACTGCCATGAGGTCTAACCGAGGACACACATTAAAGATGGTAGGCAGAACATTAGGTTAACATTACATCCTCAGCAATAAATTCCCTCAGTTACGTATTCAATTTCAGTTGTGGTTCTGCAATAGCATTTTTACATCTTGGGTCATAAAATTGTTGCTTTAATCACCCCACCAAGTGACTTGAGCACAATAAATCTAGACTGACACTAATTTTTCTGTTTGGTCTAGGAATTAAATGGAATCTTCAGTATAGGATCCAAATATTCTATTCCAGCTAGTCCATGTTGGTAATTATAAAGCATAGACGCCATTTCGCACAAACCTCCCCCATGCTAATGACCTGTTTCCATCCCACCACTGCATCCTTGTATTTCCTTTTCTAAAATGCATTTTTAACTTAATATGTGTACAATTTGTTCAAATACATTTAGTATATATTTTATATTTCAAGAATCAAGATTCAATTTAACTGTCACATGTACCAATTAAGGTACAGCAAAATTTGAGTTACCATACAGCCATACTAAGTAAAAAAGCAAAAATACACACAGCACATAAAATAAAGTTTAACATAAACATCCACCACAGTGGAATCAACATTCCTCACTGTGATGGAAGGCAATAAAGTTTTGCCATCTTCATCCTTTGTTCACCCGTGGTGGTCGGGGCCTTGAACCCTATGTGATGCCACTGGTGATGGTCTGAAATTCAAGCCCTCTTGTTGGAATGATCGAAACTCCAGCGTTGGAACTTCACGGCATGGAGCTCCCGAGTTCGCTGCTTCTTACCGGACCGCTGCTTCACGGTGTTAAAGTCCACAGGACCTGCGGTCGGAGCTGCAACACTGGCGATCCTTGGCAAAAGATCCGTGTGCGTGTCTGTGTGTGTCAATCACATCTTCTCAATAAAACGACGCGCTGACGGTAAACTTTTTACATATTCCGATAGAGATGTATCCCGTAGTCCAAAATTGTTTTATCTGAAAAATTCATGCATTATTTCTCGGATTATGAATCAAAATGTTCAAAAATCTGAAAAAATGTTGAAAGTAAAATCGGCTGGCTTTCACTGATGATGTGATGACATCACAATGGGTCTGGGCACGGTGTTTCATGCGCGGCGAGTGTCGTCGCTCGGTAGCTCGCTGCCCGCCCCGCTCGCTGTCAGATCATTCCGTGTGTGTGTTTGTGTGTGTGTGTGTGTGTGTGTGTCTACATGTGTTATTGTATCTTCACCAAAGCGATACAAAGTAGCGCTGCAATTTTTGCAGAACCTTGCTCAGATTTTTCCTCTCTTCGGTCTTGTCAAGTTTCCTTCAGATTTGATGTTATATTTCGAAGGTTATTCGAAAATAATGACTTCCTATGAGAGGGAGTCTCTTCTAGCAGCTTCCAGTGATTATGTCACAATGCCATCTCACAGTCCACCGGTCACAATGGGATCAATTACATAAGCTGCAGAGTCATTGTTGACAACAGTAACGGCAGCAAGACTTCACAAATTTTACCCCAAGTCCACTCCGCACAGAATTTTGGCAATGCCCCTCTCTGGCATCTCTGGGAAGGATTCCCACGGAGCGCCGGCGCCGACACAAAAATCGAGTCCATTCATTGGCTCCGGTAAGCGCCGACTGTCCCTCCCCCCCCCAACATGGGAATGATTGATTGGCGCCGACGGGTTGCGCTGGGGGACCAGGCGTCCCACGGGGGCTATGGGTGAGTGGTGGAATATTGCGTTGGGGGAACAGGTGACTGGAGGAAACTGATCGCGTTGGGGGAACAGGTGAGTGGTGGATTATTGCATTGGGGGATGGGGCACAATGGGTCCCATTTGGTCTAGTAAAATAATAAACGGAAAGCTTATTCTTCTGTACTTAGATAGTCTCTCCCCATCACCACTACTTCCCACTGCAACCCCTCTCTTGTGTGTAATGAGTGGTTACTGCAGTAATTCTTCTTGTTAATCATGCCATAGCAATTCAAATACAATATAAGGGTCATTTCTGGTGGAATAGAATCAACAAACTACAATCTTATGACAAATGATCAGAATCTTGATTAGATCACACTGGGAATACTGTGCATAAACATAATCTCCATGTTATAAAGTGGAAACCAGAGCACTGGGAAATTTGTGTAGTGGAAATGTGAGGATAATAATAATAATAATGCATTTTATTTATGGGCGCCTTTCAGAACAGTCAAGGACACCTTACAGTTAAAACAAGCAAATTACAAATATAAATACAATGAAACAAAAACAACATATCCATGAATTTGATAAGTAGTAGGGACAGCAATAATACAAAATTCATCTTTTAGACACAACATTAAAGAAGAGTTTAACATATAACATAAAACATAAAAACATCCCCCCAGAATGGTTCCCACAGTGAGGGAAGGCAACAAAGTCCAGTCCTCTTCCTCTTGTTCACCTCGTGGTCGGGGCCTATTTGAGGCCTCCGCAGTCATCACAACGGCAGCCCGATCTTACAGGCCCATTTGCCGGATGATGGAGCTCCGGCGTCGGGAGAACATTCTTCAGCGGCTTGGAGTGTCCAGAACGGCCGCTTCCTCCCTGGAGACCGCGGCTCCCAAAGTCCGCGCTGGTCGGAGCTCCAACACTGGCGATCTCGGCGAGAGATCCCAGGCTCCGCGGTGTCTGAAAGTCAGCGCCGCCCGCAGCTGGAAGCTCCGCAACCACAGCTTCGCGATGTTGGAGTCGGCGGTCTCAGCACTCCGGAGCTTACCACACGCCGACCCGGGTAAGGCATCGCCCGCTCCGCGATGGTCCTTCTGCGCTCTGCCGCCGCCGAAGCTGAGGTACTGGCCGGTTCCTGGCAGGAAACGCCATTCCAATCCCGTTGGTAGGCCGCGAGGAAGGGGCGAAGATGCGGCTCGGAGGAAAGCCGCATCTCTGAACAGGTAGGGACTGAGAAATACAGTTTCCTCCTTCCCCCCCCCCCCCACCCCCAACATAAAAAGACTAGACTAGAACTCCAAAACAAAACTTTTTAACATACTAAAAATTAAAAAAAAATGAAAGGATGGACAGCTGCAGGCTGGGCAGCCATACTCGACGGTGCCCTGATACACCTGATAGGAAGACCGATCAAAGTAGGGCTCATTTTCCTGGTAGAGAGATGCTGAGTAAGTTTGGCCATAATGTCAGAATACTCTCAGTGGACTAAATGCTTACTTCAGATTCTATTTCTTAAGAATGTAAATGAAGATAAGACTTTACCTTGTTATAAACCAGTGATCAATAAATCAGAGGAAATTAAAAATAGCCTCTTTTGCACAGGTTTTCAGAATGGGCCACAGAAAGGGAGTTAGATAGAGCTCTAGGGGGCTGGTGGAATCAAGGGATAAGGGGAGAAGGCAGGCACGGGTTATTGATTGGGGACGATCAGCCATGATCACAATGAATGGCGGTGCTGGCTCGAAGGGCCGAATGGCCTCCTCCTGCACCTATTGTCCATGTTTCTATGTTCTAATTGTTCTCTATGCATTATTTTCCTCCTATTTTCTCCTTATTTTGCATTGGTACTATTTCTGAACTTGTATCTACCAATTACTGCCAAAGTCAGTGGCTTGGAATACCACCAATAACTCTATACATCGATTCTACCTCTGAGTTCTCATAATATATCATGTCCTTTCCTTTCTATTCATATTAGGAATCCAGGATTCCTTCAATACATTTTCTCACATCGTTGCTCCTACCTTTACCACATTGGTCCCATCCGCTGCTGACACAAAATAAAAGGGCAACCCATGTTTCTTGGCAAAGTTGAAGCTTTTCTGTGTGATTTTCAGGTCAGCTGGAAGATAGCAAACAGCGTTTCATTCAGATGCGTGCTGGCGATCATTGTGCCAATGAGAAGCTCTACAAATCCTCCACTCCGACAGACGAATCTGACACAGATTCTCAAACGGACACAATATCTTAAACCCGACTCTGGAAATCATTTGCACTCCACCCAGCCGCTGCAATCCATCATTCTTGTACTCTTTCTGTGTGCCTTCATTCATCAGTCATTAGCCCATGTTTTCCTACTCCCGTTCAACCATTGAGCAATGGGGAAAATAAAACTAGAGTAATTTTGAGATGCAGCGCGGAAACAAGCCCTTCGTCCCACTGAGTCCGTACCGACCAACTATCACCCGTGGTACACTAGTTTATCCTTTACACTAGGGACAATTTACAAAAGCCAATTAACCTAAAAATCTGCACATCTTTCGGATGTGGGAGGAAACCACAGAACCCGGGAAAACCCATGCGGTCACAGCTAGACTGTATAAACTCCATACAAACAGCACCCGTAATCAGGATTGAACCAGATCTCTGGCATTGTAAGGCAGCCAGTGTGCCGCCCCAGGAGACTTCATCAAATTAAACAAACCAAAGTGCAAATAAGGAATGGAATAAGTAAATTTAGGATTGATTCTGGAAATTCCTCAGGAAAGTAAAATTTGCCTTCAATTTAAGGAAGTAGGGATAAATATCTGGAATTATTGAAGCAACAGTGGGTTAAGTGATGATATTAACTGTGAGATCTCTCCCAAAAGATAGATGCACCAAATGGACTTTCTCATCAGCATTCGATGTATGATCTCCTTTACTGGAAACTACAGCTGGAAATTACAGGTCAAAAGGATCTGGGGCTCAAGTTTGAGTGTGATTAATATATAACATTTGAACTCACCGTCTATTTTGTTTGCGACGATCACACAGGGGATCTCAGGCCGAGACTCCCTCAGTTCAGTGTACCAGTTACTCAGATTTTTGTAAGTTATCTTCCTCTGCACATCAAACACCTAATCTCAAAATTATAAAATAAATTAGTTTTCTTCTCTGGGATCATGCAGCCACAACATAAAGCTTTCTTCATTCTCGCCAATCAAACATGTTTAGAGTATTCGTACAGCAGGTTAAGATACAGCGTAAAGCACTCTCTGCACAATCCAATTACATATTCCCAAGGTGGATGTAGATAGTCCCCAGGTCATGTCAGGATTTAGTTTAGTTTAGTTTAGTTTCGAGATACAGCGCGGAAACAGGCCCTTTCGGCCGACCGGGTCTGTGCAGACCAGCAATCCTCGCACATTAACACTATCCTATACCCACTAGGGACAATTTTTACATTTACCAAGCCAATTAACCTACACACCTGAACGTCTTGGGAGGACACTGAAGATCTCGGAGAAAACCCACGCAGGTCACTGGGAGAACGTACAAACTCTGTTCAGACAGCACCCGTAGTCAGCATCGAACCCAGGTCCCGGCGCTGCATTCGCCGTAAGGCAGCAACTCTACTGCTGCGCCACCGTGCCGTTCTCGAGATCATTTTGTAATACAAACTATTATTAACACGGAAATGACCAAAAAGAGTGTGGGATTGGAGCACAGAAACAGATGTGATAGGAGAGCTAGCAGGTCTGGGAAGAGCGGTCGCCAGCCGGCCTCACTGATTCTTTGAGTGAGCAAGTGAGTCTGCTCAGCACTCCCAGCTCTGCTCAATCCAGCCTGATTGTTGTGGCTCGGGCAGAGGATGGGGAAAGAAAGCTTGCAGAAATGACCCATTCCAGCAGAAGAAGTCTGCAGCCCCTCAGCAGCTGGCAAATCTGTCGCCATCCATCTTGCCAGTCAGCCAAAAATGTAGGGAGGAACTGCAGATGCTGGTTTAAACCGAAGGCAGACACATAAAAGCTGTAGTAACTCTGTGGATCAGGCAGCATCTCTGGAGAAAGGGAATAGGTGATGTTTCAAGTCGAGACCCTTCTTCAGACTGAGAGTCAGGGGAAAGGGAAACAAGAGATATAGGACAAATGAATGGAAGATACAAAAATACAAATACAAATAGCAAAGATAATCAAGGAAAGGTGCCCATAATGGTCCATTGTTGGCTATGGGATAGGTGATAATGTTATACGGAGACTGAAACTCAACATGATGACAGTGAAACTAGTATGGACCACCCCACCCTAGTCGTCGTACTAAGCATTTTAAGAGTTTGAAGAAGGGTCTGGACCTGAAATTCCTTTACCACAGACATGCTGCCTGACCCGCTGAGTTACTCCAGCTTTTTGTGTCTGACTTATTCGTATATTGACTTAAGAATAAAGAGTAAGCCATTTAGAATGGAGACGAGGAAACACTTTTTCTCACAGAGAGTGGTGAGTCTGTGGAATTCTCTGCCTCAGAGGCAGGTTCTCTGGATGCTTTCAAGAGAGAGCTAGATAGGGCTCTTAAAAATAGCGGAGTCAGGGGATATAGGGAGAAGGCAGGAACGAGGTACTGATTGGGGATGATCAGCCATGATCACATTGAATGGCGGTGCTGGCTCGAAGGGCCGAATGGCCTACTCCTGCACCTATTGTCTATTGTATATACAAGATGTCCATAAGCCAGGAGTTCATAACACGGGGAGGACCTGTACTACAGTTAATGGAAATGGTAGAACTGTATTTGAAACTGGATAAAATGGCAGTGGAAAGATATTAATTGAAAATCAGGTGGCCTCTGAGCATAAGGCAGCTTGAATGTAACCCAATTAAACCAAGCAAACTTTTATTGGTGGCTCAATGTTTGAAGCAGGCAGTGCATGTTATACTCTATGATATCCTTAATGATCAACAGTTCCAGGGAAGATGTTTACGCTTTAATCAGGCAAACAGAACTTATTTGATGCTTGTGGGTTTGATGGATTTATCTGCATTAAACATTGCGAAAATAACAGTTACTGAAATAAGTTTTTGCATTCAAGTAAAATCTGTAATGACCCACCATGATACAGGCATGTGCCTTATGATAATAGGATGGATGCATACTCTGAAAACGCTCCTGTCCTGCTGTGTCCCAGAAATCTGTGAAAGAACATAACCATAGTTTCAACTCTTGTACTTTCAAAGTATATTTTAACATTATGAATAATAAGAGTTATAGAAAACAACATTTATTTCACCCTCCCCAAGGCTTATCTATCTGGTTTTTCACTGTAAATCTTCTCGCCCAAGTGTCTCAAACTCTTTGCTCGCCAAAATAATTCTTTGAAGCTATCGATTAATTTCTTCAAGATCCTTCAACAGGGTAGAAAAAGGGCATTTATCCCTTCAAACCTGTCTGGTATAGCTCAGTGGGAATTCCGTTAAGTCAAAGGGATTGTGTTCAAGCCAGATTCCAGAGATTTGAGAACCTATGCTGTAATTTCAGTGACTACATCATATGCCGTACAGAAATGCCATCTTCTCAGAGCAATTGAACCAAGGACACAACTGTTCTCTGTGATGAATGTAGAAAAACTCACAATACTAATTGAAGCAGTGCAGAACATTTTCAAGTTCCCTCTCTCTTTGATCAAGCTTTTACTCATTTACCTGCCTCAAATTTAATTTTTGTTTAAATAATACTATTTGGTGCCTTGAGATATTCCATTTTGTAATAATGCAACTAGTTGCTACTGTTGATTTTCCCTGGTATCCCGCCAATATTTATTTCTCAAATAACATCACTAAACAGGAGAATGGGCGGGACAGAGATAGAATGTAGTCAGAGACAGTAAGACTGGTGAGAGAACAGGGAAGTGGAGGGGATGGAGAGAGAGGGAAAGCAAGGGCTATTTGAAGTTAGAGAAGTCAATATTCGTACCGCTGGGGTGTAAGCTACCCAAGCAAAATATGAGGTGCTGTTCCTCCAATTTGCACTGGGCCTCACTCTGACAATGGAGGAGGCCCAGTACAGAAAGGTCCAATTGGGAATGGGAGGGAGAGTTAAAGTGCCGAGCAACCGGGAAATCAGGTTGGTTAATGCGAACTGAGCGGAGGTGTTCAGCGAAACGTTCGCCGAGTCTCGCCGATGTAAAGTTGACACCTGGAACAGCGGATACAGTAGATGAGGTTGGAGGAGGTGCAAGTGAACCTCTGCCTCACCTGAAAAGACTGTCAGGTCCTTCATTGTTTGGGGCATTGAATATAAGATTCAGGAATCATGTTGTAAGTTGATAAAACTTTGCTTAAGTTGCAATTGAAGTATTGTCTGTAGTTCTGGTCACTCAATTACAGGAAGGATGTGGAGGCTTTGGAGAAGATGCAGAAGAGGTTTAGCAAGATACTATCTGGATTAAAAGGTATTAGCTATGAGAAGTTGGACATATTCGGAATGTCAGAGGCGGTGGGTGATCTGAGAGAAGTATACAAAATTGTTATTTTATAGATAGGGTAGAGAGTCAGAGCTTTTCTCCCAGGGTGGAAATGTCAGAGACCAGAGAACACAATTTTAAAGACAGAAGAAGAAAATTCAAAGATGTGCAGAGCATTTTTATTACACATAGAGAGAGGTGGGTGCCTAGAATGGGCTGCCAGGGGTGGTAATGGAATCAAATACATTAGTGGTGTGTACAAATCTTTTAGATAGGCACATGATATGAAGGGAATGAAAGAACATGGACCACATGCAGGCAGAGATCAGGTTAAATGGGCAGCATATCCAGCACAGACACTGTGGGCCTGTCCCTGTGCTGTCCTGTTCTACATTGATAGGTTATCTGCTTTAGTGACAGAGGTTTTCGCTAGACTATTGGAATTCACCCTTTACTTTGTTTTTTGGTTTGTTGCAAACGATTAAGAACAAATGAAGAATGTCAACACTTACCCACTAGAACAGTCTTGTCATTGACTTTAGTGGTGTACTTGTACAGCGTCAATGCATAAGTGGACAGCTGTTGCGGACGACTGGAATACAGATTTAAGGCATAAAAAACTGAAAGAATAAAACCCTGCAATTAAATGTTACACACATCCTATTTAGTAGTACCGCTAGATAATGCGCTATCAATTGTTTTAAGTTTAAAAATAATCTTTAGTTAATTTTATGTTTTTGGAAGAAAAAGCAAAGTGTGTAAGCTGAGAGTAGACATCAATCGATAGTCTGCCCTGTGTGGTGGAGACATAGAGGTCAAGAAAGGGAACAGAGCTATCATAGATGGATCCCTCACCCACGTCTCCTCTGTGTCCCGCAGTCCTGCTCTCACTCAACCGTCCCCCCAGACGGAACAAGGATCGAGTTCCTCACCTTTCACCCCACTAGCCCCGCATCCAACATATCATTCTTTGATTTTTTGTCATCTTCAATGTGATTCCGCCACCAGGCACATCCCCATCCCTTTCTGTCTTCCACAGAGACTGCTCCCTCCACAGCTTCAGGGTTCACGTCTCTTCCCACGCAACCTAGACCCTCCCTACAGGCAAAACATAGGAACAAGAAACTATCAATGCTGGTTTACCATAGACAGACACACAATGCTGAAGTAACTCAGCGGTTCAGGTAGCGACCTTGGAGAACATTGGTAGGTGACGTTTTGGATTGGACACCTTGAAGAAGTAAGGTACTAATTGGAGGGGATTCCTCCTTCATAGGGACAAAATGTGGGCACAGACATTGCGGGCTGAAGGGCTTGTTCCGGTGCTGTACTGTTCTATGTGGTGATACAAAATGATACAATCCAGGAACTAAATCAGAGCTGATGAGCTTAGAGAAACAGGATTTCCTTCCCGTCCATGGCCAATAGAATTTTATCACATGCAGACCTTGCAAAGGATACTATCCATCCATCAGGAATCTTTCCATCAACCTGCAAATACACAACAAACAAAAAAATTAGTGATAGCTTCAAAGAACCGAGTTTCCACTCCCCATTTCACTCAGTTTATCAATGGATCAATCCCCCCCCCCCCCGAAGGACATTGCTGGTCCAAATCCGAAGAAGCATGTTTATAATTTCTAGAGCTGATTGTTGACAATGCTATGCACAATATGAAGACAGGAAATCTGCCCTAGTGTCAAAATTCACTCAGATGGAAAATTCTTAACCTGGGAACCAAACTGTCCACTCTCAGGAATGTTAAGATTCAACATATATTCTACCGGGTTTCTTCAGCCTCCTGCATTACATTCAGTTTGAACTGAGATGGAAATTGCCTTTCAAGATTGAATGCATCAAACTGATGTTGTGTCTTTTAACTTTAAAAGTGGACAGGTGGTTGGCTGTTCTTTTATCTCTTAGACGTCTAGTTCCTTCCCAGTTTCATGTCCCACTCTGCTGTTATCCCTATATATTTCTGACATTGCAAGCTTGTGTCATGAGCTGTTGTGTGACTGTGCATGAGTCAGACATCAGTCAGCAAATTTAGTTCTCCTGCTTTAATGTTGCATCACATTCTTCAATCAGGATTGCTCGGTTCAAAAATTGGAACCCCAGCTTTTTAAAATTTCTTTCCCACTTTCTTCCTATTCCAGAGTACTCTCTTCCATAATCCCATTCAGCTTGTCAACCAAATCCTATTTTCTAATATTGTTTCTTCCCAAAATTGATAAGCATTACAATTACAATACTGTTTTCTTGTCATTTGAACCTCAAATGAAATTCAAACGAAATTTGGTTTCTGTAGTCATACAACAAGAAAAGAACCAAGACACACACCAACACAATTTACACAAACATCCATCACAGTGAATCTCCTCCTCACTGTGATGGAAGGCAAAGTCTTGCCTCTCCCCTGCTCTCCATTCTTCTCCCGATGTCAAAGCCCCCGGCGATGGTAAGTCCCGCGGCCGTTAAGGCGATGTAAAGGCCCTGGTGATGTAAGGCCCATTGGTGATGTAAGGCCCTGCTCCGAGTCTTGCTGTTGGAGCCCCTGGCGGGCGCTGGCAAGTACCGCGGCCGTTAAAGCGCCGGGCGATGTAAGGCCCCACTCTGGGTCATTTTCAACCCCGCAATTTGGGCGGGTGAAGTTCCCGTTGCGGGAGCTTCAAAAAGCCACCAGGTCCTGCGGCTGGAGCCTCTGAAGCTCCGGAGTCGGGTCGCAGCTGCGCACCACCATAGCTCTCCACGCTCCAAAGCCGGCCAGCCCCACGATGGTAAGTCCGCAGGCTCCGCGACTGGAGCCCCCACACACAGAAGCTGCTGAGCCTGCCATATATCTTCACCTTAAGGTCAAATATGTTGACATCTATACTAATAGATATGTCATCTCAACAAGCACAAGAAAAAAGAAACAGTAGTTTTTGTTTATAGGGTTAGACAGAAATAATGGGAGGTTATATGGAGATATAAACCAGGTGGTCCAAATGTTTTATTTCTAAGTAGTAAATGCAAGATGGCATTGACCTGGCGTTTGTTATTAACTCCTACTTTGAATTTACGGATAAAATCTACAATGTTTATAATACCTGCACTGTGTCAGAAAGCAACAGACAAACAGCATGTTAACGTCTTAACTGTACTAACATTAATTATTTTGTGTGGCATCACTCCATTTATAACCTGCACAGTGACTGCACAGTTGGTAGATCGGCAACCTTACAGCTCTAGCAATCTGGGTTCAGTCATGACCTCCAGTGCTGTTTGTGGAGTTTGCATTTTCTCCCTGTAACTATGTGGGTTCTCTCCAGGTACTCTAGTTTTCTCCCACATTCCAAAGATTAGTGGCTTGGTCGGTTCATCAGCCACTCTAACTGCCCCTTGTGTGTACGTAACTGGTGGAGTCTGGTTGCAGTTGATGGGAATGCGAGAAGAATAAAATGGAATTAGTGTAAATGGGTGCTTGATGGTTGGCGCGGACCTGGTGAGTTAAAGGGCCTGTTTCCAAGCCGTATGACCCCATCCACCCCTAAACTGTAATTAAGTAGTTGGTTGGTTTTCCCCTTTGTTCAACTGTTACAATTCATCTGTGTAAGCGATCCTATAATGATATTGAGTAGGAAATTCCATAATTTAGGCCTGGCAGCTCCCGAGGTTAATATTCAAATCAGAAGAGAACTTGCAAATGGTAGTATTCTTGTTTGCCTGTTCCCCTTTCATTCTGGATGATAGAGGTTACAAGGAGGTCATTCAGAAAAGGTACAACACCCCAAATCAGCTTCACTTAACAATCTCTGGAAAAGGATGGAGAAAATATCTACGGTAGACAGAAATGTTGGAGAAACTCAGCGGGTGAGGTGGCATCTATGGAGCGAAGGAAATAGGCAACGTTTCGGGTCAAGACCTTTTTTCAGACTGACATGAGGGTGGGGGGGGGCGGGAAGAAGAAAGGAAGAGGCGGAGACAGTGGGCTGAGGGCGAGCTGAGAAGGGGAGGAGAAAGCAGGGACTACCTGAAATTAGAGAAGTCAATATTCATACCGCTGGGGTGTAAACTGCCCAAGCAAAATATGAGGCGCTGCTCCTCCAATTTACGGTGGTCCTCACTCTGGCAATGGAGGAGGCACAGGATAGAAAGGTCGGATTCGGAATGGGAGGGGGAGTTGAAGTGCTGAGCCACCGGGAGATCAGGTTGGTTAATGCAAACCGAGCAGAGGTGTTGGGCGAAGCGATCGCCAAGCCTACGCTTGGTCTCACCGATGTAGAGCAGCTGACACCGAGAGCTGCGGATGCAATAGATGAGGTTGGAGGAGGTGCAGGTGAACCTCTGTAGCACCTGGAAAGACTGCTTGGGTCCTTGAATGGAGTCAAGGGGGGAAGTAAAGCGACAAGTATAGCAATTCCTGCGGTTGCAAGGGAAAGTGCCAGGAGAGGGGGTGGTTTGGGTGGGAAGGGACGAATTGACCAGGGAGTTACGGAGGGAGCGGTCTCTGCGGGAAGCGGGCAGGGGAGGAGATGGGAAGATGTGGCCGGTGGTGGGATCCCGTTGGAGGTGGCGAAAATGTCGGAGGATTATCTGTTGTGTGTGACGGCTTGTAGAAGGTGAGGACACGGGGGACTCTGCCCTTGTTACGAGTGGGGGGATGGGGTGTGAGATCAGAGTTATGGGGATATAGACCCTGGTGAGACTCCTACGATCATCTATAGTAGAAGAGGGGAAATATCTACAATAGCTTCCTCTTCTGAACACAATCCAGCAGATTCTGCTGGAAGGCCAAGTGTGCACATCTGCTGAGAGCAGATTAGGCTTGACTTGACGATGTACTGCCCAAGTGAGAATCCCTTCCTTTGTAGGCCCAGATATTTCAGAAGGATAGTGGAGGGAGGCTGACACCTAATACGATATCCATCCCAGCAAATAGCTGCCCTTTTCAGAGGGGAGAGAAATGTAGTATTTTACAGTGATGAGCCACAGGTCCTTGATGCATTTCACCCAACCCCAGTGCCCAACATATTTTTACTTACTTGGATTTACCCACAGCACTGTCTCCCAAACAGATGATTTTGATGTGTTCATCCCCATCGTACTTGTCCTGGTTCAGTTCAGGTAGAGCACTGTTCTCCGCAGCCATGTTCTTTCTGATAACCACACAGACTTGAGCTTATTGTCTTGACCTTCGCCTGTTGATTCTTCCACTGATTGCTCTCTGAGCCCCTGCAGACATTACAGACTTCAGTACTCCTGCAGTCACAAGAGATCCTACTTATTTGCATACAACCATTGTCAAATCTTCCACTCTTGCAGTATTCCAGTATTTTCATCCAGTATTTTCATGCCACTGTTTTTTTTGTGAATTCACAAATCTAGTCTAGTTCTGAGCCTACTGCAAAATTATGAAAAGTATATTCTAAAAACTGATAGTACATTTGATTGCTGATCTCAAAATCTGAATTTATAGTATCCGACTTTGCAAATCTTACCCAATTCCTGACTGTTTCTGTCCCTCTGTTTTGACTCAGTTCCTTTGTGTCTGTCTCTTTAGCAGATTTTTATTTTATTCCAGGTCCAGCCCATTCACTTTCACACTGCTGATTTCAAAGGATTTCTAAATGAATTATTGTTTCCCTCAGTGTCTGTATTTGTTTTTCTCTTCTTGTATCTCCCTTCCTTTGTCCTTGTCTGTGTTCAATGGTTTACTCTTTTTGTCTGGCTATGTGGAGACTCCTATCAATATCTTCAGTCGCAGCCACAGTAGACCCTATCCCTATTGCTACTCTATGTAACCCACCATCCCAGACCTTCAGTTGCCTCCATCTCTTTATTCTGCTTTAAATATTTTTTTGATCCTGTTCTTTATCTCATGGGTATGTTTTCCTTGTATATTAGTATTTTTGAAATGTTTCTGTCTATTACTATGTTTTTTCTACATATATCTGCCCCTAAACCTGCTGTAGGTCCATTTGTCAGGCAGGCTCCATCTGTGAATCTCTCAATATTTCTTCACAACACTCTCTCAATCTTTCTCAATTGTTATAGTTATGTTTATTTCCCCATCTCACCAAATGTTCCAATCTTTCTTAGCACCTGTGATACTATACACTAAAACAAAACTCACCAGGTAAACCAGACTAGATTCCGTCTCTTTCCTTTATATATGTCTCTTGCCTGAACCCTGTTATTTCCTTTGTTTCTATCTACCCTCTCTCGCTCTCTCTCCTTGTGCCTTTCCTCTTCAGCACTTCTATCACCCTTCTGTTTTCTGAGCCCTCACTGTATCTATTTCCCTCACTTTATCCTATAACTAATTCTATTCCTATTCCTTTTATCTTTATTTCCGATCTTTCTTTTTCTTTGGTGTAGATCTATTTATCACCCCTACATTAAACTGCTCTGATATCACCTAATAACTGGATTTCCCCTCACTCACTCCCCCTCATATATTTATTACTTCTTTTTCTCTCTCAATCTGTCTATTTTTCCTATTTCTGCCTTCACTCTTCCTATCCCCTTCCACCTCCCCTATCTCTTCCTCCCTGTCTATATTACCTTTAGAACTCCTTCTCCCTCCCCTTCTGTCATTCACTATTTTGCTCTCCCCGTTTCCCCCTCCACCTCACTCAATCCTTCTCTACCCTCGTCCTTCACTCTATCCTTTTGTTTTTCTGTCCCTTGTTCTCTATATCCCTCCCCCACTCTCTCTCTATCCTCTGTCACTCATTATATTCCACCCCCATTTCTCCCTCCATCTCACTCAACCCCTCTGTGGCCCGGCCCTTCACTTTCTCAGCCCGATCTCACTCGCTCTCCTTTGCCTTCCTTCTCCTCCTCCCTCTATCCTTCCCGCCCTCCTCTATCCTCCTCTCCTTCCACTCTCTCTCTCTCTCTCTGTCCTTCTCTCCCTCTCTCCTTCCACACCTCTCCCTCTCTCCCTCCCTCTCCTGCAGCTTTCCTGCAGCTATGCAACAGACGCCAGGAAGGGCTCCATCAGGGGCTGTCCGAGCGCCGCCTGGACACTGTACCAGTATTAATCTTTTAACGGAGCGACTGAAACACATAGTAAAAATTAAGCAAATATTAGGAACAAACGATTACAATTCTGTGATGGCATCACCCCGCAGGCCCGGCGGGGCTGTCCGGGCAGCGCCTGGCCCCTCCCCGCTGCTGATTTAAAATGTAAACTCCTGCCCAGCCAGTGCAAGACCTGGTGGCCGTTGTGACACTTGCGACCGTTTTTAATATATATATATATATCTCAGCGTGTTCTCCCAGGAATTGATTTTATTAAACCACAACAAACTTGCATCTCTACACAGGGTTGCAAAAGCCTCCAGGAAATGAAGATCAATCTCCCAGTCATCGCGGCAAAAGATACACAGGCGGAAAAGATCAAGATAATGAGCTTTTTAAACGCTTTCCTTTGAACAATTTCATTTATTAGATTAAAAAATGTTACACAAGGAAAAACCTGTTTGCTTCTGTGCGGGGACGAGGCAAAATCTCCAGGTAAATGTTCAATTAGAGTTGACAACCCTGTTTCTGTAACGATGTACAACACCCCCCCAAAGGGCCTTACAACAAATAAATATATGATGTGTACTTTGTTGCACATGGCACACAGTAAATTAATGCCCAAGTTGCGGCTTTAAGTCATGCCCTATAAATTCAATGACAAATTCCATTTGGCTATCTCATTTTACTTGAGTTAAATATGATTGGAGAAGACTTCATTTTTCACTACCCAACCTTATCAATATTCATAGTATTTTCTAGATTTGAAATTTCAAGAATTTGTCGTTTTTGCTTATTTTTGCTTGCTATTCCAATTAGAGCTGTATTATTTTACATTTACCTAGCAGCAACTGTAGGACCACTGTTTAGTATGTTGTACAAAATAGTGTAGCATTGAAATGTTTCCCAAGACCAGGAATTGAACACAGAAAAATATGAGATGTTGCATTTTGGGAAGTCTACACATAGGCAGGGCATACACAGTGAATGGTAGGTCTCTGAGGAGTGTTGTAGAGCAGATGGGTCTAGGAGTGCAGGTGCATGGTTCCTTGAAGGTGGAATTGCAGGTAGAAAGGGTGGTCAAAATGCTTTTGGTACATTGGCCTTTATCTGTCAAAATATTGATTATAGAAGTTGGGAGTTTATGTTGCAGTTGCATAAGATGTTGGTGAGGCCACATCTGTGTTCAGATCTGGGCACCATTTTCTGGGAAAGATGTCAAGCTGGAAAGGGCGCAGAGAAGATTTACGAGATGTTTCCAGGACTAGAGGGTATGAGCTATAGGGAGAGGTTGAGTAGGCTTGGAGCGCAGGAGGATGAGGGGTGATCTTATAGTGGTAAAATATTTAATAGGGATCTGAAGGGTAAGTTTTTCACACAAAGGGTGGGGGGTATGGAACAAGCTGTCAGAGGAGGTAGTTGAGGCTGGGACCATCACGGCGTTTAAGAACCAGTTAGATAGATACAAGGATAGGACAGGTTTGGAAGGATATGGGCCAAGTGCAGTCAGGTGTAGCTGGGACATGTTGGCCGGTGTGGGCAAGTTAGGCCTAAGGTCCTGTGTCCACACTGTTTTCACTCTATGGTTCTTCCTCGTGGAGAAAGTTATGGGTTTCAAAGATTTTGGAGAATGGGTTAAATATTTATGTTAATAAATAGATGTGTGATATATTTCCATTTACAATCATTCATAGGCTGGATATTAAAGTTTTTCCACATATTAAAGTTAAAGTTTCCTTTATTGTCATTCAAACTTTTAGTTTCCTTTATTGTTATTGTCATTCAAACTTTTAGTTTGAATGAAATTGTGTACCTTGCAGTCATGACAGAAAATAAAATAACAGAACGCACAGTTTTACATCCACCACAGTGAGTCTACCAGGCACCTCCTCACTGTGATGGAAGGCAAAAGTCTTAAAGTCCTTATCTCTTCCTTCCTTCTCCCTCTGCGTTGAGGCGATCCAGGCTTTCAATGTTGGGCCCCCCGCCAGGTGATGGTAAGTCCCGCGGCCGAATCCGAGCTCCGCGAATGGGCCGGTTCAAACTCAGTGGCCCGGGGCGGACGAAGCTGCCACCCTCCAGTCCAGCAGACAAAACTGTTGTTGCGGGAGCTCCAGCGAATCGGTCACCAACCTGGGACCTGCGAGCTCCCGATGTTGTCGTCCACTGGGCCCGCAGCCGAAGCGTCCGAGGCTCCAGAGTCGGGCCGCAGCGCCACCACAGCCCCGAAGTCAGCCAGATTTGCGATGGCGAGTCTTGTCTCTGTCTCCAGAGCCTCAAGGTCGGTCCCAGTTGGAGGCCGGCAGCTCTGCGATTAGGCCTCAGCGCAGACGGAGATACGACAAAGAAAAGGCCACATCCCCCCCCGAAGGAAGAGACTAAAACAAGTTTACCCCACCCCCCACACATACACAACTAAAAATAAACTAAAACATATGCCCAACAAGACAAAAGAAAACAAAAAAGGAAAAGACAGGCGGACTGCAGGCGAGCCGCAGCTGCATGGTTCCAGTATATTCTGATTTTATGTCAAGATTATAAGCGAAAGGGCTGCTTTTTTCTAAACCATGTTTTTTTTCCATTCTCCATAGGGTTACTTGATAGGCCAGTAACAGTACATGCGGCCTCTACAAAAAGATGAATTACAATTGCTAGGTTATGAGAGATTTAAAATAATAAAAGCTACATTTGTGATTAGATTTACTTAAATTTTAGTTTTCTAGTGGTTGGAATGAGGACTACTGCTTTCCATAATATATATGAATGACTTTGACTTGGGTGCACAGGATATCAATTCCAAATTTGCAGATGATACAAAACTTGGTTGCCAGTGAAGAATGAGGAATACAGGCATCATCTGCAATCACTCGGTCAAGTACAAATGTCCTCCAGCTGGATCCTTTCTGTGGACGTGAAGGTGGCTGAAGAGGCTGATCCTGGGGCCACAGACCATATTGCAGTGTCCTTCCACATGGACACCTGTGCATAACATCTTTTAACATGGGGAGACTAATGCACAAACAGCCACCACATGGTCCTTGACAGACTTGGGACTAACAGCACAGCCGCCACGAGCGCTGGCGTCTCTGCCTGCTGTAGCCTTCTTCTGTCTTCTCAGCCATTATGGTGCTCCACCTGTGGGCCAGCCACCATTCTCCACCTGTTTCACCATTGAGGTCTTCCACTTGGGGCAGGTTTTGTCAGGAAACTCCATCCTGACCTGCCTGACATGGCTAACCCTGCCAGGAACACAGCTCCAGATTGTTTAGCTCTCAGGATCTTAGATAGACGCAAGCTTCTCCACCATGAAAACATGGCAACCCTCGGATAGGAGAAATATAGTAATAAAATAAATGAACACACTGGTGAAAAGGTGGTAGTTGAATATTAATATTGAATATCAATTGGTACATTTTGGGAGGAAGAATGTGAAGAGAAAATGTAAAACAGATACGAGTCTAAAAGAAGTTTAAAAAACAGATCTGGGTACATATGTGCATGGTTCATGGAATATTGGTTTATTATTGTCGTGTGCACCGAACGACAAGCCAGCTTGAGAAGGTGGCTAAAATACATACATAGGACATCATGACAAATCTTTATAACATTAATTCAATCACATTTGTCCAATTCTAAGCACTACATTTGGGAGAGATATAAACCTTTAAAGATGGTACAGGTAAATTAACTACATTTCCAAGAATAAAGAGATTTTGTTTTCTGGATAGAATGACGTTTAGGTTGTCCTCTTTCACACGGTCGAGCTGATTAAACAGGTATTTAAACCATGAAGGGGTAATAGCGTAGATAGAGAAACCATGTTGGCAGACCTGGAATACATTCCCTGAGAAAGATTTTCAGGGAGTTAAATAAGTATCTGAAAGGAAAGAATTAGCAGGGCTCAGAGTACAGAGCAGGCAAACGGGACCAGTTAGACTGTTCTTACATGTTGACTCAACAAGCAGAATCACCTCTTTCAGGGCAATAACCAGAATGCGATTCTGGAAATTCACACTATAATTCAGATAGAAGTCCGGAGACTGTACCTGTTTTTATTAATGGGTCGCTGGTCAAGATAGCTGGCAGCTTCAAATTCATGGGAATTAACAATTTGGATGACTGGTCTTGGGCCCCAGCACGTAGATGCAATCATGAAGAAGGTGCACCAACATCTTTACGTAGAGGATAGTCTGCAATGTCTCCAAATACTCTTACAAACTTTTACAGATGTGCTACAGAAATTATACTGACCGGTGGCATTATACCTGGTATAGTAATTCAACGCACAGGAACGCAAAGGCTGCAGACAATGGGCGGACTTAGCCCAGTCCATCCTTCCTTCCATCGAAAGCATCTACATGAGTTACTGCTTCAAGAAAGTGGCATCTATCATCAAGGATTCCCACCATCATGCCCTCTGCTGACTGTTGTCATTGTACAAACACCTGACACTTAACCTACACAATCCTAACCCCAGCTCAAAAACAGAACTCTGGCCCACCTTTTGCATTTCTGTGGAGGGCCAATGGGCCAATTCCTGTGCTGTACTGTTCTACTGTGGACTTGTTATTTTTCTAATTTTGTTTTTGCACTAATGTCTTGGTTTATTTTGCAGTCTTATTTCTGATAGATATTGTACATGTAGTTTATGTAATTTGTTTTTGTATGTGTGATTGAGTCTATGTGCCATGGATGCCACTACAAACAAGTTTTTCATTGTACTTTCATTTACCTCTTTGATGTGTTAAAATTTGAGCTAAAATTATTTGACAAAATAACATTATTACATGCGCCACAGCTAACCCCTACCCTGGGTAAATAATTGTGTGCATTCACCCTATCTATTCCTCTCATCATTGTATATACCTGAATAAGATCCTCAGCCTTCTATACTCCAAAAAATGTCTAAATCAGTCCAACCTCTCCCTCTAAGTGGTGGCAACATCTTTGTAAATCTTCTCAGCTCTCTTTCTAGCTTAATGACATCCTATAGCAGAGTGACCAAAATAAAGTACAGTATAACACACCATAGGGGAGAGGGAATGGCATCCATCATCTGCTATAACTGAATAAGGTATTATCATTGTACAAGTAATAGAAACAAACTGCAGTTGCTGGTTCATACACAAAAGGACACAAAGTGCTGGAATAACTCAGCAGGTCGGGTATGCAGCCGAGCTGGGGGCAGGTCAGGCATCCGGTGCTTCTAGTGGAAGCGGACAAGTGGCTGGCCGGGTGCGTTGCAGGCAGCCGTCAGTAGATCCCTTTGCTATATCTAAAATCCATTATAGAAGAAGTCCGTTAAAAAGAGGGTACTGTACTCAAATGCGGCCTCTCCAGCATCTTGTAGAACTGTAACATAATGTATCAACCTCTATTCTCAATACCCTGACTGATGAAGGCCAATGTACTAAATGCCTTATTTACTATTCTGTCTACTGTGACACCACTTTCAGGGAACTTATGTACCTGTATTCCTTGATCCCTTTGCTCTACATTCACCAGGGCCCTACCATTCACTGTGGCCTTTAACAAAATGCAATACCTTGCACTAATCTGCATTAAACTACATTAGACATTCCTCAGCCCATTTGCCCAGATGATCAAGAGCCTGTTATAATTTTTGATAATCATCTTCATTGTCCACAATACCACTTACTTTACTGTTATCAGCAAAATCATGCCTTGTACATTTTCATCCAAATCATTGATGTAAATCACAACAGCAATGGGCCTAGCACTGATCCCTGAGGGACACCACCCGTCATGGGCTTCCAGTCTGAAAACCCTTGCACCACCTTCTGCTTCCTTCCATGAAGCTAATTCTGTATCCAGTCAGCTGGCTCTCCCTGGATCCCAAATGATCTAACCATCTAGGCCAGCTTACCATGCAGAACCTTATCAAAAACCTTTCTGATCTCTCCACACTCAAACATTAACTTGTTTCTCATCATTAAAAACAGTGTTGCCATTTATTTTCCTTTTGCCAAAATATAGGACATCATTTTTCCTACATTATATAAGTGGGTACAGGCTATAAGGTGGAGTCTGCATTGCCCAATGGAAGAAGACTGTAATTGTAACTCCGGTTTCAAATCCCTAAAGTCCACCTCCTGGATTATGCTGCTGTCTTTATGCCTGTGTGCATGGTTCAATATCAAATTGTTGATAATGTTCCAATGGAACTACATATTGTTGCTATTTTATGAAAACTAAATTTGGATGAGTAGAATCTATGATATGGTAGAATATGCAGGGGCTGGATCAGGTTAAATGGAAAGGATGTTGAGGCATTTGGATTCATTAAGATGTGTCCGGTATGAGAAAAAAAAAGCACAACTGGAAAGGATGGACTTTTATTTAACAAGAGTAATACAGACTATGAGCCTGACAGCTAAATTTAACTAAAAAAGTTGATAATGACAGCAAATGCAAAGGATCCCAGAGAGTTTAGTCAGCATAATTCAACAACACAAGGTGCGGTTTGCATCTGTCCACAAGGAGAGTTATTCTCACAAATGTTCCCCAGATCTGATGCTCATTGTAACAGTCCAACTCCAGAGTAGCTAAGAAGTACCCAAAAGCAATATGACCAGCTGGTGGCATGTAGGTCAGAGACAACGGCAACAAGAAAGGATCATTTGGCAATGGGAATTTGTCACTAGGTATATCCTCCAGTTTACTGCGAACAATTGACTAGGGAATGGACAGGAGAAAGCTAATCAGGAGGGGGGAGGCCACACAATGATTGACACTAGATGTCTTGTTACATACATTTCAATTTCCTCAAATTTAGAGAGTGGTGAGTGAGCCGTATAGGTGCTCATTGTTCTACAATAAATTGAAGAACATGAAGGCATTGCTCTCCAGTAACTATATTAAGGTTTGCAAAGGAGGAACATGAAAAAAAATGGAGAAAATGGGATTAGATGAAGCTATACTGGTTAATGCGTCAATACTGGCATAGAACAATGGATGGAATGGCCATTTCCACTGAAATGGTTGCCTTGTTAATGTGATAACTGCTTCAGTTAGGGCAACCAAAGGATTCATGTTTTGATGGGAGGAAAGGTAGCATGCTTAGCAGGTACACAATAGGCATGAAATGTTTTCATTTCAGACACCAAATGTTGTGTGTCCCATGTAAAGTGAGCAATCAAATCCACTGTCAGAGAAACAAGAGACTGCAAATGCTGGATTCTGGGGCAAAAACAAATTGCTGGAGGAACTCAATGGATCAAGCAGCATTCACGGAGGCAAAGAGTTGGTCAACAATTTGAGTCCTATTGAGCTAGTTAACATTCACTTTAACAACCGCACATAATTGGCTGGGAAAAGGCCAATCTTTCCATTGCATTGACCCTGCCACCAGCCCTCGTCAATCATCTCAATGTTTGTGATCATGTCATCAGGATCAAAGGAGATCTCATCGTCGCCTTCTGAAACATTAAACAAAAATTAATGGTCAATATCAAAGATGAATGCTACCAAAAACTAGCATCTTGTTTTCTGATGGTGGGAAGGGTTAGTGGGGTTTAAGCATTAAATGTTGTGACTTGAGTAACAATTTAAAAACAAATGTTTCTCTATTTGTCCACCTAACAGAGCTGATGCTGTTTCAGTTTAACATATGGTCTGAAGAACTGCTGAAGCTAAATTCTTTCAGTAATGCAACAGATCAGGCATAAAAAATGATTTTCACGGCTTGAGGCAAGATTAATAGCCACTTCTGAATAGGGCTGTTTCGGAAGAGGTTTTCAATGCCAGATACCACCAGAGCACACCTTCATGGGACTGGAGGAGTAACAACAGGGATTTATGCTGGCCGACTTTCAGTTGACTCTGTTGGGCAGACCAGTTATTGCATGCTTGATACCAGACTCCCAAAATAGATGATGAAGGGATTGCCAGAAACAGAGAGAGAAAAATACAAGGATTTGCTCGTTGTCTTTGTAGAAGTACAATATTCCCACCGTCTCCCAAGAATCTGCAGCCCCTGACTACTCAAGAGTTGAAAAACAGGATGGTATTGAGAACTTCAAGATCTTGCAATGGGAGCAGACAAAATCCCTGCATGAGTGACAGAAGGTATGTACCACCTGACAAACTACCTACCAACCTGTACCCATTAATCTCCAGAACCTATAAAACTTAGGGTAGTTGGTCATTCTCAATTCGTAGGAACTGCTTAAGAAGAAAAACTATGGCTGGGAGTGTAATAAAAACACTGGAACTATGTTGTGGACATGTGCAGGGGTGAAATGCTGCATCCAACAGTGGTCAGTCATGTAATGTTCAGAGGAACTATGTCAGGGGCTTAGCTTTTCATATTTATCATGGACACAAATAAGTTGCATATTTAAGCCAGGTGGAACAGCAAGTTCTGCAACTGCAATTAACAAATCACATGGAACCACCAACATACTATTACTATTATTATTAAATCGTTGAAAACATTAGCGACATAGTGGTGCTGGCAAAAAAACATATTGACTAATAGGAAATACCACAGAAAATTGAACTGAGGTTATACTTGTATCCAAAACAAAATACAAACTGAAATGTTCCCACACATTAGAAGTTAAATAGTGAGAAGAAACAGAGGGATTAGGTATCCATGTATTTAAATCGCTAAAATCTAGTGGAGAGGTACAAAACTAATCAGAAAACTAATAAAATATTGGCTCCGTAATTATAATGACATTGCATACCTGAGGAAAACATGTTTCAGTTGAATAGCAGTTGGTCAGATCCTATTTGGAATACCATATTCAGGTCTGGGCACCAAACCTCAATCTGGAGTACAGTGCAGATTCACCAAAATGACACCAGGCCTTAGGGTGTTAATTATAAGAGTCTGATGCAAAACCTTGTGTACTCTCTTAATAGAGAAGACTGAAGGTTAATAGAATTTGTGGTGTTTGAAATGATAAATGAATGCAGGTCAGTCCTATAGCCCACAAACCCCATTCAGACTAGAATAAAGAGCTCAGGCTGCAATTATGTCAGTCATGATATAAAATGGCAGAGCAGACTCGAGTGGCCGTCTATATACAATAACCTTTCAATGCCTAATCAAGAATTTGTCCACCTCTGCCTTCCATTGATCTTTGAGAAAGAGTTCCAGATTTATGGACTTGCGAGTGAAAAAATATACCTAACTTCTGCCTTTAATGAGCCGCCGATTATTTTTATACAGTCGATCCTTAGTTTTAGTTTCTCCCACAAGAGGAAACATCTTCCCAAATCCATTATCAAGACTCTTCAAGATCCTATATATTTCTACCAAATTCTCTCTCGTTCTTCAAAACTCCAGCGGATGCAAGCCCAGTCTGTCCAATCATTCTTTAAGACACAACTAATCCATTCCATGAATCCATTCCCTGTATTATTTTTCTAACTCTAAACCCAAACTGCTTCCAATTCATCTACACCCTTCCTTTAATAAAGAGAGCAACACTGCACACAAGACTCCAGGGGTAATCTCATCAACGTCCTATTGAACCATTTAAATGGCCAGCAATAACCAATTGCATTTTATAAGCATTTTAGCTTTTTACAAATCATGCACTATGACATTCAGATCCCTCTATATCTCAGAATTTTGATAACACAATAATGGAATGGTAGAAGAACAGTTGGAAGCCATTTAGTTGGAAGCCATTTAGTCCTTCACTCAGTGTCAGGATTCTGCAGACTAATTCAACTGATCCAATCTTATCCCCACATCCACCAATCACACTTTTCCCTAAATTTCTATCTAAGCCTGCTGCATTGATCTTTGGCTGCACGCCTACTATTTATTTTTCTTTCAAGTACTGATTTGACTCCATTTGAAAGCTAAATTAACCAAATTGAAGGTATAAATGTGACTTTAACAATATGCCTTATTGTTCTGAAATGTTCCAGCAGAGGAAATAGGATAGAGATAAACTCAATTGAACATCTTAAACATCATAAACATCTCACTGATCATCCCTCAAACATTTATTTTCAAAGACCCATTTATGCAACTAGTTTATAACACAAAAATGGGAATCAAGAACCTGTTCTCCCACAAGACTTGGGATTCTGGGGATCATTTGAAAAGCACATGATTTAGACGGCTAGATTTTTTACTTGAGCAAAGGAGAAAAGATAGAGAAATGGAGCACTGTAATAGAATAAAAAGGTAGAACGGGTGAAGGGAGCTGCTTCAATGCTCCTCTGTAGACATGTGGCATTTGCCAGACCAGAGGGAAGGGTTTATTACTCTCACTCTGTCAGAGACGGGATAGTGGAATCCATAGAGAAGATAATTGTTCAAACATGTTTCTATTAATTCCATTTATTTTTCATTGCTGACCTACCTCCTTGGTAATCATACAAAGCTGTTGCAGTCACACCAGCATCTACAATGTCGTAAACATTGTCAACACCTATGGACAAATCAAAGAGCAAAGACTTTTAGGAATACACTAGGTTTTACCAACTCAATGTTTGACCATTTTGACCTTTCATAGAAACATAGAAAATAGGTGCAGGAGGAGGCTATTCGGCCCTTTGAGCCAGCACCACCATTCATTGTGATCATGGCTGACCATCCCCAATCAATAACCCGTGCCTGCCTTCTCCCCATATCCCTCGATTCCACTAGCCCCTAGAGCTCTATCTAACTCTCTCTTAAATCCATACAGTGATTTTCCACAAATTCACAACTCTTTGGGTGAAAACTTTTTTTCTCACCTCAGTCTTAAATGGGCTCCCCTTTATTCTAAGACTGGGGCCCCTGGTTCTGGACTCACCCAACATTGGGATCATTTTTCCTGCATCTAGCTTGTCCAGTCCTTTTATAATTTTACATGTTTCTATAAGATTCCCCCCCATCCTTCTAAACTCCAGTGAATACAAGCCTAGTCTTTTCAATCTTTCCTCATATGACAGTCCCGCCATCCCAGGGATCAATCTTGTGAACCTACGCTGCACTGCCTCAATCACAAGGATGTCCTTCCTCAAATTAGGAGACCAAAACTGTACACAATACTCCAGATGTGGTCTTACCAGAGCCCTATACAACTGCAGAAGAACCTCTTTACTCCTATACTGCAATCCTCTTGTTATGAAGGCCAAACCTTCCATTAGCTTTCTTCACTGCCTGCATTACCTGCACGCCAACTTTCAGTGACTGGTGTACAAGGACACCCAGGTCTCGCTGTACTTAACCTAACCCCATTGAGATAATAATCTGCCCCCTTGTTTTTGCTGCCAACGTGGATAACCTCACATGTATCTATATTATACTGCATCTGCCACGCATCTGCCCACTCACTCAAACTGTCCAGGTCACCCTGCAACTTCCTAACATCCTTTCATATCCACCATCTGGTCAAACTACCTACTTTCATATCTTATCCCCACTTCGACCAACCACACTTTGCCCTAAGATTTCTATCTACACCCATTCCCCATATTCATAACCACATCTTCTCTTCACATCCTCATCCTCACCTTCTCCGTGACAGCCCTCAATGCATCTTTTCCTAAATAACTGTCATCCTCATCTTTCTCCCCAAATTCCCATCTCCAACTTGCCCTCAACACCCTCAATATAATCTACTCCATTTCTCATCTATTTAATCGACTTATGTGGGCAATACATTTTACCCAACCATTTAAAAAAAATCTGCAGTAAAATCCTTTGAAAGACACAACTCACAATATATCTACATTTTCACTATTGAACCACTGTCACTTGTGACCTGCTGCCCTCCAACACTATTGTCCATGCCACCCTTATCTCTCACCTGAACCAGTAGCACAGGAACTATTATAATCTTTAGAACTGAATCATCTTATTTCGTATCACCGATACCCATCATCACCAAATAACCTTAAAGCCCATTATAGCCCAACTCAATTATCCACCGGGTGGCGCCGTCAGTGGTGGCAGCCTCGCCAACGGTCTGTCTGTCTTTTTGTCTTTTTTGTTATTTTTAGTGAGTTTTAAAAGTATGTGTTAATGTCTTCTGGTTTGTTTTATGTGGGGGGTGGCGGGGGCGGGGTCGAGGGTAACTTTTTTCAATCTCTTACCTAGCAGGAGATACGATTGTTTTCCAGATCGTATCTCCGGTCGCACTGCCACCTAACATCATGGAGCTGGAGGCCTTGCTCGAGACTGACTTTGAGCCCCACCACGGGGCCATGGACTTACCATCAGAGCCTGCGATCCCTTGCCTGGAATCGACGCTCCAACCGCGACCTGCAGATTTCAACATCGAGGAGCTCGCAGTCTCGGAGACCGATGTCAGGAAGCTCCAAAGTCGCAAGAGGTTCGACCTGCCCTGACCCGGGGTCCGATCTCCCCTATGCGGGAGCTTGATCGCCCCGACGCAGAGGGCCCAACCGTCAGCTACGGGAGCCAAGATCGTCCCGTCAACGGAAGGCTCAAGGCCCCCGACCGCAGGAGAACAAAGAAGGAAAGAGATTGAACTTATTTTTCGCCTTCCATCACAGTGAGGAATGTGGAGGAGTCACAGTGGTGAATGTTTATGTTACAATGTATTTTGTGTGTCTTGTTGCTTTTTATTGGTATGACTATATGGCAAATTAAATTCCTCATATGCGGCAAAACATACTTGGCTAATAAAGTATGATTATGATTATTATGATCACTCAAAATAAATAGGGCCCATTTCACAGCTGAAAGGGTCATATCACCAGAATTGTCTGTTTCCATTGTCATTCCTGGTATTGGTAACAATTTCTCATAGTCTCCCTGATCTTCCAATTCCTCCATGGTTACTGGTTGGTGAGAATATCCAGAAATATCTTCGTACTCATCCACATTCAGCTTCTGTAATAAAAAAAAACAAAACCATAGGCAGTCAGTGGAATTAAATGTTGCAGTCAGTTGTCTCAGATAGATTAGTGGTAGGGGCTACAATTGGACTCCAGTGGCAAGAACCAAGAGCCTTGACACAGATCTTTATATTTTCTCTAGCCACAGGCAAGGTCCCAGTGGACTGGAGAGTAGCTCCCATTGTCACTTTGTTTAAAAATAAAACTAGCGATAATGCAGGATATTATAGATGGGTGAGTGAGCCTCATATCAGTTGGAGGGAAGCTATTGGAGAGGATTCCTTAGGAAAAAAATTACTACCATTTGAAAGAGAATGGGCTATTCAGGGACAGTCAGTGGATCGTCTTACAAACTTGATTGAGTATTTTTGCAGTTGTCACAAAGGTGAACTGTGAGGGCAGAGCAGTTGATTTTAGGCTTGTTGATTATACAGTGCAATATAGATGAGACAGGGCTGCCAACATCGGGTGAGAGTTGAGAGTGATAAGTCGCAAGAGATCAAGCCCGAGAGAGCATAGCCAGTGGGGGGAGGGGGGGGGGGGGGAGAAGGGGAGAAGGATGTGGGAGGGGCGTGTGCCCCCTCCCATGGTACGGAACTTTTGGATTTTATCAGCTTGAAATTGTGCAATCTGGTGCATACTGTAGCAAGTCTTTTAACGTACACTTGAATGCAACATTCATGCTTTAAATTGGATTAGCTATGAATAAGGTTAGGCTAAATTACATTCCTAATTACATTCCACAGTAGAGCCAGGCTCTGATCAACAGGTGCAGCACATGAATGATCTTAGTATATTCATGTATGGAAATCAGATTATAATCAAGCACGTGGCTCATGTTGACCAACCTGGGTCTCACTGCACACCTGGTACTACTCCTGACCCCTGACCCTGAGAAAGCAAACTTATTTTCCGCCTTCCGTCACAGTGGTGAATGTTTATGTTACAATGTATTTTGTTTGTCTTGTTGCTTTTTATTGGTATGACTGTATGGCAAATCAAATTCCTCGTATGTTGCAAAACATACTTGGCTAATAAAGTATGATTGTGATTATGACGATCACTCAAAATAATTAGGGCCCATTTCACACCTGGCCCCTTATTCTACCTTGATCATAGCTACTTACCTGCTTAGGTTCCCAGTGCTGAACACTCCCATTGTCCCAGCTTTGACTGCACACCTAGTACTATTCCATACCTTGACTGGATGCACACTTGGCCTTGCTCCTAGCCCCTCTGCCCAAATATCAGGCCCACACATAAAGCCCCATATCTGACCCCCTGGATTCAGCCTACTATGTTCAAGTCTACAGGTGCTTGTCTAATCTTTTATGGGGCACCACGGACCAAATTTTGTATTTTGTATAACAAAATTTGCTTCATCCATTGGCTTCCTTGTTATCTAACATGCTAATTACATTGTCAAAGAAGTCATCAATTGGTTGAACACAATTTCTCACTCAGCTGTATGTATTCTGTTACCATTTCCTTCATTTTCCTAAACTGGTCATTTTTACCCCCAATAGTTTCAGTGTTTTACTGTCTTCCTCTCAGATGGGATTTTTCCAAAATGCAGTCCAATAACAATATATATTTAAGCAATAATATTCTATTTAATGTGATCTGGAGAATACATAATATTTTCTGTGGTATTCATAACACAACAATGATAAAAATATCTTTGTTTTGATTGCACCTACCAACATGCATACGTTATTACATTACAGCTAATATGTACCAAGGGCATTTTTGTTCCAATGCAGCCCATTCCCAATTACTTTTCCATGGAAGTAATTCAAATCCGTGAAGTTTAAATGGCAACAGAAAAATAAAACCTCCAGAATGGATTATATTCATTACGTAGTTGGTATCAGCACAACAACTATATCAAACTTTTAATCTTCAGACGTCCTGATTCAAGCTACAACTATAGACAAATAATAACTTCCTCACACATTCCCCCACAAGTATCTCCGTCACTCCTTTAAAAGATGCCCCTTCTTTGAACAAGCTCTTAAACATCTCATCTGAATCTGTTTCCATCTGATTACTCTCCTTGAGGATGTTCATTTATGTGTTCAATTAATTAACAATGAGATTGGGGACATTTCAATTCAACCTGTCAAAGGAATTGGAGGGGGTTTAGAAATAATCAGTGAGGTAAACAAACATAATAGTTGAGTGGCAAATGACAATAGTGCTACCTCCCCAATATTTAACTGAAGGAAAGAATGGGTTATCGGGGCTGTATATTGTGACAGACAGCCTGACACCTTGCATGTCATTTTAATATTACACTTATCCCATCCTGGATATTCCGGATTAATAAATTAAGGTTTTGTCAACTCAGGCTAATTACAAATCAATAACATTAGCCAACTCCAAAACACGAAGCACAGAGCATTGGGATCCAGACATCACGGACAACTGGCCTCAGTTCCCCGCTCACATCTGGCAGTGCTCTCCATCTGAACACCTCTCTCCTGCTGCTCGCCGGCCTCACTCATGTTAGCCGCTTCTCGCAAATCCTTAAATTCCGACTGCTGCCGGAAGCAGGACATTGCTGCGCTGGGTGACACTGTGTGGCATTCACTGCCCGGTCCGTGTCTTTCAATGTAAATTTGCATGGGGACATGCTTTGGAGGTGTGTGGCGATTGTTGGTCAAGTGAGAATAACCGAGAGAATAAGAATGCTGCTGTCTTGTCAACAGACAAGCAGTTCAGGGGCTGCGGAACGTTTTTGAAAGAGCGGGGCTGAGCGATCACTGATCACCGGCCTCAGGGGGGAGGGTGGCACAATTATTATTTTTCTTGTTGCTCGACCTCCAAAGACTGGGGGATAATACAGGCCATCCCCCAACTCAAAAGGTGGGGGGGATATATCCCCCATCCCCCCCCCCTCTCTCTCTCCCTCCTTCTCGGGGCCCACCCTCTTTCTCCCTCCCTCTCGGGGCCAACCCCCCCGCCCTCTCTCTCTCCCTCTCTCCCTCTCCCTCTCTCTTGGGGCAGACCCTTTCTCTCTCTCTCTCTCTCTCTCTCCTTTTCGGGGATGACCCTCTCTCTTTCTCTCCCTCCCTCTCGGGACGCACCCTCCTCCCTTCCGCTCGGCAGCTAATCACAGCGCTTCGTCACTGCCCCATATCTCGAATGTGAACCGCGCTGTGATTGAGCGGCCGTTGAATGGAGGGGAGGGAGGGTTTTTGGGGGGCAGTCGGTTTCCGCCACGGCTGGTCATGGTTTTGCCGCGCTCACTGTGCGCTTGTTCTGAGATTCTGGATGTCGGAGGTCCTCAGAAGAAGACAAAAATACACCTGCGGACCGGATAGTTTCTGGTTATGAAGCATGTCTCGCCAAAAAAGTGGAGGGGCTGCAGCCTCCCAGTTCCGCGGCCCATGCAGTTGGTATTGTTTTGAAATTCTCGTTGATCACAGAATTTCTCAAGACAGCATGAGAAATTCTGTGATCAGCGTGAGAGCGTGAGAATTGGGCGAAATGCGTGATTCTCACGCTCAATGCGTGAGAGTTGGCAGCCCTGGATGAGATAAAGAAACGCATGGAGAAATGGCAGATGGAGTTTAATCCAAGCATATCTGGGATATTGCACTTTGGGAGGTTGAATGAAAGAGAATGAATACAGTTAATGGCAAGACCCTTAACAGCATTGATGCACAGACGGATTTGAGGTGCAAGCCCATGCTCTCAGTAAGTTTTAACACGTAGATAGAGTGGTAAAGATGGCATATGATATGCTAGCCTTCGTGTGCATAAAGTATGAGACTCAGAAGGTCATGTTGCAGCTTTATGAGACTTTGGTAAGGACGCATTTGGAGTATTGTGTGCAGTTCTGCTTGCCGCATTAAAGGAAAAAATGTTGGAGAGGGTACACAAGAATGCTGCTTGGATTAGAGACTATTAGCTATAAGGAGAGGAGGAATAAATTGGATTGTTTTCTCTGGAGTGTCAGAGGCTGAGGGGATTCCTGACAGAAGTATATAAAAGTAAGAAAGTCACAGACAGTGTAGACAATCTTTTTCTCAAGGTAGAAATGTCAAAGATCAGAGGGTATAGGTTTAAGGTGCAAGTGCAAAGTGTAAAGGAGATGTGCAGGACGAGTGGTGGAGGCCTAGAACGTATTACCAGGGATGGTGATGGAGGCAGATATGATAGAAACATTTAAGAGGCTTTTAGGCAGGCGCATGGATATGCAGGGAAAGGAAGTGTATGGATCTTGTGCATGCATAGGAGATTAGTTTAACCTGCCACCAGGTTCAGTACAGACATGGTGAGCCAAATGGTCTGTTCCTGTACTGTGCTGTTCTATGTATCTGTGTATCAAATGATTGCAGGGTCATACATGTGTGAATTCCTCCTGGGTATGTCAGTACGAACTATGATACTATATGTCCCACTCCCGTCCCAGAGAATCGCTAACTTATACTAAGCGGACAAACTTATACTAAGGCTGAAAAAATCACTTGCTCATCTACAATGAGCAGTCAAAAGTTATTATACATTTGTCTACATAGAATTTTCTCTTAATTCCTCTATCCAATACTGCATGAATTAAACACATCTGTGTGATGATTATGTTTCCCCATTTCCTAATATTCTGTAATTAGTTAATTCTGTAATTAGGGAGTGGTGCACCGGTCGAGTTGCTGCCTTACAGCACCAGAAATGAGTTTCGATCCTAACTACGGGTGATGTCTGTATGGAGTTTGTATGTTATCCAGTTATCTCCAGTGAATTGTTCAATGCTTCAATAGTTCACATTTCGAGTTCATTACCTCATGAGAAGAATCAGGATTATCATAGATTTGGGCTTCTTCTTGCTCTGGCTCCAGTTCTGGCTCCGGTACTCGCTCCGGTTCTCGCTCCGGTTCTTGTTCCGGTTCTGGCTCGGGCTCCGGTTCTGGCTCCAGTTCTGGCTCCTCCACTGGTTTCTGACTCCGCTGACGAGGAGTTGGTTTGTTTTGTTCAACTCCCTCTGGTTCTGTTTCTTTCTCTTGCTCCATCTGCTCATGTGGGTGAAGATCAAAAATCACAGGTCAACATGAACCCAATTGCATTGGGCAAGCAGTCAGTTCCAACATTCTATTCTGTCCTCTTTTGCCAAGCTTCTCTTCATTCATTACCCTCTTGTTTATTCATGTTATATACTTCTGTAAAGTTCTTTATTCGTCCTGAGCCCATAGCTTAATCCTATGTACTCTTCCTGCCAGATCCCTCATAGTTGACGTCAATTCATTACTAGTCATCTCCTAATGTATTATTCCTTATCCTCCTTCAACAACTTCCACCACTCCAAAAGTACTCAGCCCTTAAAAGACTTGTTATAGGACATAAAGTATGTGCTTTATAAGCCTGAGCACTCTGCATTACCTCATCTCAACATCAAGTACTCAGATGATTGAGCTTAGCAGAGATCTCTCAAAATTGCACAGCAAGATAGTGAAAGTCCAACAGAAATGGGGTCCGTGGCTGGCTCTCCCTGACTCTTAAGATCGGCAGTATCGATGCCCACCACAGACCTCCCATTCCTGTGATTAACGCGAATCAGCACATGGAACCTGAGAATGTTACAGCATTGAAGGAGCCATTGAGCCCAATTTTGTTGATGTTGTTCAATACAGACTCTTAAGTTTACTTTAGAAATACAGCATGGAAACAGGCCTTCAGTGCACTGAGTATGCACGGACGAACGATTACCCGTACACTAGCTCTATGTTATCCCAGTTATCCAAGTATGTTATACCATCAACCACCCATTTATATTAATTGTACATTAATCCCATGTTTTTTTAATCTCCCCAAATTCACATCAACACCCCCAGAGTTTACGACTCACTTATCTATTTGGGCAATTTACAGCAGCCAATTAACCTGCTGAACCTTATGACTTGTGGATGTGGGAAGAAACCCAAGCACGCAGGAGAAACTATGCAGTCAGAGGGAGAATGTGCAAACTCCACACAGACCACAACCAAGGTTAGGATTGAACCTGGTTCTCTGGTGCGGCTCTACTCGCTGCACTACTGTGCCAACCTATATTTCTTTTATAAATTAATCTCTCACCAGAATGGTTCTCCGGCATGGTGCAACACCAGAACAGAATGACCATGGTGACTGTAAATTATCGTGAGTGGTCCAGCTTGTTCTCAGCTGGCCAACAGCTGCTTGCCCTCAACCTCTTTCCTCTCCCTAGCTCACCTGCTGCTTCTTGCATGCTTTCTCCCGCTCCAGTCTCTCTCGGGTTTGTCTCCGGGCACGTTCCTCCTCAGCTTTCTTTCTGTTGGCCTCATCACCAGCTCTGGCCATGCCCTCGAACCTCGACTTCAGGCTCCTGGCGTTGCTGCTGGCTGCAGACACACAGCAGAGAGAGGAAATCAGGGGGAGTGAGGCAGAATGAAGGACAAGGGGAGATGGATGGAAGGCATGAGATATAGCAAGGGGATCAGGAGAGAAGGAATGAGACAGAATGAACAGAATGAGACAGAATGAGACAGAATGAACAGAAAGAAAGAGAGGCTTGTGTAGCTAGTGGCCCAACCACCGGGTGCCGCCACAACATTGATATGGTTGGGAGGGAGACAGAGCACCCCTGGTCTCAGTGGGAATGGAGAGACATGAAAGTAAAAATATTCACTATTACTTCAGCTGCTGGCTAATGACTGCAGGGGGCAGGACTGTAACTATTGTCCACTTCACACCTCCTCAAGGCAGACCTTTTGACTATATCCCTGGGCAGGATTGCAAGTGGTGCCTCTTCAGGGTAGACGAATGACCACATCTAACCCTTCCCCTCTCCAGATGGGATTGTGGACACTTACTTGGCAGCTGAAGTGGTTTTACTTTTTTAGAAACATAGAAACATAGAAAATAGGTGCAGGAGTAGGCCGTTCGGCCCTTCGAGCCTACACCACCATTAAATATGATCATGGCTGATCATCCAATTCAGTATCCTGTACCTGCCTTCTCTCCATATCCCCTGATCACTTTAGCCACAAGGGCCTCATCTAACTCCCTCTTAAATATAGCCAATGAACTGGCCTCAACTACCTTCTGTGGCAGAGAATTTCACAGATTCACCACTCTCTGTGTGAAAAATGTTTTTCTCATCTCGGTCCTAAAAGACTTCCCCCTTATCCTTAAACTGTGACCCCTTGTTCTGTACTTCCCCAATATCGGGAACCATCTTCCTGCATCTAGCCTGTCCAATAACCATATAACAATTACAGCACGGAAACAGGCCCTCTCGGCCCTTCCAGTCCGTGCCGACCATTTGTTTTCCCCTAGTCCCATCTACCTGCACTCAGATCATACCCCTCCATTCCCTTCACGTCCATATACCTATCCTCTTTACTATTAAATGTTAAAATCGATCCTGCCTCAACCACTTCTGCTGGAAGCTCATTCCACTCAGCCACCACCCCCTGAGTAAAGAAGTTCCCCCTCACGTTACCCCGAAACTTCTGTCCCTTAATTCTCATGTCATGCCCTCTTGTTTGAATCTTCCCTACCCTCAATGGGAAAAACGTATCCACGTTAACTCTGTCTATCCCTTTCATCATCTTAAAGACAATCAAGTCCCCCCTTAACCTTCTGCGCTCCAAAGAATAAAGACCTAACTTGTTCAACCTTTCTCTGTAACATAGTTGCTGGAACCCTGGCAACATTCTAGTAAATCTCCTCTGTACTCTCCCTTAAGAATTTTGTAAGTTTCCATAACTTCCCCCCTCATTCTTCTAAATTCTAGCGAGTACAAGCTGAGTCTCTTGGTTTATCATAATTTTCCACCATTTCCCATTTGGCTCCAGTTTTGTCATTTGCTGGTTATTAGTCAACGTTGAGAAGAGCAGAGAAGGGGGAGGAAACCAAACATACAAACATGCAGGTTGTGGATTCTGTCCAGTAACTTTCTGTTTGATTCCGTACAATGGCCATTGATCTCGGCTGACTGTAGAGAGTCACTCACCGGCTTCCACTGGTGTTGTCTTTTGATAGGACGAGGTTGGACTCTCCATCTCAGTGAAGGAGCCTGCACTCTGCAACGTGAATTTTTAAAGTGATCAGCTGTTGATCTCGCAATAAGGGAAAAACATCCAGGTACTCTAAATACCCAGGGACATGGACCAGCCTGTGGGGTCCATCCCCATCTGAAAGCTCAGGCTACTGGAGGCATTGGACTGTCTGTCTCTGCCATCTGAGCAGCTGAGGGATAAGAAATGTGGAGATATTGTGCAATCTAGCTCACCATAAGGGCGACTTCTCAATTAACTCAAGTGTGTCAGCCTCAGTTTTTGGTGAAGGTGCGTGGCTTAGCCCGGTGATTAGGCTGGACAACCATCCAAAACTAGCTGTCCTCAGCTGCCTTCCAGAGACACCCATCTGTAATGTATTATTCCAGCGTTCTATGATTATGACTACAACATGAGGCTGTCCACTCAGGACAATTAGTATTGGGCTTGAACCCATGATCCTATGGGGTAAGAGTACTACCATCCGAGGTAAACTAACAGTCAAAAGTAAATTTCAATAAAAATAAAGGTGAAATCAATACATTGACATGCATTAGAGGTATAAGTAAGCATGAACATCCATGACAAGCAAAGTACTGTTTCAGAAATGGCTTGTCACTAACGTGGAACCATGATAGCACCAGACTGTTTTAGTTCACTGCAGTGCTGGGATGTAGGTATATGGTGCACAGTGCTTGGAAAGAGGGGTAGCATTGCTCAAGTCTGTGACTATTCCTTGCTTTGTCACAGACCTTGAAGATTGTCAGAGAGATTATAATCTCTCTGTAAGGGCCTACCTTGTCCATTCGGTCCTGCTGCACCCCATATTGCCCTCCAAACCCTTTGGCATAATCTGCAAAATAAAGATAGATAGGAGACACATTAGAAAAAAACTGTTACTAAGGCAATCACTGTAATGACACCAAACTGATTTTTTGCATGAAGTTCTATTCTTCCTCTCCAAGGGCACTAACCAAACTAGATACAATTCCATGATTATTAGCCCTCTGGTACTTCAGATAAGCAGTACAGCTACTCGACTGTAGAAATGAAATGCACCAAAGCTTAATTTAACCATATAACCATATAACAATTACAGCACGGAAACAGGCCCTCTCGGCCCTTCCAGTTCGTGCCGACCATTTAATTCTCATCTACTGCTGTGCATGTACCAATCACAAGGGACAAGAACCCCTTGGTGAAAAAACAGATGAGTTAACCAGATCGGGCAGCTGAAGTCTGGGGATAGATCGGGGGAAGCAAAGAGTGGAGAGGGAGGGGTTAATGGGGAGGGATGGTAGGATGCTTGTGATGCTATTTGCTCTTTTGAAGGAAAAATAGAAATATTACAAATACGTTTGAAAACAAAAAACAGGAATAAACTAACACAGGATTGTATGAGCATACAATTTTATTTCGGAGTCACGAGAGTGACAACGTGAAGACCCCGTCCAGCACGCATGCGCGACATCAGCGTTCATGCAGTGCACCCGCGACGAATGGGAGTTCAAGGCGCTCCCGCTAGAAATTGAAAAGTCATGCCGACAGGTAAGATTTACCGTGGCCGTGTGTATTTTCTCTGTGGTCTGCTTTATGTTCCAGGAGAATGAGCAAGACCAGAGGGAAGAAATCTGCAGCTCGCCCCCGTTCGTCTTCCGTTGGGGAACGTTCTTTGGAGGGGGGCAAGAGGCGGCAGGAATAACTAGCGAGCCGAGCCCAGCACTGCTAGTGCAGCCTGAGCAGCGGGCTGGAGGTACCTGCAGCCAGAACCGGGCGGTAGTATCCAACGATTCGGATGAAGATGCCTCACCGCTCGAGAGCAACACAGGCAGCCGCCTAAGCCGAATGGAACGGCTTATGGAGCAATTGCTCCAGCGAGATATGCTGAGAGAGCAGCAGCAGACTCGCCAAGGGAGCTCAGGCACTCCCGCAGTGCCCATTACGGCACTGACCATTGCTTCACCTTCTTTTGAAGGCAGCATTGGCGACCAGGTCTGGGCTGGTCAAGAAGAGGGGTTGCTGGCTGAAGATGTCCGGAGTACGCAGGTTGTATAGGATCAGGAAGAGCTGCTGGGTGTGGTCAGCCGCTACGTGGTCATACCACGAGCGGGTCAGCCTTTAGAGCCGAAACATGCAGCCAGCATTGACCACCTGTCCTCAAAACCCCTACAAGAACAGGTGGTCAATGAGGCTCTTGAACAATATACAGCCCCAGAAAATTGTACATCATTGAATGTACCAGCTGTAAACAGCCAAATTTGGGGACATTTGGGGCAGAACATCAGGAACCTGGAGTTGAAGCTCCAGAAAATCCTTAAACTCCTGACTGCAGGAATAACATCATATGCTCAGTCCATTGATGGTGTGGACATCTCCACAAATCAGCAAGACACATTAGCTCTGCTGTGCACCACTCAATATGGGATAAACAATTTACGGAAGGAAATCATCAAGCCTGCCCTCAACCCTAAATTTGCGGGACTTTGCAAAACACCGGGTTCAGAACCTCCAATACTGCTCTTTGGAAAGGACCTTCCAAAAGAGGTGAAAGACCTAGAGGGAGAATCCAAGACCTTTGGTCTCGTGAGGGCAGGTTTGGGACCAAGCAGACCTAACAAACCCAGGCGGCAGTACCCCACGGTGTCCACCAGTCGTCGACCACCATATGCGACTGGTGAAAGCTCGGGGTCCGCAACCATTCCCCGTAAGCCTTTTTTAGGCCAGGGCCCAGAGCGGACCCCATGGAAAATGCGCCACCCCCAACAACATCAACATCAACATCAACATCAACATCAACATCAACAGCAGCCCTCTACAGCCCAGCAGAGACCTCATCATCCAGCGAAGAGGCAGAAGAAGCACCAGTAACCGTGGAGGTAGGTGGGTTTGGTTCCTCTCAGCACATGAGCAGTAGGGGCTCTATACTAACAGGGGGAAGATTGCACTTGTTTTTGGATGCATGGGAATCCATCACTAATGACAAGTATATACTCAGCAGCATTCATGGCTATAACATTGACTTTGTTCATGAAAACATTCCGCCAGTTCAGCATATACCCCAAAGGGTATTCACCCTCTCAGTCAAAGAGAAACAAGAGGGTCAAGCTGAACTGATTGGCTACTAGCAAAAGGTGTCATTGAAAGAACAAAACATGAACCTTTGGAATTTGTGTCTAATATTTTCACTAAAACTAAAAAAGATGGTGGATGTCGCATCATCATTGACTTAACTACTTTAAACAAGTCTGTTAAGTATATACATTTCAAGATGGAAACTTTTGAAACAGCCAGACTATTGATTTCTAGAGGTTACTTTCTAGAAAGCATTGATTTAAAAGATGCCTACGACTCAGGACACATACACAAGGAGCATCGTAAATACTTAACGTTTATCTGGATGAAACAGCTATGGGAATTTAAAGCCTTACCAAATGGACTAACCTCCGCTCCAAGGTTGTTCACTAAAATCTTAAAACCCGCTTGGCATTATTGAGGAAACAAAAGCATATAGTCATGGCGTACTTAGACGACATTTTAATTGTAGGGAAAACCTTGGAGACAGCTATTTTGGCAGTAGCAGCCACCAAACGTTTGTTTGAAACTTTGGGGTTTGTCATACCAGATATCCAGATAAATCCAATTTTACACCGTCCACTACCATGGACTATCTTGGATTTACGAATGATACTGTTTGCATGGTTGTAACTCTGCTGAAGGGGAAAGCATCAGAATTGGCACTATCATGCAGTGAACTAATGGATAAACATCAGTCAACCATACGGCAGGTAGCTAGAGTTATTGGTAAAATGGTAGCAGCTTTTCCAGCTGTACAATTTGGGCCTTTGCACTATCAACATTTGCAAAGAGCAAAAGTGCACGCACTAAAGCAAAACTCAGGTCACTTTGACCGAGTTTGAATTTAACTGCTGAATCCATTCCAGAGTTACAATGGTGGACAAGGAACGTTAGGCTCAGTTCCAGTCCCAAAATAATCACCAACCCAGTATTAACCATTCAAACGGATGCCAGTGCTTTGGGCTGGGGAGCAACTAACATGCAATCCAGCACAAGGGGCAGATGGACTAATTCTGAATCATCTTGCCTACAGACACGGGGTATCAACTACGTAGAAATGTTGGGTACGTTTTATGGTTTAAAAGCATATTCATCTAATACGCATCATGCACATGTCCGGTTGCAATTAGATAATATCACGGTGGTGGCTTATATCAACCACATGGGTGGTGTAAAGTCGATATCGTGTGACAATTTGGTCAACCTAATCTGGCAATGGTGTGTCGAAAGACATATTTGGTTATCAGCAACTTACCTACCAGGTGAGCAAAATACAGTGGCAGACACCAGGTCACGCAAATTTAACGATAACATCGAATGGATGTTAAATCCCAAAGTATTTGCTCAAATTACAAAGCAACATGGCACAGCAGATATCGATCTATTTGCATCCAGGCTGAATCACCAGGTACCAACGTATGTCGCTTGGGAACCAGACCCTGAGGCAGCAGCAGTTGATGCATTCATGCTGCATTGGGGGAAAATGTTATTTTATGCTTTTCCTCCCTTCAGCCTCATCAGTCGGGTATTTCGCAAGATTCAATTCGATTCCGCTTCAGGAATCTTGATAATACCTGACTGGCCTACACAGCCATTGTTCCCAGTGGCCCTCGACATGGCTGTCGAAACACCATTGGAATTCCCCAGCAGTCCAGAATTATTAATCCACCCAGTGTCAGGCATTAGTCACCCGTGCCATGACAGAGTCAATCTCCTGGCTTGCAGATACTAAAAATACCTCTACTGGGCGTGGAACTGTCTGAGGACGCCATCAACATGATGACCACATCCCACCGGGAGTCCACCAGGAGACAATACCTGACTAACATAAGAAAATGGGAACGGTATTGCTCCAAAACAGGAACTACCTACTCAACAGCTACAGCCACCAGTGTTGTGGAGTTCCAGGTTGGATTACATCGGAAGGACTCAGCTACAGCGCCATCAATACAGCCAGGAGTGCGTTGTCAGCTTATTTGGTTCCAGCAGCAGGACAACAGGCTTTGGGGTCCCATCCACTAGTGGTCAAAATCATGAGGGGCATTTTTAAAACTAATTCTCCCAGACCAAGGTACACTCAGATCTGGGATGTCCGCATTGTGCTGACGTATCTTAGGGGATGGCCACCACCCAGGTCACTCACACTGGAACAACTTACTCTGAAATAAGTCATGCTCATGGCGCTAGTGTCAGCTCAAAGGGTACAGTCCCTCCACCTTCTGAAGCTGGACAGCATGACGGAGTCATTGGACTGTTTCACATTCCATATTCAGGGACTGGTCAAACAAACCAGACCAGGTACCACGCCTCCAGTTATGGAGTTCCGGGCATATTCATCTGACCCACGACTGTGTGCCGAGCAAATTACATAGACACAACATACAACTTAAGAGGGAGAGAAAAAGCCTTATGGATAAGCCACAAGAAGCCTCATGGTCAGGTGATGAGCCAACCATTTCAAGGTGGCTCAAGCAGGTGCTTAAGTCTGCAGGGGTCAATACTAATGTTTACAAATCTCACTCCACCAGGGCTGCATCTACGTCGGTGGCTAGGTGAATGGACGTGCCTATGGACCATAATCTGGCCAGAGCAGGATGGTCCTTGGAAAGAACTTTATAAAGGTTTTGTAATAAGCCGCTGGCGGAACCTGCTACATTTGCAGACAGAATTTTAGAGTCTGCGGATAATATTTAATTTAAGCCTGGGGGAGCTCTCTGTTTTTTGTTGTCATTAATAAACCTTTTTTGTTCACAAACAGGTTATTGTTGATTATGATAACATACTTCCTCCCTCTAAGGTCTTCAGACAGTGAGTGAAGCATGAGCTGGTACACGGTTCGGAATCACAGAGCTTTGAAGTCTTCACGTAGTCACTCACGTGACTCCGAAATAAAATAGTGTGATTAAATGAGAACTTACCAGTTCGAAGTTTGATCTGTATTTTAATGAGGAGTTACGATAAGGGATTACGTGCCCTCCGCTCCCACCCTCTATTATACAGATCAACTGGTAATTAAGTTCTTATTTTTTCTTTACTATATTTATTTCAATTGTTGTGTTTTTTCTGTAAATCAACACCGCTGCTTTGAAGAATGTCGCACATGCGTGCTGGACGGGGTCTTCACGTAATTCCTCATCGTAACTCCTCATAAAATACAGATCAAACTTCGAACTGGTAAGTTCTCATTTAATCTCACTATTAAAAATGATAATCAAACAGATTGATTTCTCGAAGGAAAGAATTCTAGAGTTTGATGAGGGTACCCACAAACATCTTCAGGAGAAAGAGAGAAGGCATCTGTCCAGAGGGTATGGAGGTCAAAGAAAGGAGACATAAGAAACTGCAGATGCTAGTTTACAAACAAAAACAAAGTACTGGAGTAATTCAGTGGGTCAGCAGGCATCTCTGGAGGATATGGATAGATGAAGCTTCGGGTCAGGACCTTCTTCAGTGATTGTGGTAAGGGAGAGAAAGCTGGAAAAGAGATGGGGATGGGACAAAGTCTGGCAAGTGATACGTGGTTACAGGTGAGGGGTTTAGATTAGCAGATTGCTGCACAAAGATTAAAATTGAAAAGGAGACAAATGGATGTAAGGTAAGGAGAGGAGTAAAATATGAAGCCTGAGGAAGGGATATAGGTGAGGAGAGTGGCTTAGCAAGTCGCCATTCCATGCAGGTGGGTAGAGGGTTGGGGAGTAAGATTGCAAGATGCCATGCTGTGTGAGAGGGAGAGGCAGTGGGTGTTAAGATGTCAATGTGGCAGTGGGGTAAGTGGGCAGTGGAATTGCAAGCTGCCACCCTGAGTGAGTATACTGGGGGCGTGGGTAGGATTGCAAGTAGGTCAGATGATGGTGGGAGGAATAGAAGTGTAAGGTTCATACATGTAGTTGTGTGGGGTGGTGAGGGAATTATTAAGATTGCAAGATGGCCTCCCTCAAGTAGGTGGAAGGGGAGTTGGATAGCAAAGTGTCATGTCGTGTGAGAATGGCAGTCCCCATCCTGTATAAGTACACAGAGAGCGTATTTAACCAACATACCTTTTTGTGACTCGTGTTTGTCCGTCACTCCCTTGTAGTCGTATCCCATGGCAGATTTATCCACCTTATCTGTTTCTACTCCATATTTGCCACCAAATCCTTTAGCATAATCTAAGGGAGAAGAACAGTTTACACAAGATTTTAAACTTGGTTAAATGCCAAAGGTAGACACTAAATGTTGGAGTAACTCAGTGGGTCCGGCAGTATCTTTGGAAACAAGGAATAGGTGTGACATTTTCCAGCTACATTACACCTCCTGCTAAATATAGAGTATTACACCGGTAAAATGCAGGAAGTATCACAACCTGCGAGTAAATACAGAGTATTCCTTTTCCACCCCAATAAATGAAGATCACACACACACACACACACACACACACGCACACAGGTGAATAGATAAAGGACATCCTGGAAAAAGTGAGTGATTACCGTCCCAACTCCCCCACAGACAAATATAACAGCCTAAACTTCACCCTTGCTGGATAGAGAAGTATTTATGCCTGAGGATGTCTTACACAGCAAAGAAGTTGTTCAGTCAATTGCTGCTGGTAATCAAACTCTGATAGAGCTGTATCCACATCCCAACTTTTTCCTTATGGTTTTACCAGTCATTCCCGTCTAAGTTACAATATTTCTCCATTGGGAGCTGATTAAACAATCTGTCTGGTAGTTCATACCAAATCATAAAAACATTTGGTATGAAGATATTTCTCCCCATTCCTCCTCTACCTGATTTGCCAATTGCATCATGTTTGTGCCTTTTAATCATCAACTAATTATACTACAATTTAAAAGCATGAAACATATCAAGGATAATATTAAAGATTGTAACAAATACATTTAGGAAAATGTAGTATTTGAGTGAATATAAGCCTTAAAGAATAAGAACTGCTTGAATAATTACACAACTCTGATCTCTGAGTTATCAAGCACCACTGTTCTTCCTTTGTGCGAATGTAGAGCTTGATCATACATGCTGAGAGATATCAGCAACATGAAAGGGATATAAAGAGAGAAAAAGTTGCCAAGATCGATTCAAGAAAAGGTTTCTGAGTGATATTGTACACCTCAAAGGCTAAAATGAGCACATTAACTAAAAATGTTGACAAGATTAATGTGGACCTTTTTTAGATACAGATAGGTGAAATTGCACTTTAAAATAAAAATTCAGTCTCGCAGGACCTCTACTTTGTATCTGACTTCACGAGAGAGGATGAGGATTAGAACAATTTTGAGAGAAACCAAAAATTAAAGGAAGGAACTAACTAAATTCAGTACATTAAGAAGTGGTGATGGGGACATTGATGAAATTAATGGAAAGCGGAAACGGATGGGGATGGGAAGACGTGACTGATGGTGAGATCATGTTGGAGGTGATGGAAATGTCAGAGAATGACGTGATGGATGCAGAGGCTGGTGGGTTGAAAGGGGAGGACTAGAGGACCTCCACACTGGTTCCATCTGGGAAGAGAGGGAATGATAGCAGAACTGACACAGAGGAAGCATGGGTGAGGGCTCCATCCACAACGCAGAGGGAAAATCATGTGCACTGAAGAAAGAAGACATCTCCGATGTCCTAGTATGGAAAGCCTCATCTTGGAGCAGATGAGATAGAGATGGAGAAATTGAGAGTAAGGGAGGGAATCCTTGCAAGAGGCAGGGTGGCAGGAGGTGTCGTCAAGGTAGTTGTGAGAGTCACTGCCTTTGTTCTAGACATCAGTCGGTAATCTGTTGGTTGAGACAGAGATCAAACAAGGATGCCCGTTATCACCTTTATTATTTGCTCTCGCAATTGACCCATAGCCGAAAGGATTAGATCAGATCTAGTAAATGGGAGTAGGGGACAGAGTCCTTACAGGAAGCAGTACATATTAGTCATCATGTTTCAGATGCCATCTGTTACCAGAGAAATGTAGCGAAGAAAGACTTGGGGTATGGTTGAGTGAGGAAATAATTGCTGCCTTCATAATTGCTTCAAAGCCTTCAGATATCATTGATTTAGAGACTTTTATAATGGAAAGCTGCCATTGTCACTCCAACATGTAATGAGTAAGAAACATTAATTAATCAATGACATGAATATTAATTTAATGTCAGTTGAAAGGAAGCTACTAGAGACTTATAAATGATAAGGTAAGCAGTAGTACAAATTGAACTGATCACAATGGACTTGGGAAGGATAAATGAATTCTGTTGAATCTTTTAGAGGGGGTATCTAACGCAGTGACAAAGTAGTAACTGTGAACAAAATCATTAACCTGAAACATTAATTCCTTCAGATGTTGCCTGATCTGCTGAGTGTTTCCAACATTTTCTGCCTTTTTATTTTTAATCATAAGGTTTCTTGATTTTGAGTAAGAGTGGATGCAATTCACATGGAATACCAGGGTGTGTTTAACAAATTTCCAAGTCAGAGATTTTCAGCAATAATGGAATTGGAAGCTATTCTATTGGCTAGGATAAGGAATTTCTTTACGGGGGTAATAAACAGCGAGTAGGTTAATGATTGTGTGTTCAAATCGACAATGTGTGACTGGTGCCTCTCGGAATATCATTATATTAGGAAAGACTATGATAAAACACAAGAGTGCAATATATCCACGTTTCCTGCCAACACAAAGTTAAATGGCAGGTAAATAGTGTAGTGTGTGGGGAAAAACCTGTGGCAGATGTAGTTTGAAGTGGGAAATGTGAGGCCATTCACTGAGGATCTAGGGAACATTTATCAATTTGGCTTCTAAATGGTGAGGAACTGAAAGACGTAAGGAAGCAAAATCAAATAAAGAAGTCTATACACGAAAGTTAGTGCATTGGTATACAAATCATTAAAAAGAGCTAGTGGACTAATGGCCTTTATGTTGAATGTCAAGATCTAAAGAAGCATAAGTTATATCAAATTTGCACAGAGTTTGGTCAAAACCCAACTGTGGTATTGGATTCAGCTCCCGGAACTATATCCCAGCAAATGATACGCTAGCTTTAGGACACTGCATAAACTCACCAGAATGATAGCAGGGCTGAGTGATTAAGTTATGAGGTCACGCTGCATAAACTCGAGCTTTATTCCCTCAGGTATAGATTAAGTAATGATATACTTGATGTGTTTAAAGTCCTTAAACAATTTGATAAAGTAAATTGAGAAAAACATTTCCTCTGTTGGGTGAATGGAGATCAAGTTGGAAAAAGCACAAAGATGCCTCTGAGGAGGAATGTTGGGAGACATTTCTTCACACAAAGGGCAGTGGAAATTTAGCAATCTCTCAACCCCAAATACGTTGAAGTCATCAAAGTTTCAAAACTGAAATGGACAGATTTTCTTTGCTATTACCAGAATCAGCTCAGAGAAAAAAATGTTAAGATTAAGATCAGTCATGAAAGATCAATGATGAGCCTACTCAAGTTCCTATGGAGCAGGCATGGGGATGAATGACCCGCTCCTGCTCAAGCATTCTCAGGATAAATCATTCTGTGTGAAAGAGCAGAGAGTTGTACATTAACTGTACCTTTTTGTGACTCGTGTTTCTCCGTCACTCCCTTGTAGTCGTATCCCAAAGCAGATTTATCCACCTTCCCTTTCTCTACTCCATACTTGCCACCAAATCCTTTGGCATAATCTAAAAGATAACATATTACTGGATATCATTTGGGCAAATACGATATAATACAACTTTATTGATCCCAGGAGGGAAATTGATCTGCCAACAGTCATAAAGCGCAAGATACATGAAACATGAAATTAAAGTGACGAGTAGAAAGGATTGGGGATGTGCAAAGATTTGGGGAGGGCGGGGGGAGGGGAGCTGTAAATACAGCGAGTACCACAATATCTCGTAAATAAAGATGGTGTCAAATACAGAGAGTATCAAACATTTCTTCAGACTCTCCTGGTTAAATACCAGTTATATTACACCTCCTGCTAAATATAGTATTACACAACCAAATAAATACAGCAAGTATCACAACCTTGTACATTAAACATACCTTTTTGTGACTCGTGTTTCTCCGTCACTCCCTTGTAGTCGTATCCCATGGCAGATTTATCCACCTTCTCTTTTTCTACTCCATACTTGCCACCAAATCCTTTGGCATAATCTATAAGATAACATATTACAGGATATCATTTGGGCAAGTACAGCAAGTACCACAATACTTCGTAAATAAAGATGGTATCAAGCCCCCGGCAAATACAGAGAGTATCAAACCCTTCCTCAGAATCGAAGGTGGAAACAAAATGCTGGAGTAACTCAGTAGGACAGGCAGCATCTCTGGAGAGAAGGAATGGGTGACCCTATCTTCGGTTTAAACCTGCATCTGCAGTTCCTTCCTGCACACGAGTATCAAACGCCAGTACTGCTAAATGTCACATGTGCTAGGTAAATAAAGATATCACATGCTAATGGCAAATGCAAAGAGTTTCACATTCCCAGATAAATACAGAATATCACTTCACCAAATAAATTCAGAGCATTACAATTCCAGGTGAATATAGAGGGTATCACACAGAATAGGTACAGGGAGTACCACGTCACTGGATAAATGCAGAAATGTCACACCACTGGATAAGTGAAGGATGCATCACATACACCTCGGTATAAATACAGTAAAATACTCATGCGTGATTATACTGAGTTCACACCCCATCAAGTAAACAGAGAGAGTATCCATACCCTTAGATAATACAGAGAGTATCAATTATTCCTTACGTAAATACCGAGATCATGTGACATAAAAATAGGGCTGACATAGATCCAAAACGATCCGGAATTTGGTGACCCTTTCCATGCTCTTTCCTCCCCCATTAAGCGGGAGAGAAGCTATGGATTACCTTTTTGTGAAGCGTGCTTGTCCACTTCTCCTTTGTATCCATACCCCAGAGCTGACTGCAAGAAAGGGTGAGAGAATTTAGTTATCAGGGAGATCCAGTTTCAAGTCAACATAAAAATGAGCAAACATTTAGGAAAGTGAATGTGCAATTGACTCCGTAACTTGTCCCCATTCAGTGCCCCTCCTTCATCTTGACATGCTCACCTTCTCTCTATAACATCACTGCCTTGTAAATCTCCCATAGTTACTATAGTACTCATGATTATAGTCTTAGATTTTCCATCAAACAATACCAGAGCAGGGACAGTGTGGATTAGATACAGTAAAAGTCCCCTACAATGCCAATCAAACATTCAATCAAACCCCCAAGCCTAACCAATGGATGAGAGAGACTCCTGATTCGTTGCTCTGACTGATCCAGCCATGACTGCGATAACTACCTATTGACAAGAACATTTTAATGGCATATGCAGACGTTACATTTGGAACTCTCTGTTCTGGGCTGATTTAATAAATTACACAAAAAAGGAAGCAAACCCCCTGTCCCAGACATGAACCGTATTACATAGTGCTGCAAATATTTGGAAAATTCAAAACAATGTTGAGGTGTGGACAATTTTGAAAAACAGAATTAAAATTAGATTACTATAAGATAAAGCTCTCTCAAAATGTCCCATTAAAGACATGAAGGGCAGGCATAGCAATGATTACATTCACAGAAAATCATCTTTTACACTTGTACTGTCAAACACCCTCAGGACGAGGTTAGCAAAAGTGGATTGATTGGAGGAAACTTGACTGAAAATAAGTTAGAAACTTAGAGTAAATCTTTTTCCACAATGTCCTAGCAAACACTTCCTGAAGAGTTACAGCATGGAATAGGAACAGAATAAAGCCTCCCAATAATCCAGTAACAGTCAACATTAACACCAAACCCAGACCTGACTAGTCTTCCATTTCTCATCGCCACCAGTCTTAATAGCTCAGATGAACAGCTGAAATCTTCAGATACTGGAGCGAGATAACCCAATCTGACAACTGATCCATTTCACCAATGCCTAGATTGCAGACCCCAAATCTGGATTGGATCAAAGCCAAGATCTGACTGAGTAGAGGTTATTACCTCATCCAACACCTTTATTTTCATATCATATTTGAGCTAACCCCAGCAGATCACAATAAAGGACGTCTCCATTCTCATCTCTGACCTTGTCTGTCCGATCTGTCTGAACTCCATACTTCCCTCCAAATCCTTTGGCTGCATCTGTCTGTGATGAATGTTTTGCCACATCAGCCATGTAATCGTTCCCTAAAGCAGACTGGGAGAGAGATGTACCAGAAATTAGAACAGTGTACTCACCAAGTCCGGCAGTACAGAGTGATAGCATTCCATAGACAGTCGGTGGGAAAGAAATGTTGCCGTTATCTCTGTGAAATCGTAAATTTGGGGAACAAAGAGAAGCCACTCCACCAGTCCTGGTTCACCTGTCAACTTCTGACTGACACCATCCCTCATCAATGCCAGGTCCTTGCTCACTTTCAACCCCCACACTCCACGCACCCACAACCCCTGCACCCTGCTTGCCTGCAGCCCCGGCATTCACAATCCCAGCACCCCGCTCGTCCACGATCCCGGCCTCCCACTCACCACAACCGCCACATCTATCACACCCTCTCCTCGACAACCCCCGCACCCCCTCCCAACATCCCCCTCAACCCCTCCCCAAAAGCCCCACATTCACAACCCCCGCACCCCCTCCCCAAAAGCCCCACACCCACATCCCCGGCACCACTCCCCAATGTTGCGCATCCCAACACGTCTTCAGGTTGTCCTGGCGTACTCTTGCTCCAGCACACTCCTGGTTTGGATGGTTTCATCTAATGATCCAGCATGTTTCTGCTCCTATTCTAGCACCTAATCTGGTATCAGCTCGAGAACAGTCTTGCTCTCTATCTCAGCTCCTCTTCTGATCTCTTCCAACAAGGTTGCCTGTCTTATTCTAGCGCGCACCTTTTCCCAATAGTAGCTTGCTCTATTTCTCATCTTGGATGAGCTGTTCAAGATAGACTGGCAAGTGATTCTTAAAGGGTTGACGGTGGATATGCAATGGAAGGCATTTAAAGACTGCATGGATGAACTACAACAATTGTTCATCCCAATTTGGCAAAAGAATAAATCAGCGAAGGTAGTGCATCCATGGATAACAAGGGAAATCAGGGATAGACTCAAAACAAAAGATGAAGCATACAAATTAGCCAGAAAAAGCAGCCTACCAGAGGACTGGGAGAAATTCAGCAGAGGAGGACAAAGGGCTTAATTAGGAAAGGGAAAATAGATTATGAAAGAAAACTGGCAGGGAACATAAAAAGTTTGCAAAGTTTTTATAGATATGTGAAGAGAAAACGATTAGTTAAAACAAATGTGGGTCCCTTGCAGTCAGAAACAGGTGAATTGATCATGGGGAACAATTATTACAGGGTCTATTACAGTTATACAGGGTCTTGGTGAGGCCACACCTGGAGTATTACATACAGTTTTGGTCTCCTAATCTGAGGAAGGGCATTCTTGCCATAGTGGGAGTACAGAGAAGGTTCACCAGACTGATTCCTGGGATGGCAGGACTTTCATATGAAGAAAGACTGGATAGACTCGGCTTGTACTCGCTAGAATTTAGAAGATTGAGGGGGGATCTTATAGAGACTTACAACATTCTTAAGGGGTTGGACAGGCTAGATGCAGGAAGATTGTTCCCGATGTTGGGGAAGTCCAGAACAAGAGGTCACAGTTTAAGGATAAGGGGGAAGTCTTTTAGGACCGAGATGAGAAAATCATTTGTCACACAGAGAGTGGTGAATCTGTGGAATTCTCTGCCACAGAAGGTAGTTGAGGGCAGTTCATTGGCTATATTTAAGAGGGAGTTAGATGTGGCCCTTGTGGCTAAAGGGATCAGGGGGTATGGAGAGAAGGTGGGTACAGGATACTGAGTTGGATGATCAGCCATGATCATATCGAATGGTGGTACAGGCTCGAAGGGTCGAATGGCCTACTCCTGCACCTATTTTCTATGTTTCTATGTGCCACACACCGGAGTGAGCAGGGTATGGAGTATAAAGTTATTTAATCCACTATATTTCGACATCAAATGATTACAAACCAAGTTGAGTATTTAGAAATCTGAATTAACAATTACCTTGTCCATACGATCCTTCTGGACCCCAAACTTGCCACCATAACCATATGATGCTTTTGATCCCTCCTCCATTTCTTTCTTCTTCAAGAAGCCGTGATCTTTTGTGACATTCTCCCTCAGCTCGTGGACACTGTGAGAAACATTAATTCTTATTATTCTGGACTGGGGCAGTGGCTAATGTTTTGGCGAGAGACATAACCATTGTAAAGTCGTAAGAAATAGGAGTTGAAAACGAGCCAAAGGTTTCAAAAGGCATATACCAGCATGGACAGCAGGTTGGCTGGATGGCAGAAGGCAAAGAGTGGCAATAAAGTGAGCTTTTTCTGGTTGGCTGCCAATGACTAGTGCTGTGCTGGGGCCACTACTCTTCACACTGTATATTAATGATTTAGATTAGGGGATTGAAGTCTTTGTGGCCAAGTTTGCGGATGATACAAAATTAGGTTGAAGGGCAGGTAGTGCAGAGAAAGCAGGGACTCTGCAGAAGGACTTGGACAGGTTGGGAGAGTAGGCAGAGAAGTGAAGTTGGAATATAGTGTAGCAAAGTGTAGAGTCATGCATTTTGCTAGTAGGAGTAAAGGCATGGACTCTTTTCTAAATGGGGAGAGAATCCAAAAACCGTAGGTGCAAAAGTGCTGGTGTAGGATTCCCAAAAAGTTAATCTGCAAGTCGAATTGGTAGCAAAGAAGGTAAACGCGATGCTTGCATTTATTTCAAGTGGGCTAGAATACTAAACAGAGATGTAATGCTGGGGCTCTATAAGGCGCTGGTCAGGCCACATTTGGAGTATTGTGAGCAATTTTGGGCACCATATCTAAGGAAGGATGAGTGGCCCTAGAGCGGGTCCAGAGGAGGTTTACAAGAATGATTCCAGGAATGAGTGGGTTAACATGATTTGACGGCACTGGGCCTGTACTCGCTGTAGTTTAGAAGAATAAAACTTACCGAAACCTACCAAATAATGAAAGGCTTTGATAGAATGGATGAGGAGAAGATTTTTCCACTAGTGGGAGAGTCTGGGACTAGAAATCATAGCCTTAGAATTGAAGGACGTTCTTTTAGGAAGGAGATGAGAAGGAATTTCTTTAATCAGAGGGTGGTGAATCTGTGGAATTATTTGCCACAAAAGGCTGTGGAGGCCAAGTCAATGGATATGTTTAAGGCAGAGGTAGATAGATTCTTGATTCATACTGGGTGTCAGGCGTTGTGGGGAGAAGGCAAGATAATGGGGTTGAGAGGGAGAGATAGATCAGCCATGACTAAATGGGGGAGTAGACTTGACGGACCTAATGGCCTAATTCTGCTCCTATTACTTATGACTTGTATGACCTTAAATATAGCAGGACTATTAAGGTGGTTAAAAAACACATAATATTTATTACTTTATTACACAAGCCTTGCAAATTAGAGCAGAGGGATTAATTTAGAATGATATAGAATGTTGCCAAGGTCACAGTGTGAATGGTGCTTACTGTGCAGTCACCCGTGACCAAACTGGAGAGGAGACCAAGGAGATTGACACTGATTAGAAAATGTTCATTGTGAGGAAAGATTGATTCAGGAGGCAGGAGGGGAGATTTAGCCGAGGTATTTAAAATTACAAAGTGCGTAGAAAGACGAAATAAGATTTATAATCTCTTAGTTGAGGTGGTCAAGCACCACCTGGCACAAACTTTAGGTAATTGGAAGAGGGAGTAGAGAGGAACTGGGGAACCTTTCTTCCCTGAAAGAGTGGTAGAATGTGGAAACATTGTATGAGACGTGCTCAATAATGTTAAAATGTAAAATTTCACCACCACTGAAATCCAAACACTGGAAAGAACACCATGAAGCCAAAGGTAGACAAAAGTGCTGGAGAAACTCAGCGGGTGCAGCATAAAGCCAAATACCAGATCATGCAGAACTGCCCCCACCCAAATCCAGTAGCACAGGAATTGGCATCCCATGGACCCACCATCTCACCAATCCCAGTACCACAAGAACTGGTATTTCAGGGACCTTCTACCCCACACCTCACCAAACCCAATGCCCCAGGAACATGTGTCCCAGAAACATCCTACCCTACACCTCTCCAATCCCAGACCCACAGCAACTGGTATCCCAGGGACCCCTTGCCACTCAAGCCCCAGTACCACATGAATCATGAAACCCCAGAAATCTATTTTCTAGAAGCCCTAGACTCTCAGAAGCTCAGAATGGCTGAATTCTCATTCCCACAAGAAGCTCAGAATCCCCACAAATTGTCAGCCCACAAATCTGAGCACAGCCAAAAGATGGAGTCCAGAATCTGGCATCACAGAAACTCCAAAACACCGATGTCCCAAAATCCCCAGCAATACAGAAATTTGCATCCTATCAGGCCAGTACCCTGAAGCCCCCAGCACCATTGATGTATGCAGGCTATCCCAGAATGTCCAGTAACAGCAATCAAAAAATCCATGCAACACAGTTTGAAACCAGTTACATGGGAACCATACAGGTTCCAAAGGCAGCAGTTTTCATTCTTTCTACAATGGACCTGTGAGTTTATCTACACATTACATAGATGGCCGATGCATTGGCACAGTACAGCATAACATCACTTATGTTTATGCCACCTGCCCCAACCATGACCACTGTAGGATGGCAGAGTGATTCCCCAGAGCTTCAAGAATTGGACAATTGATTCCAGGTCTAAATCAAAGGATCCAACCAACATTTCAATTTTCAAATTACAACATCCCTGCATTTATAGTGCAACTTTCACATCCTCAGAACCCCCAGAATAATTCATGGCCTATAGCAGTACAGGCAAGCAGGTCAGACAATTCCCACACACTACTATGAAACAAATGACCAGTAGGATTAACTGTGGGAGGAATATTGGTCAGGACAATTAAAGCACACATGATCTCCTCCACAACATATCCTAGACCACAAGATCAGGAAGATGATACCTCAGCTTTATGTATCAGCTGCAATCATTCTTCCTAATGATGGTGTGTCTTTTTACCAGGACATGCCTCGCCTCCACCGCCTGCCAGGGTTCACCATCAGCTGTCAGTTGTGGACATGGGCATAATTAGATTTTGTTGGGATTTGGGACATAAAGTGACAGCATTTTTTCATTTCAATGACAATTTTGTGATTAAAAAGGTAACACAATGTAACATCTGTGATCTAATTGGAGAGCCTGAAAGCGTCCTTTCTATGTGAGATGCAACGCGCGTTGTACATATGTCCTAATTTGGCGATACGCAAGAGCTGCTCACTGCATCCTTGATTGGTGTTGCGGTGGAGATGACGTTTTCCCCACCCCCAGCAAGGAAACCACATAAGCAAGTTTAAAAAGGAAACTTTGAAAGTGCGACAGCTGCGGAACATGCCTAACTGATCAGAGGCCGGTATCTGAATAGTTTATAATCTATCTGCCTTTGCTGGAGTATCTCTTCATTACTTCTGCTTTGGACTGGACAGTCCGCAAGTTTCTATAAAGTAAATCCATAAAAGATGCCTATTTATTGGACTTACTTTCCAAAAATACTCAAGAAGCTCAAAATTTTCCAGAAGAGCAGTTGGGTTGATTAATGTGATTAATGTCCCAGCCATTGGACCCGATGTCCACTTACCAGCGCTCTGTAGCTGGAGTGTCCACCATCTGTAGGGGAATTGCAGCAAACTGTCATAACTCCTTCCTCACACACAACTTTTTATACTTAGTTGACACGGAGACCATACAGATCACAGACACTAGCTGCAATAACAACCTTCATTAATGCCGCATCTCCAACAAATCTGATAAATCCAAGTGCCTTTCAGTGAAGGACATTTATCACTGAAGTTTAACGGAGATTACAAACTCTGAAAACATCAGCTATCTACCACTGAAGCTGTGATTTCATTGTTCTCTACAAAATCTGGGCTTCTGAACAGAGTGGTTAGTTGGAGGGTGTTGCCCTTAGTCACAGGAATAAAATAAAGAGGAAGAAGTATAACATATGCAGTGTGCAGTTGAAATCTGAATGCACTGTTTACAGGTGTGGTGGAAACAACACCACAATGGCCTGCAAGATGGAATTGATAAACATATGGTGAAGAAATAATTGCAACAGTGAATGAGTTTGGGTATGGAATTCATGAGTTGCCCTGTTAGAGAGCTACCATGTATGTGATGGGCTAAATTATATCATTCTCTGCTGTTACTATTCTGTCATTTAATATATATCTTTTTACAATACTGGAGAGATTTTGAGGAACAGGATTATTATTCAGTTTTTTACGCCAATACACTGTTCTTAACAAAAATCTACCCATCATGTGAAACCTTATAAATATCATATATAAATTACATAACTTCAAGACCGAAAGTCATACATTTTTTTCATGACTGACAAATCTTCATCGTTTTACCACCAATTTGGACACCAAAATATGACATTAAAAACTCGCCACATTTAGTCAAGAATATTTAATTCATAAATAAACTTCATATGGCCCCTCATACATACACATTTTGATAATTGTAGAGATGGTACACAGACACCTTTAGGTCTTCACTACTTTATTAATCATACATCATATAGCCCTAGCTGCACGTGGTCTGTCACGATCACCAGAGAGAGCTAGGGGCGTGTGGGTTACAATTATACTAACTGGTGGGGGGGTGGCTAACATGGACAACGTTACTATCAATTAAAGGTGTATACACATATATTCTACATCCTTCCTCTACCAAACAAACAGTGAGTAACAGGGCGACCACATCTCATGCGCTAGGGTAAATGCAAACAGTAAAGCATGGGAATACAGAATCACACGTAATCGCCATAACGGACCGGCGGCCTGACCAGGTGACCAGACCGGGTCCGCACCTCGCTATCACCTCCTTCCCCGACGGGAACAAGTGGTGACGACAATGGGGCATGGTGGGGGCTACGGACAGGAGAACCCCTGAGCGACGAAGGCATCGGGGGGGGGGGGGGCGGCGAAGAGAAGGGCGAGGAAGCCGGAGAAAGCGGGACAGCAGCCGGGAGGCGGACAGGAGAAGGACGGGGGGGGGGGGGGGTGACCCCAGAGGAGCGGGCAAAGCACTGGGCCGCGATAGTGGCAGTGGGGGGGCATACGGAGCCGCCGGGGGAGGGAGAGGCTTGTTCATGAGCCGGAGATGCCTGCGGGACTGCCATCGTGGTTGACAAGGTACGAACGAGGGGAACCGGCAGAACCGACGACCACGGCCAGCTTGGAACGGCCAGAAGTGGACCTCATACGGACGACCTGGCCGTGGAGAAGACGGCGGAGGACGCGGCAGGACCTGTCGTGGGAACGCTTCTGTATACCGTGTTTTTGGGCAATGCGTTTCCGAACTAAGGCAGGTTTAAAGACAGGGGGACAGGGACTGAGACACCGGGACAGTGGGCCTCGTGACTCAGGACATGAGGCGCTGAGCTGGGGAGCCCAGGGCATGGTCGTGGAGAAGTTGCGGAGATTCAGCAGGGCCAGGTAGATGTCGGAGCGGGATACGCGGCAACGTTCCAACAACCCTTTAGCACTGCGGACCGCGCGCTCGGCCAGTCTGTTGCTCTGCGGGTATTCCGGGCTGCTGGTGTAATGACGAAAGTTCCATCGTTCGGCAAAAGTCCGGAACTCCGACTAGCTAAACGAGAGGCATGCAACGCCTCATTGAATGTCAGATCAGGCTTACGCAGCAGCTCAGAGCGCAGCTTATCATTCCAAAGACCAAAGACCAAGATGTCACGGGTCAAAGTATCAGGGGTCAGGACATGCAGGTCACATCGGCGAGCCAGTTGGTGCAGCGCGACCACAAAATTGTCAATAGATTCCCCAGGGTTTTGGCGTCAGGAGAACAGTTTGAAACGCTCTAAGATGTGGTTAGTGGGAAGGTCACACATCGCCGTAAATTTAGCAAGCAGACATACCGGGTCCTGGATACTCTCGCCCTGTCCATAGATGAATGACTCCGATCGCTCAAGCGCTTTGGGACCAACTAGATTCAGAAGGGAAGCCTTGACCGCGGGGGCCACAGCAGGGTGAGCGATTGTAACATAATGCTCAAAGTCACATCGGAACACACTCCAGCGATGAGTGATGTCTGCATCAAAGACTAGGATGTCAGGTTTACGACAGGCAGAAGCCACCACGGCACAGGTAGGGGGTACTGGGACTAAGAAAATAAAATGCGATAAACAGGAGACGCAGGAAGAAGAACTTCTGACGCCATGTAGGGATGGTACACAGACACCTTTAGGTCTTCACTACTTTATTAATCATACATCATATAGCCCTAGCTGTACGTGGTCTGTCACGATCGCCAGAGAGAGAGCTAGGGGCGTGTGGGTTACAATTATACTATCTGGTGGGGGAGTGGTTAGCATGGACAACGTTACTATCAATTAAAGGTGTATACACATATCATCTACAATAATGATCTGGGGAAATATCTTCATCAATACCAGGAGAAAAATACAGTAACATAAAGATAATACAGTACAGTAAAGATCCCGTAACGGTCGTTGTGCTTGGTGTTCACTGTTACAACGACCATTGTCGGGGTCGGTATCTTGGGGCCGGTTAAATCACGGAGGCTGCAAACCTCCAATGCTTTTCAAAAACCCAACGAGGTGTCTTATGGCAGTAGCGGTTTTTGGGCGAGTTAATTTTTTTTTCTTATTTTCCAATTTAATATATCGAAAACATTGTGGTGTCAAAAACGCAATGACCGTTTACGATATATTTTCCGACTTTTTAAAATCCATAACAAATTTTTTGACATCAATTGATCACCAAAACTAAGAAACTGAGCCAATCTTCAATTTGGCAACACACTGTCTCTTGTTTACCTTTCGTACGGACCAAGTCGCTAACTTCATTCCTTCGTGTCACCTTCAGGAAGCGCCGCAACAACCGTTACGGAGCCATTTTACTTACTAAAAAGTCAGCCCAAATAAAACCTTCTGACGAAACATCAGCCAGCCATCGATATAACTCAAATCCATAAGGTAATGTACCGTTTAGATCACATTGGTTTTCGGTAATAATGTAACGTTTCTGGTTCACCAAAACGTTTAGTGTCCACCACAACATACATTTGTGTGTATGATGTGTAACGTGCGTTGCGGTGTTCACTCAGATGGATGCAGTATTCTACTACATGATCAGGTGAATGAAGTGGAAACAGTGTTTGCAATTTTATTGTTCCATGTGGTATTCATAAACATAGAAAGGAATAAGGAATACGTGCACTTACTGTACCAACCAGGTCACTGGTGGACACCATGCGACAACCGTTACACAAATATATTTGTGTATTCTGATGCCATTTTCGGAAACTTGCCATCAATATGCTATCTTTTCTTATACTTTTTTGTTGATACTATGTTAGTCATGAACCCAATAAATTGCTTGTCAACTTTTTTGAAAGAATTTGAAATTTGACCCCCTTTGTCACATTTTTGTGTGCAGTATTGTAAAAGGACACATAAGCTCAGTTTTGATCAAGAATATTCCAGCCAAGAGATAAATGGAAAGAGACATCATCATAGAAGATGCCCCATTTAATCTAGTCACTTTTGCCCACATTTGGTCCATAACCCTCTAAACCTTTCCTATCTATGTGCCAGCCCAAGTTTTTTAATGTTGTTATTGTAACTCCTTCAACTACCTCCTCTGGCAGGTCATTCCACATACCCACCACCATCCAAGTGAAAAAGTTGCCTCATCAGTTCCTTTTAAATCTTTCCCCTCTCACCTCAAACCTATATCAGCATAAAAACCCCATATATGTAAAATACAAGAATTATGAGAAAATATTGAGCCCAATTTTCCTACACTCTCCCTGCTTCCCATATATTCACAGTGCCCTCACTGAGAGGTGAATGCTGTATTCCCTGGGGACAATGCACCAGCTATCTTTTATAACCACTAGGGGCTACCAACATGTGTTATAAAGCAAGGTATGAGAAACTAAGACCTGGTGTTCGCCTAGAATTTCCCAGAGGTTTTTTAATTTTTGTAAATTAGAAGACACCCAGTTGAGATGAGAATAGCTCACCAGTTCTCTTAATTTGCAGTACCTCCCTCCTCCATAAATAATGATAAGAATGTAGTTATGGAAACATTAGCACCCTTTCAAAGGCACATTCCATCCTGACTCCAACACCTCAATGGGTCAACATCTATTTTTCCACATAAACCCATAATAGGAGCCAACAGACCCAGATACTGTATGTCCACCTCATTAGATCCACCTCTGGACCTGCCACTACTGGTTATTGTAAATGTGATTTGACTCCCACTATTCACCAACAATATTTTTCTAAGCTCTTCCTCATCTTTTTAAGGTAAGTTTGCGAGGGGGATAATCCCTGATGATGCCACTGTGTCTGATACGATCTCACCTATTGCACTACATCAACACTTCCCAGTAAACACGGAATAGTTGCACATCAGTGTCCGACTTTCCCCAGTACCTACTTGATGTGCTGAGGCCGACCAGACCCATCGACAGATTTTGCTCCCCATCGTTGCTCCTGTTCTGAAATGTCATTCTGAAATGGCAGAGAATAGGAACAACAATCAGTGATATGGCTGGAAATTGAGTGAACCTTTGTTTCAGGATAACATTCCGTCTTGGAATTGAGTGGGGTATATACATTAGAGGGGCAGGATTGATGGACTTCTACAACATCAGTGGGACACAAGTTAGGGGACTACTTCATAGCGATATAAGGATAATACAGAGAGAGCTGCATTATCAGACAGAACAACAGAGAGAGAACACACTACGCCATCAGATGGACAATACTACACAATACCATACAACACTGCACTGTCCGAGGGAAAATGCTGAGGGAGGGCTGCATTGCAGGTCGGGCCATACTACACAATCAAAAGGACAGTACTGAGCAAGTGTTGAACTGTCAGTGGACTATAGTAAAGGAGCACTGCATTGTCTGTAGAATGATACAGAGGAATGCACCATTAGATGGGCAGTGGAGAGGGAGTCCAATAATCTCAGTACCTCAGTACTGAGGGTGCACCACACTGTTAGAAAGGCAGTATATAAGATAGACAGACATGAGCAAACACCCTGCCATTACTGGAATTTTACAAAGGGTGCTCTGCATCACTAGAGGGACTGCAGCCTCAAGATATAGGTTGAAATGAAGGAGCACTGCATTTGCGGAAGGGCAGTACAAAAGGAGCACTACACGACCAGAAGAGCAACACTGAGGAAGTGTCCCATGGTCTGAATGGCAAAAAGTAAGAGATGTCACCACACTATCAATGGGATAGCACTGAAGTTGTGACCACTGTCAATGGAATTACAATGGCATATCACCGTGGAATTGATCATCTCGGATGGGCAATAGTGAGGGAAGACCACAATGTCGGAGGGACGGGACTAAAGGACTGCCATACTATTAGAGAATCTAATCTTTGGATTGGAATGAAAGGTCCCAAAAGGGGGTAGAGGCTTCTTCATCTGCACTGGGCGAAGCACCTCAATCAGCACTATCAGCCTCCAATCCCACTGCAGTTGGAGGATTTTAATGTTGGGAGGTTAATTTTGCCATAACAACAGAAATGTTGAGATTTAGAATAGCACAAAATTTAGAAGTATAGCACAAACATTAGGCCTTTCAGCCCACTATGTCCATGCCGTTCTTTTTGACCATCTCCACAAACCATCAGGTTTGTACCTGTTGCTTGCACCAGGACCGTATTCTGCTATTCTAATGCCTGTCTAAATGCCTCTTAAATGTTGTGGTTGTATCTAATTATACCACCACTCCAGTCAGCATGTTACCAACCACTCTCCATGTAAAAATCTTAGCATGCAGATTTCCACTAAATATCTTACCTTAAAAATGAACTATGTTTTTGATACCCTGACCATAGGGTAAGGATTTTGACTTTCTACCTTGTGTTTGCCTCTCATAATCTCATATACTTCTAACAATTCACCTCTTAGCTTCCTGTGCCTCTGGGAAAACATCCCCAGCCTATACAATCTCTCCCCATAATTAAAGTCCACCATTCAGGCAACATTTTCATGAATCTTCTCTGCACTCTCTCCAGTACAATCAAAGCGATCCTACACTGCATTGGCCAGAACCACCCACTTTAAGTGCAGCCTAACCATTGTTTTGTAAAGTTACAACATAACATCCCAATTTTATATTCTACACCATGACCTACAAATGCAAGCACGCCGTATGCTTCTTCACTACCCCATCCATCTGTGTTGCTGCTTTCAGGGACTATGGACTTGGACCCCTCAGGCACGTTCCTTATGCCCTGCCAATTACTGTATATAACGTACCCTTATTTGACTTCCCAAAATAAATTCCCAGATTAAATTCCACCTGGAAATGTTCAGCCCAACGTTTCATCTGATCTACATCTGTACCCCTAGGCGTCCTCACTGTCCACAAGACCATCATTTTGTGACTGCTGCGAACAAAATAATAATTTCTCTTATATTCACATGCAAGTTAATCTCAGCAACTCCTGATCTTGAAACATTCAGCTGGAGTTCCTTCTCAGCGATGCTGTTTGAAAATGTGAGTCTATCAACTGATTAATCTTAATAGAAAGTCCCTACAGAGTGAAGGAAAGTCATAGACCTGGTAGTGTCTGATATAATTGACCATCTGAACCAAGTAATGGAGGCATGAGGTTGAAAGGACAAACTCAGTTCCACTAAACAAACTCGCATGCAAGAAACAGCAAACTGTGCATTCTCCCATCAATTCTCTCAAGCAATTAAATATTGATAAAGCAACTTCTACATGGTCTTCATTAAATAGACTCGAGCAATGTGTCCAGTTCCAGTCCTAAAGGAGGGAGATTCAGACACATGGGGTAGTTCAGAAAGGTGAAATTGCTTTGGGTAAAGATCAGAATATTGGAGCGAGTTGGACTTCTCAACCCAGAAAGTAAATGTCAAAGAAGTATAAACAGAATCACTTAGCAAGTCAGGCAACACTTGTGGAAAGAATAACAAAGTTACATTTTCAGATCGAAGCCCCTTCTTCATTCTAACAATACTCTTTTCTTTCTTTATATATTGCTTAACCTGGCTGCGTGTTTTCAGCAGTTTTTGCCTTAAATATTAGATGACCACCATTTCTAGTTTTTTAAAATTCTGAATGCCAAAGAAAAGGCCAGGCTTGTAAGATTGCCATGGGCATGATAAATCTGAAATGCTACTTTTCTGATGGCTTGTGTACCCAGGGCACGAGATCTCGAGATGGCAAGAAAGAAAAGGAGGCAGAAGTGAGAGCGACAGAGCAGTGAGGCTGAAGAAGAGAGTGAGATCAATGGTGTGAAGGAGATCGAGGGGGTGGAGGAGATAGAAGGGATCAAGGATACATTGAACAAGGAGACAAAGGAGATGGAAAGAATGAGCAGGAAACAGGCAAAGAAAGGTGAAAATGGTGATGGCAAAGAGATGTAGGGAAAAGATTGGGGGGTGGATAGAGGAAGCCAATAGGAGGGAGAGAGAATAGGTCGACAGGGAAGGAATGCCAAAAAGAGGAGAGTAAACAAGTGGGTAGGTGAATTTTACAATGTCTCTTGTGCAACAGTCACTGGTCTCCACCTCCTTATGAGCAAGCGGTTGCAGATGAATACAAACTTAATGCATCTCAGCGCATAAAGGGAAGTGCCAGTTGACCACTTCCTGTTTCCTGGTCTGATGCTTTGTAATTTAAACAGTGTCACTGTAACTGACAAGTTCACTTATGTTTGTGCTGCATATTTTAAAATTGCTCTTTCTGAATCAGTGAGTTTAAAATATTCCACTGAATTTATTAATAAACCAAAGTGACATGCAGCTTGAGCTCAGATCCCCAAGCAGCAGTTTAATGGATTAGAAATATTCCACTTATTTTTGTTTAAAATCCAAATACCATATTAGACAATCAAGATCAGTAACAATGAAAACAATGTAATTTGAAATAACCTAACCAGGAGAACTTGCATTTATGCATTGAGTTTGTGCGTAGATAGATAAGCAAATGTCGATCTTCACCACCATCCAATGCTTTGGACAACTAGTGAGCCCTGGTATATTCCATCAGAGAGAGCACAGTGCAAGCCTGGCATTGCTCTGACTTACATCAATGTATTTCTTGTAGAGATAGTAATGTGGAAAAACCAAAGACATCAACCTTACTGAAAAAAAAACCTTATCAACCAAGAATTCATTTTGGGTTCCCTCTAATCTGTACGTCTCATCTTCTGATTGGATACATTCAAATGAATAATTGAGCAAAGTTCAATGTGGAGAAATGGATACCTGTGGCTCCTTAAACGCAAAAAGGGATGGGATGTTTTTCCCAAACATGGTTGTAGTGCTAACTGAAACTAACTTGGGTAATTTCAGTCCAGATTCTCTGATTACAATGGGGAAGGGTTTAACAGTTAATCCTGAAATGTAGAGACATTTTGGGTACAGGGAAAGGACACTCAGTGCCCGCCAGCGTCTGAATCTTCCTTCAGAGAACATTCTAAGCCAGTCTGGTCAGACAAAAAAAAAAAAAGATTACTTACAACAAAGTCAGGATCTGTTTCCCAATCATCTCCATCCTTCTCCACTTCCACTTTAACATTATGGCCTACTGCTGATTTCCACATCTATGAGAGACAAAAAAATGTTTCAATAAACAAACCACCAACTTGGCACTGGCTACTCTTCCCCATTTTCTTTGGGCACTCCACCCTTTAATAAACTCTATACATGCAATCCCCTTGTACATCCCATGTAAAATGTAACCTCCAAATGACCCTCCACACCAACGTAAACTTCCAGCTACACTCTATTCACTTAGGTTTTGTATTGATATTTGCCATCATCCAGCGATGCAGGTGATAACTTCAATTTCTACAAAGGTTCTCATTCAACCTGTCTCCCACTATTTGTTTCCTATTCGAGTGCCACTTTGTTGATGCTGTTCACTGTCCTGAGTCCACAGGTGACAGTAAGTAATACTTACTCCATTGAATGCAGCTAACGTGATCGATTGTTACCTTAAATAGGCAGTGTCTCTGGACCATTACAACTCCTACCCGGCTGATGGATGGTTCCTTCTCACCTCCAGTCACAATCCAAAGACTCCCTGCTTTTCTCTAGCTTGGGCGTACCAGACTTTGGACTGTGGAAATGGCGCCAAAACATGTCAGCGCCTGTATGTGTTAATATGCAAAAGAAAAATCCCTGTGCCGTTGCACATGTGACAAATAAAGCATAATTGAACCATTACTCCTACCTTCCCCTTTTGTTCTAGCAAGACTGTAAACCTTGCCCCTATTGAAACTTTCAAGAAACAGGCACCCTTGCTGCATGTCCAATTCTGTCTCACCTCTCCTGAAGGTTCTCTAGTGAAGGATGCCATTTAGTCCATCCACAGACCCCCATGGAATTCTGCAGGGCTGCCAACATTGGGTGAGAGTTGATAGTGAGAAATTGCGAGAGACCAAGCCAGAGGGAGCGCAGCGACCCCCTCCCATTGGTACGGAGCTTTTGCATTTTTCAGCTTGAAACTGTGCAATATGGTGCATACTGTAGCGAGTCTTTTAACTTACACTTGAATGCAATATATATGCTTTAAATTGCATTAGCTATGAATAAGGTTAGACTAAATTACATTCCTAGTTACATTCCACAGTAGAGCCAAGTTCCAATCAACACATGCAGCACATGAATGATCTCAGAATATTCATGTATGGAAATCAGATTATAATCAAACACTTGGCCCATGGTGATCAACCTGGGTCTCACTGCACACCTGGTACTACTCCTGACCCTGACTCCAGTTGCATACCTTGTCTCATTCCTGAACCTGAGTCCAACCTTACATCTGCCCCCCTATTCTACCCTGATCATAGCTGCTTACCTGCTTAGGTTCCCAGTGCTAAACACTCCCCTGGTCCCAGCTTTGACTGCACACCTAGTACTATTCCAGACCTTGACTCTGATTGCACACTTGGCCTTGCTCCTAGCCCCTCGGCACTGACAATATATCTGGCCCACACATAAAACCCCATATCTGACCCCCTTGACTTAACCTATTACGTTCAAGTCCACAGGTGCTTATCTAATGCGGTAATCTTTTATGGGGCACTTCACGGACCAAATTATGTATAACAAAATTTGCTACAACCATTGGCTTCCTTGTTATCTAACATGCTAGTTACTTTGTCAAATAAGTCATCAATTGGTTGAACACAATTTCTCATCCATAAAATTATACTCAGTCAGCTGTATAAGTGTTCTGTTACCATTTCTTTCATTTTCCTAACAAACTGTCCTGAAGTCATTTTCACCCCCAATATTTTCAGTATTATGCTGTCTTCCTCTCAGCTGGGACTTTTCCGAAATGCAAAGTCCAATAACTATATATTTAAGCAATATTATTCCATTAAATGTGATCTTGAGAGTACATAATATTTTCTGTGATATTCATAACACAACAATGATGCACCTACCAACATGCATACCTTATTATATTACAGTTAATATGTACCGAGGGCAAATTTTCGTTCCAATGCTCCCCATTCCCAATTACTTTTGTATTGAAGTGATTGAAATCCAAGTGATGTTTAAATGGCATCATAAACGTAAAACCTCCGGAATGGATGATATTCATTACGTGGTTGGTTAGGGTCAGTATCAGCACAATTACTATATTAAACTTTGAATCTTCAGATGTCCTAAATATCGCATCTGAATCAGTTTCCATCTGATTACACTCCTTGAGGATATTCATCTATGTATTCAATTAATAAAACAACGAGCTTGGGGACATTTCTAATCAACCTGTTAAAGGAATTGGGGGGAGGGGGGGTTAGAAATAGTCAGTGAAGTAATCAAACATAATAGTTGAGTGGCAAATTACAATAGTGCTACCTTCCCAATATTTAACTGAAGGAAATAATGGGTTATCGGGGCTGTATGTTGTGAAAGACAGCCTGACACCTTGCATGTCATTTTAATATTACACTTATCCCATCCCCCTAGATATTCCGGATTAATCAATTAAGGTTTTGTCAACTAATTGCATATCAGGCTAATTGCAAATCAATAACATTAGCCAACTCCGAGACATGAAGCGCTGAGCATTGGGATCCAGACATCACGGACAACTGGCCTAAGTTCCCCGCTAACATCTGGCAGTGTTCTCCGTCTGAACCAGTGGGGGGGCTCCGTTTGAAAGTGGGGGCTGCGCGATCCCTGATCACTGGCCTTGGGGGTACCCGGTAAGGGAGTGTAGCAACCGAGTGGGGCGAGTGTGTGGAAGGGGGGGGGTGTCCCCCCCCTCGCAGGGTAGGGACTTTTTGAAATTTGATGTATTTAAAACATGTTTTAGTGCATTGTAGAAGTATGATTTCAATGTTTTTTGTATGAAGTATTTTTAAAAAGAGGTAACTTTTTCCACACAAAGGGTGGTGGGTGTATGGAACAAGCTGCCAGAGGAGGTAGTTGAGGCAGGGACCATCCCAACATTTAAGAAACAGTTAGACTGATACATGGATAGGACAGGTTTGGGAGGTATGGACCAAAAGCAGGTATTATAGCTGGGACATGTTGGCGGGTGTGGAAGTTGTGCTGAAGGGCCTGTTTTCACACTGTATCACTATGATTACATTATACCTCCACCATGCATGAATGCTTCAAAATCAAGTGATTGAATTTTATTGCCATATACTAAAGCATAGAAACATAAAAAATAAGTGCAGGAATAGGCCATTCGACCCAGCACTGCCTTCAATATGATCATGGCTGTTTATCTAAAATCAGTACCTCTTTCCTGTTTTTTCCCCCATATCCCTTGATTTCATTAGCCCCAAGAACTAAATGTAACTCTCTCTAGAAAACATCCAGTGAATTAGCCTGCACTGCCTTCTGTGGCAGAGAATTCCACAGATTCACAACTCTCTGCGTGAAGAAAGTTTGTCCTCATCTCAGTCCTAACTGGCCTACCCTTTATTCTTAAACTGTGGCCCCTGGTTCTGAACTTCCCCCAACATCGGGAACATTTTTCCTGCAGTTAAAGTAAAGGGCCTGTCCCACCAGCATGCAATTGCATGCGTCTAACGCGACCAAACGTGGTCGCTTGAGGCGTACGGCCGCGCGAGGCCGGTCCCACTTTGAACCGCGGAAGCGTATGGAGTTGTCCCGACATCGCGTGGTGCTCCGAAAATCCAGCACTGTCGGCCCGCGGGCGCATTGAGGGCGTGCGCAGGGTCTTGATGGCGTACGCAGCGTCTTGACGGCATACGCCTGGTGCATGGCTTGACCCGACGTGCCGTTGCGTGATGACGTCACCGCCCAACGCCATGCGACGTCCAAATTCAGTCGGCCCGCCTCCTGCCCAGCTGATTGGTGAGGATATCTGGACCAGCCCCGCACAACTCCATACGCCTCCGCGGTTCGAAGTGGAACCGGCCCCGCGCGGCCGTACGCCTCAAGCGACCACGTTTGGTCACGCTAGATGCATGCAATCGCATGCTGGTGGGACAGGCCCTTAAGTGAAAATCTAGCAGGCATGCAGAATGCTTTCTCCAACCACTCCCATCTGAAGTCCACTATCTTCCACCGTTTCTACCCAGTGCTTGGGACTTACTTCCAGCAGCCACTGGTTGTCTTCCAGGATGCACCGAGCCGCAGCCTGACCCTGACCTGGGCAAATCTGCCACAGAGACTCTCACGGCAGCGGCGCAACGCTTCTGACCCCTCCGACGGCCCGAGACTCTTGCACTGAGGTTGTTCCATGGCCGGAGCTGCAGTGAGCGACGCCAGCCCGGCAAACACTCGCCAGCCCCGCTCCCCATCCGCAACTGTTCCCGCCGCTGCTTCTGCTTCCAACACCCGTGGCCCATGACAGAGCATGATCAGCATGAAAATTTGGCTAAATGCGTGATTCTCACGCTCAATGCATGAGAGCTGGCAGCCCTGCCTCTCTATTCCCCTCTCCCTCCCTCTCCTCCCCCTCTCTCTCTCCTCTCTTCCCCCTCTCCCTCTCTCCTCTCTCCCTATCTCCCCCTCTCTCTCTCTCTCCCCCTCCCTCTCTCTCACCTCTCTCTCCTCTTCCTCTCTCTCCCCCTCCTCCCCGTCTCTCCCTCCCACCTCACTCTCCCCTTGCTCTCTCCCCTCTTTCTCTTTGCCTCCCCTCTCTCTCTTTCCATTTCTTTACCCCCCCTCCTCTCTCATTTACCACCCCTCTCTCTTCCCCCTCTCCCCCTCCCTCTCCCCTTCTCTTCTACCCTCTCTCCACCCCCTCTCTCTCTCTCTTCCTCTCTCCCCCCCTCTTTCTTCCCTCTCCCACTCTCCTCTCTCCCCATTCTCTCCCCCTGTCTCCCCCCTCCCTTTCTCTCCCCCGTCTCCCTGTCTCCTTCCCGCTCTCTCTCTCTCTCCCTCCCTTTGAGACTCCTGTGGCAGGGGCGCAACGCTTCCGATGCGTCCGACGGCCCGGGACTCTTGCACTGAAGCTGCTCCATGGCCGGAGCTGCAGCGAGCGACTCGTTAGCTCCCGCTCCCCACATCTGTCCACGCCACGGCTTCAGCCCCGGCTCTCCAACACCCGAAGCCCATGCAGTTTATATGAGTTTTGACATTTTCATTGATCACAGAATTTCTCACGACAGAGCATGAGAAATTTGTGATCAGCGTGAGAGCGTGAGAATTTGGCCAAAAGCGTGAGAGTTGGCAGCCCTGAATTCTGTGAATGATTCCTGCTCCCACTGCATGGATAATGAGAGTTCCCATCACAAACAAGTCACAGCCATACTAGACTGAACCCAGGGTTACCTTCACCGTCATGTGTTGCAGGATCTTTTTTTCAGTTCTGCAATGTGGGCCAATATTCCGCAGTTCAGACAAACGTGGAATTTATTTGACAGATTTATTGTTGCCTTCAGCTCTAGCTCCCGGTCTACTTCAAATTGAAGATGTTTGTGTTGCTGAGTGATCGTGAAATTCTCACACTTCCAAAATCATCTTCCCACAACCCTTAACTTCACTTCCATTAGAAAGTGAATTACATTTAAAAGTGAACTACATTTTAAATTAAATGGCATTAAACAGTAACGACTAAGATTCAAGTTCATCGAACCACCAATTGTGTTAAATGGATGTAAATGGGAGGACTCCTGGTACCCTATCTCATAATTTCAGTGACAAATACTCTTGTTGCCTCTTTTATTGTCACTTCCTTAGTTCAGTCATAGAGTCATAGAGTGATAGTGTGGAAACAGGCCCTTCGGCCCAACTTTCCCACACCGGCCAACATGTCCCAGCCACACTAGTCCCACCTGCCTGCACTTAGTCCATATCCCTCCAAACCTGTCCTATCCATGTACCTGCCTAATTGTTTCTTAAACGACGGGATGGTCCCAGCCTCAACTACCTCCTCTGGCAGTTTGTTCCATACACCCACCAACCTTTGTATGAAAAAGTTACCCCTTGGATTCCTATTAAATCTTTTCCCATTCACCTTGAACCAAGGTCATCTGGTCCTCGATTCCCTTACTCTGGGCAGGAGACTCTGTGCATCTCCTCTTATGATTTTGTGCACCTCTATAAGATCACCCCTCATCCTCCTACGCTCCAAGGAATAGAGACCCAGCCTACTCAACCTCTCCCTATAGCTCACACCCTCTAGTCTTGGTAACGTAAATCTTTTCTGACCCCTTTCAAGCTTGACCATATCTTTCCTATAATATGGTGCCCAGAACTGAACACAATATTCTAAAGGTGGCTTCACCAACGTCTTATAGAACTGCAACACGACCTCCCAACTTCTATACTCAATACTCTGACTGATGAAGGTCAATGTGCCAAAAACCTTTTTGATCACCTTATCTACCTGCGACTCGACCTTCAAGGAATCATGCACCTGCACTTCCAGATACCTCTGCTCCACACATATCCCCAGAGGCCGACCATTTATTGTGTAGGTATGGCCCTTGTTAGATATCCCAAAATGCAACAACTCACACTTCTCTGTATTAAATTCCATCAACTCCAGATTCCAGATCCCGCTGCAATTTTTCACAACCATCTGCAAAACTACTCACTTTTCTATCATCAGCAAACTTGCTAATCCTGCCCTGCATGTTCTCATCCAAATCATTGATGTAGATGACAAACAGTAATGGGCCCAACTCCAAACCCTGTGGCATACCATTGACTATACAATTTTTATTCCAACTGGACAGATGCAACTTAAATTAATTTTTAAAAATGGAGCTTTGAAGTCTGCATTTATAAAATTAGTTTTGTAACGGAAAATTGACTCATTCTTCTAGATTTGAGCATTTAATGTCCATCCCGTTTTGCCTTGAGAAAGTGCCTGGCCTTTTTCTGGAACTGCTGCTACTTGCAAGCTGAAGATGCTCCCACAAAGCCCTTAATTTGGCGACAGTAATTTGACATACTGAGTGATTTTTGAATACCCTTCACAGGAAAGTTAATAGTGCCAACATGGGCATTCCTCCCTGTTCAAAAATAATAAATTCTGCCTCTTGGTGTGGCTCGGTTTCAACCAGTTCTTGCCTCCTTGGCTCAGTCCATTTCGGCATAGGTGATCTCCCGGTTGCGAAACATTTTAACTCTCCTTCCCATTCCCATGCTGACCTCTCTGTCCAGGGCCTCCTCCACTGTCAGAGTGAGACCAAATGTAAATTTTGGCTGTGGGATAGGTGCTCCCGATAACTGGAATTTGCTACCCACATGTGCAGTCTAGATTCTAGAGTGAGTTCAGAAGAGTTTTGTCATGGTCAGGATCTTTCATTAAAATGGCAGTCCATGTCAAAAACAATTAGGCAGATTCTCCGTGAATGACTGGTTCAGATGCTCTTAAACTTCCTTCTGTAATTGATGGAAGGGCTAATGGCTTAAGCTACTCTTCACCACAGTTTTTCCTAATGCTGGCAATCATCCAGAGAATATACACTGCAGCTTTGATATTATTTTGTATCCTTCCTACAATATTCAAAACTCAAGTATGGTTATCTGCTATTCTGTTTGTGAATCATTTAAACTCCTTGATTAGATTTCAACCAATCTTCCATTCCAGGGTATCTGTATTTTACATGTAAAGCCACCAATCCACTGTTTATAGCCTCCCCAGTATCTAGTATTCTGTATTTAAACCTCCCAAACCCCTCAATAACATTTCAGCCTGTAACTCATTCCTGATGCCTGTTACTTTATATATACTTCCAACAAACTCCTCAATTAGATTTCAACCGATACCTCAATCCCAGTATATTTTGCACCTTGCATATTCAGCCTCACTAGATCTGCATTCACCAGTTCTGCCCTCACACACTTCATTTCTTCCTTGAAAAGCAGCTCCCCTGCCTGACTGAATTTGTTCTGAGATTAAGCAACTTCCCTTTTGACATCATGCACTTCCTCTAATAAAAGGGAATGTTATGGGAACTACTGCTGATTCTAGCTCCAACTATTTTTGGGGCTCTGTGGAATATTTATTGTCTTGTCTCACTGGGAACTCCCCAATACATCTTTTCCAGAACATTGATGATTTGTATTCGTGTAGTTTCCTGAAGTAGCTGACAGCCTAACATTCCATGTGAAGGGGGCATATTTGTAACAAGGAAGTGTCGGGCTCGGATTTAGTGTGCAAGCCTCTGGACAAAAATTTAAATGGATTTAAATCATGGGTGACTATGTTTGCCACCGTTTGATAGCCTGTTCTTACCCCCAATTTTGTGTCTTCATTCCCTGAAAACCTCACCCTCACCCATTTCATTGTGTAATCTCAACCATTTAGAACTCGCACCCTTTCTTGTTGATTCCGTGCTGATATCATCCCACCCTCTTCAATTCTATTCTCAACATCAATCCCAACCCGCACCCAACATTCCCCCCACCCTCAACCACCAATCTCCCCATGACCTCCTGGTCCACTCCTCCATTACCACCAACACCACCTCTCTTTGTTAAAACGCCAACCCAAAAATTGTTAGGAGCCGCACCGGTCCTTCACTTTCTTCCTTCCACCAGCCAGGGCCACAAACTCTCCTTCCAGTTGAAACATGCCTTTCAATTGAATACAATATATCACAATCCATTATTCTCCATAATGGGGAAAGCAAATGCAGAATAATGATGCCTCCATTCAATGCCTTTGGCTGTCTGGCACTTTTTACCCTTTCTGACCTCACTATCCTATGTTTCCAAGTTTGTTCCAATGAAACTCAACTTCAACTTGAAGAATACTGCCATCTCCCAATTCAACACCATTTAGTCTGCATATTGGTTTTACCAACTTCATATCATAATTAATGTTCCCATTATTCCAAATAAAAGCTGCCGTAATCATCTTGAAAGGCCCACTAGCACTCCTTCCATTGGTCTATTATCTGCACATTTTGCTTGCATTCTCATCTCCACTAATGATGCAGTTGAAATTAATTTGACTATTAATCTCCTGCACTTCGCACAAACACAGGCCAAACCTTTCCCCATCGCCTCACATCCACTTCACCTGTATCTCACTTCAAGACTGTTAAATCTCCAGTTAATTCCACTTTTGCAACAAGCTAAACCTAATGTTTATTGTGCTTTCCTCCTAAAGGGCCTGTTCCACTTTCACGACCTGATTCACGACCTTTTTTACTCTTGGACATTTTTTATCAGGCTAGAAAAAACGCTGCAACCTACTTGATGCCACGAGTACCTACAACTAGTGTCACAGGCTGCTATGACCTACCTACGACCTCCTGCGACCTCGTGTCGACCATGCTGCGAGTATGAGTCAAGGGCAAACTCGGCAGAGGTCGTGAATTAGGTCGTGAAAGTGGGACAGGCCCTTAATCTGCCACGTACTTCTAACATTCTTTCTCATAATTTCAGATTTTGCACCTTGCATTTTTTACGTTTATTATTTGTATGTGTATTATACATATATTATTCTATGTTTAAATCCTATAAAGCACATGATAAGCCTTAAATCAGATTCCAGCCAGCAATTCAGTCCTAGGTGTCTATTAATTTATATACAAACCCCAACAATTAGATTCAGCCTGGATGGATTATATGGATCTGCTGAACTGTTTGATTACATTTCAGTCTTTTACTCACTATCTGGTACATTTTATTTTATTTGTTCTTTTACTTGATGTCAAAAGTGCTGGCGAGGTTGTTGGTTAGTGTTTATTCTGATCTATCCCCTGAACTGAGTGAATACTTCACTGGGCGTTTAGAGTCAACCACATTGGTGGCCTGGACTACAGTCAAAATAACTTGATTAGATTCCGGGAACCTATTATTCTGTTTATGGACCCCGCTCCAGCAGCAAAACGCCTAGATCAGATTGCAACTCGCCCCAGGTGAGTTATTCTACAAATTATACTGCTCCTCTCGCAGATTATTCTACACATGAACCCCCAAACTTCCAATCTCTGCCCTACTTCCTGGTAGCCCCCGATTAGACTCCGACCGCTTACTCATCTACACCTCCCCCCGCTCAACCCTTCCCGTGGCTCTCACGAACCTGCCAGGTCTCCATTAATGGATAAAAATATCACTGGGCCAATGACAAGTCTGGCAAAAGATTCCTCGCCACTTCTGGGACGTGCAGGGGCGAGGGGCAGAGCAAGGTCTCCGGGTGCTGGTGGAAGGCGGGGTGTGTGAACATTGGCCAACAGGGACCGATGTTCTCTGCCGCGAATCATTAACAACGGGACTCAGGGGCGAGGGAGACTTCCCTTCAGGGAGTTCAGACCGTTTTGAGAACTGAGAAGTTGACTTACCGCTGGTTCGGTGCTGGTTGCAGGTCCCGGGTCAGCTCGCTACCTGTCCCACTCGATGCAGGGCTCAATGCTTGCCGCGCCTTGACTTAAAGCAGGAAGGGGCGCGAACCTTCAGCAGGCAACAGCTCAGTCAAGTTTCGGAAAACTCGTGCACGTCAGACGCGCTCTGGTCACTAACATGCATTGCGGCTGAAAACTCAACGGATCCAACCCAAGTGAGAATCAGAAGACGGGACAACGTCCCGGATCGGAATTGGAATCCGATAAGGGTGTGGATCAGAATCCGGTACAGGACCGTAACCCAGAGAATGTGGGAAAGGCTCCCAAAGTACAACCACATCTCAAAGGTCAGGTCTAAGACCATATTCCTGTGGCTCTATAGTTTGACCCATTGCCAGATTTGCACAGGTTACAATGTGGAGTGTCAGCCTTTCCAAAAGCTAGGCATCAAACACTACCTTAATATTCTAAACACTATTGGATAGATGTTCACACATTGTTGGACAACTCACTAAACCTGGCTCACGCAACATTAACTTGCCCTTCTTTTGTTGGTTTTTGCAGATTGTCCATACTGCAATTCAGAAAGTTACATCTTTCAGACAGAAACTATTCTGCTTATTACAATCCATTCAGATATTTAAATCGACCATCAAAAGTTCCTTGCCGTTGCTACATGCTTGAATCATCTCCATACGTCTGATGTTTTATTTACAGATTTCAGAACTCTCCTGGTTTAACTGCTTTACATTGTCCCATTTTGTCTAATAACGAGAGCTATTTCTGTCCATTTGCTTCTCTTACTTTTCATTAGTTTTAGAACAAGTAAATAAATATCCAAACTCCCAAATCCTCCCTCTCTTTACAGGTTCACTGCCCTTTTGTCTGCTTCTTATTCTTTAAGGTGGGCCCTCCTTCCAGCCCAGTTCAGATGGAATTAGTCCCAAAGATATATTCAACAGTACAACACAGGAACAGGCCCTTCGACCCATGAAGCCAGTTTCCAATGAAATCAAATTCCTATTTTGTGCACCATATAGGAATTCTACCCCGTCTAAGTCCTAGTCAATATTGGGGAGGTGCAAGTCATCCACAAAGACAAAACTGTAGCCATGGCAACTTTTGGAAATCTGCTACATATCTATTCCACTGTCTCCTGCTTGCTATTGTGGGTCGACAGTACAGTCCCATTAGAGAGCCTGCACCTTTCTTATTTTAAAGTTCTATCCATATCATCACAGCAGACGAATTCTCCACTTTGTCCTCTCAGAGTGCCGCCATGACAGTCTTTCTGAGCATCTCCTCCTCTACTTTTGCCTCCTTCTCGGTTATGTCTAAAACATTAAAACCCTGGAACATTGAGCTGCCTGCCATGTCCCTCACGCAACCACATTTCTGCGATGACCACAATATCTTAGCCCCAAACACTGATCCAGACTGCAAGTTCATCTGCTTTTTCCACAATACTCCTTGCATTGAAATAAACACACTTTATCCCAGCAGTGTCACCATATTCCTTCACTATGTCTGTCCTCCTTTGAGACTCAATGGTCTTAATCTCCATCTTCCAATTTCTGATCTATTACCCCAGTTCCCAAACCCCTGCCTCTCGCTTATACCCTGCCAAATAGCACTAGTAAACCTTGCAAGAATAATTGGTCCCCCTCCAGTTCAGATGCAATCCCTCCCTCTTGCAGGCACGGAACTCGCTATCAAAACATGGAGGGGGGTACACAAAAGCTGGAGAAACTCAGCGGGTGCAGCAGCATCTAAGGAGCGAAGGAGATAGGCGACGTTTCGGGTCGAGACCCTTCTTCAGTCTGAAGAAGGGTCTCGACCCGAAACGTCGCCTATCTCCTTCGCTCCTTAGATGCTGCTGCACCCGCTGAGTTTCTCCAGCTTTTTGTGTACCCTCGATTCTCCAGCATCTGCAGTTCCTTCTTTACAAAACATGGAGGGGACCGGGGGACAGGGGGGGACACATTTTTTGGCGGCGGCGCACGCGCACGCTCACACACACACACACATGCACGAGGCTTCGGAGGCTCAATCCAGTGCTAAATGCAGCTCAACTCTGCCTGTCTCGCCGGGTTAACCTACAGCCCTGACTGGACTGACAGGATACCAGCGCTGCTTCTCTGCGCTGGCCATATTTTCCGCAAGCCCAGGCAGGTTCACCTGGCGGGATAGGCAGAATGAGCTGGGTTTAGCGCTGCTTCTCTGCGTTGGCTGTGGGCCTGGCGGCGCCCTGCCCGTCTGCCCTCTCTGGCCACCCGTGGGGGGGGGGGGGGGGGCACTCGGGTGGGGACGGGACAGCGCTGGAGATCCTGGCTGTGGATGAGGTGCAGGTCTGTGCCACGTCTCCTCCAATCACCGCACTCTATCCCCAGTCCCATCCCCCCCACTCCTCCCTCCTCCAATCATCGCGCTGAATCATCATGTCCCATTGCCTGCTGACCGACGTCTCTCTTGTCCAATCGGCGCCCACGATCAGCAGTCTCACCTCCACTGTCTTGCGGAAAGCGGAGATTTTAAATCCGTATAACAAAAACTGGTGGGGGGGGGGGGATGTCCCCCACCTCTCAAAACATGGGGGGGACGTGTCCCCTCTGCCCCCCCCCCCCATGGGTTTTCCGCCCCTGCCCTCTTGCACAGGTTACCTCTGCCCCAGAAGAAATCCCAATGGTCTAAAATTCCGAATCCCTGAATCCTGTACTAAATCCTGAGCCATGCATTCATCTGTCCTATCTTCCTATACCCTCCCCTCACTAGCATGTTGCACTGGGGGTAATCAGATTACTACTCTTGGGGTCTTGCGTTATAATCTACTGCCTCGTCATCCCTTTTCCTATGTCATTTATGCCAATGTGCACAATGACTTCCAGGTGCAGCCCTTCCCCTCGAGAATGTTCTGCAACCGCTTGAAGACATCCTGGACCCTGGCACCAGGGAAGCAGCACACCTTCCTGGAGTCTCGTTTGCTGCCACAGAATCACCTGTCTGTCATCCTCGCGTGTCTCCTATCACTATGGCTCTATCTGACTTTTCCCTTCCCCGCTGTGTTGCATAGCCAAGCCCAACACTGCAGACTGGACTACTGCTGCAGCACCTCTCCTCTGACTTGACCTCCCCGGTCATTCCCCCTCAGCAGTATCCAAAGGAGCATTCCTGTTGTGGAAGGAAACAGCTCCAAGGGATTCCTGCACTCTCAATGTTATATCTACCCATGTTGAACCAAATCTTTGTTTTACCCTCTTTTTATTACTAGCTGACTTGGAATCTCCTTTAGTCTGGTATCTGAAAGCAATGCACCACATAGAACACTCAATCTAACCATTGCTCCAAATTATGGAATCCCCTAAATCTCACATGATACCTCCAAACGTCATCAAGCTCCAAGATCAGAGCCTCTGTACTACCCTTTGCAAATGGATTGTTGACTTTTGCATCAGCAGACATTAATTAGTGCAGATTGGTCACAACATATCTTCTTCACTGACCATCAACACACACGCACCTCCTGACTGCATGCTTAGCCCCTTGTTCTATTCTCTTTACATCCACGACTGTGAGGACTGTGACCAGCTCCAATGCAATCTATAAATTTGTCAATGACTCTACTGTTATTGGCTGAATTGCAGCTGGTGCTGGGTATGTGTGTAGGAGAGCGGTAGAATGCCTGGTTTAGTGGTGCCATATCAGCAATCTTAGCGTCAAGAAAACCAAGGAAATACCAGCTGAGTAATTCTTGCATTTTGTGTCCATCTTCAAAGAAATATTATTCTCTCCATTAGCACTGTGGGAGCACTCATTTGAATTTGAGATCCTTTTCCTTAGCACCATAAAGCAAGAAGTAACTTATGATGTTTATGCTCAAAGCACCAATCATAATCCTGAAATTGCAGATACATTTTATCTTGATAATTGCAAATCAGTAATCTAGAGCTTCTTCAAATACACAGTACAAAAGCCTTCATGGGACAAGCAGAGACAGGCTGCATACTTCTACTTGGAAGTTCCTTCACTCTGCTGTTCAAACATGTCCAGTGGAGCTCCACACATGGGTTGTTATAGATTGCTGCCATAATCTGCAAATAGTGCAGTGACAGCCACAAAGTACAGAGGCTTTGGTAACAAAACATTGTCCCAGAAGAAGCATGTAGGTGGCAATTTTGACTGAATGTCTGAGGCAGAGGTGAAGTGGTAGGTGGGCAGCCAGAGTGAGCAAAAAATAAACATCTCAGAGTATGTACGTTTATGAAAGTAAGCATGCAGGTAACACAGGCAGTGAAGAAAGCGAATGGTACGTTGTCCTTTATTACAAGAGGAATCGAATATAGGAGCAGAGGTCCTTCTGCAGTTGTACAGAGCCCTAGTGAGACCACACCTGGAGTATTGTGTGCAGTTTTGATCCCCTATAATTTGAGGAAGGACATTCTTGCTATTGAGGGAGTGCAGCGTATGTTAATAAGGTTAATTCCTGGGATGGCAGAACTGTCATATGCTGAGAGAATGGAGCAGCTGGGCTTGTACACTCTGGAGTTTAGAAGGATGAGAGGATATCTCATTTAAACATATAAGATTGTTAAGGGCTTGGACACATTAGAGGCAGGAAACATGTTCCCGATGTTGGGGGAGTCCAGAATCAGGGGCCACAGTTTAAGAATGAGGAGTAAGCCATTTAGAACGGAGACGAGGAAACACTTTTTCTCACAAAGAGTGGTGAGTCTGTGGAATTCTCTGCCTCAGTGGGTGGTGGAGGCAGGTTCTCTGGATGCTTTCAAGAGAGAGCTAGATAGGGCTCTTAAAAATAGCGGAGTCAGGGGATATGGGAAGAAGGCAGGAACAGGGGTACTGATTTGGGATGATCAGCCATGATCACATGGAATGGCGGTGCTGGATTGAAGGGCCAAATGGCCTACTATGCACATATTGTCTATTGTTGAGGAATGTAGCATTTTCTCAAAGGAGGTAGAGGAGTTGTGAATTCAGATATTGCTAGAGCAAGGAGTAATTGAGGTCAGAGGTGAGATTTGCTGTTGAGACATGGGGGTGGAAATGTGGATGGGGATCCATTATTATGAGCACTTTTGAAGAGAACCAGGGCATTGAGTTTTGGGACAGAGGAGGCAGAGTTGAACTGACACAGGGGGGAAGGGTTGGAGCTGGTTGACTCCCAATCACTGCATTCTGAGTGGTTGGGATGGGGTAGGGGGAATGTGAATACAACCGTCACACTTTAAAAAAAGTATTTGAAGCAAAAAAAAGAGCAAATAAGCCACTTAGCTCATGTCTGTTCTATTCCATACAAATTAGCTAATCTCTGACACTCCAGACATTATTTTTTCTTCATATCACAATACCTTTGGTTCTTAAAAATATTAGTCTGTGATCTTAAACTAGCAACTGCCTGAGCATTAATTGATGGTGAGGAAACTAACATGTTTTAAATGACAGAAGAGTCAAGAGAACGAAAGAAATGCCCACGATAGGATGGATACTCAGATTGTCCAGCTGACGTAATAACTTTGGTATTGGTTTATTATTGTCACGTATACCGAGCTACAGTGAAATGCGTTGTTTGTGTTATCCAGTTTACTCATATTATACATGAGTATAATTAGGCCATACACGAGTACAAGAGGAAGCCAAGAGAAAAATACCAGAGTGCAGAATATAGCATTATAGCACCACAGTAACAGAGAAAAAAGGTGCAAGGTTCACAATGAGACATCAGAAAATCAAGGCTGCACACTATTCTAAAGGGAGGAGCATTCAGTAGACTGTTAACAGTGAGGAAGAAGCTGTTCCTGATTCTGGTGGCACATGGATTGGATGTAATCTAAGAGGGGGAGATGGATGCATGTTAATCATGATTGATCTATCTGGAAGTGGACAGAGGAGATAAATGACAGCAGTGAAGAGAAAAATCTGGGATTTTAAGACATATTGCTGGAAATCTGAAATAAAGAAAAATGTTGGAAATACTCAGTCGATGGATTTCCATGCCACTGTCCAAATCATTTATAGATTGTGAATAATTGGGCTGCAAGTGAGATAACAGCAGCAATCCAACTACATCAGAGGCTGGAATTTGAGATAAAAACTGAAAATACTGGAGATACTCATGTAATCAGACAACATCTGCGAAGATTAAACTGGCGATCTGATCTCAGGCTGATGCCTTGCTGATCTCAGAACTTTCCATTTTCATCACCAAAATCTTTGGCCTGTTGTGCTTAGCTTCCTCAATTTCTTGCCCATTTCCCCTATTTTCAGCTTCCTGACATTAAACCAACTTTTTCTTCACAGATGTAATTCCTACACGGTGGAACCAAAATGTTTAAAAATGGCCTTTTAAAAAAATCTGACAACATGCACTTTAACCACACGTGATTTTTTCTATTACAAATCTCAAATTGTGGAGTACAGAGACAAATTTATAAACTTAGAATTGGGTCTTTATCCCAAACATTATGGAGGGCACTGCAACCTTCACTCTCAGCCTGTACTAATTTGTCCAATATAATTGTAAACTTGTTTGAGGTCTGTTGTATGGTTTTTGCTTCTTTTTTTTTTCAGCAAGGTTTTCTTTTGTCATCTTTTGGTTTTCTGAAAGATTATAATGGAGGTACATTAGGGTTGGAACAGAACCAAGCACCTTGTTGACCAATGCTGCACATTGGTTCACAAAGTTGGTGCACACATTGAATTGGGGTTAATATACTGTCATAGATTGGGATTTGAACTTCTGACAGCAAGGGTGGAAGGACAGTGTTTCTCATGTTGTCACTCTGTGACCAATGGACTATTGCAGGGATTGATTCTTGGGACTGAGGTGGTTACAATCTATTTCAGTGGTTTGTCCAAAGGAATCATTTGCCATTTGGTGATACAAGATAAAGTCAGAATTGCAAGGATAATGTGAAGAGACTTCAAGGGGATATAGCCAAACATGCAAGTGGGTGACACAACACAAGATGGAATATAATGGTGAAAAATGTGACATAATCCACTTTGGTGCACAAAACAGAAAAGCAGACAAGTGTTTAAAATAGATAAAGATTAAGGATTGTTGACATTCAATGGATCCTGGTATACAAGTCACTAAATACAACATGCAGGTGCCGCCAGTGAACGGGGAGGCAATTGGCATGTTCCTGTTTGAAGGAAGATTTAAATACAGGACTCAGGAAACCCCCTGCAGTTATTTAGGACATTGGTCTGATTACATACACCTTGTGTCCTATGTAGAATTATTTAGGACATTGGTCAGATTGCACCTTGTGTCCTTACCAAGGATTTGGTGTTGAGGAAGAATGCCAGTCATGATCTTATCAAATGGCAGGCTCAAATTGCCAGTGGGCCTCTCCTTGTTCTACTGTCCTTCTGTAGCAGTAAGTGCAAGAATTGAGACATCATCAGTTTGCTTTCAAAAAGACTTTATTCAAAGCCATACATGAATACCTTGGTCATTGGTGCATCTCTATCTTAACCGCTGCCCCCTTCCCAAACTATTGCCAGATGCTCCATTAGTTTGTAGTAGTGCTGCGTACAGCTCATTGCCCCTTCCCTCAATATTTAAGTCCAACACACTTTGAATGCAGTCACATGGAATAATGGAAGGAAATAGTGTGAAAGAAATTTGAGTGTCAGCAGCCATTTAATTCACTGTAGAAGAACCGCTGGCAACCATTTTATCTACAGTTCCCAGGAAAAGGCAACATACGACTCATCTGAGTTGCATATCATAAATAGACAATTTAAATTAAACAGGACCACATGTAGTAAATATGGACCTCTAATTTACTGTACACAAGAAATGGATATCTCCCCAGAAAGATCATGGAATGTTTAAATATATTTTATGTATAAAAATATTTTAAATTCTTTGTGATTTTATGAAGGTTTTCATTAAAATGCAAGAAACTGCCAACTGCACACGTACCATGCAAGGGACAACCCACAATCGCACCTATATTCCGTAGTGTTGTCTTTTTGCCCAAATTACCAAAATCCAGATGATCTGGATTGTTCTTGCAATTGAGGGTGTGGTGGTGTTGAGATGGCGAGGGCATCTCCTGAGATGAGGGCCCCCTCTTGGTTTGGGCATTGTAAGGTCTCAGGATGAATCGGTCGTTTGGGGTAGCATAAGGCTAGGTTTTTCTTTTAACTTGGAGGACTCGGGATTCTAGATTGGGGGCAATGTCTGGCTGATTGATGAAAAGAAACCCTCTCTATTTTAATGAACCTGGGGCCAGTTCCACCTTCGATAGTCACTCCGGGTGAGCTGCACTGTGTTGGTACTGCGGTGAATAGTCTGGGGCCAGTGTGCAACATTCTGGCAAGTTGACTAAATTGTACATCAGAAGTACATTTACCCAATGATGCTCCTGCCTTGCATTTTAAGCATTCTCCCTCTTTTCTCTGGGGAAGAGATGCAGTGACAATCCACATTCACCAGATGCAAATCACCAGGCTTTTATTGACATATCCTGCCTTTACTTTGCTGCATACTTCACCATCATCCTCAAAACATGCTGGTTTGCACTGCATTAATTATATCCAGTTGGCCTAAATTGTCACCACTTCCATCTCTCCATGTCAACAAACCCTCCTCACCTACTGGTCATCCCAGACTGGCAGTGCACTGCATGTTACAGCCTTTCATTACATTTTGTTGCTATTTTCCTGTTATCATGTATTGTTGTTGCACTTTGTCATGTGTCCTACCCAGAAATACATCCAACTACAATGCAAATCAGTATGACAATTTCTCTCCCACAGGAAGAGTAAATGATCCATTGTTTACCTACTGCTCTACCCTACAGGTGGAGCAACTCATACTCTACCCCATCATGTTACAGAAGCCCAGCCAATACTACAAGCCTCATGCCACCTCAATGGGTCTTCCTTGATATTGGGATCATCTCTTGCTCTCCACCGAGGTTTTCAAGCAACGGCTTTGGAGTTGCGTTTTCAGCAGCTAAACGATTGTAAGGATGAGCCAAATAAATATCAAAATCACAAAGAGTTTAAAAGTCCAAATGTAAACACATTTAGGAAGGCACTTGTTAATCAGCCGATAGACAAAATGATGGGATTGCCCCATAAGGCAACAGGAAATAGCTGAAACCGGTAACAATATGCAGGCACGTGTCCCGTTCACCCAAAGACTACCTAAAACAAGTTAAATGTCCTGCCTGACGCCACAGCATACTTACCCTGATTTACCTGCATTTCCCAAAGGTCTAATCTGTTTTTAACCGCTTGCAATTATGTTTACAATTTCTCTCTCGTGCCCAAAACTACAGCAACCCATGCTGGATTATTCTCCCTTTGGCTTAATTCTTTCCTTTCCAAAAGATAAAGATCTGAATTAATGTATTACTGTAAAGCATTTTATGTAGTATATTACATTCTGCAACATTACTAGCAAACTATCTTTTTCCCTTCAAGGGTCACCCCTCTGTGTAGTGGGCTGTCATATTTCCCTGTAAGCATGTGCTGCTAATAGCTATGCAACACCACCATCTACTGAAGCAAATCTGGCATTGCAGACTGCTTACCACTGATATAAATGACAGCAAGAATGAATCAAAGTGTATGAACGTGCACAGAATAAGGAATGCTTCTGTGTTTCTTTGGAGAAAACTGTCCTTCATTGGAAAAGTAAAGAAGATAAGCAAATCACTTCTCACTCATGGATATGTGGAAGAGGACATCAGAGAAAAATCAGGTATAATCCAGTCATACCCCCCTGAATGTTCAGCCTAACATCCATTCACGATTTGTGCATTAGGAGCCCATAATATTTTCCAATGCCCATTGCTATCCAGGGTGAATCCTCAAGATCAGATCCCCCAAAGTACTGCAAAAAGAGAAATAAAAACTCGGAGCAAAATAAAAGCCTTTGAAGCAGGTAGAAATTCCCATTGTAGACAGAAGAAATCTTCAGCTCCAAGTACAGGTAAAGGTAATGTTCCTGGTGTGAACTGCTGCCACTGCTTTCCATCAGCTGATTGCCAGCCAGTCCTGACTGACCAGAGCATCAGACATCGTGGAGTTTACAGGTTCCCAGAGAAGCACAGGAGGAACAGGACATGCAGCACAATAAAATATGCGGCAAACAGCAACTTGGTCCGATATCGGGCATGGAACAGAGAGCAAAATGACCTCACATTGGAGCTCCTCCGTGTCTGATGGCAAAAAGTACAGAACAATAATTAGAACATACCAGAGAATGGACATACTGCAATGCGTACACACTGAGCCAGTTGGAGGGCAGGGCAGGGCATGGCATACGGCAGCTTGGGGTCGTGGACGGGCTGCAATGCCCACAATGGGACTGCGCGGGAGGGAGAGAGACATGTTGCACAACTAATACTGGGTCAGCAATGCCTGCCATTAGAGAGAATAAAATCTTATGAGGAAGAATCTTATGAACAAGAATCTCTACAGTAAGTGTATCAAGTGGCTGCATTGTATGATGATGTGAAGGGTGTGGATTGGCATATTGTTGACCAGTGATGGGGAAATGTTCATCAGTGCGGGACCACAGGGTAGGGTGTACTGGAATAAGGAGACCTATTATATATGTACATCAATGCCAACTGGTCTCCTTTGCATGGATACTTACCTTACTTGGAGTGGCACTCTCCGGTAGATCTATCAACAGGGAATGCTCTGTCAAGCCTGAGGCATTGAGGTTCCTCTCCTGGGCACTGACCCACTCACTCAGCTCCACACTGAAAAGCATCAGACACCAGGAACAGTTACAACCTTTTCCTCAGCTTCTTACCATCTCACGGTCACAATACACCTACTTGATAGCAAACAGCACTGTGTAACATTATTATTCTATATTATATATTATTCCTGTAATATTCCTGAGGCCTGACATCCAAGATACCCTTGCACCTTTTTATCTAACAAACATGGTACAATATCTGACTTAACGTTTCCAGCTCAATCTCGGCTTCCGAAGACTCTCAGAGCTCCAGACTTCCACCAACTGTTTTAGAATAGCATAATTCCAGCTATTATGCCAAATCACCTGCTGTAATATTAAACCTGCGTTCTCCCATAAGACAGTTGTGGGAATGTGTGCAGAATTGAGGAAGGACTGGAATTTGGAAAGGCGGGATGCTGCCGTGAAGGAATTTGGGGAAGGTGGGCTTGAACGATGCGAGAACAAGGTGGATATGTAGGATTACTACAGTGATAAAATAGGAAGGGACAAGGAATATTGGGGAGAAAAGGAGTTTTCTTTCGGTTTCAGAAAGAGATGCTTGGAAGCTGGGTCAGTTGGTGTAATTATGCAAGTTGTGTAAGTGGCTGTAGGTACATGGAATGAAGATGGCAGGGTGGGATTATTAATCTCTAAAAACTAAATAAATTACTTAATTTAACCCTCAGCACCTGAATTTATAAATGGGTACTTTCGCACATCTGTGTTAATACAATGTAAGAAATTGTATCTCTAAATAAAAAACACTTTTCGCGAGCATCCTTCAAATGGATAAAATACTATGTTGGTTGGGGGAAGAGGATAAGAAAATTGCTGATCCTTCTTTCTTTTATTCGCACGCTCAGGGCCACTTTTTTTCTTACCTTTTCAATTGATGTTCAGCAGAGAGAAGGGCTTCTTCAGCTGCCAATCTCTTTTCCTGTTCTTCAGCCAGAAAGCCCTCCACTTGGCTCAGTTCCCGGTCAGTTCTGTCCTGTTCTTGCTTAGCTTCAATTAGCCTATGAAACACCAAAGGAGAGAACAATTTTCATATCAACATGGAATAAGGAGAGAGCATTCATCAGGATTGAATTCCAAACCCTTACAACCCTCATGGTGTGCCCTAGTTCTTGATCAAATAGCAACACACTATTTCCTATCAATTTCTATCAATACACTTCATGATTTAAAACACCTTTACCAGGTCTCTTCACAGCCAGTTTCAAGAAATTCACCTCCAAATTCTCTAGTTTAACCATTTAATCAAAGTTCCTCATCTGCGTAATAATGTTCATAAAACACTTCCACACCCACATGTTTTGGCTGCAAAGAATGCAATTGGTCCCCAATTTTACTAACCTTCTCATGCCATCTCTCCAATCTTCTAACAGCTCTCCCCCCCCCCCCCCCCCCCCCATGCATTTAACCACTTCACGGGTGATAGGAGCTTGGTCCCCATAATCTCTTCCCATCTACTTCGAGACAGGGAGTACATTTTTATCTGTGATTTTTTCTATCACAAATCTCAAATTGTGGAGTACAGAGGCAAATAAATGATGGGTCTTTGTCCCAAACATTATAGAGGGCACTGTAATTGGCATCAGAAATCTCTGAGCACAAATCACAAAGCTAAAGGGGTAAGAGAAGGAAAATTGGGAAGGACAAAATGAAACGCATGCCCAAGTAAACTTAGGCAAGATATCAGGTGTCTCTACCCTGAGCAGCAATCTTCTATAGTGTAAAGGGCAGAAAAATGGTGTTCCAGGAAACAGCTGTACCAGAACTCCATTGCATCCAAAAGCAAAAAAAGTTGGACAACTGAAATACATCAACAAATGCTGAGTATATCAAGCAAGCCATACAGCATCTATGGAGACATAGTGGTAAAGTTTCAGGACGTTGACCATTCTTCAGAATTGTTCTTCAACTGCTATTTTGCAGACATTAGAAATTGAATGAAAGATTCTGTCCCACGTTTTACCTTTGTTTCAGCTGTTTCAATTCCGTTTCCTTATCTTGCATCTCAACCATGTCCTTTTCCTGAGGGCCACCAGGTGCTGTGTCAACCATGAGGCCTGTCTGAATGCCAGAGAAATAAACAAAATCACAAGAGGGTTCAACAAGGGACAATACAGCACTCGAAATATCACTGCACTGCAGCAAGACACATCACACTATGAATCTAAGATATCTTGTTATACTATACAGGACAATAGATACACGGGAGGGCATTTCAGATCGGAATCTAATCAAAAGAAATCAGAGTTTACATGATGAATGTAAAATGGTCTTCCTCTTAGGTACGGATTGCAGTTAAAGGTGTTTGAATTGTATGAACATAAAATAACAGATCTACAAGCCAGACTTTAACAGGGATAGGGATGGGCAGGGATCAGATATGGAATAAAATTATATATTGCAACTCTTCCCATACATTCATTTTTCTCACAGCAATCATCACTCAGCATCCTGACACCAGGCAAATATCTCTGCAAGGGCCTTCACAATTTCTTCCCATGCTTCCCACAAGGTCCGTGGATGTCCTCAGTCAGATACTGGGGATTTATCCATCTTAATGCACTTTAATATCTCCTCTTTGGTAATTTGAATATGCCTAAGACATCACAACTCGTCCACCTCAGTTTGTTAGTTTCCACAATACTCTCAGTAAAAACTTATGAGAAGTATTCATTTTATATCTCTCATCTCTTGTGGCTCTACATAGTAAGCCAATCACATCTTTAAGGACAACTATTCTGTCCCCTGCCATGCTTTTACTCATAATATACTTGTGCAATCTCTTGAGATTTTCCTTAACCTTGCCAATTCATGGAGTCAAATCCTCTGTTCTAGCCTTATCAATCAATTTCAACGCATCCTCAAATAACTCCATTAAGTTAGTACGACATGATCCGCTGCAGACAATGCCATACCGACCGTCTCTAACTACTCCATTCTCTTCCTAATGTGAGAAATAATTTCACAAAGATTCCTCTCCAATAACTACCACTGATGTATTGCAAAAGGATTATTGCCCTAGGTGTTGATTATTGCCTATAATTTCTTGGATTATCACTACCTCCTTTCTTAAACAATGGAACAACAACATTGGCTACTCTCCAGTCCTTCGGGATCTCATAGAGAGGATACAAAGGCCTTTGTCCTTTGAAGGCCCCTGCAAGCTCCTCTCTTACCTCACTCAATAATCTAGGGTAGATCCCAGCAGACTCACCTTCTCCTTCTCATGCAGTGAGACGGTGGCCACCTGCAGCTGCCGTTCAAGAGATGAATGATTTGACTGTAACTCGTTAAGTCTTTGCTGCATGTCACGCAGGCTCTGCGTTGTGGCCCGCACCTGGGCAGAGAGTGCAATCTTTTCCTCAAACATCACTGACATCTGCCGATCACATGGAGAGGGCAGGGGTAGGAAAAAAGGAGCACATTTCAATTAACACGTGATATCATGGGTAAGAACAGTTTAATCCTATCTCAGCAAGAATCAACTCAGAAAATTTCTAAATGCTGAAAATCTGCAACACACCTTTTCTATAGTTCATTTGCATAATGAAAATACCATTACCCTGGTATTTAGTACTAATCTCAAGCTCACTTGAAATTTAGCAGCTTTGGAAAAGGTTTGAGGTTAAGGGACCTGGTTCCTTCATTGGAAGGAGCGGGGAGCCGGACCTTCAATGCGGGGGGGGGGGGGGGGGGGGGAGAAGAGTGCTGGCAACTTCAGTGTGAGGGAGGTGAAGATTTGGCACCTTCATGGAGAGGGGTGTGGAGAGAGCTAACCTATTGAGTGGTAGGGAGGGGAAGAAGCGACACCTAGGGTAGGAAGTGTGGAAATGTTAGCACTTCAGTGGAGTGGTGGAAAGAAGGGTAATGACAATATTTCCAATGGTGTCATACTATCAGAGGAAGTGACAAGTTAATGCCTTTGAGCAGGAGTGAATAGTTTCTCTCTCAACTCGTCACATTTTAACCTCTTTCTAAAACAAGTTCCCAGATACTATCACTTGGCTCAATGCCAAACCAGTTCATACAATAAAGCCAGGTATAGACACAGAATGCTGGAGTAACTCAGTGGATCAGACAGCATCTCAGAAAGCCAGGACCTTGCAATGTACCAGGAATCCAGCGAAAATAACTCAGGAAGGTTTTTGATTTAGCACAAGTATTAGCAAGCTGATTGTTATAGATTGGTTATTTCCTACTAACCAATTGCAGTGCTTGAAAGTAGTTGCTCTGCCTAATATATTATATTACCAAGAGCTTGCTTACGTAATCCAGTCTGAGTAGCTGTTAGGTACTGTAATGTTCTGCAGATCAATGCTGTAAGTGGACTTTAATAAATAAGTGTTGTATTTTGATGTGTGTACGACTCCACTCATTACATGGCGTCAAGAAGTGAGTCTTACCTACTCCGTTCATGTTTATTGGGTTTTGTTTTTTTACATTTGTTTTATGTGCCTGTTATCGCGATCATGGCAAACTCGTCTCTTTGTCCTAGTCCTTCTCTACCATGGTCCATGGTAGCGACCGACATATTAGAATGGCATGGGAAACACTATCTGGTTCTTCTCGACTCTTATTCGGGCTGGTTTCAATCTACTCCAAACCATCACATCTGATGCAGTTACCCAGAAGTTGCAACGCCATTTCTCCATGCACGGCTCCCCTGCACGCCTTCTATCCGACAACGGCAGTCAGTTCACTAGTCAGCTTTTCAAAAACTTTGCACAATGATGGGACTTTTGACATATCACCAGCAGCCCTGAGTTTCCGTAGTCCAACAGACTCGCCGAATGAGCCGGCCGAAGCGCAAAACAACTAATGGAGCGTTCTTACCTTGCTAAATCTGACATCTACCTGGACCTGCTCAATGTGAGGAACAATGCCAGGGATCCCTTACTGGGTTCCCCAGCCCAACGACTGATGTCTCGCCAAACCCGTGCTGCCCTGCCTGTACCCCAGCAGCTTTTGCAGTCACAGGTTTGTTCTCCGCCTACAGTCCAGAAACAAGTACAATTCAAGCACAATGCACAAAAACGGTTTTTTCAACAAACCCAGTAAGCCACTTAAACCTCTCTCCAGAGGACAGGTTGTTCGCCTCCAGATCAACAAGGGCTATGGTCGTCTGGGTCACATCCATAGCCCTGCCAAAGAACCGCGCTCCTACCCGGTTAGCGTGGACAGGGCCATTTACAGACGCAATCGTCAACGCGTCTTGCAACTCCGCATCCAGAGGTTTCGTGTTTTGTATACCCTCCCACTACCGAGCTCCTAGATCGCCTATTTCACCACCTCCACCCGGCGGGTCCCCAGACATTTCCCCGGTTCCCTCCCCAGTCACTTCACCGGTGAAATGAGGAGATGTGGATTGTACCGCACACATGCCGGACGGGTCAGCAGGCCACCCATTAGATACGGTGATTTTGTGTAACTATCTATACTTCCCCATATGCGTTATTAACGTTCTGGCTACTATATTGTTTGGCCACCATGTTTCCACGTATCTATGCTTTATTTTGTTTCTGTAAACCCAAAGGGTTTCTACAGCTATATTAATAGCAAAAGGATAACGAGGGATAAAATTGGACCATTAGAGAACCAGAATGGACATCTATCTGCAGAGCCAAAAGAGATGGGGGAGATATTGAACAATTTCTTTTCTTCAGTATTCACCAAGGAGAAGGATATTGAACTCTGTGAGTTAAGGGGAAAAAGTAGAGTAGCTATGGAAACTATGAGATTCAAAGAGGAGGAAGTACTGACACTTTTGAAAAATATAAAAGTGGATAAGTCTCCAGGTCCTGACAGGATATTCCATAGGACATTGAGGGAAGTTAGTGTAGAAATAGCAGGAGCTATGACAGAAATATTTCAAATGTCATTAGAAACGGGAATAGTGCCGCAGGATTGGCGTACTGCGCATGTTGTTCCATTGTTTAAAAAGGGTTCAAAGAATAAACCTAGCAATTATAGACCTATTAGTTTGATGTCAGTGGTGGGCAAATTAATGGAAAGGATACTTAGAGATAATATATATAAGCATCTGGATAAACAAGGTCTGATCAGGAACAGTCAACATGGATTTGTGCCTGGAAGGTCATGTTTGACAAACCTTCTTGAATTTTTTGAAGCGGTAACTAGGGAAATTGATGAGGGTAAAGCAATTGGATGTTGTCTATATGGATTTCAGTAAGGCCTTTGACAAGGTTCCCCATGGAAGGTTGGTTAAGAAGGTTCAATCTTTGGGTGTTAATGGCGGAGTAGCAAGATGGATTCAACAGTGGCTGAATGGGAGATGTCAGAGAGTAATGGTGGATGGCTGTTGTCAGGTTGGAAGCCGGTGACCAGTGGGGTGCCTCAGGGATCTGTGTTGGGTCCACTGTTGTTTGTCATGTACATCAATGAACTGGTTGATGGGGTGGAAAATTGGATAAGTATGCAGATGATACTAAGATAGGTGGTGTTGTGGATAATGAAGTAGATTTTCAAAGTCTACAGAGAGATTTGGGCCATTTGGAAAAGTGGGCTGAAAGATGGCAGATGGAGTTTAATGCTGTTAAGTGTGAGGTGCTACATCTTGGCAGGACAAATCAAAATAGGACGTACATGGTAAATGGTAGGGAATTGAGGAATGCTGTGGAACAGAGGGATCTAGGAATAACTGTGCATAGTTCCCTGAAGGTGGAATCGCATGTAGATAGGGTGGCAAAGAAACCCTTTGGTGTGCTGGCCTTTATAAATCAGAGCATTGAATATAGGAGTAGGGAAGTAATGTTAAAATTGTACAAGGCATTGGTAAGACCAATTCTGGAGTATGGTGTACAATTTTGGTCGCCTAGTTATAGGAAGGATGTCAATAAAATAGAGAGAGTACAGAGGAGATTTACTAGAATGTTGCCAGGGTTCCAGCAACTCTGTTACAGAGAAAGGTTGAACAAGTTAGGTCTTTATTCTTTGGAGCGCAGAAGGTTAAGAGGGGACTTGATTGAGGTCTTTAAAATGATGAAAGGGATAGAGTTGACGTGGATACGTTTTTCCCATTGAGGGTAGGGAAGATTCAAACACGAGGGCATGACATGAGAATTAAGGGACAGAAGTTTAGGGGTAACGTGAGGGGGAACTTCTTTACTCAGCTGTGTGGAATGAGCTTCCAGCAGAAATGGTGGAGGCAGGATCGATTTTAACATTTGAAAGTAAAGTGGATAGGTATATGGACGTGAAGGGAATGGAGGGGTATGAAGGGAATGGAGCAGGTAGATGGGACTAGGGGAAAACAAATGGTCGGCACGGACTGGAAGGGCCGAGAGGGCCTGTTTCCGTGCTGTAATTGTTATATGGTTATATGGTTACAAGGATAGATGCAGATTGGTTATTTCCTACTAACCAATTGTAGTGCTTGTTAGTAGTTGCTCCGCCTAATCTCCGATTTATATTACCACGCGTCTGAGTAGCTGTTAGGTACTGTAATGTTCTACAGACCAATGCTGTAAGTGGACTTTAATAAATATGTGTTGTATTTGATGTATGTACAACTTCACTCATTACAATCGTATTTTTTCAGCCCTCTCCTGGCAAGCATCACATTAGATCTTAATCCAGAATTTTGAGTGCAAGCTCCTCTGCCAGTTCTCCAGGATTGTCTGGACTGCAATTGAATTTAGAATCTTCCAACTCAGATGGAAATTACCCCATTGTGCCAAAAGTTGGCTCAGTAAGAGTTCTCATACCAAAGATAACAGTAGTTGGCTCAGTAAGAATTCTCACAGATAGGTAATCTGTGCTCTACACTCACCTTGCTGTTGAGTTTCTGGATACGAATCTCCTTCTGGTGCAGCTCCTTCAGGCTGTCATTCAACTGACCCTTCAGCTGTCTGTTTTCAGTCTGCACATCTTCTTTACGAGCCTCACCAAGGTTATCTGCCTCAGAAGGTCCCTGTTTGACAGGTGTGATAATGTATTCAGAAGGTGACACACTCCGAGTCGGCATTGAGGCACAAATCTTAGCCTGACTTGTTCTGCTGAGAGTCTAAGGATTGTTGGCAAAAAGTAACGCCCTTTTGCCAGCTGCAAAGAGATCATCTTTATCAATGATTTCGATGAGAATGTACATGGCATGATTAGCAAATTTGCAGAGGACACAAAGTGGATGGTATTGTAGACAGTGAAGATGGTTGTCAAAAATTGTAGCAGGATCTGATTCAGTTGGGCAGGTGAGCTGAGAAATGGTTGATGGAATTTAATACAGCAAAATGTGAGGTGTTGCATTTTAGGAACACTAACATGGGCAGGACCTACACTGTGAATGGTCGGGCTCTGGGGAATGTTGTAGAGCTGAGGGATTTAGGGGTACAGAAGTATAGTTCATTGAAAATCATATCACAGGTAGATATCAGAAAGGCTTTTGGCACATTTATCAGTCAAAGTATTGAGTATAGAAGTTGGAAGGTCATGTTGCAGCTGTATAAGACATTGGTGAGGCTGCATTTAGGGTATTGTAACCTGGGATGCAGACCATCAGGCCCTGGGGATTTATCAGCCTTCAGTCCCATCCGTCTACCCAACACCATTTATGCCTAATGTGAATTTCCTTCAGTTCCTCCGTAGGTCCTCTGGCCACTAGACCATCTGGGAGATTGTTTGTGTCTTCCTTAGTGACGACAGATCTAAAATACCTGTTCAACTCATCTGCCATTTTCTCGGTCCCCATAAAAAATTCAACTGCGTCTGTCTTCAAGGGTCCAACTTTGTTTTAACTATTTTTTTCCTCTTCACATACCTAAAGAAGCTTTTACTATCCTCCTTTATATTCTTGGCTAGCTTACCTTCGTACCTCATCTTTTCTCCCTGCATTGTCTTTTTAGTTATCTTCTGGTGCTGTTTAAAAGTTTCCCAACCCTCTGACTTCCTGTTCATCTTTGCTATGTTATACTTCTTCTCTTATTTTTATACAGTCCTTGACTTCCCTTGTCTGCCCCGGACGCCCTAAGAATCTTTCTTCCGTTTTGGAATGAACTAATACAGCACCTTCTGTATTATTCCCAGAAATACCTGCCATTGTTGTTCCACTGTCGTTCCTGCTATGGTATCTCTCCAGTCAACTTTGGCCAACTCCTCCCTCATGGCTCCATAGTCTCCTTTGTTCAACTGTAATACTGACACTTCCAAATTTCCTTTCTGCCTCTCAAATTGTAGTTTAAAACTTATCAAATGATGGTCACTACCTCCTAATGGCTCCTTTCCCTCGAGTTCCCTTATCAAATCCAGTTCATTACACAACACTAAATGCAGAAATGCCTTCTCCCTTGTAGGCTCCAGTACAAGCTGCTCTAAGAATCCATCTTGGAGGCACACCATAAACTCCCTGTCTTGGGGTACAGTACCAACCTGATTTTCCCCAGTGACCAGCATGTTGAAATCTCCAATAACAACCATAGCATTAGTTTTGCGACATGCCACTTTTAACTCTTGATTCAACTTACACCCTATATCCTGGCTACTGTTTGGGGGCCTGTAGATAACTCCCATTAGGGTATTTTTACTTTTACAATTCCTCAGTTCAATCCATACTGACTCTGCATCTCCTGATTCTACGTCACCCCTCGCAAGGGACTGAATTTCATTCTTCACCAAGCCCACCTATCTGTCTTTTCAATAGAACATATTCCCTTGAAAATTCAGTTCCCAGCCTTGGTCCACTAGCTGCCATGTCTCTGTAATTCTCACAACATCATAGTTGCCAATTTCTAACTGAGCCTCAAGCTCATCCACTTTATTTCTTATACTTTGTGTATTCATATATAATACTTTTAATCCATTACTCCCCACACCTTTCACAATCAATTCCTCTTTCACTTGGCCATACTCTCCTATCCCTTCCCGAGCTCTCTGCCCTGTTAATTCTGGTGTCTTTAACTTATCTTATACTATCTTTCCCTTTAACTCCATCCCTATATATCCAGTTTGTCTCTCCCCCCCCCGCACGATTTAGTGGACTAGACAATAGGTGCAGGAGTAGGCCATTCGGCCCTTCGAACCAGCACTACCATTCACTGTGATCATGGCTGATCTGAGGGGTAACCTTTTCACACAAAGGGTGGTGGGCGTATGGAACAAGCTGACAGAGGAGGTAATTGAGGCAGGTACTATTGCAACATTTAAGAAACAGTTAGGCCGGTACATGGATAGGACAGGTTCAGAGGGATGTGGGTCAAACGCAGGCAGGTGGGACAAGTGTAGATAGGATATGTTGGCCAGTGTAGGCATGGGCAAGTTGGGCCGAAGGGCCTGTTTCCACGCTGTAAGACTATCATCCCATACAACACACCTCAATAAGGGCATCACAGCTGAGATTGGTTATTCCTCTAGCTTGGAGGTAGAGGAGATGATCACGAATGACTCGTATGAATTTAAGAAATTTAACACTCGCACGCTGTAGCATGGCCCACAGATTGATGCTGGAACAGCCTGCCCCTCATTCCTTTTATAAGGCATTTGGCAATGTCTCGTATGGGAGGCTGATCCCAAACATTACAGTCCACAGTCAATGGCAAATTGGTTGCAAAACTGGCTGGCTAATAGGAGGCAAAGGGTAACAGTGAAAGGAATGGAAGCCAGTCACAAGTGTTGTACCACAGAAATTAGCATTTTGGCCCTTATTGTTTGCTACATATGTTTACGATATGGATACTAATGGAAGAGGTATGATTAGCAAGTTTCAAGATTACACAAAAAATGATGGAATTGTATATAGTGAGGAGGATAGTCGCAGATTGCAGAAACATATCGATCACTTGCTAAGTTGGGCAGAGCATCAGGAAATAGAAGTGTGAAGTGATACAATTTAGGAAGTCAAATAAGGATAGGACATATACACAAATGATAAGGCCCTTAGGAATATTGGGCAACAGAAAAACTTTGATGTAAAAGCCTCAAGATACTTGAAGGTGGCAGCACAAGTAGAGAAGGGACACAGAATCTAGCCTTCATTGCTCGGGGCAGAGAATCAAAGAGCAGGAAACATATGATACAAGCTTTATCGGAAAAAATCGAATTCTTCTGTTTTCATTAACAGCTGCAATTGTGTTTAGGTTATTTTAAAGAAAAAATTTTCATTGAGAATTAAATTTTTTAAAAAGACGATTTTCATTGTGGAGGTGGGATAGGGGAGGAAGTTTCATTTTAAAAAAACATTGCGATTTTCATTGTGGGGAGTGGGATAGGGGGAGGTGAGGAGTGGCGGAGCAGGGGGATAAGGGGAGAGGGAAGGGGTAGGGGATGGGAGAGAGGGGAAAATGGGGGATGTGAGGTGGGAGAGTGGGGAGGTGAGGAGCGAGAGTGGGGGAGGACGGGGGTGTGGGATATGGAGAAGCGGGCAGTGGGGAGGTGAGGAGGGAGATTGGGGGAGTAGGATAGGGGTTGGTTAGGAGTGGGGGAGCATGGAGATAGAGGGAGAGGAGGGGTGTAGGGAGGGTAGAGGGGTTATGGAGGGAGGGAGTGTGACTGATGGTAGGGGAAAGGAGAGGGAGGAAGAGGTGAGGGGAGGAGGAGAGGGGAAAGAAGAGGGTGAAGAGGAGGGGGAGGGAGTGCTGGGGATGAGGGGGAATGGAGGATAGGGGTAGGAAGAGAGATGGCGAGGCGCAGTTCGGGGAGTATTGCCATGATCTGCGCCACAACGGGAACCCCTCAGCAGTTGGGGGCTATGTGACAGTGGTGGAATATTGCCTTGGGACACAGGCCCAACGGGTCGGCAACTGGTCTAGTATCTAGTAAGTATCTCGATGAGTACTTAATCACCAAAGCATACAAGGCCTTGTAAGAGAAGTGGAGAAGTGGAGGCTTCGCGGCGGTGAAGCTGTGGCAGCGGTGAGACCTCGCGGCGATGTGGCCTTGGCGGCTATCAGACTTTGGCAGTGGTGAAGACTCATGGCGGTAGCAATGCCTCGAGGATCGACCTGCGGTTGATGGTCGATGAGAGCATGCAGGACCGGGGAAGAACAATGGAGGACCCGGCAAAGGGGCCTGCCATGAAGAGAGGGGAGGGGAAGAACAATGGACAATGGGACCTGGCGTGGGGGGTTAGGGGAGAGGGAACAAAAGGAGGAGCCACCATGCTTTGTAATTTTGTCAGCACTGTAGGTGGTCGCTACTTGTATACATTAAGTATGCAAGCAAAGAATCTCACTGTGCCTTGTCACATGTGACAATAAAGTATTCCATAGCACTCCAAATAAGTAGAAAGGAACTGCAGATGCTGGCTTATACCGAAGATAGACACAAAATATTGGAATAAAATGCGGGACAGGTAGCATCTATGGATAGAAGGAATGGGTGATGTTTCGGGTTGAGATCCTTCTTCAGACTGAAAGTCATGGGAGAGGGAGACAGAGATAAGGAAGGGTAAGGTGTGAAGATGAGAAATCAAAAGAGATGAGTTCAGGAAAATTTAGAATAGATCATTGTTAGCTTGGAGACTGTGACAACGAAGCAAACACAGACAGAATGTAATCAGGGGGACAGTAAGGCTGGTTGGAGAACTGGGAAGGTGATGGATGGCATCTAATATTTCGCTTGGGCAGCTTACACCCCAGCTTTATGGTTAGACCGAGCTCGGTACCTGCTGCATCAACTTCAGCCTCATCGCCTGGCACATGCTCTGAAGCTCGTGGATCTGTTTGTCTTTATCTGACACAGCAATCAGATACTGTTCCTTCAGCCTTTCACTCTGTGCAGTAAAGGATAACTTCTCGGACCTGCAATACATAGCAATATAATTCTATACATGGCAGAAGATCAGTGGGATAGCACCCAAACTTGTTTGGTTCTCCAAGCTTCAATATAATTCTATTTTCAACATGTCCCCTTTCACAATGTTATCTGTAGAATATTGACCATGATCTGGTTCCCCTTCCCTCACTGCCAATGGGGTCTTCAGAGTCCAAATTGACTGCCACAAAAGAATGTAGATTTTGAACTAAATAAATGCTACAATTTCAGAAAATCATCACCAAAATTAGATAATTCAGTTCATCTCAGCTATGTTGATCAAAAATACCATACTGCTCCTTGAATAAGACAACCACTGGGTAGAATATTTGTGCTCATGCCTGTGATCTTGGGGAAGCAACAATGAAACTGTACTTGGGAACTAAATAAAACCAAAATGTTTGGAGGGTTAGAAGAAACTTCAGAAATTAAAAGAGCAATGAATCAAATAATTACCTTAGGTGTCCTAATTCTTCTTGGCAGGCACTATGTTCTTGCTTCAGTTGCTCCTGCGCCATTTGGTAATTAGCTATCTGTTGCTTTTGATCTTCCAGTTGGACTTGGAGCTGGGATATTTCAGCTGTCTCTTCCCCAATCCTCACATACTGCTGCTGGAGACTTTTCAACTCCTTCAGCTGCAACCGAAAATGGAAAGAAATGGAACAAAATGGACAGTTAGGTGTCAAGAATGCAGATTACCAACACAACTTTGAGGTCATGACTCATTGGGACATGCCAAACCCTGTAGAATGGTGATTCAGGAAGGGCAGATTGGGGAGACAGCACCAGTAGAATGAAGGACTCTGCATTTACATTGCAGGCATGGATAGGACATTGCAGGGCTTTGCCCCCAGAGTGCAAAACCTTTTGTTTGACTTGCAATCCATATGTTACAATCAAAGTTTGCATTGAGTTGGTTTCTATTCTACCCTTCTCAGCTTTAGCACTATGTGGATACATTGTCAATTTTTAGTTTTTTTTTCTAAAGATGCCCAAATTGGAAGGGGGGGGGGGGGGGGGGGGGGGGGGGTGGGGTTGGAATAGCAGAATTTCTCAGTAAATCATTGTCCCCTTTTGGGGTCATGAATAAAATAATATTTGCATTTTCAGATTTCATCGACAGAAGTCTCTATCACCATCACTGAACAATGTTGGACAATAAATAAAAGAATAACTTTGCTAACATCTCCAACTCCAAGTAGATATTTCTAAAACATACTTAATGGAAATTCCCATTGACAAACAAATATCAGAGAAAAATCCAGCAGATGCTAGAACTCTAAAATAAAAACAGGAAAATACTTAATAGGTCAGGTGTATGTGTAGAAACAGAATACAGAATGTTACAGGTCAAAGAATATGTGCCAGATTAGGACGAAGACCTGAAATAGCAGCTCTGTTCCATTCACAGATGCATCCTCAGCTGCTCAGTGTTTCCAGTGTATCTGTTTTTATATTCAAAATATCTTGATAATGTTCAATGTTAAAAGAAGCTAACATGCTTCATTATTCCTTGTTTTCCATCCATCAACCACCTTAATTTTGAATACCTTTTCCTGCATATCTCTAATTTCAATCGTTCCAACATGGTAATTATGGTTTCACTACTCATGTCCCAATTGTTGGAATCTCTTCTCTATGCTCTCCAACTCTACATATTACTACACTGTACATTGAAAAACAATTGGAAAGGGATTTGAACACTAGGATGACATTTTAATATTGTACCATTACTGGCCAGGCAACGATGACAGTCCAGAAATTTGAAAGTGACAGGTAAAAGGGGCAATGTATGTTGGGATATACATAGCTGAGCTCAGGGTTAAAGGAAGCAGAGGACAGTTGAAAAGGAAATAGATTAAAAAGTTTGAAGATGTAGGCAAGTCAAATTAAAGCTGAGAGTGACAGAAATTATAGTTACCAGTCTATCGCGGTCATTCTGCAATGAAGACAAAGCATTTCTCAGACTCTGCACTTCGCCTGGCTTTGAAGAAAACCCCTGCTTTACTTCATGAACCTTTTTCGTTTTGGCCACTTCATCCATCAGCCTATCTCTCTCATCTTGTAGGGTCATCACTGTTTTGGAAAATGATTTTAACTGATTGTCTGAGCTTTCTAGTTCTAAGGTTAAGTCATGAACAACTTGCTGATGGGAAGAAAGCTGTGAGTTCAGTTCATCAATACGGGCCAACAGGCTGTCTTCAATGGTATTGTTGTTCCAAGCTGTCAACTCTGTGGAGAGACGGTTCTTCTCTTCCACTAACTCACAGCATTGGGTTTTAGATTGGGATAGCTCTTGGTGCAATTCTTCATTTCTGCCCTTCTCCATCTCCAAGTCATACATGTATTTGCTCTGCAACGTCTCAAATTGAACTAGGAGACCATCTCGGTTATCTTGCAACGAACTCATGGCTTTTCCAAAAGATTGGTTCTGTCCTCGGAGGTGATCAATATTTTCGATCGCTTCTCGCAATCTCTGCTCGGTGTCCATAAGATCCCTTGCCAGTTCAGCCACTCTCTCCTCTGCTGTTTCAGTTTCATTTCTCATGATTCCTTCATTACGCTGCAAATTCTCAAATTCCTTCTCATACTTGGCTTCAGTGTCAATGAGCTTCTGCCTTGTTTCATCTTCAACCCTCACGACTTTCAGCTCGAGCTCAGCTGCCCTTTCCTGTATGGAGAAGAGATTGGTCGTCAGTTCCTCCACTTTGGTTGTCTTTTCATCCAGCTGTTGCTGAAGTTTCTGAACAGGCCCACCACTTGTTAACCTTTCTATTTCCTGCTTCAGTTCATCAATGATTTTCTCTGTCAACAGCAAATGTTCATTTTGTTTCACTTTCTCTTCTTTCAGTTTGTCATTTTCCTGCTCGAGTTCTTTTGAAACGTTCTCCACTTTTTGTAACTTCTTTTCCACATCAGTTTTCTCATTTTCCAATACTTTGTTTCTCTCAAGCTGAATTTGTTGGAATTCCTTGTGCTGAGAATCCTTCAGTAGAATCACCTGATTGAGATCTTCTCTGTATCTCACAAGCTGTGCATTGAGTTTGGCATTTTCGGAATTCAAATCATCCATCTGACCTTGGTGGCTCCGAAATTCGTTCTTGAGTTTATTGTTCTCAGTGGCAGCCTCCTGAATCAGCTGATCTTTTTCTACAATTGCATCAATGTGTTTTTGCTCCAGTTGCTTGTAGTCACTCAGCACTCTCTCCCGGTCATTCTGGAGAGATGCCATGGACTTTGTTAATGATTCCAGCTTTATCTTGTGCTGCTTTAATTCCTCTTCAGTTTGTCTCAGCTTTGTATCTAGATCTTCACTTTCCCTCCACAACTTCCTGATTGATTGTTGTCCTTCTGATTTATCCTTTTCCAACTGTTCAACCTGTCTCTCCCAGTGCCTTATTTCTTCAGCATGTTGTTGCTGGGCTTCAGAAATAGCATTGGAAACAGCCTCCTCTTTCGCTGCCAGAAGTGCAACAATCTTTTCTTCTTTTTTGCCAGTCTCTTCATGGAGGCTCTCCGTTAAAGCTTTGCAATTTTGGAGGTCAGACTGCTGCTGCTCACAGGTTAGCATATAATTCTGTACCTCTGCCTCTCGCTCACTTAAATCTTTCTCCAGGTTTCCCTTGGTCACCTCAAACTTCTCCAGGGAACTGTTCAAACCAGCAATTTGTTCTCTCAGCTTCTTATTTTCTTCTGATAATTTCAATAGTTCATTCTGAGAATCCTTGTGCAACTTTTGGAATTCTTCAGACTTTGAGAAGAGTAGCCGGTTTTCATCTTGAACTTTTTGCATCATTTGCCTCTGATTTTCTTCTTCAATCCTGAACTTCGATTCCCATTCCTGCTCACTGTGCTCCAACCTGGAAAATGGATCCACAAAATTAATAATACATTACAAAAAAAGCAAAATACTGGAAGTACTCAGCAGGTCAGTGAGCATTTGTGGTGAGGGAAGTAATGTTTTAGGCCCTTTGTGATTCAAGGTCATCAACCTAAAGCATTAACACTGTTTCTCTCTCCATAATGGGCCTGTCCCACTTAAGCAACTTTTTAGGCGACTGCAGGAGACTGTGCAGTCGCCACATGGTCGCGGGTGGTTGCCTTCATGGTCGTGAGGAGTTCCTGCATTCCGGGAACTAGTCACGGCCTCAATATCGTCGCTGCAAATTTTTCAACATGTTGAAAAATTAGCGGCAACCAGAATGAAGTCGCCATGGAGAATAGTGAGAATACTCGTGCTATAGGTGGATCGCCAGGAGGTCCTAGTGGGTTGCCAGGAGGTCGAAGGTTCTTGTAGGTTGTAGCCGGTGCTGACTGGTGAATTTCATTGGCTTATTGGGGAAAAAAAAAAAAACCATAAGCAGTATTTTTCAGAACCAAGGATAACCGACCAGTAATGTTAAATGTCTGCCGAGATTCAAGCCGTTTACTTCTTAAAAGTTGTCTCCACTCCTTCTCCCCCCATCGTTTAAAGGACTTACCATACACTGTGCTTTCACTGTCTTAATTACAGCACCAACCTTCCTGTTTATCCTGGTGTGTGTCTATATCACATTGGCTTTGCACCGTGTGAACTTCACTCAAACAGCGCTTCCCCCCGCTTGCCCTGTCCCCCGCCTGCATAACGGGCTGGTGAAGGGGGGGGGGTGTGTGTGTGCGCGTGTGTTCCACTCTGACAGTCGCCGTTCCAGTTGCCGGTTTTTCAGGCGCATAAGTCTTACTTTATCTGCTATATATTTCTGTCATTTGCTATTTTTCATTTTCTAATTTCCAATTGCAGTACTTTTGCATTTTGCTCCACTGTATTAAGTGATGGCAGTGAAATTAAGACATTTGAAAGACAAATTTTCTGATAGAGCCTAATTTACCTTAATTATTTAAAATAATACTCTATAACAGCTAAGGACATAAAAGGTGATATTTCAGATAATTGTGTAGAATATTAGGTTAACGTGAATATTACATTTGGCATAAAAGGTCATTAGGCCATGAGTGATAGTAGAATTAGGGCATTCAGCCCATCAAGTCTACTGCTCCATTCAATCATAGCAGATTTATCTCTCCAACCTAACCCCATTCTCATGCCTTCTCCCCGTAACCTCGGACACCTGTACTATTCAAGAATCTACCTATCTCTGCCTTAAAAATGTCCACTGATTTGGTCTCCAAAGCCTATGGCAAAGAATTCTACAGATCCACCACCCTCTGACTAAATACATTTCTCCTCATCCCCTTCCTAAAAGAACATCCTTTAATTCTGACCACTAGTCCTAGACTCTCCCACTAGTGGAAACATTCTCTCCAAATCCACTCTATCCAAGCCTTTCACAATCCTGCATGTTTCAATGAGGTCCCCCCTCATTCTTCCAAACTCCAGCGAGTACAGGTCCAGTGCCAACAAATGCTCATCATAGGTTAACCTATTCATTCCTGGGATCATTCTTGTAAACCTCCTCTGGCCAGCACACCCTTCCTCAGATAGGTGTGCAAAATTGCTCACAATATTCCAAATGCAGCTTTACCAGCGCTTTATAGAGCCTCAGCATAACATCCCTGTTTTTGTATACAAGCCCTCTTGAAATAAATGCTAGCATTGAGTTTGTTTTCTTTACTACCAATTCGACTTGCACCAACACTCCCAAGTCCCTTTGCACCTCTGATTTCTGGTTTCTCTCCATTTAGAAAATAATCTACGCCTTTATTCCTGCTACCAAAATGCTTGACTCAACACTTTGCTACACTATATTCCATCTGCCACACCTCTGCCTACTCTCCCAACTGGTCCAAGTCTTTCTGCAGTCCCTGCTTTCTCTACACTACCTGCCCTCCCACCTATTTTCGTATCATCCGCAAACTTGGACACAAAGCCTCAATCCCCTCATGCAAATTATTGCTATACAACATGAAGAGCAGCGGCCCCAGCACTGAACCCTGCTAGTCACTGGCAGCCAACTAGAAAAAGCCCCCTTTATTGCCACTCTTTGTCTTCTGCCATCTAACCAACCTGCTATCCATATCTAAAACAAAATCCATTGAATTCAGGAAAATGCTGCAACAAAAAACATTACTGTGTGTTATTATTTTGTGTGAGACTTGTTCATATTTTAAGACATATTCTCCACTCTCCCTCCTTGACCTTCAGGTTTCAACCAAATGGAGGGATCATTATTCTTGGATTTTATCTTTAACAAAAGGCCAACAATTTGAACGAAACTTGATACTGCACACCGCACGCGAATAGCGAGTAAAGTGCCCCTAAAATTATTGAGCTATTGTGTACTGTTTTGGCTGTATTTCGGGAGCATTCTTTCTCGCAGATCCTCGAGACTGCAGTTATTTCAAAATTTGCTTCTTCATTCCATCTGGGCGTGCCACCACCGGGCCCGGCAACCCTCCCCCAACTGCGCAGGCACGGCTGACGGGCCCGGCAAGTGGGAGAGCACTGCGCAGGCACGACTGCCACATTGAAACTTGTCCCATTCACAGTATAAGGTTCATTAAAGTTCATAAAGTGAATTACTTTTGAAAAATAACAAAACTTGATACTGCACAACGCAGGCGAATGGCGAGTAGGGCGCCCCTAAAATTGTTGCGCTATCATGTACCATTTTAGCTGTATTTCAGGAACATACCTACATACAAGATGAGATTTTTATAACTATAAACCAGCAATTCAGTATTTGTTCTAAAATAAAAAGGCCATCTTTCAAATATCCTTGTTTGTCAGCCACACATACTGGGAAACCATAGGTAATACCCATCATTTTTTTTTGTGCACAGCCAATGTGACACATTTGCTCATGCTTTACCTGGAAAGCTTGATTTTCAGTTCCTCATGATGAATGGTAGTTTGCCGTAGCTCACTCCTCAGCCTGTTGCAAGAGTCTTCTTTTACTCTGACCTCTTCTTCTTTCTTCAATATCGCCTCATTGAACTTGATTTCCCACTTCTTCGACTCATCAATGATTCTATCACGGTCATTCTGCAAAGAGGACATACTACGGGTGAAAGCTGCTAGTCTGGCCAGATTTTCATTGAAATTTGCCTGAATCTGATTGGTTTCTTCTTTCTTCTTTTCTAACGTGCCCTGCAATGCCTCAATAGAGTCTTCAGCATGCTTCTTCTCACGCTGCAAACGTTCAACTTTCTCCTGCATATTTTTCAACTCCTTTCTATGTTGATCTTTTTCTAGATTAAGCCTTCTCATTTGTTGTTCTTCCATATGGTCGGTTTGCTCTCTGGTCTTATCCTCAAGAGTTTGGATTTCTTCCTCAAGTTTCAACTTGTCTGCCTGAATTCTAGCTGCCTCACTTTGAGCATCATCGAATCGGACTTTATAGGAAAGCAACTCTGATTGGGCCTTCTTGCATTCTTCCAATTTTGTTGTTGTTTCCTTCCTTGCAGCATCCAAACTCTTCTGGGTCTCTTGCTGAACAAATTCCAATGCCCTGATTGTTTTTTCCAAACCACTGATCTTCTCCTGATACCGAATGCAATCTCTCTGCAGCTGCTTGACCTCTTGTTGTTTTTCCTTAAGAAGCTCCTGTAATTCTTTGTTGTGAATTTTACCCCCTTCTTTTCCCTTTTGTATTGACTTCACTTTTTGCTCAAAGTCTTTTTGCAACTTGGCCGCAACTTCTGCCTTGTCTCTCTGAAGTTGCCTCACCTCTTCTTCCAGTTCATCAACTTGTTTCTGATACCCTCTCATAGTTAGCTCTAAATGTGATATCTGGTCGTTATGCTCTTTTGATTCCTGTTGATAATTGGCAATGCTACTGTTAAGCTCTGCCAACTGATTCATCAGTCGCTCTTCTAGATCATCTTTATCCAAATCTGCAGATGCTTTCTCCTTCGTTACCTCATCGACTTTCTGCTTTAATTGGTGGTTATCCAGCTCTAGTTCAGAAACAGTCTTGTTTATTTGTTTCCATTCGTCCTTACTTTTAACAAGTTGCTCTTCCAAACTGTTTTGTTCACTTTTCATAAGTTGGTTTGTTTTCTCCAATTCATGCATCACATTCTCTGTTATTTGCTTGTCATTTTCCAGCTGTCTTAGTTCTTCCATCAACTGTGACACTTCTTGCCTGCATTTGGAAATTTCATTATGGTAGCTAAGATCTTGAGGTCCCTCACGAGAGGCATGGATTGCAACCGACTCTGCTGAAGAACCTAATTTACTGGTTAATTCTTGTTTAACTTCTACTACAATGGATGTATCGAAAGCTTCTTGCATTTTGATTTCCTGTTCGTGACTGATGTTACTTTGAAATTGGTCTAAACCTTTTTCCCTATTTTCCAGCTTCTCAGCCATCTCTTTCAGTTCCAGTTTCAAAACATTGGTCTCTCTCTCCAAAAAATCTCTTTGAACTTTTAATGTCTCAAGCTCTTTCATCGCCTCTTCTGTTTCCTGTCTTGCTTTCTGAAGTTCCTCCTGAGAATGTCTTTCTTTTAAGTCTGAGGATTCACTTGGCATAATCTGTATTCTTGGTTCAGACTGCTGTTCTGACTGAAGTCTCTCAATTTCTTCTCCAAGTTCCATGATTTTTTGCTGCTTTGATTTAGCAAACTTCCTCATTTTCTCCTTCATTCCCTCCTGCTCTTGTATTGCCTCCTCAAGTTGCTTTTCAACCTCTAGTTTCTTAGCTTCAGCCAATTGAATCCTACCGAACAATTCCTGCTTCTCCAGTTTACCAATCTCCAGTACACGATGCATCTTCTCAATCTCACCACTAACATTTTCATAGGATTGCAGTAGCGTTTCATATTCCTTCTGCAATTCGTCATGCCTCTGTTGCCAATCTGAGCTCTCTGCCTTTTGTTCACCTTTTAAGACCTCAATTTCCTGTTGCAATATATCTTTTTCTTGTGTTATGCCACTAATGATCAGCTTTAAGCTCTCGCATGAAGCGCTGATATTTTGGTCCTCTACCAATAATTTATCCACTTCTATGATTAATTTTTCCTTTTGCTCCTCAAGATTTGACAATTTTGTCATAAGATCTTCTTTATCCTGTCTCAGGTCTTCTGCGGCCCGCTCCATTTCGGTCAGTTTCCGACTTAATCCTTCGTTCAACGTTGTTACATTGTCCAGCTCTTCCTTCAGTAATTTGTTTGCCTTCAAATTTTCTTTGCGGGAGATTAACGCAGCTTGTAGCTTCCTCTGCATTTGCTGCTTAGACTTTGCTTCTTCGGTATCTTCATCTTGCTTTTGTCGTGTTTCCAAGATCTCGGTTTGAAGAAGTCTTCTTTCATCTTCAAACACTTTAGCTTGCTCTTCCATTTGAGACTGTAGAGTATTTACAAAATCTTGCTTCTCAGAGAGCTTCTGTTCCAGGTTATCGAAAAGCACTTTTTTTTCCTGCAGCTGATTATAGAAATATTCTCTTTCTTCATCTTTTTTCTGCAAAATGACTTTTAACTCCTCATATTGCTTACTTAGAATGGCCAGGTCTTCAGAAACATAACTTTCTGCTGTGGTTGTCTCTAAAGCTTCTGCAGGTAATTCTGTGTTCTGATATCTTTTTCTCAGAAGTTCAACTTCTTTAAGTAACTCTTCCTTCTCCAAACGGTGGGTTTCTTGCAGCTCAGCGATTTTATCCTGCGACATTGCTGTTTCCTCCATATTTCTCTGCTCAAGATCTGCCAAATGCTGCACTTTTAATTCAAGTTCATATTTTTTATTGGTGACCTTCTCAAGTTCTTCCCTTAATTGCGCCACCGAAGTATCTTCACTTCTTGGTTCAAATATTTCTCCATGTACCTGAACCACCTCTGTCTTCGAAGACTCCACCAACTCAAAGCCCCAATCTAAATGCTGATCCCTCTCCGGCAAGTCCTCCTTTGGGATACTTGCTTCCTCAGACTTCCGCCGATGTAGTTTTCCTGGATGGAATTCTCCAGCTGAAGGAGGCCTCTCTTCCAATAGCTGGAGCTGCTCTTTTATTCTTAAAAGTTCTTCACAAATTCTTTCTTTCTCCTGACTTTGTTGATTACTTTTCTCCAGTAAAGCATTATATTCCTGCTTCTGTTGTTTCGCTTGTTCCCTATGGAGTCTATTTTTCTCTTGAGCCTTTTTAATTGTGTCCTTGCGCAAACTGACGGATTCCTCAAGCTTCTTCTGCAGCTGATCCTTCTCTTGTACCAAAATGGAGAGCTTAGTCTCAAGCTCACTCTGCTTACTTTTTACTGAACTTTCCACTGAGCTAGTGAGCTCAGGTACAGTTTCAGAATCTATTTCTGTGCCCTCGTTCTTAACGTCCTTCTCTTCCATCTCATGTTGCAATGTTACCTGTTGAATGGCCAACTGCTTGGGCAACATAGTTGCTTCCAGTGAATTCACCTCATCTGCCTTTTCCTGAAGCTTTTGTCGCAGATCATCTACCAAATTCTGAAGGTGACAAACAGTATTTTCTTGATCTTGGAGAGTTTTCCTAACATTCTGCAAATCTGCTTCTCTCTCGGAAAGCGTCCTAACCAGATCAACTGTATGTTGATCCTGAATTTGAATTTCTTCACGTGGTTTCACTATCTCTGCAGATTTGTGGTCACTGCATCCTGTTTTGTTTCCTGATGGAGAGCTTTCCTGTGTTCCAAAGTTTTTATTGATTGCTTCCTGTTTCATTTCTTCCACCTTTTTTAAAAGCTCTTTCCTCTTTATCAACGCTGCTTGGAATTTTCTTTTTACTTGTTCATTCTCCTTCGTTAGGTTTTCTACTTGTTTCTCTAAACCATTTTTCTCTTTCAGTAACAGGTCAAATCTGTCAATGCTATTTTGTGCAATGTCAGTATGTTCTTCGTCCTTGATGGATCGCTCATCCTCACTAATGGGTTTCTCCTCTTCTTTACTTTCCTGTTCTCTTTGCTGCAACAGCTGCTCCTTCAACTGTTTCAGTTGGTTCCCCAATGAAAATTTATCTTCGTTCAATTCTACCATTTTCTCGGACATACTCACAGTGACCTCAGCCATTTCGCTGTCCTTTTCTGACAGACTCGCCTGAAGTTGCTGAACTTTGCTTACATTTTCAGAAAGACTTTGCTGCACACTCAGCAATTCCTGCTCCTTGAAAGCCACCTTCTGTAGAAGTTCCTCGATTTTGGATTTATCATCTTTGACAAGCTGCTCCAAGTTCAAGGAGGCTTCTTCCTTCTCTTGAAACTCCCCTCTCAAAGCTGTAATGATTACCTCTTGCTCAGTGACCTGACGCTGGATGATGTCCATCTCCTGCTCCAGAGCTTCAATTTTCACATCCTTTGACCTAGATTCATTTTCTGCACTGCAAAACTGCTCTTGCAATAAGCTATTCTGCATACTCATGTTTTCCAAAACCAAAAGGCTCCTTTTGCCTTCATCAACAGCCTCTTCCTCCACTTTTGTCAGTTTTTCTTTTAATTGAGGTAATGTGGCCAATTCTTCACTATAATGCTGAATCTGACTGAGAAGCTCGTTCTTCTCTTCACTCAGGTTGTTAATGGCTTCCTTTGCATTCACTGTCTCCTCCTTGTAATCCAAAATTATTTGATTTAACCTCGTCAATTCCTCATGTTTATCCTCCAGCTGCTTGCTGTAGAAGCCCTCCACCTCTTCCAGGTTCTTTTCAAGTTCCTGTATGCGCATTTGCAGTTTCTCAGATTCTTTGCTTTGAACCACATGAAACTCGGGAATACTTCCTGAAGTTCCACCATCCTGTTCATTTCCCAAGATCATTTGTAATCCTTCATGTGAGGCGGAGCTGTATTCCAGTTGTTCCCCAGATCTGTACATTTCTGTGGTGGAATAGATATGCTCTTCTAGATGGACAACTGTTGTATTCCTCTGCTCTACTTGAACAACAGAAGTAGTCTTCCCCTCCAGCTGTACTGAAACCGTCGTGCTCTCCACTTCAGCACCTGAACTCGCCCTTTCTTTCATCATCATGATGGTGCTCATTCCTTCCTTCGTCTCTGCATTTATGTCAAAATTCTCATTTAAGGCCAACATCACTTCTTGTTGCTCAGGTATAGGGGGTTGATTTCTATCCTCCAAACTTTGTTGGCAGACAATCCCATCTTCTGACAATGGTGAATGCTGCCTGTCCAATACCTGCTGATTCTTTTGGACTTCTTCCAGTTGATATGTAACTGGAGCAGGCTCTTTGTCTTTGTCAGAACTGGCCCCCAGCAGGGAATCAACCTCACTGCTTTCCTCAGTCTTTGCTTCAATGTGCTGAATTAAAAAGAAAAAAGTAAAAGTAGATGTTCAGTTACTGCTGTACAATGAGAAGTTCAGAAATGGTGCATATACGGTTAAATCAGACAGGGGATATAAATAGTCTGATACATTACAATTCAGACTTCTTGGCTATTTGCAATTTCCTTTGTCTTAACATTAGCAAATAACCCATCAGCCAGAAATCTGGAATAAACTTAGGAACACTTCTTGCAATTCTACCACCCTGCATTCCCCCCCCCCCCCCTCCCCCCAATAAAGCTATAGTTTTCCATGTGAGGTGGAACTATATTCTAAAGTTAGGCACTAGGTGAACAAGTAGAATATAGTTCCTATATTTTTGGTGTTCCCCAGATCTGCACACTTCTGTAGTGGAATAGGTATGCTGTTCTTTATAAATGACTGGTTTTATCAACCTTTTGTTCAGATGCTTAAATGCTCCCTTCTTTAGCTTGATGTATTTTTACATAAATACAAGTCATGGTGCTGCTAATACATAATGGTAAAGAAAGGACAGTACAAGAATATTCAGCATTAGCAATGTTTCTAGTCTGTGTTTATTTCTAACGTACAACATAGAAATATAGAAAGATAGGAAATAGGTGCAGGAGTAGGCCATTCGCCCCTCGGGCCAGCACCGCTGATCATGGCAGAGCATCCAAAATCAGTACCCTGTTCCTGCTTTTTCCCCATATTCCTTGATTCCGTTAGCCCTAAGAGCTAAATCTAACTCTCTTGAAAACATCCAGTGAATTGGCCTCCGCTGCCTTCTGTGACAGAGATATCCACAGATTTCTTATTTCCTTTCTTTTCTTAAGGCCCTTTTATTTTCGGGGCTTTTTTTTTACACTTCTATGGACGCAGTCTATTTATCCAATTATCAATCATTAACCGTTAATTATTGCGCCCTACACATCACTACTATCCTCAAGCTTCTCTTTTTTCTTTCTTTCTTTTCTATCCAAAAAATAAAAAATAAAGAAGTTGTACATGAAATGTATAATGTTATATACCATGATTATTATGTATGTACATTGTTTCTAATAAAAGTATTTTAAAAAAATTAAAAAAAGAAATCCTAAGATTCACAACTACATCTAAGTCCTAAAAAGCCAATCCCGTGTCCTTATACAATAATCCCTGGTTCTGAACTCACCCAAACTGCATCTAGCCTGTCCAATCCCTTAAGCAGGGGCGGAAATCCCGGGGGGGATGGACCATGGGGACGCACGTCCCTCCATGTTTTGAGAGGCGGGGGACGACCTCCCCATGATTTGTAATGCGCATTTTAAAACTCGGTAAAAAAAAATCTATTAAAAATCTCCGCCTTCCACGAGGCAGTGGGGGTGGCACTGATGATCGAGGGTGCCGATTCGACGAGAGAGACATCAGTCAGCAGGCAGTGGGGGGGGGGGGGGGGGGGGAACGACCATGATGATTCAGTGCGATCATTGGAGGAGGGAGATGTCGGTCAGAGGCGGATGTAGGGGGTGGGACTGAGGATAGAGCGCGGTGATTGGAGCAGGGAGACGTCCGTGGAGCAAAGATCATAGAGCAGAGCTTGAATCGGCCCGTTCGTGGGACTTTTCATTGCCCAGCACGGCCGGCCGCGGGATCTTCCTCCGCCCCGTGGTCAAATTGCTGCATCGAGGCGATCGAGGTTCCCAATGTTGAAGCCCCCGTGAATGGGCCGATTGAAGCCCCACGATTCGGGGCGGATGAAGATGCTGTTGCTGGAGTTCGGAGTCGGTCACCAACAAAGTCAGCTCCCGATGTTACCGTCCACAGGGCCCATCGCCGAAGCCTCGGTGTGGGCGCATGTGCGCGCGACGCCAAGAAATTGTGTCCCACCCATGTTTTGAGAGCAATTTCTGTGCCTGCCCTTTAGCATTTTATATGTTTCTGAAAGATCCCCTCATCCTTCTAAATTCCAGTGAAGCCAAGCCCAGTCGACCCATTCTTTCCTCATGTCAGTCCCGCCATCCCAGGAATTAACCTGGTGAACCTACGCTGTACTCCCTCAATAGCAATAATGACCTTCGTCAAATTAGGAGACCAAAATTGCACACAATACTCCAGGTGTGGTCTCACTGCAGGATGACCTCCTTGTTTCTAAACTCCGTTCCTCTCGCAATGAAGGTCAACATGCCATTAGCTTTCTTCACCGCCTGCTGTACCTGCATGATTACTTTCAGTGATTGATGTACAAGGACACCCAGGTCTCGTTGAACCTCCCCTTTTCGTAATCTGACACCATCCAGATAATAATCTGCAATCCTGTTCTTGCCATCAAAGTGGATAACCTCACATTTATCCAGTTTATTCAGCATCTGCCATGCATCTGCCCACTCACCCAACCTATCCAAGTCACCCTGCAGCCTCAGCATCCTCCTCGCAGTACACACTGCCACTCAGCTTTGTGTCATCCACAAACTTGGAAATGTTACATTTAATTCTTTCGTGTAAATCATTAATATATATTGTAAATAACTAGGGTCCCAGCACTGAGCATTGCAGTGCCTCACTAGTCACTGCCTGCCTTTCAGTGAAGGACCCGTTAAGTCCTGCTCTAAGAAAGCTCCAGTGTCCACTCATTGCACCAAATATTGGAGACATTGTATGGGACCAATATACATACTGTCCACATATATTATTTCCTCCCAGGAGCTACTGACCACTCAATAAAGTATTTAATCCTCTGGATTGGCAGCATGAATAACAAGGACATTCCGAGACTAAATACTAGCTGGGCGACATTTCTTTAAATGTTCATGGAAGCTTCTGGTCTGCTATTTCTCAAGAGCAATCCTATTTTGTCTCTTCTGCATGCCACTCCAGTTCAAAATCCCAAGGTAAACATTTGCTTTTGACTACTAGTACTAAGTGAATGCTCGTGCACCTGTCACCCATTGCCTACTATGGTACATTCATTCATTCCATCGAATCAATCCAACAGAGCCATCCCACTCTCTAATCCTCATTCCCTGTAGCCTGGTAACTTATTCTCTGTCATATATGCCCATCAATTGTCTCGGTGATTGTTTTCATCACTTATCTACACAAAGGGTTACTTTACAGTGACTAATGCCTGATGTGCTAGGTCCTGCAGTGCTTTGTATTTTGCTCAAGATTCCAATATTTGCAGTCCCTAGCATGTCCAAGACTTGTATTTATGTATCTCCTCACTCTGAAGCTTCTCAGAGACGACTGCCATGAAATGAAGCTGGAATTAAAAATCATGACAGTAGGGAAGGTACAGCACATGGTTCCTGTACCTGAACTTCCATCAGTTCTGCTGCTTCTTGTTCTGGTTTTGGGACATCGTGAAGATTCTCTACGTTGCCAGCCTGCTCTGAAAAGTTAAATATTTGTTTATAATCAACCGCTGAGTTTAGATTTTCGTTATGTATATTTAAATTTCCACTAGGATGTTTGCGACATTATACACTGCCAGCAGCAGGAAAGACTCCAGTTTTCAATGTTAGGTTGGAAATGTCAGCTTGAAAATCAGGTCATTTACTGCACAACTCTGGATAAAATATCAGCATCCAATGAGTCTCCTGACCAATGCCAACTAAGACCCCTGGCTAACACCAGGGCACTGCCCAGTGAGAATTCTGACCAGGACTGGACACAGTGCTCAGTCCTGGACAACATAACCTTTTCAAAGTGCCTTTGGAACGGCACTCACACAACTAAGTGCAGAACATTCCATCATGTGCTTAACTTGTGACTTACAGGTGGTGGATTGGCCTTGGTGTAGCAAAATATGAGTTACTTGCTGTAAGGTTCCCAGCACTTTCTGGGCCCATTATCTATGCATCTGGTCCACTGTGATTTTACTGCACATACGATGTTGAGGCACTCAGCAGTGGTAATGCCACTGAATATTAATGGTAGGATCCCAAACCTGCTGACTATCCGTGAGCTCAACTTAAGATTGACCACCTAGCTATAGCAATTGCTAACGAAAGATGTTGTTAAGCTAGAAAGAGTCGCGGACTCCGGTAGGAGGTGGCCGACTCGAGGTCCAGGCCGCTGAGGACGTCCCCCAGCCCCGACGTCGGACTTGCATCACCCCGCCGAGCGGGCCTGAACATCGGGCCGCCTGTAGCGGCGACTGCGGAGGGCTCGGGGAGGCCCCGATCACGGGTGAACAGTAGGGATCATCAGGGGAAGAGACTGACTTTGGTGCCTTCCCTCAAAGGGGAAGAGACTGACTTTGGTGCCTTTCCCAGCGGGAAACTTTGATCCTGCTGTGAGGGGATGTTTTATGTTTTATGTTGAATTTCTACTCCATGTTATGTTCTTTATTTTTTACTGTATTGCTGTATGGTGGTTTCAGGCCACGGTTGCCTAGCCAGATGCAACTAAATTTAAAGTGGCACTTTCTTCCCAATAACCCTCTCTGGCTTAACCGCTCCCTTCACCACCTCCAGTTTAAATTCCAGTAGGAATATTTTGGAGGACCAAGTAACTAAGAGCAGAGAAAATTAACAAAAATGTTACTAGGACGAAGTCCTGACCTAAAGGGAGAGGCTGGGCAGACTAGGACTTTATTCCGTGGAGTGGCGGAGCTGAAGGATGGTCTTATAGAGGTGTATAAGATCATGAGAGGAAAAGATTGGGGAAAGTCTCTTGCCCAGAGTAGGGGAACCAAGAACCAGAGAACATATGTTTAAGGTGAGATAGAAAGATTTAATAGGAACCCGAGGAGTAAATTTTTCACACAGAGAGCGAGCTGCCAAAGGTGGTAGTTGAGTCGGGTACAATAACAACATTTAAGAGACATTTGGACGGGTAGGAAAGGTTTATTGGGATATATGTCAAGCACAGCCTGGTGGGACTAGTGTAGATGGGGCATCATGGTTGGTATAGGAAGATTGGGACGAAGGGACTGTTTTGAGTTAGATTTAGCTCTTAGGGCTAAAGGAATCAAAGGATATGAGGAAAAAGCAGGAACAGGGTACTGATTTTAGATGATCAGCCATGATCATAATGAATGGGGCTGCTGGCTCAAAGGGTCAAATGGCCTACTCCTGCACCTATTTTCTATGTTTCTGTGCTGCGTGGCTCTAAATGAAACAATGTCGGTTGCTACATGTAGTGGATCTCCTATCGCATTGATTATAGGTTATTTGAGGACTCATCTGGATATCTGAATGTGTAACATCTGCAAGCCTAGCCCAGCAATAATCAATGTAACACATGATCTTCTGGCAGAGACTTAGAACGTCATTTCAGGTATAAGTATTGTTAAAGTATTTATTGTTCACAGTTATTTCAAGTACAGCAAACAATTTCACCATTATGATCCAAGCACAATCATTACCTGCAGTCCTTTGTGAAATGTCACCAGATTGGGTTGCTTGGTCCAGTACCACAGTTTCCAATAATTTGGTGCCAGTATCTTCAGCCTAAACAAAGAAAAAAAATCAAATAAGTAATATTCAATAATATTTTGCAGTGATAACAATCAAATTACGGTTAAACTCAGTTTATAAGATTCATGAAGCCCACCATAGAAACATAGAAATTAGGTGCAGGAGCAGGCCATTCGGCCCTTCGAGCCTGCACCGCCATTCAATATGATCATGGCTGATCATCCAACTCCGTATCCTGTACGTGCCTTCTCTCCATACCCCCTGATCCCTTCAGCCATAAGGGCCACATCCAACTCCCTCTTAAATATGGCCAACGAACTGGCCTCAACTACCTTCTGTGGCAGAGAATTCCACAGATTCACCACTCTGTGTGAAAAACAATTTTCACATCTCGGTCCTAAAAGACTTCTCCCTTATCCTTAAACTGTGACCCCTTGTCCTGGACTTCCCCAACATCGGGAACCATCTTCCTGCATCTAGCCTGTCCAACCCCTTAAGAATTTTGTAAGTCTCTATGAGATCACCCCTCAATCTTCTAAATTCCAGCGAGTACAAGCCGAGTCTATCCAGTCTATCTTCATATGGAAGTCGTGCCATACCAGGAATCAGTCTGGTGAACCTTCTCTGTACTCCCTCTATGGCAAGAATGTCTTTCCTCAGATTAGGAGACCAAAACTGTATGCAATACTCCAGGTGTGGCATCACCAAGACCCTGTACAACTGCAGTAGAACCTTCCTGCTCTTGTACTCAAATCCTTTTGCTATGAATGCCAACATACCATTCGCTTTCTTCGCAGCCTGCTGCACCTGCATCCCTACTTTCAATGACTGATGTACCATGACACCCAGGTCTCGCTGCATCTCCCCTTTTCCTAATCGGTCACCATTCAAATAATAGTCTACCTTCCTGTTTTTGCCACCAAAATGGATAACCACACATTTATCCACATTATAGTGCATCTGCCCTGCATTGGCTTACTCACCCAGTCTATCCAAGTCATCCTGCAGCCTCCTAGCATCTCCTCACAGCTAACACTGCCCCCCAGCTTCGTGTCATCCGCAAACTTCGAGATGTTGCATTTAATTCCCTCGTCCAAATCATTAATGTATATTGTAAATAGCTGGGGTCCCAGTACTGAGCCTTGCGGCACCCCACTAGTCACTGCCTGCCATCCTGAAAAGGACCCGTTCACTCCTACTCTTTGCTTCCTGTCTGCCAGCCAGTTCTCTATCCACATCAATACTGAACCACCAATACCGTGTGCTTTAGGTTTGTAAACCAATCTCTTGTTTGGGACCTTGTCGAAAGCCTTCTGAAAGTCCAGATATAACACATCCACTGCTTCTCCCTTATCCACTCTACTAGTTACATCCTCCATTCAATAAGATTCGTCAGACATGATTTACCCTTCGTAAATCCATGCTGACTTTGTCCAATGATTTCACCACTTTCCAAATGCACTGCTATCCCATCTTTAATAACTGACTCTAGCAGTTTCCCCACTACCAATGTTAGACTAACTGGTCTGTAATTCCCCGTTTTCTCTCTCCCTCTCTTTTTAAAAAGTGGGGTTACATTAGCTACCCTCCAATCCTCAGGAACTACTCCAGAATCTAAAGAGTTTTGAAAAATTATCACTAAGGCATCTGCTATTTCTGGGGCTACTTCCTTAAGTATCCTGGGGTGCAGCCTATCTGGCCCTGGGGATTTATCGGCCTTTAATCCATTCAATTTACCTAACACCACTTTCCGGCTAACCTGGATTTCACTCAGTTCCTCCACCTCATTTGACCCGCGATCCCCTGCTATTTCCGGCAAATTATTTATGTCTTCCCTAGTGAAGACAGAACCAAAGTAGTTATTCAATTGGTCTGCCATGTCCTTGTTCCCCATGATCAATTCACCCGTTTCTGACTGCAAGGGACATACATATGTTTTAACTAATCTTTTGCGCTTCACATATCGATAAAACTTTTGCAGTCAGTTTTTATGTTTCTTGCCAGTTTTCCTTCATACTCCATTTTCCCTTTCCTAATTAAGCCCTTTGTCCTCCTCTGTTGGTCTCTGAATTTCTCCCAGTCCCCTGGTAGGCTGCTTTTTCTGGCTAATTTGTACGCTTCATCTTTTTCTTTGATACTATCCCTGATTTCCCTCGTTATCCACAGATGCGCCACCTTCACTGATTTATTCTTTTGCCATACTGGGATGAACAATTGTCGTAGTTCATCCATGCAGTCTTTAAATGCCTTCCATTGCATATCCACCGTCAACCCTTCAAGAATCAATTGCCAGTCCATCTTGGCCAATTCATGTCTCATACCCTCAAAGTCACCTTTCTTTAAGTTCAGGACCCGTGCTTCTGAATTAACAATGTCACTCTCCATCCTAATGAAGAACTCAACCATATTATGGTCACTCTTGCCCAAGGGGCCACGTACAAGGCTGCTAACTAACCCTTCCTCATTACTCAATATCCAGTCTAGAATACCCTGCTCTCTCGTTGGTTCCTCCACATGTTGGTTTAGAAAATTATCCCGCATACATTCCAAGAAATCCTCTTCCTCAGCACCCCTGCCAATTTGATTCACCCAATCTATATGTAGATTGAAGTCACCCATTATAACGGTTTTACCTTCGTTGCACGTATTTCTAATTTCCTGTTTGATGCCATCCCCAACTCCACTACTACTGTTAGGTGGCCTGTACAACACCCACTAGCGTTTTCTTCCCCTTAGTGTTTCGCAACTCCACCCATATCGATTCCACATCCTCCAAGCTAATGTCATTGCTTTCTATTGCATTAATCTCCTCTCTAACCAGCAACGCTACCCCACCTCCTTTTTCTCTCTGTCTATCCCTCCTGAATATTGAATATCCCTGGATGTTCAGCTCCCAGCCTTGGTCACCCTTGAGCCATGTCTCCATGATCCCAACTATATCATAATTATTAATAGCTATCTGCACATTCAACTCATCCACCTTATTAAGAATGCTCCTTGCATTGAGACACAAAGCCTTCAGGTTTGTTTTTACAACACTCTTAGCTCTTTTACAATTATGTTGAAAAGTGGCCCTTTTAGATTTTTGCCCTGGATTTGTCTGCCTGCCACTTTTCACCTTGCTACCTATTGCTCCTATCCTCATTTTACACCCCTCTGTCTCTCTGCTCACACATTTAAGAAACCCTCCACTTCTTATTCTCTGTTTGTTATTTTTTTCTTCTTTCTTCCCTACGTGTTGCGTCTGACTGCTTCTCTTCTCTGCCTCCCGCCTCACAAACGGACTACTTGCCTTCTCTATTTGAGTCCCTCTCCCCAACCGATCTAGTTTTAAGTCTCCCCAGTAGCCTTTGCAAATCTCCCCGCCAGGATATTGGTTCCCCTCGGGTTCAAGTGCAACCCGTCCTTTTTGTACAGGTCACACCTTGCCCAAAAGAGGTCCCAATGATCCAGAAACTTGAATCTCTGCGCTCTGCACCAGTCCTTTAGCCACGCATTTATCCTCCACCTTGCTCCATTCCAGACAGTAATCCTGAGATTGTTACCTTTGCGGTCCTTCTCCTTAGCACTCTTCCTAACTCCCTAAATTCTCCTTTCAGGACCTCCTCTCTTTTTCTACCTATGTCATTGGTACCTATATGTACCACGACCTCTGGCTCCTCTCCCGCCCATTTCAAGATATCTTGGACACGTTCAGTCACATCCCGGACCCTGGCACCAGGGAGGCAAACTACCATCCGGGTCTCCTGACTGCGTCCACAGAATCTCCTATCTGACCCCCTAACTATAGAGTCCCCTATTACTGCTGCTCTCCTCTTCTTTTCCTTACCCTTCTGAGCAACAGGGCCGGTCTTTGTACCGGAGGCCCGGTCGCTGTTGCTACCCCCAGGTAGGTTGTGCCCCCCAACTGTACTCAAACAGGAGTACTTATTGCCAAGGTGTACAGCCACCGGGGTACTCTCTAGTCCCTGCCTCTGCCCCTTGCCTCTCCTAACCGTGACCCACTTTTCTGCCTCCTGTGGTTTTGGAGTGACCACCTGTCTGTAGCTCCTCTCTATGGCTTCCTCACTCTCCCTGACCAGACGGAGGTCATCGAGCTGCTGCTCCAGGTACCGAATACGGTCCATTTTGGAGCGCCACCATGCAGCTCAGCAATTGAATCCTCAACTTCCTCGTTGGCAGACCACAATCAGTATGAACTGCCAACAACAATTCCTTCTCGATAAACATCAACACAAGAGCACCTCAAGGCTGCGAGCCCAATCTCCTTCTGTACTCTCACTTGTGCAGTCAGAAGACTACACTGTGTAGTCTCACAGTGTAGTCAGACATAGCTCCTGCACCATTTTTTATCAATGTTGTTCGACGAATAAGGAGTAATGATTAATCAGAAAAGGGAGGGATATTAATAATCTGATTGAAGCACAAAGAACTGCAGATGCTGGAATATTGAGTCAGGCAGCACCTATGGAGGACATGAATAGGTGACGTTTAATGTTGGGACCCTTCTTTAGACTCAAACACAATGGCCGTGGGAGCGAGTTCAGACAGAACATGGTTGAAGAGTTGGAGAGCGACAAAATTCTAAGAAGGGAGTAGTGAGAGAGTCTCACACTGAGAGGAGAAAACCACTTCAAGATTTTGTAGTGGAGCAGTAAAATGGAGATATAAAGGGGTTGTCCCACTGCGGCGACCTAATCTGCGAGTTGAGATGAGTTTGCCCTTGACTCTAACTCGCAGCATGGTCGACACGTGGTCCTAGGAGGTCACTCAAACTCTCCTTCATGCTCGAGGGAAGTTCCCGAATACTCGTGGCCTCAGCTAGGTCGCAGAAAAATTTTCAGCATGTTGAAAAATTTTCCGCGAGTTAAATTTGATCTGCATGATTGCTTTTGACTCGTGGTGCAGTGAAGTGGGGTCGCTATTTAGTTATAGGCAGTCGAGGGCAGCCGTAGGCCGGGCATTTTGATTGGCTCATTGGAGTCTTCAGGACCAGGGAAAACCGACCGGTAGGTAAAATGCCCGCTAAACTTTATTATACTTCTTAAAAGTGTCTCCACTCCTTCTCTTCCCCCCCCCCCCCCCCCCCCCCACCACGCACTCTCTAAAGGACTTACCGTACACTGTGGCAGCCTTTTACCTTCCTCTTCATCGCAGGTGTGAATTTCTGACAGCGCTCCCCCGCTTTCCCTGGCCCCTGACCTGCGGGGGGGGGGGGGGGGGTGTGTGTGTGTGTGTGTGTGTGTGTGTGTGTGTGTGTGTGTGTGTGTGTGTGTGTGTGTGTGTGTGTGTGTGTGTGTGTGTGTGTGTGTGTGTGTGTGTGTGTGTGTGTGTGTGTGTGTGTGTGTGTGTGTGTGTGTGTGTGCGCGTCTGTGCCTTCAACGCAGACGCTCGATCCAGCTCGAGGTTTTCCAGGCAAGTTCCCTCGAGCTTGAAGGTCGAAGGCACTCTTCTTAACTCGCAGATTAGGTCGCCGTAGTGGGACAGCCCCTTAAGGAATTGCAGATGCTTGAATTTTAAGTAAAACACAAATTGCTGGAGTAACTGAGAAGGTCAAGCAGAATCTGTGGAGGACATGGATAAGCAACGTTTTGGGGCGGGACCTTACTTCAGACTGAAGAACGGTCCCAACCTGAAATGTTGTATATCCATATCCTTCAATGATGCTGCCCGACCTGCAGTTATTCCTGCACTTTGAGTCGATAACCTGAACGGTGTCAGAGCAACAATTTTGCTCTCAATATTAGCACGGTCAAGGAGCTTATTGTTAACTTCAGGTAGGGAAAGCCAAGGATCCAAAAACTGTGCTCATCAACTAGGTGGCGATGGAGAGAGTCAACAGCTTCAAGATACTGGACATGCATATCTCTGAATATCTGTCTTGGGCTGAGCACATTGATGCAATCACAAAGATTGCTCATCAATGCCTCAACTTCCTTAGATGATTGAAGAGATTTGGTGTGTCCCCTAATACTCCATCAAAGTTCTACAGGTATATGATAGACAGCATACTGACCAGCTACATCACAGCCTGGTTCAGTAACACGAACACCCAGGACTGAAAGCAGCTGTAGAAAGTGTTAGATATTGCCCAGTCCAACTCAGGTACTGACCATCCTGTCATGGAAGGGATCTACAGGAGGCACTGACTCAAAAATTGACCTAACTAACATACAAGACCCACATTACCCTGCCCACGCTCTCACCTCACTATTGTCATCGGGAAGGTTATGTTTTTTTTAATAGAACCAAGAATCCAAACTGCTTTCAATTCTTGAACACATATAACTGGCATTATCTGCAGCTTCGTCATGATTTCATCTATCAGCACAGACAAAGGATTGAATTGAAATCCTACTCATTGTTGGCTTAAAACACTAATTAGTGGTATATTTACCAATAGAGCTCTTGAAAGGGTTCAGGTGCTGGTGTTCATATAAAACTTTGTGTCATTGTACCCATGCAACTATAAAATTGCCCCCATTATGATGTAGTTAACTGACTGTCCATAATCTTGTGTTAATAAGATGTGAGAGATTCAATCAGCTGCAGGACAGATGCAAGCTGTGTTCTCTCACCGAAAGCCTATTATCTCCTATATTAAGGCTCAAGGTGTCTCAGCTTCCCCAGTGACCTCAGATTCTTTAAACATGACCTGCTACAAATAAAAATTCTATTTTTAGACTTTCCCTTTTTGTTCGATGAACAATTACAGTGCAAATCTTCTGCTCCAAAACTGGGGAAGGGTATTTTTAATAATAACTGGATATGAATAGCACAAGACAAATGGACTTTGTAGGGAACGGGCTATCAGTGAAAGTGATGGGATTTTAGAAACTGGGTATTAGATGAAGGGCTTTGATGGTAGAATTTAAAAAAAAAATTGAACATCTTTGATAGATTAGTCAATGTATTCCCACACCAACTTTGACTTTTAAATTATGATGGGAAGTGGCTGCACAAAATGCATTTCTTAAACAATAGACAATAGGTGCAGGAGTAGGCCATTCGGCCCTTCGAGCCAGCACCGCCATTCAATGTGATCATGGCTGATCATCCCCAATTTTTTTAGCATTCATAGCAAAAGGATTTAGCATTCATAGTGAAAGGATTTGAGTATAGGAGCAGGGAGGTTCTACTGCAGTTGATGAGACCATACCTGGAGTATTGCGTACAGTTTTGGTGAGACCATACCTGGAGTATTGCGTACAGTTTTGGTCTCCAAATCTGAGAAAAGACATTCTTACCATACAGAGAAGGTTCACCAGACTGATTCCTGGGATGTCAGGACTTTCATATGAGGAAATATGAGGAAAGACTGAATAGACTTGGCTTGTACTCGCTAGAATTTAGAAGACTGAGGGGGGATCTTACAGAAACTTACAAAATTCTTAAGGGGTTGGATAGGCTAGATGCAGGAAGATTGTTCCCGATGTTGGGGGAGGTCCAGAACAAGGGGTCACAGTCTAAGGATAAGGGGGAATTCCTTTTGGACCGAGATGAGGAAAACATTTTTCACACAGAGAGTTGTGAGTCTCTGGAATTCTCTGCCACAGAAGGTAGTTGAGGTCAGTTCATTGGCTATATTTAAGAAGGAGTTAGATGTGGCCCTTGTGGCTAAAGGGATCAGGGGGTATGGAGAGAAGGCAGGTACAGGATACTGAGTTGGATGATCAGCCATGATCATATTGAATGGCGGTGCAGGCTCGAAGGGCCGAATGGCCTACTCCTGCACCTATTTTCTATGTTTCTATGTACCCCATTTCTGCCTTCTCCCCATATCCCCTGACTCCGCTATCTTTAGGAGCCCTATCTAGCTCTCTCTTGAAAGTACCTAGAGAACCAGCCTCCACCGCCCTCTGAGGCAGAGGATTCCACAGACTCACAACACTCTGTGAGAAAAAGTGTTTCCTCATCCCCATTCTAAATGACTTACCCCTTATTCATAAACTGTGCCCCCTGGTTCTGGACTCCCCCATCATCGGGAACATGTTTCCTGCCTCTAGCGTGTCCAAACCCTTAATAATCTTATATGTTTCAATAAGATCCCCTCTCATCCTTCTAAACTCCAGAGTATACAAGCCCAGCCACTCCATTCGATCAACATATGACAATCCCGCCATCCCGGGAATTAACCTTGTGAACCTACATTGCACTCCGTCAATAGCAAGAATGTCCTTCCACAAATGTGTAGACCACAACTGCACACAATACTCCAGGTGTGGTCTCATTAGAGCCCTATACAACTGCAGAAGGACCTATTTCCTCCTATACTCAGCTCCTCTTGTTATAAAGGCCAACATGCCATTCGCTTTCTTCACTTCCTGCTGCACCTGCATGCTTACCTTCATTGACTGATGAACAAGGACCCCCAGATCCTGTTGTACTTCCCCTTTTCCCAACTTGACGCCATTTAGATAGTAATCTGCCTTCCTGTTTTTGCTACCAAAGTGGATAACCTCACATTTATCCACATTAATCTGCATCTGCCATGCATCTGCCCACACCCAACCTGTCCAAGTCACCCTGCATTCTCATAGCACCCTCCTCACAGTTCACAGTGCCACCCTGCTTTGTGTCATCTGCACATTTGCTAATGTTACTTTGAATCCTTTGCTTTGAATTTCTTGCTTTCCTTTCACATAAAATTAAGCACCAAGGATTGGTCTGGAAATGTGATATGATTTGATCGAATAAAAATACCAATCACTTCTATTTGATTCAATCTAGCTAATCCTAATCCAGTTGATATAAGATTTAAACTGCAGTTTACCCAAGGACAGAACACATTTCAAGGATAATGAAAGTTCAGTACATCCATTCCTTTTACAACCTATCCTTCCAAATGAAGTCTAATCTTCCAGTACCCTAACTCTTCTAAAGTTCCAAATATCATATTCTAGGTCTTCTATACAAAATCCTCTCTTCTCATCCCCACTCTCTCAACTGTAAATGGATGCAATTAAAAAGATTCCACTAATTGCATGGCCCAATTCATACATTTAAATCAACAATTTAAGCTGACATTAAAGTGCAGCAATTGGGAATACTGAACGGTGGCATTTTCTGGAAGTTAAACTGTCATTTGAAAAGAACAGGAAAAAAAAGCGAGCTTGCTAACAACTGATAAAATCCCCAAATAATTATTGGTCTCATGCAATTAAAATATTTTCTGTTCTTTCTGTGCCCATTACGCTGGAACGTACATTTTATTATTTCTAACTTTTTCCAATTGTTTATTCACCGATTTAAAACATTAACTCTGTTTCTCTCTCCACTGATGCTTCCCAATCTGTTGAGCATTTCCATCATTTTTTGCTCTTCTGTTAAAGTTCTACTCTGACAGTGAGCCACATGGAAATCCTGACGTTCAGATCTCTTAACCTACCCAAGGAAACATCTGCACCATGTCCTGACTCCAAAGTGTGCAAACAGATTTTACGAACCTGCCCCTCATGATACCTGCACCTGTGGAATCATCATTAACACTGAGCAGAGATGATAGTTCTAACACCAGTTGCCAAAAGATAAGCAGTTGATTTGGCATCCATGGAGTCGCTGCTGAATACTGTAGCAGAGATAGATGCTAATTGATCCATTTAGTCCATTTTTGATAAAACTCCTTCAATCCCATTCTTCCACCAATGGACCCACACCACTCTGGCCATACTCTTACTTCACATTTGCCATCATGAAAAAGGTGTCGGAGTCGGAAAACTGAACAGTTTCTTCCCAACAAATTGAACACCATGAACCCCTACTAAACTCCAAACTGTCTAGGTTGCACTAGGGATTTGGGGCTTTGTTTTGTTCTGCACTATATTGGATTATAATTGGGCATAATTTATTGAACAAGTTTTTGTTGATTATTATGTTATCGATTGTGTACAGTGTTTGCAAACCTGTTGTGCTACTGCAAGAATAATTTAATTGTTGTGTTTTTGTATACATAACAATAAAACACTCTTGAAGCAGCCTTTAGACTTGAGCCATTTGAATTCTATCTCTTACTCTTTCTGATAAAGTATATCACTTTACTGTATGAAATGTCATCTGCCAACCATCCGTTCTTTCAGTCAGCTTGTCATTTTGCAACCTATTACAATCATCCCTATATTTTTAAACCATATTTTCAAGCTGTCATCCACAAATGGATACACCTAAGTTTGCACACCCACAGCTGCAGCACTTATATGAAAATAAAACAATACCAATACCAACACTCCAATCTACCATCCTCCAATCTGAAACAGAATGGTTTACCACATTATCCTTTCTGCACCTCCCTTAAAAAATATTTTCTATTACCCCATCAAAAATATAATCACTAATGAATCATTAATTAAATAAAATTTGCATTTTACAAATCTGTACTAGCTTGCAATTGTCAACTTAAATTTCTGGTATCTATGAATATTTACACTGATTATTGTTTCTAAAAGCTTTCCCATGCTGAGGTTAAACTGACTGGCCTGTAGTCACCAGGCATGTTTTGCACCCCTTTTTCAACAAGGATGGCATAATTGCCATTTTCAGCCCATACCGGTTTTTCAGTGGGCTGATCCAACATCATAGCCCCATGCTCTTCAAGTTCTTCAATCCTGGCTCGCAGATGTTCTATGAAAAACAAATAAACAGCTCTTCAATTCTGACCTCTACTTGTAATGACATTTCACAACAAGATTTAATAAACTATAATTCAAGTATTATTAATCCCTGCCTTAATGCAACTTATAATGCTGCATAATTAGAAGATAGGCCTTCAGTTCTCCATATCCAAGCAGGAAACAGACCTATCTCCACTCAATTCTATATGTAAAGGAAGGGATGCATGCAAGGAATGATAGTTAGATTGCAAATCTGTTTCACAAGATAAAGTGCAAAAATGAACGAGGGTTAGAGCAGAAAATACTGGAAACACTCAGTTGGTCAGGCAGAATCTGTAGAAGGAGAAACAATTAATTTTCAGTTTAACGACTCTATTAGAACTGGAAAAGAGAGAAAAAGTTAATTTTCTGTCGGAGGAAAGATGTGGGAATAAATGGATAGAACAAAGGGAAGCCTTGATAGAGCATGTAAATGCAGCAAATGGTAGCTGTTATCAGCACAATGCTTTTCTTTGTCTGTGTTGCATATATGTAGGTAATTTGCAATAAGGAGGCTCATTGCTAGCTTGTGGAATGCTGCCGCATTTTCCATCATTTCTTATTCTATTTGAATAGACTGGTCTGCTAGACTTATCCCACATTCTTGCTGTTTACAATATATTACGCAGATAAAACAGTTTAATGTGCTGATGATGCAACCTTGAACCCATTTGAAATCATCTGATCAGAGATATTCCACTTGCTTGGTAGATCTTTTCCCCACTTTCTCTTCAACTGAAAGCCAATTTATTCTCGTCTTTGACCCAGTTCTGAAGGATTACTAATGTACAGCATTAATTTACTCCTTCCACAAGTGTGGCCTGACCTACAGAGTGTTTCCAGAATGTACTTTTTTTAAATTTGTAGAAATGAGATTCTGATTTGCAGCATCACGCATGTGACATTTCTGAGTGAGCTTTCTCCCTCCAACTGTAATCCCTGAAGAAGGGTCCTGACCCAAAACTTTGCCCATTCATGTCCTCCAGAGAGGCTATCTGACCGGCAGAGTTACTCCAGCAGTTTGTATTTTTGTTTTGTAAACGAGAATGTGTAGTTTCTCGCGCCTCCATCTGTCATTTCTGAAATTGATTAATTCATTCCTGCCCCACATGCCCTCTCACACCTCTATAAAAATATACAGGTATGTGCTACATCTCACAGTCTATAAGGAGAAAGGCACTCTCTTCGCATTTTGCGAGCCTTGTGGTCCTTTGGGCAAAAGAACACGCAGATGCTAGAAAGCTCTCCTACAGTTTCATTGAAGGACACCATTAGATGAGCAAGGCACTCTCCCAAAGCCCAAGCAACAGCCCTACCTCACCCAACACAAGCAAAATAATTATATAACTATCCGTCTACTTTAAAACTTTAAATACATTTACCATTTTCCATCTTGACCTCCTCATAGTCTACTATCCTCCATAATAGGCTTCCCTTCTCCTCCTCTAACTCAGCCATTTTGTTCTGAGATGTCACCAACTGTTCTTCGGCAGCAGTCTAGATGGTGATGAAGGGGTAGGTTTGAATAGGAGAAAAGAAATTCAGCAAAAATTTCTGGATGAGATATAATCTGAAATAAGATGATCTCAGAACATCTACATTAGGATATTTTTTTATAAAGGAAATAAATACATTGGTCCCTGATAGTTGAAAGTATGAGTTTGCGTTATATACATGATAGTGATCCTAATGTGAGATACAACGATGCTTATGTGAGATACAATGATGCTTATATAAAATTCATCTCAGGGACCATTTTTTGGCTAAAGCCTTAAACAACATTAGGATAGGCAACAGTTTCCATGTAGATTTTCCATTCAAATGTTTACATAGGCAGCTTCAATTATGAATATTAGCTTAAAGTTCTGGCCAGAATTTACAACAGCAAGAAATTCAGAAATTGGGTGACATATCTGATGTTGTCATATTGATCTTTTGTGACAATGTGTTGTGGAGATCAATTTAAGGGAATACAATTTCCATTTATTTATTCATGTGATATTTTTAACATGGTATATTTACATTATACAAAGGGTGTGGTCAAATTCAAATAGCGTCTCAGAAATCTGAATAAACGATCTGGAGGCCAAAACTGAAATTCAATTAAACAAATTAATTACAAATTTCTACCCATAATGGAGAACTTGAAACTATTGGATTATCACAGAATTTGGGTTATTCACAAATGGCTTTTTGGGAAGTAATTCTATTGTTTTGCCCGGATCTGGCTTTTATGCAATTCCAGATCTGTTTTTTTTTTTTTTTTTAAATGGTTAAATCGTACCTCCCCTCTGAAATGGTAGTTGTGGACTGGCTATGAATGCACATTTTATGAGTAACATCCACACTGCAGTGAATTTATAAAAATGGTAATTCAAACTAATGTTCATGACAATATAAGGGTGTTCACTTTATGACATTTTACGAGGATATGAAACTGAAAAGCAAGGAGTTACAACAGGATTACAACTGCTGACAGAAATTCGCCTTTTGGAATATTTGAACTTGGAGGGGTTGCTGGAAAATTTAACCCAAACAAATCGGGCACCACACTGGAACATCAGCTGGTGATGCTGTTTTGAACTTTCAGTTCCCTGAATTCAATCCTGATTTGTGGTGCTGTGTGGTTTGCTTGCTCTGCGTGGATTTTCACTGTATGTGCCTGTTTCCTTCTACACCCAAAAGACATGCTGGTAGCTTGATTAGCTAATGTATGTGGGTAGCAGGAGAACCAGACTGGTACAGGAATGTAGGAACACAGGTGTAGGAAAATAGGTGGGGAAATGGGATTGTTCTGAGAGCAAGTAGAGACTCAATGAGCTCAACAGCTTCCTTCTATGTCATAAGAAAACAGGATAATAAAATGCTTCCCATAACAAATAGCATAAACTGGCACATCAACTCAAGAGGAAGCTCTATCATAGGAAAATTAGGTTTAATACCTTTGTACAAAGGGTAATGAATCTGTGGGTCAACTATTCAGGGGATTGGAGAACAAGTCTTTGCACATTCATGATAGCAATGAGTAGTGTTCAGGAACGAAGATTTAAAGGGGAGTAAGATAGAGTTTGGGAGTCATTGAACTTTGGTGCAACTAGGTCAATCTATCCCATATTAAATGTTCTTATAATAAAGACTGAAAGATTTCCATTATCTAACCAGTGAAGAGACTTTAACCAAGAAGGAGTACACATTTATTTGCCCAGGATGGAAATATCAAATACTAGGGGGCATAGTTTTAAGGTGAAAGGGCCAAAGTTCTAAGAATATGTGTGGTCCAAGTTTTTTTTTACACTGTGGAATGCACTTATGCGGGTGGTCGTGCAGGCAGATACGATAGTGACATTTAAAGATACTTTTGGACAAGCACATGGATATGCAGAAAATGGCGCAATACAGATTATATCTGACAGATTATATTGGTCTTAGCGTAAAGGTTGACACAGACATTGTGGGCCAAGCATGTTTCTGTGCAATATTGTCCTATGTTTTATGAAACATGGAATAAGTGATGCCTGCTTGGGACTCGTACGGGCCAAAGAGGTCTGGTAAAAAATATTATCGTGATCAGAAAATGAAGTTCCAAACAATATTGGTGCCTAAATACTAAAATTGAGTTATTGGAAAGCAAGACCTTCAGCCAGAACACAGAGAAGGTATAGTTTCAAAAAGCACAATTTAAGTAGAGTCCCAAAATCGTTAATTTGTAGAAGACACAAAAAACAGGAATATGGAACCTTTTATTGCAGATATAAACTATTCAAGACTTATCTCAGGATTCGCCTCCATTTCTAATTAGAGGTATACATCAAGCGGTCATTTGAATTTTATTTAAATTTTCATGTGCATACCTTTGATTATTATGAACTTGGCTGTGCCTGATAGACCATGTATAACAGAAGAAGTGGTAATGAAAACACTGAAAACTTCCCACACCACCAGCATTAATTCAGAGGAAAAGTCCTACAATGATTGAAGAGAAACAAACTTTGAACAGATGCAGTGGATGGGTCAGATGAGGACTATGCAAGTTTCAAGAAGGCTTCTAAGAATGAAATAAAGATGTAGAGATTTGAGAGAGATCAAGGGAGAAATGGCTGAAAGTTATGCCTTCAGTGGCAGAAACAAGAAAGGAAAAGTGTATAGGGCACCTGGAGAATGAGAGGAGATGAAACAGAACAGAGCTGAAGGCCATTTCAGAGGTAAGGCAACAGAGATGGAATGATGAGCAAACAAGAAAAAACAAAGTGAATTAGCATTTGAAGATGGAAGCTGACATTCGGAATGATGAGCAACGAAGACCAAGTTAAGGAGTAGATTTGGAAGATGCACTTTATTGGGAAAGAAAACAAAAAGGGGCTTGGTGAATGCTAGTTTGAGAATGATAAGGACAAATGTAGTAATACAAATACCAGAAGCAACAATAAAATATGTGGATTCGGTATCCCATAGGATTACAGGTCCTCCCCATCTTACAAACATATAACCCATCTAGCCTGTACATACGAGCAAACGTTTGGGAAACTGGCTGTATGGATTTATCGGTTGCTGTGGGGCTGCAGGCAATGCTGCATGAACTTGATTCGCGGACATATTTATGACTTGCGAACTGTTTGAGTTACAACAGGGATCTGTTCCTGTGAATAGATTGTATCTAAGGAATGACCTGCACTATATTGTAGCACTTTCTGTTTCACTCTGCAGCTGGAAACAACAATGACAAGTGAAGACAGACTGCCTGAGCAAGATTGACACCTAACTGAGATATAAATGGTGGAAACAGTTTACAACTCAAGCTGCTTAAGGTTTAATCAGAGTACTGAAATAGCTCCTCAGCTGCAGGTTTGAGGCTGTAACAGAGATGTCAATGCTGTTATTACCTTATTTAAGGCACTATAATCTATATTGCATTTATTCTTACAATGTGCCAAGACAATGCACAGCAAGGCACAAAAACAAGAGAAACTGAATAAAGCCTCAATAATGTGCAAGGTCAGTGCATTAATTTTCAGAGACTGTAAAAAGGTACTATGAAATGGCTTTCAAAAACCCTCCAGAATATGTTAATACACACAGCTGGCCTACAAGCCCGCAATTTACCTGGATCTGTTATTTGCACTTTATTAATTTATTAATTAACGTGTGTATTTAAGTATATAATTGTAGTCAATGCCTACTATGTTCTGTAGTGCTATGCAAAGAAAGAATTTCATTGTCCTGTCAGGGACACATGACAATACTCTTTTGACTTTGACTGGCAGGCTTGGATACTACAGTGGATTCAGCTCCGATGGAGCTTCCATTTCTGACCACTTTCATTGAACCATGTTGTGATGTTTTGCATCAACAACCAACCAAAATGTAGCTTCTAGCACAAAGCATTGGTAAAGTACAACACTGCAGTCAGTGCCATGTTGTCACACTCCATTTAGTATAAGTACTGTTGGGAAAGGATTTGACTGAATGAATGTCGGTGAGATCCAACTGCAAGGACAGGGTGCAGGGATGCAGCGTGAGGAGATGGCAATTGCAAGGCTTCTTTTGAAAAGCAAAGGTTATACTAACTATGAAAAGATCTTCCTCATTATCAAGGGTATACATTTGTTTTCCAATAGGCAAAACCCAACGAAGAGAGACAAAGGAAGAAAGAAAGATCAAAGAAGGGAGTGAAAGCTGTAAGTAAGACATGGTGTTTGCAGTTTAATTTACAACCAAGTATTCATAAAATACCATTTTACATTAGCTCAATCTTTCTTGTCATTCTGCCAATATTGATAGAAAATATTTTAGTTCCATCAGCACTTGTGGAGTACATTCAATTCATGCCGTCTTGTAACTCAAAGTCCACTCTACATGTGCAAGTATAAAAGCCCTGTCCCACTGTAATAGTTCATTCAAGTGCTCTCCCGAGTTTAAAAAAAAAAAAATCAAACTCGTGGTAAGCACGTAGAATGAACGTAGCAGGTATGTCGGAGCTCGGGGACATCTCTTAGCAGCACGTAACGCTAACTGCAGGTACTCACGGTAAGCACGGGAAGACTTGTGAAGATTTTTCAACATGTTGAAAAACGTCCACGAGAGCCCCGAGTACTTACGAGCGGCCATTACCGTAAATCTCCGAGTTCGAATCAGGGCAAACTTGGGAGAACTCTTGAATGAACTCCTACAGTGGGACAGGGCTTTAAGTAAAACAAACAGAAGCTGGATCAATTCTATCTTGCATGCTTTACTACACTTACATGAATATATTTTTCCAGCAAGACCGACTGGACTTTTACTGTTCAGCTGCATCATCCCTGCAACTCGTAACATGAAATGTGCAAACTCAACAAAGAGCAGGGATCAAAATTGGGACATCCTGATCTCTGACACTGAGCACTGAATCAGTTGCCAGCTATTGCTGAGGCTTCACATAGATTGAAGAGGCAGCATCTAAAGTACGTCAATGCTGAGTGAGTCCTAAACATCCCACTTGCTGGTGCACAATCAAGTAAACCTAGCACCTAACAAGATAATCCTAACACCGGATCACTGAATCTACTTTACATCAATTATTTTCTCCTCGATCTACAGAATCATATAATTAATACAACACACAAAGTAATCATTAATCCAACCCATGAGTACTTTTAATACAGCAATTAATCAGTCCCACACTACCATTTCCAACCAGTTTCAGGTTATAGGTATCTGACCTCTAGTGATTGAACTTTTTCTTCAAGGTCACGAATTCTGACAGATGCTTCCTTTTGCAATGCGAGGTCAGCTTCAGATTGTTCATTTTCGTCAATTTTCTTCAGACCATCTGTAGGAGAAAAAAAAAATCCTCAATTTTACTTCTTTCTATTTTGTCCTGCAGGTCTTATTTCTAAAATAAAATGACAATATATAAATACAGGGCTGCACAGCTATTTTAATATCCCACACGCCAAAAAGACTTCTGGATACCGCAGAGATTATTTTTGCCCACCCATCCCACCCTCTCTGCAAATTAAAAATAATTGTTGCACCTCTTTTCCACTTCTGACAGAGTTTTCAAACTAAAATGTTAAATCTGGTTAGTTTTGCCACAGACGCTACCTGACTATTGAGCGAGTCATATAACGTCATGGAGTCATACAGCAAGAAATCAGACAATTCGGCTCACCACGTTTACACCAACCAATGTGCACTTGGCTGTATTTATCCATCTTCCAATATTTGGCCAGTAAATTGCCAAGCCTAGGCAATTCATGAATTCAAGATACTACTTAAATATTCTCAGTGACTTTGCTCCTCACTTTCTCAAGCAGTGTATTACAATACTCTCCATTCACCCCTCATAATTTTATACATCTCAATAACATCCCCTCTTAATGTCCTCCTCTCCAGGGAAAATAGACCCAGAACTCCCAAGAACTGAAAAGATCCATCCCAGTACATCTCCTCTGCATCTTCTTCACCATAATCACATCCTTTCTATCTTGCAAGGAACCTACCATTCACAATGTGTAGGATGGAACTGCAGTTGCTGGTTTAAAACCAAAGATAGACACAAAATGCTGAAGTAACTCAGCAGGACAGGCAGCATCTCTGGAGAGAAGGAATGGGTGACGTTTCAGGTCGAGACCCTTCAGTCTGAAGCAGGGTTTTGACCCGAAACGTTACCCATTCCTTCTCTTCAGAGATGCTGCCTGACCCGCTGAGTTACTCCAGCATTTTGTGTCTATCTTCATGATGTGTGTCCTAGCCTCTATGGTGTTCTGAAATGCATCATCTCACACATATCTGGATTAAACTCTGTCTGCCATTTCACAGTTCATTTCACCCACAGGTTGACATCACCCTGCAGCCTAAGACAGCCCTCCACACTCTCAACAACTTCACCAATCACCTGCTAATTTTCTGATCATGCTTCCCACATCCACAGCCGAATCGTTCACATATCTTCGTCTTTTAAGACACTCAATTTTTATACAGTGACTGATCAATTCCAGAATTCTGACAATATGCATGTGCTTATACACAGCTCTTAAATTATTTTTAAATGTTCTTGTTCATCCATATTTAAATGTGAATATATTATGTGTACAAGGTAGAAAATCTAATTTGATGAAAAGCATCAACAAAGCATGCAAGTTTGTACTCAATTCAAAATACAGGTAAGCACCTCTGTAAAGAGAGATCATAAGAAAGATGTCCCACCAGTTTTACTGTCTCCGACTTCTCCCACCAGTCTGTCTCCGACCCTTGCGGTATGAACATTGACTTCTCCAACTTCAAATAGCTGTTGCTTTCCCTCTCTCTTCATCCCCTGCCCATTCCCAGTTCTCCCACAAGTCTTACTGTCTCTGACTACATTTTATCTCTGTCCCGCCCACTCTGCTGACATCAGTCTGAAGAAGGGACTCGACCTGAAATGTCACCTGTTTCTTCTCTCCAGTGATGCTGCTTGTCCCGCTGAGTTACTCCAGCATTTTGTGTCTACCATAAGAAAGATCAAACTCACCCTGCAACTGTTTCACTTCATCAACCAAGTCTTTGCAGGTTTTATCTCGAGCTTCAACTGTACTCTGCAGCTCCTGATTTTGTGCTGTCAGTTCCGCACACGACGTCTGTACACTTTGCAGGACCTGCTGCAGGTGCTTAAGCGTACAGTCTTTCTCAGTTAACTCCGTCTCATGTTTCTCCATCACCTCTTTTAGCCGTGTCTCAGCTGACACTTTCTCCAGATCTAATGCAGTTTTCAAAGTCTCAAAGTTGACTTCTGCATCTTGCAGCTTCTCTTTGAGAACCTGAAGACAAGAGGCAGGTAAGATTATCAATTCTTCACTCCCGTGGGCATCAACTCCAATCCAAAGGAAACCTAATTTACATTCCATCATCCTTGTCTCCCTTGATGCAATTTCACGAATCATCATGGTAATCATTTAAACTGCAACAGTCCAAGGAATCCACCTTGTTTTAAAATCCAAAATAGGGATTTTGAAATGTCTGAACTCATTCTTCCCTCCAGACCATAATTTGAAAAGATACCTTACACGTGGATCCTTAACGGAAATAACTGAGATCGGTGGCCATGAATTTGTTGGTCTCTTAACTGAAGATGTTGGATCCTTACATGTTCTAAAAGGAAGGAAATCTATTTCTCCTTTACAGCTCCAATCGTCCATTAATCTGATTATTTTTGAACTAACTGATGAATGCTACTTTACGATGCTCAGTTGTCAAGTCAATTAAGGATGTCTTGTGAGTGGTCCCAATTCCTGATACTTCTTGCATTTTCACAACTAAACCTAATGTTTGAGTATACAATGAAAACTAATTGTTTTAAGGCACCCTTGTGCATAAAGCTGCACATTCTGGATGAATGGGTTACAATACCTGTTTCTCCCAATCTGAGTTATTAATTTCTTGCTGCAGCATCTCCACCACACGAGTCCGTCCCAGTAAGGCTTCCTCCTTCTCTTCCAGCTTTATTTGCAAAGATTTTGTAGTCTGAGGTAAAACAGGACACATGAGAAAAGAAAAGAGGGGTTAAAGAAAAAGACCACAAAAAATAAAATACCGCAGGTGGTGCAAATCAGAATCAAAACCCAGAAATTATTGCAAATCATACAGTTATTGTGGACAGAAGAGAAATGTTTAAGCTATTTGTTCTTTTCTTGGTATTACTGGTCAACACTGTTTATTTAGGAATGATTAGGAGAGTGGAATGAAAACACATACAAACACATTGCACACACACTTACATTGAGGCGTTCACCATACATACTATAATAAACTGATTCCCGAAAATTACATTACAATCAGATTTTATTGGAATCTCTACAAAATTCAGCTAATTTAAACCTCGAGTAGCATTGTCACTCTTATCCATTAAAGTCTGGGCAACCAAAGCTGTATGAACCTGGCCTTGCGTGTTCTCATAATGCCACAGACCTTGAATCTGTCTCATTCCTAATTGTATCACACTGAATAAATGCCTGCACAAGGAGCTAAATAATAATTTCAAACTTTTTAATTTGGTATCAGAAGATACAGTGCCCTCCATAATGTTTAGGACACATGTGGTTAAAGTGCACATTGTCAGATTTTATTAAAGGCCATTTTTTACAGTTTGGTTTCACCATGTAGAAATTATAGCTGTGTTTATACATAGTCCCACCATTTCAGGGCGCCATAATGTTTGGGACACATGGCTTCGCAGGCGTTTGTAATTGCTCAGGTGTGTTTAATTGAAGCCTTAATGCAGGTATAAGAGAGTCTTCCCTCCAGTCTTTCCATCACCTTTGGAAACTTTTATTGCCGTTTACCAACATGAGGACCAAGGTTGTGCCAATGAAAGTCAAAGAAGCCACTATGAGACTGAGAAACAAGAATAAAACTGTTAGAGACATCAGCCAAACCTTAGGCTTACCAAAATCAACTGTTTGGAACATCATTATAAAGAAAGAGAGCACTGGTGAGCTTACTAATCGCAAAGGGACTGGCAGGCCAAGGAACACCTCCACAGCTGATAACAGAAGAATTCTCTCTATATAAAGAAAAATCCCCAAACACCTGTCCGACAGATCAGAAACAATCTTCAAGAAAGGATTTGTCAATGACCACTGTCCACAGTAGACATCATGAACAAAAATACAGAGGCTACACTGCAAGATGCAAACCACTGGTTAGCCGCAAAAATAGGATGACCAGGTTACAGTTTGCCAAGAGGTACTTAAAAGAGCAATCACAGTTCTGGAAAAAGGTCCTGTGGACGTGAGACAAAGATTAACATATCAGAGTGATGGCAAGAGCAAAGTATGGAGGAGAGAAGGAACTGCCCAAGGTCCAAAGCATACCACCTCATCTGTGAAACATGGTAGTGGGAGTGTTACTGTCTGGGCATGTATGGCTGCTGAAGGTACTGGCTCACTTTTCTTCATTGATTGCACAACTGCTTGAGCATATCCTGGTTATGTGTAATAATTGTAGTGTAAAATATTTTATTAAGTAAAATATTTGCTTGACTTTTTTGGGTTCTGAATAAGATGAAGTTTTATAATTCTATACTACACTGGAGGAGCTGGGTAATCAGGAAGCCTGCGTGCCAAGCTTTTCTGCTAGTGCTTCCTGCTATGCCCAAGGAAAAGAAACTTAACAATAGTGGGACAGGATATGTTTCCTGGGGACTTGGAAATTGGGTAAATAGAAATATTGTGCACTGTTATTGATATTGATGCTTACATTGTTTAAGACGAATGGCAAATGTTGGGTTTTTGACTAAGTTCCTGTTGTTTAGAAGTTTTATGATCAACAGTTTGTGATTGATATAACTATAGTATGACAAGTTTATAGTATTAGTGACAAGTATACTTTGAATGGGTACAGCCTGTGATTGATTTGTGTTAAAAGTAATTGCTGCAACTGTATAAACATGTGACTACGTTTCCAAAATACCATAAAAATGCTGTATGTCTTCATTCCTTAGAGTGGTAACTCAGGGGAGTTAAGTATGTCTTGCATACTTGACTCTGTAACCCCGACACTCTCGCCGACTGATGATCACTAAAGCTTGTGTTGGTTTGCCTAACCCATTGAGAGTTGTCTGTTTTAAAAAATGAACCTTAACATGCTGATTGTAGTCGCATAATGAATTCAGAAGTGTATAGACACATCCTATTTGCTCAAGTTCAAACAAATGCCTCAAAACTCATTGGCCGGCAGTTCATTCTACAGCAAGACAATGATTCCAAACATACTGCTAAAGCAACAAAGGAGTTTTACAAAGCTAATTCTTGAGTGGCCAAGTCAATCACCCGATATGAACCCAATTGAGCATGCTTTTTATATGCTGAAGAGAAAACTGAAGAGTTCTAGCCCCCAAAACAAGCATAAGCTAAATATGGCTGTAATACAAGCCTGGCAGAGCATCACCAGAGAAGACACCCAACAACTGGTGATATCCATGAATTGCAGACTTCAAGCAGTCATTGCATGCAAAGGATATGCAACAAAATACACAACATGAAATACTCAACACTACTTTCATTTACATGACATTGCTGTGTTCCAAACATTACAGTGCCCTGAAATCAGGGGACTATGTATAAACACTGCTATAATTTCTACATGATGAAACCAAAATATATAAAATTGGCCTTTATTAAAATCACTTTTGAAGAAGCTATGATAAAGGTTGCAATATCCTGACAGGTTTCCTGTGAATACAAATTATTTCAAAAACTATGCTCAAAGGTTTATAGCAGCAGCAAATGTAATCTAATTATTTGAATTAGACTAAATTTGCCGATGCTACAAACTTTTGAGCATAGTTTTTGAAATAATTTGTATTCACATAGTCAAATATTGTAAATATCATGTGTGGTGGGGGGTGACTCATCTCGAATCTATATTTGTTTAGCTGATCATTTTGATTCATTATTACCGTCTTCAGTTTTAAGATAATTCTCACTCTCTCACCTGGTCTCTTTCCTTCCTACTAATGTTCTGTCAACATTAGTTAATTGCTACTACAACACTTACTTGTTGCAGATCTTTGTTGACCTCAGAGCCAAATGCTAGCTGTACCAGCTCCTCCTCATGTTTTTGAATGCATTCTTCAAATCGTGTATCCTTTTCCAGAATGACCTCCCGAAGTGACAGCAGCTGTTGTGAATGAAAGCACAATCAAAGGCTGAGCATGAGCTACAGACAGAATCAGAGACATTATCTGGGCCGAGAGGTCGGGTGCACAGCTGCCGAATAAAATTTGTCTGAATGTTTTATTTTTTGAATGAATTCCTACCCCATACATTCCCTTGAATTCATAATTCACTAAATTTTTTAAACTCTCAAAATGACTACCTGAGATTGAAATGACCAATGTTCCACCTGTCCTGTGAATATTTAATGGTAGAATGGAGAGAATACATTGTCCAGTGCTCTACTTCTTCTTTCACAGCAATTGTCCCTTACCTCTTGAGCATGTTCAGCTTCTTTCTGCTTCAGAAGTTCAGTGGTAGCCTGAAGCTGATCTTTCATACTCTCAGCAGTTGCCTGCAGAGACCTATAACTTTCTTGTTGTTTCTGAAGTTGACCTTTGAGCTGCTCATTCTCATCATGCAACGGATGCTCCACACTCCCCTGTCAAAGTAGTTTAAGAGGAAAAACAAGTTCAATGTAGATGAGCTATGGCTTAGGTTAGTATAATTATTTAACGTAAATTCTAAAAAGGCCAAGCAGAAGACTTTAGTGGTTCAGGTTGATTAAGTGAAATTTGCTTTAAGAATTCTGATCCAGTTCCCCATTTTATTTCAGTATATTATAAAATGGCACATCAGAGAATGGCATCTTATGAAATGCAGCAATGCATACATTTTAATTTCGATTTAAACATGCTCTGCCCAGAAATGTTGATAATTCAAAAGAGAGAGAATTAGTCTATACTTAACACTACTCTACTTGCCTTGTGCATGTTTAGCAGGATACTGTAAAAGCATCTTTATTTAATATCTATCCTGTGCTATATCAAGGTACAGTTATGCAGTTTTATGTAATATTTAGTTCACTGTGATAGAATTTCATTGCAGCACCCTCATTCTATCCTGGCCCAGGTTATTACTGATGCGGGCAGGTACATCCATGTCCCATTTGGTTGTAATTTGGTTGGCAAGGACAAGTTGGGCCAAAGGGCCTGTTTCCATCCTGTATGACTCTGTGATAAGGTCATTCTACTCAGTACCAGCTAATGGTTCAATTTATGAAATTTGTAACTAGACCATCCACAGCAAATAATTTTAAATGTTTCCAAGTCAAGAGCCAATATTGGGTGGTGGGGAAATATCAGTAAATCCCAGTAGACTTTAAATAGAGCAGAATCCAAAAACCTTAATCCTCTCACAGCAGGTCAAATTAAAGATTAAAGAAAAATCTGCTCCCACACTGATTCCACCTTTACTCAATTGTTAATTTAGTCACCAGGGAACTAAACAAGACAAGCTATCATTATAAGTGGTCACCTGCACAGCATCACACCATGAGTCATTGATGGCTCTAGCTTACTCTAAGTTAGATTTATTCCACTTTTACCAATGCTATGTTAATAACCTTCACATGAAATCTGTTTAGCTTAGTAGATTAGTTTTAAAAAAAATGTTTGCGTACTACCCAAAGAAAAGACAATACGTGAATACAATCCAGGTGTTCACAGTGCACAGATAAAGGATAAAGGGTGCAGCATTTAGTGCATTTGAACGGTACGCCATGAAGTGAGGTTTCCGAACTGGGGATGGCTAAAGAGATTGGGTGAGAGCTGAATTGTCTTTTAGGGGCATAGCTAACAGAATTTTTATGATAAGGATATCATTGAGTCAACCACCTGCTCAACAGAGTTTTAAACTAAATCACAGCAACCAAGGGCCTCCTAATCTTGTCAAACATCTGTCAAGAGCCACAGGATAAAGTGGTAGATGGATTAACAAACTGAAGCTGACAGTAAATACAACAGAATCCAAGAAACTTTAATCCTTTCATAGCAGGTCATGTACAAAGATTAAAAAAGAAAATCTGCTCGCATTCTGATTCCACCTTTACCCGCTTGTTATTTCAGTAATCAGTTGCTACTAATAGAAAGAGTACAAGGTGAAGCCGCGGTCTCTGGTGGAGAGGCACCGACTCAGGACTTACCTGGACTTACCTTGTCTGCACATCTGGACGACCACAACGACGACTGCGGAGGGTTGTGGTCCCGACCACGGGGGAAAATGGAGGAGGACTGACCAATTTTTGTGCCTTCCACCACAGTGATGAATGCTGTGGTGGATGTTTGTGTTACATTTATATTGCGTATCGTGTGTTGTTTTTTTATTGTACCGCTGCTGGCAACTTCATTTCACTACACTTTACGTGCACGTGACGAATAAAACTTGACTTGACTTGAAGCATTTTGAAAAGGGTGTGTATCTGTCCAACTCCATGACCCGGTCTCCAAAAAAATATCACTGATGGTTATCTAATAAAAATGCCATTTTTGGTGACCATTGTTGGCAGCCAGAGTATAGGATACTTTCTAGTCAACCTCCTATCTCTCCACCAAAACCACATTAGAAGGTTATGTGTATAATGTACCAGGGGGCGGTCGGTGCACTGTATTGTTCAACCCTTATTTAGCATCACTTATTTCTGATGTTGCTCACACTCTTTTCCCTGTGTGAACATTATGGGATCCTGATTCTGCACTCTGATTCTCAAGTCGCATTCATAAAAATATATATTTATTATGCTTGGAATTAGTAAAATAGAAAACTCTGAAATATTGATGATGAATTAGATTCCATTAACTCATGTCTTGTGTACAAGTATTAACTCATAAGGACAGCCATCACAACACTTTCTTATATGCATTCAAATCCACCTCCTTACTTCAGCCCCATGCTCGTCAGTCCTTGCTAGTTGCGATGATGAGGGAATTGACTGTTTTTGCAGCTCTTCAATCCGGACATTCAATGATGCAACCTTTGCCTTTGCCTGTAGTTTTAGCTTTAATAGTCTGGCATCATAGAGCTCCTTTTCCTCCTGAGAAATAATTCCATATTCACTGTTATTAAATGGTGTTGCTCTAGATAGACACAAAATGTTGTAGTAAGTCAGTGTGTCAGGCAGCATCTCTGGAGAAAATGGATAATTCCTGACCCGAAACGTTACCTATCCATTTTCTCCCGAGATGCTGCCTGACCCACTGAGTTATTCCAGCATTTTGTGTCCATCTTTGGTGTAAACCGACATCTGCAGTTCCTTTTTATCACAAAGTCCTGCTTTATGTAGGATAACACAGACCAAGATGAATGATAGGAAAAATGTGGGGGGGAGAGGGAAAGAGTGGTTCAGGTCCAAATTACACTTAGGTGCAGTGGATAGTTCCAGACACTATTATAAAACATATATTTTTTCATAAATGCTCTGTTGAAGATGCAAATAAGATTTGGAAATATGATAGCAGACTTATAAATAGTACATATCAGAAAATAGAAATAATTTGATGGAATTTTTCTAAACATTTAAAAAAGTTTCAGATATTAGTCAGAAAACACGTTTTTTTCAATTGGGGAAATGCAAAACTATGGGCCATAAAAATTCTATATATTAATTCTAGTTGGGAATGTTGAAGAAGATGTGGAGAGATACATTGGGAGAGATGTAATCATGGAAAGACTCTTGCAGCATTAAATGACATTGTTTTCGTAGAGGTGGGGCATACGAAACAGGAACCTGCATAGATCATTCAATCCTTTGAGGCTTCTCCGTTATAGCTGATCTAACGTTCACTCTGATCTTTTCTCCATAACCTTTGATCCCATTGCTGATTAGAAATCTATTTCTCCCAGCCTTATATACCCAAAGACTCTTGCCCTCACAGCCTCTGTAGCAAGTAGTTCCAAAGACTCACAACCCTCTAAAAGAATAAATTCTATCTCAACTCATTGCTAAAGTGGTGCTCCCTTATTCTGCAATCAAGCCCTCAGGTTTTGGCCTCTCCCATGCGAAGAAATATCCACTTGGTATTTACCCTGCCAAACCCTCTACCCCACCAAGCTAAGAATCCCACATGGTTCAAATAAGATTACCTCTCATTCTTCTAAATTTCAATGAATAGATCTCCAACCTCTTAAAACCCTTCTCTCAGGACATACTTGCTCTATACCCGAGACCATTCAGTAAATCTTCTCAGAACCTCCTCTTTATTAAATAATATCCTTTCTTCAAAGATGTCAAAAAATTAGACAAGTATTGCAGATGTAGTTTCACTGGTGCCTTGTAATGTTGCTGCAAGATATCCCTACGTTTATACTGCAACCCCTTTAAAATTTTATTTGTCTTCCCTTTTTTCTGGGTACATGTGCTGGTTTTCTGTGTTTCATGCATGATCAACCCCAAAAACGTTTGTGCAGAGCTTTCTGCAGCATTTCTCTTTTTAAAAAATAATCTGGCGCAGTGCTTGGGGGAAATCCCCAATCAGTGATATTAGAATTCTGATCTTTTGATGAAGGATCCTTGACCTCGGACATTAACATTTTTTCACTCCAAACAGATGCTGCCTGACCTGCTGAATATTTCCAGATCTTCCTGCATTTTGCTTTATTTAGCAGAACCTCTTATATCAAATTACTGTTGTTTGATATAATTGTCAATGGGTATAAGAGGGGGGTATTATAATGGACATGCAAGAGTACCAAAAAGGAGTTGGGCTAAAACTCCAGACAAAATTTGAAGTCCTATAAAATATACCTTTAATGCAACATTTTTACTCTGAAGTTGAGTGTCTTTCTCGCGTATAAGTTCCTTAAGTTGAATGACCAACTGTTCAGTGTTTGCCAGGCGCTCCACCACATCTTCTGATGCCTCACCACTGATCTCCAGTTCAGACTGGTGACTGGTCTCCTGCACACAAAACAACAGCTCAAACATGGGAAGAAATCAGAAGCCGACTGGGGAATTTGCTAATAATTTTATTCCTTTAAACACTGCCCTGTATATAGTTCGGTAAGATTACAAAATAATATTAGGCCAAGTCGAATGGGCCCCCAAGTTTGCTCTGCCATTTAATACAAGCATGGTTAAACTTCTACATTACTTTCCCACTTGTGGTTCTTATTTCCTTTTGTGGCCCCACCTCTTGTGTTTGGTCTTGTGTTTCACACAGCAATCTGTAAGGCCAGAGTGTAGGAATTTAATGAAAAACTTTTGCTGGTCACGCTGAGGCAACATACACTTTCAGCTCTGATTCTGATCCAATTATGGTCTCAGATAATACCCATTTACAAGTGTCTATTGTTTATTTTTGTCAACAATCCTTTCATTCTCCAGGGTAACAGACATCTCAAACATAACGGCAGTAACTTTGAAAACCATTTCTCACCTTATTACCAGACCTGATCCTGATTCATCCATGTTGGATCCATTATTATTATTAATTCCAACACAAACATATTCAAAGAGATAATTACTGCTCCTTTACATTCCTATTGTATACCACATTATTACTTTGACACACAACAGCATAGAAGTCACCTCCCAATCCCAACACCTGGTTGACAAAGGAACTGCAGCTGCCTCCTCCATTATTTCTCTACCTAGGGTTTAAACTACTCACAGCTCCTTGGGATGCATTAGTCGCATTTCCACCATCTTCCCCAGAGAGGTCCTGCAGCACAGTGTTAACTCCTTTTGCCAGGTCAGACAGGCGACTCAACATGGTGGGAGCTGCATGATAAACAAAAACAAAATGTTAGCCGATTCCTCTATCAAAAAGATTAGGCAAAGATGTAGGACCAAATTATGATGTTCCAGCTGAGCATAATTAGAGTTAAAAAAAAAGATAGCAAAAAAAGTTACAGAAATTTGCTTTTTCACCCCTTACATCTGCCCCACCATTCAATAATCTAATCTTATGCCACAGCTAGGGGAAACATCAACTTTGTATCTACCCAGACACATTCAATAAGAATTTTACTTGTTTCACTATGATCAGTTCTTATTCTAAACTCAGCATTCATGTCTGAACTATTTAATTTTTGTCTCACATGACAAGCCTTCCATTGATGGGATGAATATTCTCTCCATCGCAAGTATAACCTTCCTAAGGTAGAGAGACACGCCCCAATACTCCAGATGTGTTTTCACTGGGGCCCTATACAATTAGGGCAAGATGTCCCCGACTTTGCAATTAAAGACCAGTCTTCTGTTTGCCTTTCCAATTGCTAACAGAATTTGTAAATTGACTTTCAGTAATTTGTATAGAACACTCATGTCCTTCAGAACTGCAACATGTTCCACTCAAACACGATTTAAAAATATTCTGCCTTTCTACTTTTTTTTAAAACCAAAGTAGATGCCCTCGACTTATTCCACATTTTACTCGACTTGTTATGTATTTATCCATTCTCTACGTCTGTCTCTACCCTCCTGAAGTCTCTGCAATTTCCCCACGAAAGACTGCTGCTAAGCACTTAATCATCAACAAACTTTGAAATATTATACTTGAGCCCCTCATCCAATTCACTGATATAGATTACAAATAGTTAGGACCATAGCACCCATTCTGGTGACAACCCACAGCTGGGCCTGTGGTCACAGACTCTCCATCCAAAAATGAACCATTTGTTTCTAACCTGTTTTTGTGCCATTAGCAAACCCTTAATCATGTCTGTATATATAACCTCTAACATTACACTCTCATTTTACGTAATAATCTCATCTGTGCATCTTATCACTGGTGCTCTGGAAGTCCAGACACTCCTCATCAATTGGTTCATACTTATCTATTTGATGAGCCACAACCTCAACTAATTCCAACAGAATTTTAAAGTTTGATTTCCATTTCAGAAATCCATATTGTCTTTGCGTAGTTATATTACTCTAACATCGGTAGAGGGCAAACTGCTAGAGTCAGTTATTAAAGATGGGATAGCAGCACACTTGGAAAGTGGTGAAATAATTGGACAAAGACAGCATGGATTTACGAAAGGTAAATCATGTCTGACAAATCCTATAGAATTTTTCGAGGATGTAACTAGTAGAGTGGATAAGGAAGAACCAATGGATGTGTTATATCTAGACTGTCAGAAGGATTTCGACAAGGTCCCACATAAGAGATTAATATACAAACCTAAAGCACACGGTATTGGGGGTTCAGTATTGATGTGGATAGAGAACTGGCTGGCAAACAGGAAGCAAAAAGTAGGAGTAAACGGGTCTTTTTCAGAATGGCAGGCAGTGACTATTGGGGTACCGCAAGGCTCAGTGCTGGGACCCCAGCTATTTACAATATATATTAATGATTTGGATGAGGGAATTGAATGCAACATCTCCAAGTTTGCGGATGATACGAAGCTGGGGGGCAGTGTTAGCTGTGAGGAGGATGCTAGGAGGTTGCAAGGTGACTTGGATAGGCTGGGTGAGTGGGCAAATGCATGGCAGATGCAGTATAATGTGGATAAATGTGAGGTTATCCACTTTGCTGGCAAAAACAGGAAAGTAGACACTTATCTGAATGGTGGCTGATTAGGAAAAAGGGAGATGCAACGAGACCTGGGTGTCATGGTACACCAGTCATTGAAAGTAGGCATGCAGGTGCAGCAGGCAGTGAAGAAAGCGAATGGTATGTTAGCATTCACAGCAAAAGGATTTGAGTATAGGAGCAGGGAGGTTCTACTGCAGTTGTACAGGGTCTTGGTGAGACCACACCTGGAGTATAGCGTTCAGTTTTGGTCTCCAAATCTGCGGAAAGACATTCTTGCCATATAGGGAATACAGAGAAGGTTCACCAGACTGATTACTGGGATGTCAGGACTTTCATATGAAGAAAGACTGGATAGACTCAGCTTATACTCGCTAGAATTTAGAAGATTGAGGGGGGATCTTATAGATACTTACAAAATTCTTAAGGGGTTGGACAGGCTAGATGCAGGAAGATTGTTCCCGATGTTGGGGAAGTCCAGGACAAGGGGTCACAGTTTAAGGATAAGGGGGAAATCTTTTAGGACCGAGATGAGAAAAACATTTTTCACACAGAGAATGGTGAATCTCTGGAATTCTCTGCCACAGAAGGTAGTTGAGGCCAGTTCAGTAAATATTGGCTATATTTAAGAGGGAGTTAGATGTGGCCCTTGTGGCTAAAGGGATCAGGGGGTATGGAGAGAAGGCAGTTAGAAGATACTGAGTTGGATGATCTGCCATGATCACATTGAATGGTGGTGCAGGCTCAAAGGGCCGAATGGCCTACTCCTGCACCTATTTTCTATGTTTCTATGTTTCTCTGTTAGTATTTTGCAAATACAATGTCACAGTTTTCTTAATCATAGATTGCAGCATTTACTCTACTGCTGACATCGGGCTAACTAGTAAAGCTGGAGATTAAACATTCAAAAAGGGGTTTTCAAGATTAAAAGTAATAGACACAAAGAGTTTGAAGCAATATAAAGCAAATGCAGGTAGATGGAGTTGCGGTACTAATCAACATTAGCAATACTTACTGAGAAATTGGGGCTCAAGTGATTGAAAGGGCAATTTCTGTGCAATTCACAGATATTTCTTTAACAGGTATTTGTCAATAAATCAACAGAGACCCTAGCAAAGTTTCCAAGATTCTTGTGGAGGGTGGTGGTATATGCAGCTAGCTGCCAGAGGAGGTAGTTGAAGCAGGTACTGTAAAACTTTTAAGACAGATAAATGTATGGAAATCTATCCAAGTATTATTCACTAGTTATAAATAATAACAAATCCTGTGGATTTCTACAGCTTGCCTTGCAAACAAATCTCTTGATGGATGACTGCATTCCCAGCAAACAAAGTACTTTACAGTCACTATGTCTATTAGAATTATGGAGGCACAGAAGGATACCATTCAGTTTAATGTGCCTGCAGCACTGATATCCAGCTTAACTTAGGAGAACATCCAAAGTATTTGCTGAATGTTTTACAACTAAGTAGTCTACTGGACCATGTCACAGATGATTTAGAACCCATTCAATACTGTGGTACTTGAATCAACTGAAGGGATATATCACAAAACATAATAAATAGAAGCAGCACTATTCATTCAGCTGCTATCCACATTGTTATGGTCCATGAGATTGATGAGAATTTCTGTTTACAACTCACAAATGAACAAAATCACTGACAGCATTTTTACAGTTTGCTGTGATGAAATTTGAATTCTGAGTCTCTGCAACTCCAGAAGAATCATAAAACTCCTGGACTTTGAACATGAATCTGTTGCAGCTCAAATAACAAGTACTGTAATAAACCAATTACAGAGGTGGACATAGCTGGATAGTGCTATTCCAGCGAACATGTGTGTGTTTGTGTTTCATTCTGATGTACGTTGACCTAAGTGACAACACCCTTCAAACACAGAAGTTTCAAGCAATTCCCTCAACCTCTAACTAAGCAAGAACCTGCTCTCCCTTCTTCCTCTGCCCCCAATGGTTAGATTGCTATTTTAAGCAATTCTAAATAAGACAAACGTTTCCCCATTCTCTGGCGGTTGGTATCAATGGGGTGAGCGGGGTTGGTAGAAAAAATGTGCAACATTCATGTAAGGATTGATATCACTGGGATAGTCAGAACTAGCATAGATCAATAACACAAATAGCAATGCCAGCCTAAATATAGAGCACAAAGATAGGTAGCGCAGACCACAATCGCTCCTCTTCCATCACTCTACATTACAATGTAATTTGACACCAACTCACATCACCCCTTTCCAATACCCAAGTACTTGGCTTTTCTGATGCCCAACATTCCAACAGTGCCGGTGTCAGATAACCAAATGATTCACATCCCCTCCCCATGCAGCAAGGCTGGGGGCACCCTCTTTGCATCCAGGCTCTACTCTCTGGGTGATAAACCCAGTACTTGAATTCTCCAAGCCTCCAGTAATCCTGCACTCCCACTTCCACTCCAGACACTGGAGAAAGTGGGGGAGATTGGTTGGGGGTGGAAGAAAGAGGTTTTAGAAGGATGGAACAAGGTCAAATAAATGCTATATTGTGCAAAGTACCAAAAGGGTTTAACATTAGCTGATGGAAGTTTGTTTAAATTATGAGCAGACTAACAACTGCCTAGCTAGATTGTTTACAGGTTGTTTATTATATCCCATTTGCAAAATCTTTACTGAGTACTTATAGTCTGGATCTCACTACTCACTACTGAGTCATTGGGACAACACTGTAGACTAAAATACGAGGAAAGGACTAGAAATACAGGCTGGATGGCTGAGTGGGAGTTGCACTCACACTCCAACTTTGGTGTCAGGTGATTCTCCCCATCCTCCTATCATCAGTGTCCCAGTGACCCCACGCCTCCTCCCTCCAAAACAATACATTACCCTCAGTTCGAGAATCTGAGTGACCAACTACCACAAAAATGCCATCTCCATTCCTGGACATTGTGCAATCTCCACTTTCCAGGTTCTGTATCGGGGCGTTCCCACAACCTTCCAAAACTCTGGAATTTAGGACACTCCTAACCGTCCCAATTGTTGATATCTGTATGATCCTATGCCATACACAACAGGGACAATCATTAGAGGAACACCCTCCGGGACAGAAGTATCTGAGTGAACCACTTCATCATTCCCACATTTCAATGTCTCTTTTACTCCTCACCAGCAGCTGCTGGCTATCTAAGGACCACTCAGACTATCTGAGATTCTATTCCCAGCCCCATGCCAACTGCCCAAATGACCATCAACCCACCACATTGTGTCCTGAGAACTGTACACAGCCCCGGGCTCTGGGGTCAAGATGATCAGCCCCCGTCAAGGCTCAAGTTTCCAGATGAATCTCTCCTGTTCAAACCATAGGTTGTTTATTCAGGCGACCCACCCCACCCCACCCTCAAATACCCAACCCTCCCAGTTTTAGTATCAAATATTCTTCCTTCCTGACTCAGCCATCACAAAGTGATCCAATATCCACCCCACAAGATATGGTCTCTGGTTCTGTTACTGGGTGATCCCCAATCTTGGATTCTGTATCTGGTTGACCCACATACTTGGGCTCTGAATCTTGGCGATCTCCACTGCTGGACCCCTACCCCATCAAGCCTTCCGGGATCAGGGCTGTGATGCGGGCCCGCTGCGTCTCCCCAGGTTTTACCCGAACTGCTCTCTCCGCGCCGCCACCAAGTGTCCGCCGCGTCGCTGGCGGGAAAAGCCGGTTTGCAGGAGCGCGTCGGAAGCTGCCGGTCAGCGGATCAAGCGGCGGTGACCGAGCCGGCCTCGAGTGACCGCCCCGCACTCCGCCACTTTCAAGCAAAACCAGCAGCCACATCAGCAGCGCGGCCCGGAACCAAAATGTAGCTTTACTTCCGGGAGTGTTACCATGGCAACTCGGTGAATTAGGCCAGTTTAATTGAGCGACAACAGCCCTCCGGCCCACCTGGTCCGCGCCGACCAGCGATCCCCGCACATTTGCCTATCCTACAGTCACTCCGGACAATTTTTACATTTATCAAGCCAATTAACATGCGTACCTGTACGTCTATTGGAGTGCGGGAGGAAACCGAAGATCTCGGGGAAAACCCACGCAGGTCACGGGGAGAACGTGCAAACTTGGCACAGACAGCGCTCATAGTCGGGATCAAAGATCTCCGGTGCTGCATTCGCTGTAAGGCAGCAACTCTACCTTTGTGCCGCCGGCGATAGATAAGGATCCATGACATGAAAGCAATAAGGTGAGTTTAAAAACAATAATAATAATAGGGAGTTGTATGGAAACAGAAGGAGAGAAAGTTCTAGGAAGATGGTCCAAAAAAGAGCGAGGAAAGTGAGAGATAAAAAAATGACCAGTGCTGTAGACTCGCCACCTGTCCCAGGTTTGTCCTATTCCCATCACCAGGAGGATTGACACACTACAAGTGGTGACACATGGGTGAAATATTGTCAGGCCATGATGCGGTTGCTTTACAGTAAGAGGTTATCCTGGTACCAATTTCACTTCCAGAACATTGATTCCCACAGTATTTCCATGTTAAACATTGTCTGCCATGTGCCTGTCTATTCCACCAGTCTGTCAATCGCCTGCAGTAATCTCTATCTGCTTCACATTTCATAATACCGCCAGGTTTGTATAGAGTCATAGTCATACATCATGGAAACAGGCCCTTTAACCCAACATGCCCACACCGACCAACATGTCAGATCTCCCCTCGTCCCATCTGCCTATGTTTGCCCCATATCCCTCTAACCCTACCTTATCCATGTACAGGTCTGAATGTTTCTTAAATGTTGCCTCAACTACCTCCTTCAGCAGCTCGTTCCAGAAACCCACCACCCTTTGTGGAACAAAAACATTGGTTCCAAGGGAAAATAACAACATTCATCTGGATAAATTATTCACTGTAAATAATTTGTGAATTTCACTGTTCATTTCAGGTTTTAAGATCTCAGGTGTTGCTTTGTAACAGATCAGTTGAGTTCAACAAATGATTAAATCCCATTTATGAGAGATTGCACCATGACAATTGGTTTCCATTCATTGCGCATTGTTCAATCCCTGATTATCTGTAATATCCATCTGCTGTAGTGTAGTTTATGTGATCAATATTTATCATCTCCAAAAAGTTAATCTTACAGTACTAATTACTTAGCTGCTTCTACCAATGAGGTTTTAAGCCAGGATGTCAATGGAAATTAGTATGGGTATCCGGGGTTATGGGGAATGCAGCTGAGTTATATCAGCCATGATTGAATGGCGGCGTAAACTTGATGGGCTGAATGGCCTAATTCTGCTATCATTTATTAACATGAATCCCTCGACTAATGATGTAGAGCTAAAATTGAACTATATTATTTTTACCAATTCCTCACTGAGGTTTTGGCAGGTGGTTATTGCACTCACCAAAAATTCTTCCTTGTGCTTTAATTTCAGAATAAAAAATGGTTTACCATGAACTGAACCTATTGGTGTGAAAAATATGCATCTTCTAGATGCGCAGGGACGGACCCTCAGTGATGTGACCTGGGGTCATCGGGTGTTTCGGTTCTCATAACATCGGACACCCTAGCCCAGGCGACCCAGCTGGGGTTGATCAGGCCCCGACTTGCGTCCCAGCAGCAACCGCCCATGGATCAGCCATCTTAATAATTCCTCTGCAGGGGTTGGGAGACTCTAGTGCATGGAGGGACTGGGCTCTGTGGGGTGAGTCCTGGCTGGGCTCCTCCTGCGTCTCACCAGGTTCAAGGCCTGTGCGCTGCACCTCTTTCTCCTTCTCCGAGCATTTCATTCTCACCTGATGGATTTCTAGGCCACGGTGGTTCATTAGGCCTTTCCGTAGCTGTCTCACGAAAGACACAGACTGGCAGTATAAAAAGTCAGGGTGCTACTTTGCGGAAGGATGAAAAGAAGTGAACAATGAGAAGTTAAAATAAAAGTTAAGGAAGTTACTGAAGAGGCAAGTTAATATAAAACAGAAGTATGATGAATTACCCAGGTAAACAGCATGGTTTGCTAACTTTACCACTTGTCCTGTTTTCCAGAGATTCTGTTGAGGTTCTGTTGAACCTATTTCCCCGGTGGAAATGTCAAATACTTAAGGACACAGATGTAAATTCGGAGGGAAAAAGTTAAAGGATATATGTGAGACAGGAAGTGTAAATGCCTGGAGCATGCTCTTGGATAGTGGTGGTAATAGATACGATAGAAGAATGTCCATGAAGTGAAATTCTTTGCTTGCATACCTTGCCAAGGTAAGCAAATAGTCGCCCATAAAGGGCACTTACAAAGTTACAGATTCCGCCCCCCCCGCCATGCCAGTTCCCCCTTTGTTCTTCCCCTCCCTTACGGCAGTCCTCCATTGTTCATCACGGCGGTCCCTCCACGCCGGGTCCTCCTTTGTTCCTTCCCTCGGCAGCGGCATCCTCACTCCACATGTCTGTCCTCGTCCATCCGTCGGTGCCGCACCGACCTCTCCACTAACGCTGCCGGGTCCTCTCCGGATGCTTCCGTGGCACTGACGCAGGTCCCAGCCGCATGGCTCCGTCGACCCAGGCAACGATGGCCGCGGGCTTCCTTAGCTGGAATGTCTAAAACTGGTTTAATTGTCTCAAAGCTATGCATTGTCATCAGCTATTCATGACATGAAAAAAAATGTCTTCATCTGGAGAAAAGCAAATGCTTAGATTCTCTATCCATGGGGTGGTGAGGCAGGAGGGAGGCAAACGTTCAATCACTAAGTAGAAACAAGATAGAGAATGGAGAGAGAAGAGAATAAATTGTGAATACATTTTTGGATGTTAAAGAAATCAAGGGATAATTGGAAAAAGATCAGCTGGGAAACTCTCAGGACTTACTGACCAACGTTCATCACACTCCATAGTCACGATTATACCTATCTTTCGGACAATAAATATTCCGGGTAACATTTCATTTGGGCCACATATAATTGTAGGAATTAATTTTTATTCTTGTCCTTGTATCCTCTTGTAATGAAGGCCCACAGAACGGCTGCTTTCTTATTGCCTGGGCATTAACTTTCATGATTTATGTATTTGGACTGAACAACAACTCTTTTCAATCACAATATTTAAAAATACTTTTCTTTTAATATTTTTCTACCAACTTGAATGGCTTCTCATTTTTCCATAACTTATTCCTTCTTCCGCTTTCTTATTTGGTCTGTCAATTTCTACCTGTCCTCCTGTGAATAGATCGGGTAGATGCACAAAGTCTCTTGCCCAGAGTAGAGGAATTGAGGACCAGAGTACATAGGTTCAAGGTGAAAGGGAAAAGATTTAATAGGAATCTGAGGGGTAACTTTTTCACACAAAGGGTGGTGGGTGTATGGAACAAGCTGCCAGAGGAGGTATTTGAGGCTGGGACTATCCCAACGTTTAAGAAACAGTTCTACAGGTACGTGGATAGTACAGGTTTAGAGGGATATGGACCAAGCGTAGGCAGGTGGGGCTAGTGTAGCTGGGACATGTTGGCCAGTGTGGACAAGTTGGGTCAAACGGCCTGTTTCCACATTGTGTCACTCTATGACTCTTTGACATTCATCAATCCTCAATCCATGCCACGGTTTTACCCTCAATTCCATGTACTCTAATATATGGACTTCATCAAAGGTCTTCTGAAAACTAAAATAAATCACGGCACTGCTTTCCTGTATCCATTCGACGAGTTACAATCCCAGAAAACAAATAACAGACATAACAGGTCAAATTTTCCTTCCTTTCTTTCTTTTAAAATCTTTTTATGAGTTTTTTTTTCAAAAACAAAAACAAAAGAACAAAAAAGTAATGATAAACATAACAGTGATATTGATGCATAGGGATCAGGATTACATTAATGGCAGGTATAACCTAAATATGAGTCCAGTGTCAAAATACACATTGAATATAGACCTCTATGTAAATATAGTTAAGTGTTTAAAAGAGCTTATATGTATTAAAAAAAGTAACAAAAAATAAAAAAATAGAAAACAAGAGAAAAAAACGAAAAAACAAAACCCCCCTAAACTAAAGAAGAAGAAAATAGCAAAACAGAATCTGGGCTGCAAAGAGTTTCAACAATTTAAGTCCTTGTTTGTCGTCAAGTCCATTCCACCGTATACCAGTAAAAAAAATTATAACAGTTGGAGAGGGGTCAGTTTTTGTCGTATGAAAATGTTGAATAAATCTTCCCCAAGTCCTATCAAATTTAACCAAGGGTTCATCAACGTCACTCCTATTTTTTTCTAAATTTAAACATGATATCGTTTCAGAGCACCAATGGAGTGTGGTCGGAGGATTGGAATCTTTCCATTTAAATAAAATAGATCTTCTGCCAATTAATGTGGTAAAAGCAATCAGCGGATGGGCGGAATGGGACAGAGGAATAGAATCTAACGTCGGTAGCACAAAAATTGCAGTAATAGTAATTGCAGTAATTGCAGAAACTTACAAAATTCTTAAGGGGTTGGACAGGCTAGATGCAGGAAGATTGTTCCCGATGTTGGGGAAGTCCAGACAAGGGTCACAGCTTAAGGATAAGGGGAAATCCTTTAAGACCGAGATGAGAAAGACTTTTTTCACACAGAGAGTGGCGAGTCTCTGGAACTCTCTGCCACAGAGGGTAGTTGAGGCCAGTTCATTGGCTATATTTAAGAGTGAGTTGGATGTGGCCCTTGTGGCTAAGGGGATCAGAGGGTATGGAGAGAAGGCAGGTACAGGATACTGAGTTGGATGATCAGCCATGATCATATTGAATGGCGGTGCAGGCTCGAAGGGCTGAATGGCCTACTCCTGCACCTAATTTCTATGTTTCTATGTAATAGGATGAGGTTGCAAATCATTACCTAAAATTACAGAAATAGTATAAAAAATGTCTTTCTAATATTTTTCCAAAAGTGGGCAGGACCAAAACATATGGGTCAGTGAGGCCACTTTAGAGTTACATCTGTCACAGGAAGGATTTATTTGACCATAAAAACAAGCTAACTTATCTTTTGACATATGAACTCTGTGAACCACCTTGAATTGTTTCAAAGCGTGTCTTGCACACATTGAGGAAGTATTAACTAATTGAAGAATCCTCTCCCATTTCTCTATAGATAAAGACATTAGTTCTCTTTCCCAGTCATTCTTAATTTTATCAAATGTATCTTTTTTAAATTTCAAAATCAACTCATAAATATTCGTTATTAAGCCCTTCTGATAAGGGTTCAAATATAAAAATTTCCAAGATATCGGTTTGATGTGGTAACGGAAAAAAGGGTAGAGTAGCCCTCAAAAAATGTCTAATTTGTAAATATCTAAAAAAATGTGAGTTAGGTAAATTATATTTATTGGAGAGTTGTTCAAAAGACATAAAAAAGAACCATCCGAAAACAAATCACAAAAAGCTACTAATCCCTCTTCCTCTTCCATAACAGAAAGGCTTGATCAGTGCTAGATGGTTGGAAGAAAAAATTAGATATGATAGAACTCAATAAAATAAAATAATTCAATCCAAAAAACTTACGAAATTGAAACCATATTCGAAGTGTATGTCTTATTATTGGGTTAGTCGTATATTTATTCAATCTCGTAATTGTAAAAGGTAACGAGGCCCCTAGAATAGAAGCCAATGATAGCCCTTGCATAGAATCACGTTCAAGATTTATCCATCCTGGACATTGGGTATCTTCTAAATCTTTTGTCCAAAACGTTATATAGCAAGCATTAACTGCCCAATAGTAAAATCTAAGGTTCGGCAGTGCCAAACCACCATCTTTTTTTGATTTCTGTAAGTATTTTTTACTTAGTCTGGAATTTTTATTCTGCCATATATATAAGGAAATTATGGAGTCAATAATATCAAAGAAAGATTTAGGAATAAAAATTAGTATTGTCTGAAATAAATATAAACATTTAGGTAAGATAAACATTTTAATAGGATTGATTCGGCCTATTAGAGATAAGGACATTGGTGACCATTTAGTGAACTGTTGTTGGATGTGGTCAATTAAAGGCGTAAAATTAGCTTTAAATAAATCCTTGTGTTTCTTGGCAATCTTATTGCCTAAATAAGTAAAACATGCGGTAGTCAATCTAAATGGAAACTGTACATAATTCGAAACTAGATTGTTTAATGGAAAGAGCTCACTCTTACTAAGATTTAGTTTATAACCAGAAAAACGACTAAATTGATTAAGTAAAGCTACTATTGCTGGAATAGATTTCTCAAGGTTAGGAATGAATAATAACAGATCATCTGCATAAAGAGATAGCTTATGTGTCTTATTCCCACGGACAATACCAGAAATATTAGGGGATTCCCTAATAGCGGTGGCCAAAGGTTCCAAAACGATATCAAACAGTAAAGGACTTAAAGGACAGCCCTGTCTAGTACCTCGAAAGAGCCTGAAAGAAGGGGATCTCTGATTATTGGTGAGTACAGAAGCCTGAGGTATATGATATATCAACTTGATCCAAGAAATACATTTTGGACCAACCTTAAATTTTTCAAGTGTATTGAATAAGTATTCCCATTCTACTCTGTCAAACGCGTTCTCAGCATCAAGTGAAATGACGCATTCTGAAATTTTATTTGATGCTGTACATACGATATTCATTAATCTAATATTAAAGTATGAGTAACGATTTTTAATAAAACCTGTCTGATCTTCAGAAATAATTTGCGGTAAAATATTTTCCAATCTCATAGCTAATATTTTGGAAAGAATGTTGTAATCTACATTTAACAGTGATATAGGTCTATATGATGTCACTTCTATAGGATCTTTGTCTTTTAAGAATTAAAGAAATAGATGCTTCATAAAAGGATTGTGGTAATCTATTCATTAAAAAGGCTTCTTTAAAAATCTTGCATAGCCAGGGAGACAGTAAACTTGAGAAATACTTTAAAAATTCCAATGTGAACCCATCTAAAAAAAGGAGCTTTACCAGAATTCTCAAAAGGATTGCTTTCTGTATTTCTTCCTCCGTGATGGGTTTGTCTAACAACAGAGACTCATTATGTGGTAAATTTGGCAAGTTCAATTTCTTTAAAAGCTCATGCATTATATTGGAATCAGTAGGAAATTCTGATTGTTATAGGGAGGTATAGAATTCCTGAAAGGATTTATTAATTTCATCATGGTTTACAGTCAGTGTACCATCCCGTTTACTCACTTTAGTAATCTGACGTTTGGCTGACACCGCTTTCAACTGATTAGTGAGTAATTTACCAGATTTGTCGCCATATATATAAAATTGACTTTTGGTTTTAAGTAGCTGATTTATTTGATCTCATCAGCCAATATACGTATTTCATTTTGAGTTTGTTTTTTTAATCCCGCGGAGCATGAAATAGCTTGTCCACGAATATATGCCTTAAAAGCATCCAGACTACACCATTGGATATTTCTTCAGTAGAATTTGTTAAGAAGAAAAAAGCATTCTGATCTTTAATAAAATTTAAAAAATTTAGATCTTGAAGCAAAGTAGCATTAACTCGCCATTGTTTAGCACTAAACTCGCAATCAAGTAGTTTGACATAACAGGCATAACAGGACAGAATTTCCTTTCAGAAATCCCTATTTACTTTGTGTAGTCATATTATTATTTTCCAAGTGTCCAATTGTAACTTCCCTAATAATAGATGCTAGCATTTTCCCAGCTAGTCATAACCGGTGAACTAAGCAAGATATCCCTGTTTTTTCTCTTCTTATATTAGAAGTATGGAAACTATTCTGAAATCAATGGGCTTTTGGAAGATGTCAACCAATTACAGGAAGAAGAAAATTGTGTAAAGAGACAGAAGCCTGAGAAGCTGAAAGTGGAAAGGGTGAGGAACATACAGAAATGAGGAATGATGAATAGAGAGAAGAGGGAAGAGCAAAACAATCACATGCATTGTAGGACCAGAGCTCACAACCTTAGAATAAAATGACATACCTTTAGAGAGGACGAGAAGGAATTTATTTAGTTAGAGAGTGGTGAATCGGTGGAATTCATTGCCACAGACAGCTGTGAAGGCCAAATCAATGGATATGTTTAAGGTGGAGATTAACAGATTTTTAATTAGTAAGGATGTCAGGGATTATGGGGCAAAGGCAGAAGAATGGAGTTGAGAGGGAAAGATGGATCATCCATGATTGAATGGCAGAGTAGACTTGATGGGCCAAATGCATCAGCAAGATGCACTGTTATAAAAAGGAAATTGTAACGAAAAAGCATAAATAGCTGTTCCGTTTCTTATCCAACTTTAATTACCTTTAATGTCTCGTGATTGAATGGCAAGGTTTCTAGAACAAAGCGTCTGGCATCCTAACACTTGACCTATCCAATAGATCTTGTTAATGAAAAGAGCAGGTTGGGCGCCCACCCAAAACAGATCTGCTTGCCTCAATCATTGGATTACAATAGCTGCAATTGCAGCTCTTCCATTTCCAAATTAACCAAAAAAAGGAGGTCACATACCCATTTAACCCAGGGGTCATGAAACTCACTGTGGAATAAATATTTTAGGTAGGATGTGATGGTGATCTAAACTTATCACACGTTTAAATTAAAATGAAGGAATGGTGAAGAGAACGAGAATGTGAAGAAGTCAGTATGAACTGTTGGGGAAATTGATGCAGATTAGTGACCATTGCAGTTTGCTCTGGAATAACTGTTCCTTGGCAACAATCCAGGATTTCAGTTAGGCAGTATCTTTCTTTAAATATCCTGAGATCTTAAACCCATATCAGGAGGGATTAAATAGGTGATTGGCCAGTGTTAGGCTTAGCCCTCAGTTAAATTAGCTCAGATGCTCAAAGAGACGGAGTTACCTTGCTGTGTCAGAAGGTGTGTGCTTGTGTGAGAATCTCAGTTTGGTATCGCCAGGACTAATGGGAAACTCGCAGAGCACCACTGTGGATGATCTACAGGCTGTGGAACTCCACCACTGGTATAAGAAGTTTATGACTGAATGCCCATCAGGCCAGCTGACTTTGCATGAGTTCAAGCAATTCTTCGGCCTTAGGGGATTGAGCCAGGAAGCCAATGCCTACATTGAACAGATGTTTAAAACTTTCGATATGAATAAGGTATGGAAAGAAAAAATCAAAATATTTTATTAACTTTGTCTATGAAAGGGATATTAAGAAGTATATAGTTTTGAAGAGCACAATAGAGTGCGTAAAAATATAGATGATGAACGGGCGAGATCTATAGCAGAAAAACTTTGTAGGATGGGTATCAGAGAGGGGTTGAATGCGGTAAATGATGAACAGGGAGGGATGAAAGATTAGAAGGTGATATGGCATTTAGAGATACAGAGAAATATGTAATGTAGGAGTTATGAGGGGTGGATCTATGGTGTCTGATATAGACCATGAATGATACTGCTGACACTTTGGTATGTTAAAAGTAATCATGTAGGAGATATCTTGAAATGGGTAAAGGGGTCCAGTGAAGGAGTCAGTGTACAATCATTATGCATGTGAATCAGTAACTCGGTGCACAAGAAATGGTTATGCTAAATGTAAAATGTTTCACCGTTTGTCATCAGGTCTTTGCAATCATCATACAGTTCCCTGCCACTGTCCCACTTAGGAGACCTAAACAGCAACCTCTGGTGACCTTACCCACCACCCAAAAAAAAATCAAGGTCGAGGTGACCTACCACCTCCCACGCATATGTTTAAAACCTTCCTCGACTATGAAGAAATCCGGCTTCGACTAGACCTGCGACTAAAAAATGATCGATTTTTAAAACAGTAACCTATTTTTAGTCGAGGCCGGTTTTAATCATGAAAAAATAGCAGCAACCTAGATGAAGCCTCGACCACGCGGAAACCACTTTCAACCATTAGGGAGAGTGACCAAAACCTCCGGTGACCTCATGGAAACCTTGGGTGGCGGGCAAGGTCACCAGAGGTACTGTTTAGGTCTCCTAAGTAGGACATGGGTTTAATTTTGCATTCTGCACCAAAGTTAATTGAAAAATGTGATTACACAATAGAGTAAAAGTTTAAAATCACATGATTTCTGCAGAAGCCAAATTATTTTTGACATGAAAAAATAGTTATGTAGGTCATTGTAAAATAAATGCTATGACTTTTACAGTAAGTATTGATATTGGTTTATTACTGTCATATGTACCAAGATACAATGCAAACCTTTATTTTATGTGCTATACATAGCAAAGTTACAAGATTTGGAGATTTAAAAAATCAAGCCTGCAATTTATCCCTTCAGATAGAGCATAAAATGAAGTTTAATTTGACACCTAATTCACTTTCATATCTTCAGTATTAAAAAAGTTATGGCCATTTTCATACTCGGAAATTAGCATCTTGTTCCCTATTGCTTTTCCATTGACTTAACACAAAAGTTGTAATCGAGGACAGTCAAAAGCCCATAACTTTCTTAAAAATTAAGAGAACTGAAAGAAATGTTCAGTTATTGTAGATTGAAGTATTCTGAAACTAATATGAAACAATCTTACTTGGATGACCTGAAATTAAAGCATATAAAGCAGTTAGTTACCCAATTGTAGCTAATTACAAAATTCAATTACTAGATCTAAACATCAATCCATTTCTTAAGAAAATATTAACATTTTTTTTAAAAGCCTAAGTCCAAATAACATTCACACAAGAATTCACAATATAACTTGACTTTTAAATCTAATTGTCATTAATTTACATGCCAAATTGAAGGAATTTAGTGTTTAATGCCCGTAAATTAATGGCCATTTAAATCAACTTGTGAGTGGGTTTTTCTGGAACGCGATGGATTGGAACATTGCGATTGCAGTGAATTTAAACCCCATATCGGCAGGAAAAACACTGCCGGTTCATATGGGGAATAAATCACCGTTTCGCAACATGAAATGTTGATTAAGGTCATCTAAACAAGCAAGTTTATATGTGAAAATAAACAGCTTTCACTTACCTGTCCCCTACGTAAAATTCGTCCCCGTTGTCGGCGTTCACGGCATTAGGAGCTAATTTTTATTTTACAGCAGCGCTGAAATATTCGGGCGATTTAAAAAAAAAAAAAAAAATTCACTTACCGGCAGTCGGAACGAATCTTTAGCAAAAGCTCGCACTCCGAGAAAATATAATTCCGGATGGCAAGGGAAAACCCCATTTTAACCCCCCCCCCCCCCCCCCCCCCCCCCCCCCCCCCCCAAAGGCGCCAAAGTCGCGCACACGGCCAGTGACAGAACTGCAGCACCGCTAAAGATAAGTTTTGTAACATACCTACTATACAGGCATATTGTACCATACATTTCGATCACAATCATACCATCAGGTCATGCAAAAAGAGCAAAGAAACATTGTGCAGAATAGTGTTGCAGCTACAGGGAAAGTGCAGATTAATACAAGTACAAGGGCCGGTGCAACAACAGTTTGGGAGATCAAGAATGCATTCTTATCTTATGAGAGCTCCAATGAAGAGTCTGATAACAGTGGGGAAGTAGCAGCTCTTGAATGTAGTGGTACACACTTTCAAGCTTTTAAATCTTCTGCCTGATTGGGGAGGGGAGAAAAGAGAATGATTTGAGTATAAATTGTCATTGATTATATTAGCTGGTTTTCTGAGAAAGCATGGCATGTAGTTGATGTCGATGATCTTGGGGATGAGACTGTTTTCCAAGATGGACTGGACTGTATCCACAACTCTGCAATTTATTGCAGTCTTGAGGAAATCAGATGCTATACCAAGCTTCGATTAATCTCGAAAGGATGCAGCAATTTGTAAGTCATTGGAAATAAGCTGGATTTTCTACGTTTTCTGAGGAAGTTGAGGCATTGGTGCAGAGTGAGATGGATTTCCAAACCTCCAAACAAATTGAAATAAAATGCTGTTAGATTGACAGGCATCCAGATATCTTAAGATAATCATTATACATGAGATAATAATGGAAACATTCAATCTGGATTGCACCTGACAGCTGAGGTAATTAGCTCTTGATACAACAGTGCTTGTTCCTCTGCACAATTTCAGTCTCTGATTTTTATGGGCTCAGATTCAATCTGACCTATAAAGATCAGTTCCATCAATGAGTCCGAGTAACACCCACCCTGACATTAATCACTATCTGTGTGGTATTCAGCAGCCCTGGAGTTATTTTGGCAGGTAGATACAGAACTGATCAGTCTGAAGAAGGGTCTCGACCCGAAACGTCACCCATTCCTTCTCACCAGAGATGCTCCAGCGTTTTGTGTCTACCTTCGATTTAAACCAACATCTGCAGTTCTTTCCTAGCTAGTTATTTTGACAGAACCAGTGTTGAATGGTTAGGCCTGTACAGAATTTGGGGTAATATATTTGATTTCATTGATTGCAGGATGGTTACATTGATTTCATGGAGTACGTGGCTGCCCTTAGCTTGGTCCTCCGAGGCAAGATGGAACAGAAACTACGCTGGTACTTTAAGCTCTATGATGTGGATGGCAATGGATGCATTGATAGGCATGAATTGCTGAACATCATTAAGGTGAGAAACTCATGTCATTTTTGGAAATGTGTGGGAAAGAACTGCCGATGCTGGTTTAAATTGAAGGAAGACACAAAATGCTGGAGTAACTCAGAGGGGCAGGTAGCATCTCTGAAGAGAATAAATGGATGACGTTTCGGGTCGAGACCCTTCTTTAGACTGTCATTTTTGGAAGCAATTTTTCAATTGAACTGACTCCTATACCAAAATTACAGGGGCCATTTCCTGTCTTAATGACTTAGTCAGCAAGTGGATTTCAGAGATTATACATAACAGAAATAAATCAGTCGAGTGCTATGTTCATACGCCATGCATATCTCCTCTAATTACATTCACTTCAGCCTTTCAGCATAATTTTTGTAATTTTGTGTGTCTCATTTACTTATCTAGTTTCCTTATAAAAAGATACAAAACTATTACCCTGAATTTCTACCTATGGTAATGAGTTAAAGAGGGTCAAGAGTACTGAATTGTTGTATATACTGGAAACGTAACAATGAAATTCTTACTTGCTGCCGCTTTTACAGGCTCAAGTAAGAATTTAATTGTTCCACTTTCTAACCACTCTGTAAATAATGTAATCCAATTGATTTATCATATTTATGGGCTCTTGTTGCGATTGCTTTGTGTTTAGAAGCTATTGTCTGCTTAATTCTGAGGTCTGAGGTCTGAAAATAAAAGATGAAGAAAAACCATTAGAAATATATTTTACCAGTGAAGTGACTCTCTTAGTTTTGTATAATTTTACCTTAATCAATAGCATTTCTACTTCTTGGTCATAAGATCAAATCACATACCAGGGATGAGCCCATAATCTAGGCTGACATGCCAGTATATCTCTGAATAAACTATTCATGAGAGAATGGGAGAGTAATATCGTGCATAAATGTAAGCAGAATAGAGAATTAAAGTGGCCAATAACTGAAAGCTCATTGGAAAGCACTGCAAACTTGATACCCAGCAAAATGGTCACCGTATCTTAATTTTTCAAATGTAGAGACATCATAAGCACCAAATCCAGTTCATTGGAATAAAATCAAAGCTTCAGCTGAAAGGGCTGTTTGGGTTTCTGTGGTTGCATGGAAAAGTGTGTTGAGAAGAGCACTGTTTGGTGCCGATGAAAGAGTGAACAAGGAAATCTCAAAGGGAACTGCATCAGGAGCGGAAAGGGTTGGGAAAGGAAAAGTATGTCAGGTAGTGGATTCTCGATTAATGTGAAACCATTGAAACTGCAAAGGATGATCCAGTGAATGCTGGCAAGGGAAGACCAGGGAACAATATGTCTCCTCTGTACAGGAGGAGAATGGAAGAGAGCAGAGGTATCTTCAGTGGTTCCTTCAACAATCGTAAAAAGGAAGAAGGCGGGCATTTCAGGGTCCCCTGTGTGGAAACTCTCATCTGTGGGGTAGAAACGATGGAGACAGAGAAAATGGGAGAATGAAATGGCGTGTCTCCAGATGGGAGTAATTAAATATAAGTGCAGATCCTCCAAATCTCAGGAAGCTCAACACTATCCAGAACAAAGCAGCTTGCTTGATTGACACACTATGAAATAGGCAATTTGATATGGGAGTAAATGCTGGCCTTTCCTATAATTTCCAGATTCAATGAAAAGAATCAGTGAAAATTGGATATTGAAAGATTATGTATATTCCGTTCCAAGGGAGGCAAGGCTATTCTTCAAGGGGTAGGTGGAGTGATAAAAATCTATGAATGGGGATTGTAAGCAAACCATAGACAAAACTGATTTATTTTGGATAAACACCCTATCTCATTTTGTGAATGAGGTACCTGTATCAATTAAATATTAGGCCACTGAAGAGGAATAAGCTATATAATGATTCCTATGTAAATATTCCTTAAATGATGTATATAACTTTGATTAACTAGAATCAAATAAACAATGGAGCAAAAAGAACTTATTTGTTCACCATGCATGAGCTTGTGCCAGTTCTTCATTTGTATTGATTCATACCTTTCCCCTCCATGTCCTTTCACTGGTTCCTTTCTTTATCAATTTTCTATTCACTTCTGTTTGAATAATGCTCTGGCCTCATTCTCAATAATCATGTGTCTTAAAACTATTCCATTTCAAATCACCCTCTGTGTAAAACCATTTATTTAATTACGACTTCATTCTTCCAGTGGTAATCCTTGGTCTACCTCTTTTAACCACTATTCTGTCAGGAAGAAAGATCTATTGTTGCCTCAAAGTCTTACTTGAAGCCTACAGTTAAACACTGTCCACCATCCCTGACATGCCCCATTTCAGTTCCAACAGATTTTGTCTTTTTTGCAATGCCTCAGTGCCTTTTCCTCCTCGTAACAGAACAACATTTATGTGACACATTGACATATTTTATCCACAGGCTATGCGTGCGATTAATGGCACTCACCAGGATCAATCAGCAGAGGACTTCACAAACCGAGTCTTTGACAAAATTGACATCAATGGAGATGGTGAGTAATGTGTTCCTTTCTGATTTCTTATGAGTTTCCAGCTACTTTGCTTGGATGCAAGTCCATATAAACTGTTCATCCTCTTTCTTTATATATTGTTTATTCAAGAGCAAACCCTGGATAATGAGTGTTGTAGTAGTTATTTTAAAGGCAAGAAATGCTGCAATAAGCCACAGCCTGAATTCATCTATTTTTTTTATCTTTTCATTTTTTATCATGATGGCATCTTCTGGAAGACACTCCATTGGTGCTGTTGTATAGCGAGTTTAATGATGTAGACCCAGTAATAATGAAAGAAAGGCATTAGCCTAGAAAGTGGTGAATATTCCATTATGTTCCTGACTTTATTTTATTTTGGTGAGACCAGATGTTACATGAAATGGGAACATTTATTGCTCATTCAAAATTGCCTTTGAGATAGTGGTTCAAGTTCAAGTTCAAGTGAGTTTATTGTCATGTGTCCCTGATAGGACAATGAAATTCTTGCTTTGCTTCAGCACACAGAACATAGTAGGCATTTACTACAAAACAGATCAGTGTGTCCATATACCATTATATAAATATATGCACACATGAATAAATAAAATGATTAAGTGCAAATAACAGATAATGGGTTATAAATGATCAGAGTTTTGTCCGAGCCAGGTTTAATAACCTGATGGCTGTGGGGAAGTAGCTATTCCTGAACCTGGTTGTTGCAGTCTTCCGGCTCCTGTACCTTCTACCTGAAGGTAGCAGGGAGATGAGTGTGTAGACAGGATGGTGTGGGCCTTTGATGATACTGCCAGCCTTTTTGAGGGAGCGACTGCGATAAATCCTCTCGATGGAAGGAAGGTCAGAGCCGATGATGGACTGGGCAGTGTTTACTACTTTTTGTAGTCTTTTCCCCTCCAGGGCGCTCAAGTTGCCGAACCAAGCCACGATGCAACCCGTCAGCATGCTCTACACTGTGCACCTGTAGAAGTTAGAGAGAGTCCTCCTTGACAAACCGACGCTCCGTAATCTTCTCGGGAAGTAGATGCGCTGATGTGCTTTCTTGATAATTGCAATAGTGTTCTCGGACCAGGAAAGATCTTCAGAGATGTGCACGCCCAGGAATTTGAAGCTCTTGACCCTTTCAACCATCAACCCGTTGATGTAAACGGGACTGTGGTCCCCATCCTACTCCTTCCAAAGTCCACAATCAGTTCCTTGGTTTTGCTGGTGTTGAGGGCCAGGTTATTGTGCTGGCACCATATGGACAGTTGCTCGATCTCTTTTCAATACTCTGACTCATCCCCATCAGTGATTCGTCCCACAACAGTGGTGTCGTCAGCAAACTTAATGATGGATTTCACACTGTGACTGTCTACGCAGTCATGAGTATAGAATGAGTACAGCAGGGGGCTGACACGCAGCCTTGAGGTGCTCCCGTGCTATCGAGGCTGACACATTTCCACCAATACGAACAGACTGTGGCCTGTGAATGAGGAAGTCGAGGATCCAATTGCAGAGGGATGTGCAGAGACCCAGTTCTGCAAGTTTGGTAACCAGCTTGGAGGGGATGATTGTGTTAAATGCCGAGCTGTAATCGATGAATAACAGCCTGACATATGAGGTTTTGTTGTGGTTTTGAACTTCTGTCAAAAGTGGTGATTAACACCTTCCTGAAATGTTACAATCCTTCTGCTGAAGTTATTCTGCAGTTCTGTTATCTATGGTGTTCTACGGTTTACATTCAACGATATTGAAGGAATAGTAATGTGTTTCCAAATCAAGGTGGAGGTGACTTAAAGAAGAACTTGCAAGTGAAAGTGTTCCCTTGTGCCTGCTGTATTCATCTTTCTAGATAGTGGATGATGTGTGCTTGTAAGATGCAAGAGTAGCCCAGGTGAATAACTGCTGGGCATTTCGTAAATCAGGGGTTCTCAACCAGGGGGGAATTCCCCCCGGGGGGGAATTTCAGGTTTTCAGGGGGGGAAATTGGGACCACAGATTAGCAAACTCAAACTGTTAGAAATTATATGCATATATGTCAGTATTATATGCATATTATTTGGAATGCACTTTTTGAGGCAGACGATCTTGGAAAGGGGGGCAATGACATTCTGACATATGGTGAAAGGGGTGCATGGGGCAAACAAGGTTGAGAACCACTGTCATAGATGATACACATTGTGAACCAATAATATAGGCGATAAATGTTTTGAGTTGTTTTTAGAGTAACAATTATGTGTGGTGCATTACCTAGACGGTGGTGAATTTCGTGAGATTTTAGAACTGCACTCATCTAGCTAGGCATGTGTGAAATATTTTATGCTGCCAGCTTGTGCTTTGTGGATGGGTGGAGAGGCATTGTGGCATTAGGAGATTAATCAGCGCACAAGATTGGCTCTTGTAATGCTAGTTTTATGTGCCTGGTTCAATTGAGTTCTAGTCAGCGTTTACCCCCAAGATGTTGATAGTGGAAGACTGGACAATGCTAATCCCATTGAATGTTAAGGTTAAGTTGTTAGTCTGTGTCTTTCTTGAAATGATCATTACCTGGCACTTTTTTGGCATGAGCATTACTTGCCACATAAAAGCCCTTGCCTGAATGTTGTCCACGTCTTGCTGCATAAAGGCATACTCTGCTTTTTTTGTTAAGGAATTGCAAAGGGAATTAAAAATTGCACAATCATACCCTCACTTCTGACCTTTTTGTCTAAGTTTGACCCAAAGTGAAGAGGCCTGAAGTAGAATTGTTCTGGCAAAACCTAATCTAGGCACCATCACACAACTGGTAATTTCTCTCTGGTTCTCAATCTCTCTCCAACTCTCACTTCCCTAAACTCTTGATTGTTCTGTAACTCTCACTCCTTACGCGCTAGCTTGTATAACCATTGCTTCCCAGTATTGTTAATCTATCTCTGACACATGTTCAAACTGCTCAAATACTTGAATTCCACCCTCAAGTGTTAATCTGTTTTCAGCCTTCAGTGTCCATGTGTTGTTGCTATCTTCATTTCATTTACCTCGACAAGGCTGATCCTCCTCTAATGTATTCACAGAATTGATTTATCTTTGATTTGAAGCCCTTCGTGCTGACAACTTCGCTCTAACTATCACTATCCAATGTTTTTAGAGGGTCCATCCTGCCCATTAGCCACTGACAATTATTGCTGTTGGAGGGACTTTATAATGTTTGCTTTGTTTCCTGTCTCTAATATATCATTAGCTGTATGTTTAGGCATCATTGTGTTATGAAAAGCCAGTATAAATGCAAGTTCTCTTTTTTCTCATTGTCCATATTGACTCATTTGTTTCAACCTAGCTTTTCTGCACTAGTATTATCTACAGACATTAATTATTTTCTCTTTGCCTGCACTTTCTTTACAGGGGAACTTTCCCTTCCAGAGTTTGTAGAAGGAGCCAAGAAAGATAACGAGTTTTGTGAGGTGATGATGAAGAGTCTTGATCTCAGTCACATTGTGGCAATGATTCATAATCGAAGGCACAGTGTGTGAAGTGGAGGAGACAGACAGGACATCAGGCAGCAGCGCATCAGCTGAGAACCTAGTTTCTACTCAAAAACTGTTACCTGGGAGCCAAAAGAATTAAAAAAAAGACCCTCAAAATGTCACACAATTGTACCTGAAGCTTTCTCTTACATATATACAGTAATTGGACAGAATAAAAAGGTACTGACAACAGCACTGAATCAATTAATCTTCAAACATGAAAATCATGCGGTTAAACTAACATGTCGAAAGAAGTTGTGTGTACAACATGCTTTCTGAAACAAAACTAAAGAACAAATCCCATAGGGTGACCTAGTCTGCATGGGTCAGCAGTGTGACTACTAAAATTATTACTGCTATTCTTGACCTCTTGTAATAAGATGGAATGAGAGATGATGTTAGGTTTGCTACTCAGTGACCTTAGAATAGATTGTTGTCATTATAATGCTCCGACTGTACAGTAAATGGTAGCAGCCACTCTCTGGATATCTTAATCGTATTGGTTAATTTGACAACACAGCAACATCACTTCTAAAATCAGACATGTTTCATTTTGAAGACCGTGAAAAAGTTTACAACAAGCAACTCACTCAAATTCACACAGTACTGCGTATGGCTCATTTCTGTGAACTGAAGAAACTGATAAATAATAAAAGCAAAAAATGTTGGAATCGTTCAGCAGATCAGGCAGCATTGTGGAAAGAAAATAATATTTCAGGTTTAAAAATAATCATACTTTGTAGTTAGAATATTTGTATTTCATTCTAATGAAGCAGATGAATTTACTGACATTTAACATATTGCAATGGATGTGGGAATTGGTTCACTGTCATTTACAGCTTTATCGTCATCTGTGCATATTGGTTAGCCTTGAATGTGAAGTAGTCTTTACTCTCTGCTTCATTACTGCACCATGTGTTTCAGGCCATAGTTTAATGGTCAAGATTTAAAAACTTACAGATATTCTCTTTTCTTTGTGACTAAAATACTGGAAATCATAGGGTTTTACATGGCCACCATATCTTTCACAAAATTATCAAAAGCCACGTTTCAATTCTCATAGAATTCTGCAAATGAAATTAATTACTAGCGTCACTTGATGACTGATGTATTCTGTTAATGTGGAAGCATCCAAGTTAATGTGCCTTTTTAACATTTCAAGGAGTATTTGTAAGATGTTATGTTGAGCAGTTCTGCATACTGATGTAAATAAATATTTTTTTCGAAGAAATCATTGTTACAATCAATGGGTAGAATCACAGAGGAAGTTGCCAGTGAGAGTTCCATTAAACATATACTTCTATCAGATTATGTGTTCTCTTTGAGATATTGTTGGGCCTACTTTTAAATCAATTGTGGTTAATATTGCTATGCTCGCATTTATTACTTTTCTGTAAATGCCCACCTTCTCAAAGAGTTGCACTGGTGATGAAGACATGCCCATAGTGCAATTCGAGAGGGGGTGGCACAATTGGAGGAGCTCTGGAATTTTGGCCATAACAAAGAAACAACAGAAAGATGCGTGACTTGGAGAAAACTATTGCATGTGGTGAAATTTCCAAGTGCTTATTGCTCTTTCCCTTTTAAGTTGTAGGAGCTGAATTAGGCCATTTGGCCCATCAGGTCTACTCCGTCATCCAATCATGGCTGATCTATCTTTCTCTCGCAACTCCATTCTCCTGCCTTCTCCCTGTAATCCCTGACGCCGGTACTAATCAAGGATCTATCAATCTCCACCTTAAAAATACCCATTTTACGGCCTCCACATCCTTTCAATTCCACAGATTCATCACCCTCTGACTAAAGAAATTGCTCCTCATCTCATTTCCAAAGGTATGTCCTTTTATTCTGGGGCTATGGTCTCTGGTCCTAGACTGTTCCACTAGTCGAAATGTCCTCTCCACCTCCACTCTATCCAGACCTTTCACTATTCGATAAATTTCAATGAGATCCCCCTCATCCTTCTAAACTCCAGTGAGACCAGGCCAAGTGCCGTCAAACACTCATCATATGTTAACCCAATCATCCCTGGGATCATTCTTGTAATTCATTCACCTTTTAGGTGATAAGGTTCATAAGGATTATAAATGCAATATAGTAGGCAACTGTAAGGCATTTGTAGTTGATTTTGTAGATGTGACATACCACATCTGCCTTGAGGCAACAATGTCTGCACAAGGTCCCTGTGCGGACATTGAAACGTTGCCTATGTTCTGACCCATGGGTTACTCCAGAGCTTTGTGTCTTTTTGCAATAAAAGGAGGGCATTTTTAAGGTGGTGGAGGCCGCACCAATCAAGTGGATTGGTTTGTCATGGTGAGATTGAATTTCTTGAGTCATGGTGGGGCAGCTCTCATCAAAGCAAGTGAAGAGCAACAATTACACTTTGACTTGCTCCTTGTATATTTGGTGATGAAATTATACTGGTATGATCTCATCGAAGTAAGACTGATGCTTGAATAATTAGGGTCCCCCAAAACGGATGTTAGTTGATCCAACGTTTAGGCTACAGTCTTTCCACTGTACCCAAGTCAAAGTGTCAATGATGCTCTTCACTTGCTTTGATGAGTGCTGCGGCCAATAAAAGGAAGAAAAGTTGCAGAACTGTGGGAGATTATCTTTTATCTTTAGAAGTTGAGGAGATTTAAGAAGAAAGAACGCATTTTTGAAAAATTGGCAGAAAAGTTGAGAGAAAGAACTTTTTGATTGGGAAAAAAAGCTTTTTCAAGTGAGCGAGGGACATTTAAAAAAAACAGTCTTTTGAATGGCTCAGGAATAGAGAGCAGGCAATAAAAAGAAGTGAAGGTTTTGCAGAGCTGCCATGTCGGGAGATGCTGTGTTGAGGTGAAGTGCTGTGCTGAGGGTAAATAGTTCAAGGGGCTTCAACAAGAGGACTGAGAAAAAGGTAACAGCTGTTTAAGGTGCAATCTGTTTTTCTATGTAATTTTTCCAAGGTTTTAAGGTGTTGTGGAGATTAATTTCAATTCCCCTGAGGACCACCACTACGGTATATGTGTTCTGCTGCACCTCCCTATAGTCCATGTTAAGGAACTGAAGCTGCAGCTGAATGACCTCAGGATTATCCAATGATATGAGCGTAACATAGCTATGCATTACAGTGAGGTGGTCATGACGAAGGGAGACTGGGGAAGTGAAATGTCAGTGCCATAGTGATTGGAGACTTGCTAGTTTGGGGGACAGACAGGACATCCTGTGGCAACATTCAAGATGCCAGGATGGTGTGCTGCCTCCCTGGTGCCAGGGTCCAGGACATCTCCAAGCGGTTGCAGAACATTCTCAAGGGGGAGGGTGACAGCCGGAATCAGTATGCTCATTGGCACAAATGACAAAGGTAGGAAAGGGGATGAGGTCCTGCAAAATGAATGTCGGAACTTAGGCAAAAGATTAAAAGGCCGAGAGTACGGCTTATTGGGCCCCCGGATCGAGTCCCCCCAGGCTGCTGTATGGCCTCCAGTGGGCCTCACACTGTCTCCTGCTGTCAGTATGCTTACTGGCCCTTGGTCCAGCTCCCTCCTATCCGATCCATGGGGTGAGAAGAGGCCATGCTCAGCGGCAACCTTTCTAGGCTGGTTCTGGGTAATGCGGCAGCGAGTCAGGGCTGTTAGCCAGTCAGTCAGGAAGTGACCTTATACTGCGCTGCCCTCTGTTTTCATCTCTGGCCTTTGTCCAACTATCTGCCTTTCAACCTCCCCCTCCCCCCACCACTTCATCTGTATCCACATATCCTTTTATTTCATGGATACTATGCTTCTCTGTTGAAGAGAGAAGTTGAAGCATTACAATTGTGTAGATTTTTGAGTAGATATAGATAGAACCTTTCCACTTATAAGGAACAGGAGACTAGAAAGTCAATAGAAAGCTGCCACCAAGAAATCAAACGGAATTTACAATAACCTTTTACGGCCATAGAGTGATGAAAAAATGTAGTTGAAGTGAATTACACAGATGAATTTAAGTGAAAGGCATACTTTTTATTTTTATTAACACATTCAGACTGTTTGTACATATTGATATTTTCTTTGCACAAAAGTAAAATGTTATAATTTTTCTTATTGTAACTATCTCCCAATTTTCTTCCATTGATTTTGAAAATATTGCCCTCCCATAACCATGTTTATTTTAGATTATCTTAATCGCAAATTACTCTCTCTCTCAGCACAATAAACGGTGAAATACTAAAACTGAGAAGAATTTACAGCACAATAAACCCCAGATCATCATACTCATAGTGCAAACCCTCTCGTGACATTCTCAGTGGTAAATGCTGTAAATTCTTCTCAGTTTTAGTATTTCACCGTCCCACCACTGAAGTGATCCCAGCCCTAATAATTTATCCAGCCTCCTCCAGGGCAAATCCATCTCACTTCTCTAATAATCACTGAAGCAGTGTTTTCTGACCACGACTGGAGGAACAAGAGTTGAATCCCCTTTGGCCCCCATCCAAAACAAAAGCAAGAACATTTTGTTTTGCCTGATGGTCTGGTTTGGCTGAGCTCATCAAACTAATATTTAATCTCACCAACCTCATATTTCACTTGAGCAGCTTACAACCCAGTGATATGAATATCGACTTCTCTAACTTTTAGAAAAGTAACCCTTGCTTTTCCTCGATCCCCCCCCCCCCCCCCCATCCTAGTTCACTGACCAGTCTGGCCTTTGTCCAACTGTGTATATCTTTGTATGCTTCGTTGTCACCTTCCACTAGCTAACAATGATCTATTCTACATTTTCCTTGTACTTCGTCCCCTTTGATGTCTCATTTGTGCACCTTACCCTTCCTTGTCTCAGTGTCTCCCTCTCTCCTGACTCTCAGTCTGAAGGCTCAACCCGAAACGTCAACCATTCCTTCTATCCAGAGATGCTGCCTGTCCTGCTGAGTTACTCCAGCATTTTGTGTCTATCTTCAGTGTAAACCAGCATCTGCAGTTCCTTTCTACTCAAACTAAATACACTTCTATCTTCTTTAATGCCAGCAATTGGGGATCCAGAGGAGACGCAAAGGCAAGCAGATACACCTGTGCCTACCTTCACTGTTGAATCAGTAAGACTGAAAAAAAAATAAAGCACCAATGCACAAATTGTGCTGCATCATCCAGAACCATTTTTATTATAATCCCCAACACAAATCCACAGTAGCCAAAATAAAAGAAGAAATTATTGCAGAGGATCCACTTGTCTATTCCCTCCTGACCATGAAAATGTCAGGTTATGCAGTCTCAAAATTACTTGGCATACCTGAAGGATGAAAAGTAACAATCACTGCTGAATCTCTGCTTGAGTTCCTGAAGGGTAAATACGTTTGGAGTCCGCCTGTCATTTAGACCTGGAACTAACCTGGAATTCTCTATCCTTGGGACATAGACAAGTGCATGGTATTTGTTGGGATTGGGGGTTGTTGAGCTTCATCACCAAAATCTTAATGAAGAAAGCTTCCAGGTTATACATCACACACACAGGATGAAAAAGAATCAAGTATTTAAATGAAAGAATTTTTAAAAGAAGTACAATTGACATTTTAGCAATACAGGATTATGCCGGGAATTGCGGCTGGTTGTGTAGTTGATTCTCAGTCTGAGGGTGTCACAATAAGAGGTGCAACGAAGTCGGAATGATGGATTCCAAACGTGTACTTGGGATAGTTTTTATGCAAATTTACCTGGGAAGAAATCACAGAGTTAAACTAAGTTTCTCCTTGTGACATTTACTATTGCAAAACAAATAATTTCATACATTTTTTCTTAAATAGAACCAGCGTTTAAAAAGTACACCCCCCCCCATAAACATTGTGGATCTGAGAACAGGGAGCATTATTTGCCAAATCCAAATTTGCCAGAATTATCACATTCCCATGTGATCTGATTACATAATTCTGCAATGGTATGCAGGCATATGGTATAGCCATGGATGTGATGATACTCAGAACATTAGAAATAGGAGCAGCTATAGACCATTAAACCTTTTAAGCCTCACTACTTTCAGCAACATTACAGCTGACATCTTACATTTACTCCCCTTTCCTTCCTTTCCATATATCCCTTGATTACTTCAGTACCAAACAATTTATTTGACTTCTGAAGTTAGCCAGAGAATTCCAAAAGATCAAAGCCTAAATTAAGATTTTTTCCTCAGCCCACTCCTAAGTAGCTGACCATGAGAAACTATTATCCTCCCCAATCCAATCAAGGGGACACATTCTCTCAGCAGTTACCTTCTTCAGGCCTCAACTAATTTTATGTTTCAATAAGGTCACCTCTCATTCATCTAAACTCTAGGGCATATAGGTCTACACTATCTGATCTCTAATTATCATCCCCCAGATTAAAACATTTAATCTACAGAGCCAAAGACGTACAGCAATTATGATCATTACGTGTGAGACCAAAACTGTAGAATGTATAAAATTGGATGTTAATTTATGCAATTCGGGAGAACAGCACGCAAGTCTTTGAAAACCACCTTTGCACTTTTCCACTGAGCAAAAGTCAGATTAGCACATTTATCAATTGGGCCATGAAGAAAATGCAACCTGTCCCGATTGGGAATATTCTTGGAGTAAAATGATATCTTCCTACTCAGCATTTCCACTTACATCTTCTGGCCTGTAACGATTAGGTCCTGGTTTCAATGTGCTGTCTCCTGGAATTATATTGCGTTCCACTATGGTGTACTTTGGTGCTCTGTTTTTGAATACATCAGTGTCCACATGTTTATATGCACATGGCCCTGGAGTCTGTAATTAAAGATAAAATAAACTTTAAAGGAAATCAGACATGATATTTGGCACAGGTCAGTTCCCATATCTGGCCCAGGCCTCAATTGTTTATATGAAATCTGCGAAAATCCTAAACTTGATACACTTTAAATTTCCCTTCATTGTTATGTCAGGAGGTTATTTTGGAGCTCTATAAGACCACATGACACTAAATATCGGCCGCATTACACTAAATTTCGCATTCTATGAATGTCAATATTGAATTTTAAGAAAGCCAATGTGGCAGCCATCTTTGCTACAAAGAGCAGTGTCCAATTGATGTATTTCCTAAGCATTGTACACAAGAAGAAATCTGACTGGACTGGAGAGCTTCCTGGTGGTCAGATTATTCCATGGCTTCTTTAATATTCATCCATACATAAGGTGCCTTCACTTCCTAATTCATTGGCAGCACAGCATCTCCGATGCATTGCCACAGCCGCTGTTGAGTGGTCAGTGACAGGTGACAGGAAAGGGAGTGGGACAGCAGCAGACAAATGGTAAGGCTCAGGGTAATTCCTTCTGTTCTGAAAAGAAATATATAAAAACTGAGTTTACTGAACCTTTTCAGGCCATGACTCCGGCTTCCATCACTAGATGGGATAAATCAAAAATCAGAATTGGACTTGCACATTTAAGAAGGCCATTGCTTGTGGCATTGGATACAAAAGGCAGCTGGACATTGGTGCAGGGAAAGAAGTGAACAAGTTCCCCTAGTCAAATTCAGCTATTTCACCTGTCCGTGATGAGTTTCTGGCAATTGGAAGATGTTAAAAATTGACGCCCATGCTCCAGAAATGAAAGAGGTTATGCCCATGCAAGGATTCACTTACTTTTATAATGTTACTCAGCATGCTCCCAAATGCTGTTTTTTGTGACATGGTGTAAGCAGGTGCTGCTTTCAAATGTGGGATGTTTGGCCCAAATACGCGTACATCCTTGTATCGTGCAGGTCCTAGTAAAAGAGGAGACAGAGATGAAGTGACTTGAGGTGTTCACTTAGCAACTAGAGGCCACCTTGATCTTCCTCAAGTTCTTGTCTTTGTGCCAATATGCACCAACTGCAAACAAATGCCTAATTGGAGGTTGAACCTCCTTCCTCTACTGAGAGGGAAGCTTCAACATAAGCAGCCAAGGAGGCATTTCACAATTTAGCCTCTGCCAGCAGTCTGTATAAACAATCCAGTTATTGCCATCCTGTCCCTCCCTATTCCATAAAACTGGATTTTATTTTACTTTTTGAATACATACCTAATTCGCTCTTCAAAGGATTATTATTAAATATGCTTTTGACGTCTTACGGTCAACTAACAGTAAAATCAATCAACAATAAAGAACTTGAAATAATGGAATTTGTTTGATTTGTTCAATTTAGGTTTGTGATTCTTCACAGTGCTGTTTGGTAGAAGTTCCAGGATGTAGACCTGATGGAATGAAGGAATGTGGATATGTTTTCAAGTCTGGATGATATTTGGTCTGGTGGTAAACCTGTAGGTGGTAGTGTCCCTATGTACCTGCACCTCTTGTTCTTGGTGAGAAAGGACATCTATTGGGAGGTGATGTGGGGGTAGCCGAGTGACTAACTACAATGCATTTTTTAGATGACATACACTTCAACCACGATATGATGGTAGTGGAGGGAAGGAATCGCAAGGTGATAATTCACACCAATGATTTGTTCTGTTATAGAATGTGATGTGCTTCTTTAGAATTGCCCTAATTCTGGTGAGCAGTAGACCATCTGGGCAAGTGCCTTGTCAATGGTGCAAAGACTTTAGCATGTCAGAAGTCACTCATCAGAGGATACTCAGCCTGCAAGCTGTTTTTGTAGAACAGTATTTATGTTACCAGTCAAAGGTTGACCCATGGGATGTTGATGATGGGAGACTCTGCAATAATAATAGCATCAAATGTCAAGAAAACATGGTTATATTCTATCTTGTTTCAGAGAGTCATTGCCTGGTACTTCGGTGGCTCAAATATCACATGTCACTGTCTGAATGTTGTCACGGTCTTGCTGCATGCAGCCATTTGCTGGATTGTGATTGAATGAAACCCTTTGCAGCCATCCGTGAACATCTTCACTTTTGACCTGAACATGAAAGTAAGGTCATAGATGAAGGAGCTGAAGCTGAGGAAAAAACAAACTGCAGGAGAAACTCCATGGGTTAGCCAATATCTGTCGAGGGGAATGGACAGATAATGTTTTGGGTCGGGACTCAAAACTTTAAACTGATGGAATAGGGGAGCGACAGCTGGTTGAAAGAGGAGGGAAAGGAGTAAGGGAAGTAGTGGGGGAAGAGCTAGCTAGTGATAGGTGGTTTTGGGTGAGGAGGGGTTAATTGATAGATGAGTCAGGTGGGAGGGATAAGGATGGAAATAATAATCAAGGCTGGAAATCATAATCAAGGCTGGAAGTGTGGTGGAGAAGGTGAAAATGCTGGAATCTGGGTGTTGGTGTGGCTGGAGTGGTAAGAAAGGTAAGCATGGCTGGAGTGGGGGGTTGGAGGAAGCTGGTAGATGAGAAACAGAATATGGGAGGTGGTGGCAGTTTATCTGAAATCGGAAAATTCAATGTCATGCCATTGGGTTGTTGACTACCCAAGCAGAATATGAGCTATTGTTCTTCCAGTTTGCATGTGACCTCACTCTAGCAGTGGAGGGGTCCAGAGGTAGACTGTTTGGGATGGGAATGGGAAGGAATTGTGTGGTCTTAGACTAAATCAGTGAAAATGACTAAGAGAAGTAGGTTTGAGTGGTAGGAGACTATGAAATCGACTGAGTGATTTTGAGTAGCTGAAGTGCCTGATACTGGAGCTCAGGGCGTGAGGGACAGTCTCTGGGTTACGTGATATCTGGAACTGAGAGGTTGGGTCTGAGGCAGATGATGCTTCAGAACTGATGGAATGGATCAGGTTGACAGGGGTTCCAAGGACTGGGTGATGGATACTGAGTGACAACGAACCTCGAGATATGGGAATGTCTAAGCAACAGGGAACTCTGGGAATGAAGGATGGATCCAGAATTAGATGAATTCCAGAGACTGAAGAAGGAGGTTTGAGAAACGGGAACTATGAGATTGAGACAGTATGTTTCAATACTGAATCTCAGTTACAGAAAAACCCCTTTGGGTGGCAACATGAGGATGATTCACAGAAATGTCAACTTGAGTGACTAGTTGCATGGGTTTGAGGGAGGGAATCAAAGTGACATGGATCTCTGAGACGGATCTGTCGGCAACGGGAGACAGTGGGATTAAGGAAACAATTCTGAGTGAAAGGGAGCCAGAGAATGAGAGAACGATCCTGAGTGACAGGTAGCCTTAGGACTGAGAGAGTGATCCTGAGTGATAGACTGTTCTGGAACTGAGGAATTGATTCTAAATGAGAGGAAGCCCTCAGACTGAGGGAGTGATTCATGTCAGAAGGAGCCTTAGGAGTGATGAATGACTTATTTATTATAAGCCAAGACTGTCATCAGCAAAATTTGCAGGTGAGGATTATAATGGATTTTTATGGTATTTTGTTCACAGGTAATTGAAGGATAGGGCTCAGATTGATATTTCAAGTACTATGCTTTTTATTTCCATTAAACTGATTTTCAGTCCCATCAGTGGCTATTAGAAACTATTTGTTTAACTGTGAGTTCAACTCAGAACCAATCAAATGGGCTTAATTGTCCAGATAACTTAAATGAAGCCCAACCGTCTGAGAGTGATATTGAGTGCTGATTACTGTACCTGGGCCATCACTTCCCTTAAATCCAACTGTCCGCAAAGCCATGGAGTAGGCTGGAACAGAGCGGTGAACTAATCTATTTGCATGATCTGTCTGGTAATTTGCTGCTCAGAAAAACAGAAAAGGCAAGGTCAGTCATTGTAAGTACTTGTACATTAAATGTAACTTGGAGACAACCAATAACTTACAAAATGATTTTTAACACAGCAGAACATCCCAAAGAGTTTCACAGAGCAGTTTTATGCAAATTTAGGTACCAATCCATACAAATAAGTTGTGATTAATACATAAAAGCTAGGTTGTAGATATAAAGTTTAAGGAAACATTTTAAAACTAGAAGGGACATGTTAAGAAGGCGAGACAGCGAATGTCACAAATTTGACACCATTGCTGCCAATGGTGTAAATGTGAACGTAATGATTAAATTAAAGTGATTAACTAATTAATGAAAGCAATTAATATCCAAGAGCATTTTATCCAACTGTAACCTGAACAAATTACAAAACAAAGACAAAGTGAATCAATTGACAAAGTTGTAAGGTACATATTGAGGACACAGTCTTGCAGAAGCTAATTCCTGACTATCTGAACCAAAATTATTGAACAAACATAACACCACTTGCTTCAGCATGTCTTTGACATTTTAATGATCTTCAAGGAACTGTACTATAATGTGTGCAGTTACCAAGTTTAACCATTGAGGTAACGTTCTGAGATCTGTCCTGGTTTGTTTGTTACATTTCAAGAATTTCCTTGCAGATTATAATCTAAAATTTAAGAAACTGGCTTTTTCAACAGAGATGAGCTCCTTATGAGATTGTTGTGCTTCATTCTCAGAGAATGAGAGGCATTGCAAAGACTATTAATTATCACTAATATATAATTAAGAGTTAGGTACATTGTAATATTTTTGGACAAGAATAGGTTTGCTTCCCTAAATAGTTATGAATAAATTGTTCAACTTCAATAGACAATAGACAATAGGTGCAGGAGTAGGCCATTCAGCCCTTCGAGCCAGCACCGCCATTAAATGTGATCATGGCTGATCATCCCCAATCAGTACCCTGTTCCTGCCTTCTCCCCATATCCCATGACTCCGCTATTTTTAAGAGCCCTATCTCTTGAAAGTATCCAGAGAACCTGCCTCCACTGCCTTCCGAGGCAGAGAATTCCGCAGACTCACCATTCTCTGTGAGAACAAGTGTTTCCTTGTCACTGTTCTAAATGGCTTACTCCTTATTCTTAAACTGTGGCCCCTGGTTCTGGACTCGCCCAACATCGGGAACATGTTTCCTGCCTCTAGCATGTCCAAGCCCTTAACAATCTTATATGTTTCAATGAGATTCCCTCTCATCCTTCTAAACTCCAGAGTGTACAAGCCCGGCTGCTCCATTCTCTCAGCATATGACAGTCCCGCCATCCCGGAAATTAACCTTGTAAACCTACGCTGCACTCCCTCAATAGCAAGAATGTCCTTCCTCAAATTAGGGGACCAAAACTGCATACAATACACCAGGTGTGGTCTCACTAGGGATCTGTACAACTGCAGAAGGACCTCTTTGCTCCTATACTCGATTCCTCTTGTTATAAAGGCCAACATGCCATTCGCTTTCTTCACTGCCTGCTGTACCTGCATGCTTACTTTCATAGACTGATGAACAAGGACCCCCAGATCCCGCTGTACTTCCCCTTTACCCAATTTGACGCCATTTAGATAGTAATCTGCCTTCTTTTTGCTACCAAAGTGGATAACCTCTCATTTCTCCACATTAAACTTCATCTGTCATGCATTCGCCCATTCCCCAAACCTGTCCAAGTCACCCTGCATTCTCATAGCATCCTCTTCACAGTTCACACTGCCACCCAGCTTTGTGTCATGTGCAAATTTGCTAATGTTACTTTGAATCACTTCATCCAAATCGTTGATGTATATTGTAAATAGCTGCGGTCCCAGCACTGAGCCTTGCGGTACCCCACTAGTCGCTGCCTGCCATTCTGAAAGGGACCCACTTTAATCCCCACTCTCTGTTTCCTGTCTGCCAACCAATTTCATATTTTATAATTGACTCCAGCATCTTCCCCATCACCGATGTCAGGCTAACTGGTCTATAATTCCCTGTTTTCTCTCTCCCGCCTTTCTTAAAAAGTGGGATAACATTAGCTACCCTCCAATCCACAGGAACTAATCCTCAGTGTATAGAACATTGGAAAATTATCACCAATGCGTCCACGATTTCTAGAGCCACATCCTTAAGTACCCTGGGATGCAAACCATCAGGCCCTGGGGATTTATCAGCCTTCAGTCCCATCAGTCTACCCAACATTATTTCCTACCTAATGTAGATTTCCTTCAGATCCTCTGTCACCCTAGATCCTCTGGCCACTACTATATCGGGAAGATTGTTTGTGTCCTCCTTTGTGAAGATGGATCCAAAGTGCCTGTTCAACTCATCTGCCATTTCCTTGTTCCCCATAATAAATTCACCTTTTTTGGTTTTCAAGGGTCCAACTTTGGACTTAACTAATTTTTTTCGCTTCACATACCTAAAGAAGCTTTTACTATCCTGCTTTATATTCTTGGCTAGCTTACCTTCGTACCTCATCTTTTCTCCCTGTATTGTCTTTTTAGTTATCTTCTGTTGCTCTTTAAACATTACCCAATCCCCCTGCTTCCCGCTCATCTTTGCTACGTTGTACTTCTTCTCTTTTATTTTTATACTGTCCCTGACGTCCCTTGTCAGCCATGGTCGTCCCTTTCTCTCCCTGGAATCTTTCTTCCTCCTAGGAATGAACTGATCCTGCACCTTCTGTATTATTCCTAGAAATACTTGCCATTTTTGTTCCACTGTCATCCTTGCTAGTGTATCTTTCCAGTCAACTTTGGCCAGCACCTACCTCATGGCCCCATAGTCCCCTTTATTCAACTGTAATACTGACACCTCCAATCTACCCTTCTCCCTCTCCGATTGTAGATTAAACCTGCCCATGTTATGGTCACTACTTCCTAATGGCTCATTAACCTCGAGGTCATTTATCAAAGCTGGTTCATTATATTACACTAAATCCAGAATTGCCTTCTCCATGGTAGGCTCCAATACAAGATGCTCTAAGAATCCATCACAAAGGCACTTTGCAAATTCCTTTACTTGGGGTCCAGTACCAACCTGATTTTCCCAGTCTACCTGCATGTTGAAGTCTCCCATAACAACCACAGCATTACTTTTGCTACATGCCAATTTTAACTCCTGATTCACTTGCACTCTATGTCCAGGCTACTGTTTGGGGGCCTGTAGATTAGTCCCATTAGGGTCTTTTTACCCTTACAATTACTTAGTTCTATCCCTACTGACTCCACATTTCCTGTTTTAATGTCACCCCTTGCAAGGGACTGAATTTCATTCCTCACCAACAGAGCAACCCCACACCCTCTGCCCACCTGTCTGTCTTTTCGCTAGGAGGTATACACTTGAATATTCAGTTCACAGCCCTGGCCCTCTTGCAGCCATGTCTCTGTAATTCCCACAACATCATACTTGCCAATTTCTAACTGAGCCTTAAGCTCGTCCACTTTATTTCTTATACTTCGCACATTCATATACAACACTTTGACCTCCGTATTCACGTCCCCCCTCGCACCGCTCCCAATTGGCCCTGACCTTACTCTTTTATCCCTTCTAGAACTTTCATTCCCATTAATTCGAGAATCTTTTGTGATTTTTCCTGTCGTCACTTCCCCTTCAACTCCATCTTTATACTCCCAATTGTCCCAACTTCATAATGCAATTTGACAGATTTGTGATAAAATTTACTGACACAAGCTTTTTAGATTTGATTTTTCCCACTGAATTCACATTCCACCGGGTGGCGCCATGATGGCAGCCAACAGTCTGCCTTATCGTCTTTTTTGGGGTTATTTTTAGTGTGTTTTTTAAAGTATGTGTTAATGTTCTCTGGATTGTTTTATGTGGGGGGTGAGTGTGGGGTTCAGGGGTAACTTTTTTTCAATCTCCTTGCCGAAGTTGTGATTGTTTTCCAGATCGTATCTCCGGTCGCTCTGCGGTCTAACATCATGGAGCTGGCGACCTTGCTCGGAACTGACTTTGAGCCCTGCTGCGGGGTCATGGATTTACCATCAGAGCCAATCCTTTGCCTGGGATCGACGCTCCAACTGCGGCCTGCGGATTTCACCATCGAGGAGCTCGTAGTCTTGGGTAGAGACCGATGACGGGAGCTCCAAATGACACAGAAGGTTTCTACCAGCCCCAACCCGGGGTCAGATCGTCCCGCGCAGGGGAGCTGAGATTCTCTCCCACCCCCGCCCCCCCCCCCCCCCCGCCCCCCCCCCCCCCCCCCCCCCCCCCCGATGCAGGAGCCCGATCACCCCGACGCGAGAGCCCAAACGCCGCCAGCTACGGGAGCCAAGATCGCCCCTGTCAACGGAAGGCTCGAGGCTCCGACTGCAGGAGAACAAAGAAGGGAAGAGATTGAGCTTTTCTTTTCACCTTCCATCACAGTGCGGAATGTGGAGGAGTCACTGTGGTGGATGTTTATGTTAAAATGTATTTTGTGTGTTCTATTGCTGTTTATTGGTATGACTGTATGGCAAATCAAATTCCTCGTATGTTGTAAAACATACTTCGCTAATAAAGTATGATTATGATTAAAATCGCTTGTTAGGCGTTTAGAATGTGGATTTCTTGTTTTCTTCCAAAAATACAATCTGTCCATAAAATGTATACAATACAGAATATTCATCTGCCATAATTCTCTCTACCAAGGATTTCTTCATCTTCATTTGTTTCCATGTAGTGGTTGTACATGGAGCCAGCCCCTCGTGCTCACTGGTATGACGGCGCTAAAACATGTGGAGCCTGCACAATGCTTCAGTGCATCCCTCCACATGGTTCTGTAACCTGCAATGTGCCAGTCTGCAGCATTAGCTCAGAGACAGCTCCCTACACAGGAAGACATGTTTCAAGCAGACTAAAGTGCATCTTTTACCAAGTTGATGGAACATCCCTCAGAGAACTGTATTCTCTTCTTACGCATCTACTGGCATGATCCTCAAAAAATATCACTGGAATCATTTACAGATCTTCTAGGTAGACTTCACACTCCAGAAGGAGATGGGTGACAATCTTGTCCAAACCACAGTCTGTTCAGAGCAGTATGTAAAATAAATCCAGTTGTAAATAACGGATCAGATAGGAGTGCTCTTCTCACCACTAGCCAAAGGATATCTGCCAAATTCTGCAAAATGTCTTTGACAATCTGCTCATGAAACTATTCAGCAAAGTTCCACCCACTCTTTTACCCATAGGACTTACAGGATATTTCATGCTGTCTGATTAACTTGAACTCAAAGATTTTATAAACTTAGAATGGAATGTATGGAAGTGAAAAGTACAAATGGTATAGTATGGCATGGAATGGAATATGGCATGGCCAGTTCTGTTCTACACAATACCAGGGATAGTTAGAACCTCATTAAGGCACATGGTGTTTATGTACCCAGGTTCAACACACAGATGGATACACATAAAGGGTTACTGTATATTGGGTACACTTCCTATCTTCCACCCCACCACCACCAATTTTCTTTGAAAATTAGTACATTGCATCCCCACGCACACAATCCTTTTTGGATCTCAAGATGAAAGGGAAGATTGTTTCTGCATTGGAGCAACATTATGGGCTGCTCCTATACCAATTAAAAAAAATTGTTCTGGTAAGGATTTCTTGTTTTTCAGGCTCAACAGCCAGAGTAGCAGAGAGGAGGAACAAAAGCAGTTAAAAAATTTGAGGGCACCTGGTCTTTTTCAGGTCCGGCAGTCTTAGTAGCAAGTTTCAGGGAGTAACTCCAATGGAGCAGTCATAATAAAAGGGTCATTTTGAGGCTGATTTGATTTGGAAATGCTGTTAGTGAGTAAAAGTGTGGGCTATGGTGACTAAAGGGCTTTGGTGATGAGGGCAAGGTAAGGTACTTAAAGTTTATTTCTTAGGTGTGCTAGATTTATTTTAAGTGTATATTGAGGGGGCAGCCAGTGGAGTGATATACTCCTCCTGCTCAATGTGGAAAATCATGCGAGCCTGATGACTATGCCTGCAGGAAGAGTCCCAGCTGCGCTCCCTGTCTTCCCAAATGTAGATTAATCCTGCCCCTCAAATATTTTGTCAGTAACATCCCTGCCACTCTAATTAGACTCAATTGTGACTCAATGGTTTTCTCTTCAAAGGAGCGTTTCAAATCATACACCCAGAAACTCAAGAAGATACCAGAACAATGATGAGAATCATAACCAAAATAGTAGATGACTCCCAATAAAGAACAAAGATAATGCAGGGACAATGCATATATAGGTACAAGTAGGGCTTAGAGTCTAGGCCAAGATAGTCAGAATATGGAAGATACTAGAACTGAACTAATTTAGAGCAAGCATGATCTTTCTCCTATTAGTCACCTTATGCTAGTTCATCACTGACCTGGCCCTGGTGTTTTACTCGGGTCAATGTCCCTCGGTCGATGACCCATGGTCCATGCAGGGACAGTGTCCTTCCCATGGTGAGTCATCTTTTCTGGGATTGAATTTGGTGCAGGTGTGCCACTGTCCTTTGTTCCTGGAAGGCGTTGGGCCAAGGAATAAGCAGGAGCCCTGTATGTTGTTGTATCGTGGCCAGTATAACCTGGAAGTTAAAAAGACTGGAAATATCAAAAGCTTTCAAGCTTTTACGATTGGAACTCTACTTTCAATTTCATCACACTTTCATTGCACCCCCACAAAGCCTGCTCCTCCGTACGCAGAGGAAATATGAACATAGGAAGGGGAATGGCCAGCAGGCATATGAATACTGCTGTGGGAACAGGGGAGCAGGACAAAGCCAATTTTCCCTAAGCCTATTCTATAATTTATGATGGATTTCCATGGATATGTGTCAGTTAAGGGCTGTTCTGAGAATGCATGGGAGCATGATTTACTTCAAGTTCAGTTTTGAGGAGTGACAGACTGCTGTGCATGACAATAGACAATAGACAATAGACAATTGGTGCAGGAGTAGGCCATTTGGCCCTTCGAGCCAGCACAGCCATTCAATGTGATCATGGCCGATCATCCCCAGATCCTGTTGTACTTCCCCTTTTCCCAACTTGACGCCATTTAGATAGTAATCTGCCTTCCTGTTTTTGCTACCAAAGTGGATAACCTCACTTTTATCCACGTTAAACTTCATCTGCCATGCATCTGCCCACTCCCCCAACCTGTCCAAGTCATCCTGCATTCTCATAGCATCCTCCTCACAGTTCACACTGCCACCCAGCTTTGTGTCATCTGCAAATCTGCTAATGTTACTTTGAATCCCTTCATCCAAATCATTGATGTATATTGTAAATAGCTGCGGTCCCAGCATCGAGCCTTGCGGTACCCCACTAGTTACTGCCTGCCATTTCTGAAAGGGACCCGTTAATCCCTACTCTTTGTTTCCTGTCTGCCAACCACTTCTCTATCCATGTCAGCACTCTACCCCCAATACCATGTGCCCTAATTTTGCCCACTAATCTCCTATGTGGGACCTTATCAAATGCTTTCTGAAAGTCCAGGTACACTACATCCACTGGCTCTCCCTTGTCCATTTGCCTAGTTACATCTTCAAAAAATTCCAGTATGAATCATTTTAAAATGCTGCAGCCATCATACACCAGACAGTATATGGAGGACAGAGCAAGGTCTTGGACCAATGGCAAAGAGGTTCAAGAAAACTGGAGAATGGGTTCTGCTGCACATAGTGCACACATGGAGATGTATGTGGGATGCCCAGACATGCATGACATTGTCCACATCCTAAGTCTCACTATTCTACCTGATTCTGCCCATGTTTTAATACCCCTCCACAAGTGCTTCAACAAGTTCACCTTCATTCTACCCTCTTCAGCTTCTTCCCCATTCCATACACTTGTTTTAATGTTTGTCTCAATTCTTCCACTCTAAATTCCTGGCCTTTCCCTATTCCCCATCTACCGCCACCCAGAGACAGTAGCAGACCGTCGCCACCAACCTCTTCAGGACAGCCTCAACTAGCCATAACCCTCACCCCTGGTCCCAGCAGCCTGAAGTGTGCAGCCTAATCCAGACATGGTCATTTCTCCATGAAACCCCGCGTAAAATATTCAGCCACCTACCTGATGTTAGCAAACTAAGGGGCATGGGGACATGAATGATACAGTAAATGCTCGTAGTATTTTTCCTTAGGGTAGAGGATTCTAAAAGTAAAGGGCATAGAATTAAGGTGAGACGTGAGAGATTTGAGAGGGACCACAGGGGCGGTTTTTCACTCAGAGGAAGCTATGGAAACAGTTACAATTACGAGTTTTAAAAGGCATTTGGACAGATATATGGACAGGAAGGTATTATAAGAAAGATATGGGCCAAATGCAGGCAAATGGGACTAGCCCAGTATTCAACGATTGCCATGGATAAGATCGACCGAAAGTTCTGTTTCGTACTGTATTGCTCTATCTCAAAAAAACAAGTCCCCGCTGGTGAATGTTGGGAGGTTATTTCCCGGCCGCTTGAGGTGGACTCATCCTTGCAGAGCGGCGGCATCTCACGCAGCCAAGAGAGCCGTTTAGCATATACATTGTCCCTTCAAATCCACGCCTCTCCTGTCCCTGTACTGTCCCGAACCTCACCGGGCTCCTGTCTCCTGCACGGTACCTACTTCAAGGGCCTCCTGTTTTCTGTGAGACCATTATCCTCCCGGTGCTCCTGTCTCCCGTACATTCCCTAAACTCAATGGTGCAGCTACCTCCTGCACGGCCCCTAACCTCATGGTGCGCCTGTCTCCCGTAAGGGTCCATACTTGGAAGGAATGCTTGATTTAGTCATTGCTAATATCCCAGTTCTCTACTTTTTCATTTGCCCTGTCAGCATGAAATGTGCTCCGTAATGTAAACTGGGAGCGCTCACTCGACACTCGATTTTTGCGCTGCAGAGGGAACTCTGAACGCTGACACTGGTGACATACAGACCTGTGTGTCCTGGCAGGAGGTACTTGGGACCTGGGCCGCTGTACATTGCTGCAATCGCCATTCTCGGGCGGTGAGGTCTCCATGTTCCAACCCAAGGATCAGCAGGCATTGTAGGTGAATGGATTTATCTGGTAATGTGAATTCAAAAACAGAGCATAAGGATTGGACATGTAGTCCAATCAAGCTTGAAATAACCGTTGAATGGGTCGGCGGTTCATAAGCATGATGGAGTCAGATATTCTTGCCCTAGCTGAATATTCTCTTGGACATATATGGACAGATACCGCACCCCTGTCGCCGGATCTTCTCGGGAAAAGGACCGACTTTTCTGACTTTCCGCAAAGTACAAAACGAAAACAAAAAAGCTGAAAATATTCAGCAGGTCCGGCAGCATCTGTGCAGAACAGATAATCTTCCATCGGGGGTGGGAGAGTTGGAAATTAAAGGTATTTTAAATTGAAGAGAAACCGGTTGGTGATATTGAAGGGAATGCCTTGTGGGAATGAGTGGAGACCAACAATGACCCGAGTGGTTTCGGCATTTTCTACTTTTATTTCCGATTCCCAACATCCGCATTTGTTTTTGGTTTACAGCTGAAAAGAACATTACTCATCCTAACCAAGCACAAGGTAACACAAAACCGAGTGGTAACAATTGACGTGCGTTCACCATGGCGGAGGCAGACTACAGAGGCTGGTCCACCAAGGTGAAGAGGAGAGAGTTAGTTATCCATGTGGCTATTGACGGGAAATGTGATTTTTGGATAGCCTGACAAGCAATCGTTACACTACCCTCATTCCACCCCCAGCCTCAGACGGGAGGCTGTTGGTGAGCACATGGATCCACTCCTCTCTTCGCCAGTAGCCGTAAGATCCAAATAACGACCTCACTTTTGGAAGCATACGAGACTGCAGATGCTTGAATCTTGAAAAACAAAGTCCTGGAGGAACTCATGGAATCGGGCAGCAACAGTGGAGGGAATGGGTGGAGGACGTTTCGGTTCTGACCTTTCAGATTCACTTTCGCTGTTGGCGTGAGATCCTACAGCAACTGGGCTTTACAGAGGTTGACGTCGTTAACAGGGTGCTTTTGTTAAAAATGAATTATTCAACAATATCTCACATGTTGCCCTTTTGGAATTTGAAGGTGTCAGTGTGAAAGCAGCGGGCGTTCAACAATGCCCAAGCTATTATTTTTCATCTCGCATGTCCCCATCCCAGACCTTTAATCAGCCACTCACGCTTTTTTGTTTGGTTTTGGTACGGAGCCGAAATTGAGCACAATGCTGCCAAGAATTACCACAACAATTGAGTGAAGCGCGACTCCTTTCTCCGCCTCCCGGGGGGATCAGTGAGCTTCTCCCGGGCAGCCGCCGCTGTCATTGCCGTGTCCCAGCAACAGCCATTTCAAGATTGATGACGCGCCTCAACCTGGTCAATTTCTGATCTAACAATGTAAAGTGAAGGGACTGCTGGGTCCACCAGAGAGTGGCAAAGATTTCCAATCTCCTTGCTAATCTGACCTTCCTCGAGTCCTGATTGCAGAGAGTCCGATGCCTCCTCAGATGAGGTACTGGACCTTCCCAAACCACCAAATTCAGATAAGAACTTGAAACAGAAAGGGAAAATTCGGAGAGTAATGGGTTGGAATGGACGCGGGTCCCAGATCAGTGAAGTCTTAGAGAAGGAGCATTCAGATAGGGGTGAGAATATAAGAGGAAAATAAGGAGAATAACTCATGACCTTTAAGGGATTTATATCGTACCTATACAGCGAAGTAATTTCGTTTTACATCTAGAGCCCATTATGTGTGAAGGAAATTAGGAAGCTTTCAAACAAGCTGTAAATTAAATCCAGACGATAGACACAAAAAGCTGGGGTAACACAGCGGGATCGGCAGCATTTCTGGAGAGAAGGAATAGGTGACGTTTCGAGTGGAGATCCTTCTTCAGACTGGTTAGGGATAAGGGAAACGAGATATATTGACGGTGATGTCGAGAGATAAAGAACAACGAATGAAAGATATGCAAAAAAAGTAACGCTGATAAAGGAAACAGGCCATTGTTAGCTGTTGGTTGGTTGAAAACGAGAAGCTGGTGCGACTTGAGTGGGGGAGGGATAGAGAGAGAGGGAATGCCAGGGCTACCTGAAGTTAGATAAATCAATATTCATACCACAGGGCTGTAAGCTGCCCAAGAGAAATATGAGATGCTGTTCCCCCAATTTGTGCTTAGCCTCACTTTGACAATGGAGGAGACCTAACACTAGACCAAGAGTTTAGCAATCTGGAGATCAGGTAGGTTCATGCGGAATGAACAAATGTATTCAGTGAAACGATTGCCCAGTCTACATTTGGTCTCGCCAATGTGTAAGAGTCCACATCTTCAACGATGGATGCAGTAGATGAGGCTGGTCGAGGTGCAAGTGAACCTCTGCCTAACCTGAAAGGACTGTTGGGGTCCCTGGACAGAGTTGAGGGAGGAGGTATAGGGACAGGTGTTGCATCTTATGCGGTTGCAGGGGAAGGTACCTGGGTACGGAGTGGTTTGGGTGGGAAGGGATGAGTTAACCAGGGAGTTGCAAAGGGAATGATCTCTGCGGAAGGCGGAGAGGGGCGGAGGTGGGACGATGTGTTGGGATCCCGTTGGAGCTGGCAAAAATTTCAGAGGAATGAAATCTAGAATTCAGTCCGGCAGGAGACGATTACAATTTTCAGACCGAGATAAAGGAAATATTGGGCAAGGGTATCAAAGGAATTTGGGCAAAGAGTCAGACAAAAAGAATAAATTTAAGAGAAGCTGTAATCTTACACACCGCAGGACTGGCGCGAGAAGTAGATTGATCAACTCTTTTCTTATCAAGAATCACAGGGTTTAAAACAGAGAAAAAGTTCAGAGCTGAGTAAGTGCAGTTTGCAGAGCAAATACAAAACATTAATATCATACCTAGAGGTTGTGCAACCTTTCCACTCATTATGTACAATACAAGACAAAACATGCTGAGGGACAGAGTGGGGTGACGTGCCCTTAAATGGCACTAGAGTGATCCTGCAGTTTACACAGTGAGTATACTGAATATACAGAAGTGGTTATCATGCCTTTTAAAATATTAACTTTCTTGTTTATAATCAAGGACTTTGGTAGTGCTTCTAGGAACTGCACAAAAGCATCATGGATTAATAAATAATTTCGCCTCGACGATCTCACCGTGTTTGCTTGGGCCATTTGCAGAATGTTGTTTCATAAAGGCAGGAGAATTATATAATAAATACAATATGCAGATGAGTAGGTATGAAAAGGGAATGTGGTATGGTGTGGCAGAACAAGGTAAGTGATAGAAGCATGAAGCACTGGAAATACTCAGCAGGACAGGCAGCAAATATGCAAAGAAAATATTTCAGGCAAATAATGATGTTTCATCAGAAATAAAAAAGTGAGAACGCAAGTGTGCTTTAAGTTTCAGAGAGGGGGAAGAGTGTAGACACGAAAAAAGGAAATGTCTGTGGACCATGTGGCACAATAACATTTTGGTGCCATCTATAAGGCAAAAAATCCTTGTCAATTACAGCTTCCACATTCCTATCTTTAGCCCATATCTCTCCAAACCTATCCTATCCCTGTAGCTGTCTAAATGTTTTTTTACTGCTGCAACTACCTCCTCTGGCAGCTCATTCCATACACCTACCATCCATGCAAAAAAAGTTGCACCTCAGGTTCCTATTTAATCTTTCCCCCTTACCTTAAATATATGGCCTGTGATTCTTGATTTACGAAGGTTGTGGGGAGGGCCTGAGCAAAAGGACTATTAAGGACAGATGAGGACTGTTAGGAGGCAAATATGTACACCTGAGCTGTGAGATGGAACAGCTGCTGAAATCTGAAATATAAAAGAATACTTCAAGTGAGATAGCACGTGTGAAGAGAGAAAATATTGGAGTTAGATTTTGAATTCAGCCCTCATTCCAAGAAACTGCAATCTTTGTCCCACTAAGGATAGGTTTAGTGATATGTGTTATGGGAAATACCAACATTGAGAAACCCTTCACCCTCCTGTAACCTAATTGTACATATAGCCTCAAGCTTCCTATTTAACATCAGCCATGGTTTCCAAAAATCAAAACAAAACTGCATATGCTGGACATCTGAAATAAAAATGTACTGGAGAAACATGATGAAACTTCAGGAGAAAGAAACAGTTAAAACACAAGTCAATGACCTTTCATCTATCCTGCTGTTAATTCTGAAATGTTTGTTCATGTTCACAGGTCATAGGAGCAGAATTAGACCATTTGGCCCATCGGATCAGCCATTCAAACATGGCTGATCTATTTTTCCTTCTCAAACCCATTCTCTTGCCTTCTCTCCATAACATTTGACATCCTTACTAATCAATAACCTGTCAATCTCTGGTTTAAAAATACCAAATGACTTGGCCTCCACAGCCATCTGTGTCAATGAATTCCACAGATTCACCACTCAGTGACTAAAGAAATTCTAAAGGTACATCCCTTTTATTCTAACGCTGTGCACTAGACGCTCCTGCTCTCCTGCTAGTGGAAACATCCTCTCCACATTCACTCTAACTAGCCCTTTCACTATTCATTAAGTTTCCATGAGGTCCCACCTCATCCTTTTGAACTCTAGCGAGGCAACGCAAGGCCATTCACCCAGAACAATGATGTAAATATAAAGAGCTATCAGCCATCAATGGAATCAAATTGTAGAATGCAGCTCAATGTTGAGACAATGCAGATGCTCACATCATAGTTAATTGTGTAGAAGTTAACAAGAATGATGAAGATTTTTTTTTAAGCATGTGATGGAAGCCTGAAATAAAAATAGGAAATTCTGGAAATTTTCAGCAGGTAAGGCAGCATCTGTAGAAAGTGGGTGGGTAGTCAGAGAGAGAAAATTTGGAACAAAAGCTATGAGATGAGGGCAGCAAGAAATAAAAATAAAGAAATGTGAAAGGTTGTCAATTGCAGGGCTGTAGGTCATGCCCAGCAGGTTAAGTGATGCTTATAGCGAGAGAAAATCAGAGCCAGTATCACAAATGGATGACTTGCAACATATGTGGCCAGTTCTGCAGCAGATGGAGTGTAAGAGTTGCCCAAAGTTATAGAATTTCATATTGAGTCTGGAAAGTTGGTGTGCCCAGATTGAAGGAGAGATATTCAAGATTACACATTGTAATAATAATGATATGATTCATACAATAGCACTAAAGGCATCACATTAATGTCGGTGGCCTCAGAGTGGGAATGAAATGGAGAATATTTAAGAATGAAGAAGAAACTGGTATTTGCAATGTGTATTTTGTAATTGGGCAAAAAGGAAACCTGGTAAATCAAGATGTCTAGACACAGGTTATGAGCAATTACCACCACATTGAGAGGAAGGTTGATCTAGTATCAGATGTTTACTGAGAGTTTGGTTGTTTAGGTGGAGGAAAATGTCAGACACTGCCCGTTTTTCCAGCAGTTTGTTTTTTTGCTCAAGAATCCAGCATCCGCACTATCAGTGCTTGTCTCTATCGGTGCAAACTAAATTTGAATTGAGTAAATGGTGATGGTAAAATCCTGGCAGGATCCCCAAGTCATATCGTGTTTGATTATTCCTACAAAGATCCTAAAGGCACAAAACTGTAGGTGTGGAACCTATTTACTGCATGCCACAGCCAGTTTATCATGCATTGAAATCCCGAGTGGAAGAGGAAATGGATGGAGGAGAAGCATGGGTTTTGATGAGAGATGGATCACAGCAACTGGGCAATATCATTTGTAAAGGTTGCAAAATAAATAGTCAGGCTCTTCGATGACTACAAGGTCGCATTCAATCAAGTGGTCAAAAACAAGCACTGTTTAATAGTAACATAAAGCCTTTATGCTGAGATGGTGGAGCAGAATTACTTGCAAAGTTTGATTCATTTCGCGCGTCAGAAAAACTAAGAAGAAGAAATGTGGAGTCCATGGAGTTTTATTTTTGTGACATTTGGAATGTTGACACAATCGATGAAACATGTTGCAAAAGCACAAATGTCCCTGTCCTGCTAAACAAATCAGACCTGTTTTCTGTAATTGACCTAGCAGGCTGGACAGTATCAACAAGAACAAACAGCTCACTTGTTCTCTTGTGACTATATACAGGAACATATATTTAGAACATGGAACAGTACAGCACATGAACAGGCCCTTCAGCCCACAATGTCTGTAAAACATAATACCAAGACCATTTCTAATCTACCTGCACATAATCCATATCCCTCCATTCCATGCATATCCATATGTCTATTAACTAACCTCTTAAATGGCACTATCGTATCTGCCTCAACTGTCACCCCCAGCAGCACGTTTCAGGCACCCACCCATATGTAAAAAAATATCCTTGCATATTTCCTTTAAACTTCGCCGCTATCACCGCAAAGCTATGCCCTCTAGAATTTTATTTTTCCATCTTGGGAAAAAGCCTCAGACAGTCTACCGTATCTATGCCTTTCATAATTTTATATACTTCTATCTCAACCTCTCGTATTCCAATGAAAACAATCCAAATCTGTCCAACCTCTCTCTGTAGCCAATATCCCCTAATCTAGACATCATTCTGGTAAACCTCCATTGCGCACCCTTTCTAAAGCCTCCTTATCCTTCCTATTGAGGGATCACCAAAACTGCATGTAATGCTCCAAATGCATCCTAACCACAGTCCTATAAAGCTGCATCATGATTTCCTGACTCTTGTACTCAATGTTCTTTTAATGCCTTTCATAAAATTAAGTACTCAATACAATAAAAGTAAGCATGCAATATTGCATCTTTCCCACTCTACCTACTTGTGTTGCCACTTTCAGGGAGTTATGGACTTTGACCCCAAGATTCACCGCATATTAGTATTCTCCACTGTCCTCCATGTTCTTCTCCGTGGTGAATACAAATGCAAGGTACTCATTTTGTACCTTACATACATCCCCAGACTTCAAGCACAAATTCCTTTATCTTTGAGCGGTCCTACATTAACCTTTGATATATAGGTATAACTTTTAATATAGGTATAAAAACCTTAATGGGCCTGTCCCACTTACGCAACATGTTGAAAATTCAACGGCGACCAGAAAGACGCTAGTACTCTTTGGGCGACTGAGGAGACTACTCATGACCATACAGGCGACACCCTGGCGACATGTCGTGGGGTGAAGCCTGTATGGTCGTGAGCAGTCGCCCAAAGAGTCGTATCTTGTTCTGTTCACCGCTGGATTTTCAACATGCGACCAGCTGCGACGATGACAGGTGCTGGCAAGTCGCCGAAAAAAAATCACGTAAGTGGAACAGGCCCATAAGGATTTTATCTAATTTAATTTGCCAAAGTCATTTCCTAGACCCGTTTGGGCCTTATAATCACCCTCTAGACTTCCTTCCTGCTCTCTTTTTCATTCCTCAAAGTCCCTTTCTGATTCCAACCTCATAAACATTGCTTGCACTTCCTTTTTGTTTTTGATCAAATTTACAACTTCTTAGGTCATCCAAGGTTTGCTTACTGGAACATGCCAATTCTGAACTTATTTGTAGATCTTTAATTGACTTGTTGACCCTAGATGGTCTGGCTGTGGAATATCTACTGTATAGAAAAGAGATAAAGGTTGATGGACTTGTTCCTAAAGAAATTATCCTCTGCTGGAATTTAGGTATGTGCACTATATTTTGGAATACAGATGGTCACAAAAGGAAATTTGACAATGAATATCAGGAGCTTTGGAGAGATAAGATATCAATTGATTTGTTCTGTCAGAAGGGTGTTTTATTACTCACCAGGAGCAAGAGTTTCATCTCAGGCTGAGTTCTCATTTTTTTCAGTTTAGTTTATTGTCACCTGTATTGAGGTACAGTGAAAAGCATTTTGTTGCATGCTAACCAGTCAGCAGAAAGAAAATACATGATTACATTTATAGTGTATAGGGAACATGACAAGGGAATAACATTTAGTGCAAGGTAAAGCCAGCAAAGTCCGGTCAAGGATAGTCCGAGGGACATCAATGAGGTAGATAGTAGTTCAGCACTGCTCTCTGGTTGTGTTAGGATGATTCAGTTGCCTGATAACAGCTGGGAAGAAACTGTCCCTGAATCTGGTGGTGTGCGTTTCCACACTTCTATACCTTTTGCCTAATGGGAGTAGGGAGAAGAGGGAGTGGCCAGGGTGCAACTCATCCTTGATTATGCTACTGGTCTTGCCGAGGCAGCATGAGGTATAAATAGAATCTATAGAAGGGAGGTTGGTTTGTGTGATGGCCTGGGCTGTGTCCACAATTTGCTACAATTTCTTACGGTCCTGTTTGGAGCTGTTCCCAAACCAAGCTGAGATGCATCCTGATAAAATGCTTTCTATGTTGCATCAGTTGTGCATCATAGACGTTGGTGAGAGTTATAGGGAGCATGCCAAACTTCTTAAGCCTTCTAAGGAAGTAGAGGCATTGGTGTGCCTTCTTGGTCGTTGGTTCAATATGGGTGGTCCAGGAGGAGTTGTTGGTGATATTGACTCAGAGGAATTTGAAGTTTTCGACCATGTCTACTTCAGCACCATCAATGAAAACTGGGGTATGTGCACCGCTTTGCTTCCTGGTCGATCACTATCTCCTTTGTCTTGCTGATGTTGAAAGGAAGGTTGTTGTCTTGACACCAGGACACGAGGTTCTCAATCTCATTCCTGTACTCCGTCTCAACATTATTTGATATATATATTTGAAAATTGAATTAGATTTGTACATGGCAACGGGTGTACAAGGAGAAAAGAAGGGAGAGAGAACGCAGCCTCATGGAATCCCTGTGTTGAGGATTATTGTGAAGGATGATTTGTCCCCTATCTTCACTGATTGGTGTCAGTTCATCAGGAAGTCGAGGATTGAGTTGAAGTCGAGGATCCAGTTGCATAGATTCTTCATCCAGTTAATAAAGAAGTAATAGCTAAATGTTTATAAACTGGTTATGAAAATGCTCAACTAGGATGTGTACCATAGAATATGATGAAACAGGTCATATGTTACTGAGCTTAAAGCATACCAATCACTGCATACTTTGCGAAGTTTTGGTCATGCTGGGATTCTGGATCTGAATAATTCCTTGTATATGCATGAATAGACCAGTAAGTAAAAGAGCTTGGGTCTCATCGGATTACTGCAGGTGCAGAAAGTGACTGAACCCTCAACACAATATTTACGCTAGTTTTCATATAGTAATAAATCAATCACAGAACTCTTCCAAAGCCACCATTTACAAGATTTTACGAGGAATAAAATGACTGGAATGAAACATAATTCAGTATCCCCACTTTATCTAGTGGAATAGCTGAACTATTAGAACCGTCACCAGAACCTGAATGGAACAAATACTGCAAGGATTTCCTCCTTCAGTGTTAATTTGTCTCTTAAAATCAACTATTCAGCATTGCACTTCAGCAGAAAATAGCAGAAGATATTTGCAAAAGCAATTGAGATTCGTGGAGCTGAATCTTTCCAACAAGAATGTCAGAAATACAATTTCATGCCATGTTTCAAAGTGAACACTGCGCATAAGAACTAGTGTGTACGCTGGACTTTGAAATTGGTGTCAAAACATGACGACTCTTGTATGGGGGCTCAATACACTATTTCTGAACACTTTGCTAATCGGGAATGTGCCTAGGTATGGCAATACTTTACTGGACTGTATGTAAGAAAATAATTTCACTGTGCGTTGCACATGTGACAATAACAGCATCATTGAAACATTACATCCTGTAACAAAATGAATGCAGACAATGGAAAACTGGAGCTACAGAAAAGACTACCATGGAAGTGAGGTACAACAAAGGGGTAAGGAACACAGCAGGAGTGCACCCCTTACGATGTTTTCTCTGAGTATCCTGTGTAGAGTACCCTGCTCCAACTGCGTCCAAGTGACTGAGAGGTGTTAGATGATCCAGGGCTAGTGATCATAGCATGCAGCTCCAAATTGATTTGGACAAGAGATATGTGAAAAGTGAGCGTAAACCTTTGATGGACTTTTTACAATTCAGTTGGCAGGTATATCTTGCACTATGCAACATCAATGACTGAGTGGAGACTCTTTAATCAACACTTCATTCTTGTTTCCTGCACAAAATGCTCCTAGTTTTTGGCTGAGAGTTTAATGAAGATCATTAGGTTGTGCCCAAAAACTCCAACCTATGCCAGCAATTGAGGACTGTGCAGTGGATGTAATCCAGTACATGACTGGTCCCAGGAGAATGTCAGCCATGCTAAGATGAATCATGTATGGGAAAGCCAGGGCTAATTTTCTAATGGGCACAGTTTCATCCAGATCGGTAATGCAATCTTATCTGGGTAAAATAACTTCAGTGTGCAATTTGGATACAGAGAAATGTTCTAATGGAATCTTTTTTTTTACTCATATGTCTCCAGAGTCCATTGACCACATTCATTTATAGACAATAGACAATAGACAATAGGTGCAGGAGTAGGCCATTCGGCCCTTTGAGCCAGCACCGCCATTCAATGTGATCATGGCTGATCATCCCCAATCAGTACCCCGTTCCTGCCTTCTCCCCATATCCCCTGACTCCACTATCTAGAAAAGGCTCTTGAAAGCATCCAGAGAACCTGCCTCCACCACTCTCTGAGGCAGAGAATTCCACAGACTCACCACTCTCTGTGAGAAAAAGTGTTTCCTCGTCTCCATTATAAATGGCTTACTCCTTATTCTTAAACTGTGGCCCCTGGTTCTGGTCTCCCCCAACATCGGGAACATATTTCCTGCCTCTAGCATTGGAAAAGGATAGAAGTGAGATTTTATCTTGAGAAAGATAAGGAGATTTGACCTGTGACAGGTTCTGCTAATGTCTATGAAGTGTCTGGACTAAATCTTTTGTCATTATTTTATTGCACAATACTCTGTCATCTATATTGAGACTTGATTGGGGACAGAAAGAAAGGTTTTAATCTATTCTGGCTGGTTTTGTTTCATTAGCTAGGATATTAAAATGACAACATTAAGATCCTGTGATGGTTTCAAAAAGATCAGTGTACCTAAAATACGACTAACCTCACCTGACGGTAGAATGTGTGAAATGTGAGGAAGTCACCTGTTCTGCACTATCACTGTAATAAAGTCTGCCTGCATTATTCTACACATGTTGTCCATAAACCTTCCCATCCACCCACATCTCCACCAGTTCACCACTCCCTAGAGCTGCCAATTGACTGGCGGCTGCTTCTGGATGTATGCCATTTTACATTAATCTTTCAACCCACTTGAAATTGAATGTATAAAGTCGCAGTAAAAGCACACATTTGATTTCTCTATCTTTGTGTGTTTTTGTCCACTAATGGAGAGGAACAGTATGAACTCATAATCAGTGGATTTTATTTACAGGAAATTTACCATCCTCAAAGTCAAGATAACAACCTTATAATACAAGCAAACTTTCCATATAGGGGAGGAATTTTGCTTTGTTCCATTATTATTGTGAGCAGAGAGTCAGCCTTGGATCTGATCTGTGAAGGACGCAATAATTAGTGCCTCTCTGAGGTGTGCTTTCCTCGAGTTAACAGGTAAGACGATTTCTATTGATTTTTTCACTGTACGGTCCATCAATCCCTGATCAGGATCAGGAACATGAGGAAAAGTAATAATGTATAAGAATAGAAGAGGCTCTTAGATCAGCAAACATATCACTTTTTGACAGATCTCAATCCATCCACCTTTTTTCTCCTCATAACCTGTATCCTCGCTACGCAGCAATTCTTCACATTCTTCAACCCCATCTGCTTTTCATATCTTTATATCACACATACTCATCATCTCCCCATATCATTAACATCATGTTTTCCTTTCATGAGTCCATACCACCAACTCACCTCATTCTGATAATCCCCCACCCCAACTTCACCATTCCTGAGCTCTAAAATTGCATTTGCTGCTTGCCCTGATAGGACACTGTAGTGTGTCTGGATGTCCCAGTCTTTGTACAGTCAAAGATCATGATCAACTTATGTCAGTATTTATGAGTGAAGCAGCACAGAAAGAGAAAAATAACTACCTCAACCAGAGGTGCAGGATGCATGCATTTTCATATACTGATGACACCCTGCTCTCCCCTGCCACCACTCCATAAATTCCTGCACTGAACTTAAGTTGTCAGACTGTTTATCCACATAGTACATGGATGACAGGAATTTAGTCCAACTAAATACTGGGAAGAATAAAGCCACTGTCTTTGCTCCCTCCCATAGACTTTTCCTTATTCACTGATTCAACCCATTTCCCTTGCAGTAGTTTGAGGATGAACCAGTCTGGTGTTATACTTCACTCCTTGCCATACAGCTGCCACACAAATTAGACTGTATTTCCACCCTTATAATTGTTCAATTTCAACATTGATTCAACTGATTTGCTGCTGAAACTTTCAGCCATAAGTTTATTTAGATTTGACTATTCCATTGGCTGACCGCTCTTCTGATCACTGTAACACTGAGGTCATTCAGCCGCCTTTCCCTACCTTGTGTCATTTACCCCAGAGCTCATTGACATGGATTCTTCCCAGACAAAGCAACAACAACGTTTTAAATATCTCCAAATTAACCACATCCATCTACAGTATATACACTCCTCCAATTCAATCTCTTGTGATACAGGTATGTACCTTCCACTAATTTTCACCCCTACATTCTCTGCCATTGCCAGATGTGTCTTCAGCTATCCATGCTCTCATTTCTGGCAGTCTGAAGAAGGGTCTTGACCCGAAACGTCGCCTATCTCCTTCGCTCCTTAGATGCTGCTGCACCCGCTGAGTTTCTCCAGCTTTTTGTGTACCCTCTCATTTCTGGAATTGACTCCCAAAGCCTTTTTGTCTCTCAGTCTCTTGAACTTTCCCTTTGTGATTTCAAGCTGCCCGGCACCTACCTATTCCTTAATATATCCTAATGTGACAAAGACAAATAAATCAACTTGAGTTTTTTCAGTTTTTTAACAGTATTTTGTATTTGAATTGTCCTCTTGTTGAGGTGGGAATACATTTACTTTAGTGAATGGTGGATAATTTTAACTCTTCACTGGCCAACACTTGCACTAGTGAGTTGGACATTCATTTCACACATTATTTCATTTTCAAAAGGCAAATGGCAGATTGATATTCACCTATGCTATGATCTATTCAGGCTATTGTAGATCGCAAATCTGATCAGAAATCAAATGAAAACTGAATTATTTAAAATAAATAATTGATAGATACAATATTTACTACGGTCCACAGAATTCTGCCACCATGTAAATTTGAGGCCCGAGGTATCTGTGTGATGTGCATATAAAATGTGTTAGAAGTTGCAGCCATTGTTGACCCTTTGAGGGGCTATTTCTCAAATTCTGGAGGCATGTTTTAGCATGCTTCTAATATTTGCACATTTCTGAGCACATTCCATGGTCGCAGTCTTGCATCAGGACAGATGAAAAAGAGGACCTGAAACATCAACCATCCTTTCGCGCATCCAGATGTTGCTTGACCCACTGAGGTTTGCTAGCATTTAGTTTTGTGCTCCAATTTAATATATTTGATCAACTGCAACAGTTAATCCTGGGCCAAGTATGTAAGTAAAAAGATCAGGCAGAATTGCTGCCCTAACAGAGCTTGGTACAAAGCTGCTGAAAGTTATATGCTTAGGATTTTATATCAAAAATATAACATTTTGATGATTCCATTAAAATGAGAGGAAGAACCAACTATCAGTGAGTATCCTGGATTGCTTTGTGATGAAGATAGTTTAATAAGGAAAAAATGATGTAATAACTGCAGAAAATGATAAGCAAAAGCAATGTTTCTGAATAGCAACCGTAGAGGCAAAGCAAAAGACTTAGTGAGCATCTACAGAAAGCAATATTGGTCAAATTAATTAAAAGGCATGGTAGACACAAAATGCTGGAGTAACTCAGCGGGACAGGCAGCATCTCTGGAGAGAAGGAATGGTGATGTTTTGGGTCGAGACCCTTCTGCAGATTTTCAAAGTTTTTAATCAGAAGAGATTGAACTGTACAAGTCATGATGAACTGGTCTCTGAAGAAGGTGATGTGGGGCTTGAGTGGGAAGCATCTAGAGCTGTTTTCTTTCAAACTGAACTGGCTGATTAAGACATGATTAGTCTCTTTTGGATGATGAAGCATTATTTAGTATGTTTTTGATAACTGATCCATTGGGATCAGTATTTCTTTTCATCAATCAATTGACCTATTTTTCTTTTCAGGCAGGTATTGAGAAAATGTGCACCAGCCAAGAACACATTAATATACCGGAAATGATTAGGAAGAAACGAGACAAGCAGCCTTTGAGTGCAGAAGAAATCCATTATTTTGTTCAAGGCGTAATAAATCAAACTATCCAAGAATGTCAGATTGGTAATATTGCCACGTGATCTTTGGTTCTTTTTCAATTGTTCAGAATATGCAATAATGAGACAAGTAATTACCAGTCATCACTGGGAATATTATCTGTTATTATTCAGTGGAGTTTTAAGCAGAACAGAACTGCATATTCCAGCTCTGGGTTTGATCAATTCTTATCCAAGAGAATAATTCAAATCAGAATTCAAAGGTTGGAAGTGGAAAAAATTACTAGGACTGACACACGTAAATGCCATTCAGTGGCTTGTTTATCAGTCAGAGAGTCAGACAACATGGATATGCCTTCAGCCCAACTTGGCTATGCCAACCAAGATGCGTCATCCATGGTAGTCCCATCTGCCTTCATTTGGCCCAAAGGCTTCTACACTTTTCCTATCCATGTATTTGTAGAAATGTCTTTTAAATGTTGTCATAGTACCTGTCTATGTTGTGTGGTTCTTGATTCACCAGCTGTGAGTAAAAGATTCTGTGCATTCATCCAATCTATTCCTCTTATGATTTTATATACCTCTATAAGATCACCCTCAGCCTCTTTCACTCAAAGGAGGAAGTTAAACGTCTCCTGATAGCTTAGGCCAACAAGTCATGGCAACATACTCATAAATGATCTCTGCACTCTTTTCAGCTTAAGGACATCCTTCCTATAGCAGGGTTACCAAAACTGAACACAATACTCCAAATGCAGCCTCATCAACATATTGTATAACTACAACATAACATCCCAACCTCTATGCCCAATACCTTGACTGATGAAGGCCGATGTACCTAAAGCTTTCTTGATCACCGTATTAATCTGTGGAGACACTTGCAGGGAACCTACACTCCTAGATCCCCCTGCTCTACAACACACCCCAGGTGCATGCTTTTCATTGTGAGGGTCCTATCCTCATTTGACTTCCCTAAATGCATCATCTCACACTAAATTCCATTTACCATTACTTAGCCCATCTACCCAGATGATCAAGATCCTATTGTAATATTTGCCTTTGTCAATTGTTTTTGTTACTTCTTCAAAAAACCTCAATCAGATTTGTAAGACATTATCTCCACGCTGATTATCTCTAATCAGCACCTGTCTATCCAAATGCATATATATCTCATCCCTCAAAATCCTCTCCATTAACTTGCATACCACAGATGTTAGGTCCACTGGTCTACAGCTCCCAGACTTTTCCTTGCAGCCCTTATTAAATAGAGGCACAACATTAGCCACCCTCCAGTTTCCTGGCACGGCACCCGTGTCTAATGATGATTCATATATCTCAGCCAGGTCTCCTGCAGTTTCTTCTCTAGCTTCCCACAGTGTCCTCACAAAAAATTGACATATAAACATAGGAACAAGAGATGACCATTCACACCCTCAATCCTGTTTTACAGACTGGAAGACCATGCATCCATTCAAATCTTTTCAGCATGGCAATTATAATTAGGCCACGATATCCCAACCCAAAAGAAACACCACCAGGCAGATTTTCAAGACTCTTAATCAAACTCAATTTTTTTCAACTTGTTAGAAGAAAAACCTGGATTTAAAGTTAACAAAGGTAACATCTGTTCATGTCTGTTCCCAATCCAGAAAGGCCAAGCACCCTTCAGTGCCGAGAACAGAAAATAAATGTCCACCTTTCTTATCCAGTGACTATAAACATAAATTGCCTGGAAATCGTTCAATTCAGATGATAAATGTTTATTACAGATGCGACAGTATTCAACTTGTTATTCAAATGAATCTGGAAGTATGAATTTTCACGGTCAAAAATCTATGCCTTTTTTAGGCTCAAATTTAAGTTCTTGAAAATATAATGCTAAATTGGAGATGTGCGATGATGTAGAGTTTTCTTAGTGGTGCTAAAATCTCCAGGTAAACTCGATGCAGATCAATAAGGTAGCATTAAGCTCAAGAAAACTGGCAAAACATTCAAAAAGACTGAATTACACAAAAGCTGAATGCAATTATTCATTTAGTTCAGTTGTACTAGTTCCTAAGTGTTGCTGCCTCATTCTCTTAACCAATGAGTTTTTTCAAACTAAAGAGTAACTGTTTATCAATTTATCTGTCTCCGACTTGGGCTGCTCTGATTAATCACTTTTTCAAAAATAGTAATTAATGATTAGTCACCTATGATTAATCGATGAAAGTGATTACATTTCTAAACTCTTTCTTTTCTGAAGCTTGTACTAGAATAGGGTGGTTTGAGAATTCCTTGTTTAGTAAAAAAAAATGTTTGGTTCATCCACATTATCCAGTAAAGCTAAGCAAAAATGTAAATATAATTGATTAATTAATTAAATGCATTAACAACATTTCAAACAGCAAAATGTTGAATAACTAGATTGATTTACAAGGCAAGAAGTTGGATGTTTGGCATAACTTTTGGCAAACAATAGGAATTTAATGAAGGATTGTGAAACAACTTTCAAATAGCCGCTATTTCCGTCATTCAAATATCATCTGGAACACAAACATGCCTTCGTAGCACAAGGTCTGAAAATCCCAAGTATGAGGGAAGGAATTTGTGATATGGTCATGACGTTTGGAACAAAAATCTGGGAAGAAATGAAGCAGGAACTGAAGGAAATAGTGGAATTTTGGGATTGCTTTTCACTCACTTTGGACAAGTGGACCTCAAGGAGAAATCAATGCTACATATGTTTCAATTTGCATCACACCAACAAGCTCTTTGGCTTTGGGATGATATGAATCAATGGTTTAATGTCTGCCGAAAAAGGACTAAAACTGATCATTGATAAACTTGAAACCTATGACGTTAATTTGAAGAAATATGTAGGAGGGATGACCACTGATGGAGCCAATGTCATCTAGAAGCTCGGACAAAAAGCAAGCATTTTCAGGCAATTGTGTCATTCGCATGGCATTCACTTAGCTGTGGTTGATGTGTTGTACAAGCTACCACATAACATGCTTGCTGGTGGTGATGAAGATGAGAATGAAGAGGATGACTTTAATGAAGAAGAGGAGATTGAGGAGTCCGATGATGGCAATGATGAACTCATTGGCGAGTGTGTTTGAAGATCAATCCATGAATGCCGGTTGAATTTGCAGACAACATTGCTGAATTAATCTGAAAGATCTGAAACATTTCTACAATTTTCCACAAATCACCCTTGAGAAATTAATTACTGCAAAATTTAGTCAAAGGCGCTATGGAGCGGTAAACCACAGCACCAGCCAGCTCCGCAAAATTTTTTTCAAAAAACGGGGATTTAAACAGATTTAAAAGAACTTACCGATCGACTGCTTTCACTGTCTGCCGCCTCAACACCGACGGTACCGGCTGACGTCATCAGCCCTGCGACAAATCATGACGGCACGGAGCCCTACCGAGAAAACGAATGGTCGAAAAACCCGGGCGAGACCGGGAGAAGGCCTGGGAGAAGCCTCGGACTCGAGTAGGGCCAGCTCCTTGGAAGACGTTTCCAGGAAAGCAGACACAGGAGGTGAGGACTTGAAAACTTTTATTTCTCATCAGATGGCTGATTTAAAACGTGAGTTCAAGGCAGAAATGAAAGATATAAAGAAAGAAATGAAAGTAATACAGGGAGATATAAAGGAAGAAATATCTCAAATTAATAATCAGATGGACGATGAAAAATCAATGGTGTGAATTTCAAAAAGATACAAAGACACAAATTGATAATAAGTTCAAGAAAGAATCAGAAATATTGAAGAATGAAATCATTGATATGATTAATAACCTGGAACGCAAGATGGAGGGTAAACTTGAAAATGTTAAAAAAGACTTTAAACATAAGATTGACCCTATTGCAAAAGTGGTCGAACAACAAGTTGATGGCATTAAAAACCTTGAAAAGATAGCGGAGGCTAGTACTGTGTCTACAGCAAAGCTGATAACAGAACAAGAACGTCTACTGGAGTTGTTATCCAAAGTAACAGATAAATGCACGCAGCTGGAAGGCTATCAAAGAAGGCAGAACTTGAGGATTGCAGGGATTCCTGAAGGTCTAGAGAAACACGAAGACACTCGAGAATTCACTGCTAAATTACTGCAAGCTGTTTTATCTTTGGATGATATGCCTGTTTTAGCTCGTGCACATCGAGTCGGCAGAAGACAGACCAGTACAAACGCCCCCCCAAGACAAATCATCGTCAAGTTACAATATGATTTCACCCTCGAGGACATTATGCGAAGAGCCTCGAGAACAAAGAATCTGATGTTTCAAGGACAAAGAATCAGTATCTATCGAGACTATCCCCCAGAGGTTGCCAGAAAACGAAAAGCGTTTAACGAAGCCAAAAACCTTATGAGGGGTGTAGAAAACTTGAGATACGGTCTGAATTACCCCGCCATCTTAAGAGTTACTTATAACAACGTGGAACATTTTTTCAAGACTCCAACAGAAGCAATGGAATTTGCAAAGCAGTTTGACACTTGAAAACCATCTACAAGCAAATATACTGCCTTTTACTATTTTTAAAGACCTAGTACGGTCTTTTAACATTTTATGAAACTTTATACGACAACATGGAATTAGAAGAAATCAGAAGGAATGGACAATGTCGTATGGAACGAAATGTTTTCCCGGATTGGAAGAAGCTCACCGAACATTGACAATTATTCATAATATACAACTAACACAAACAAATAACACACCTACTAAAATTATAACGCGGTTTTATTATTACTATGACTGTTATTAACCAAGACTCTGCACTATTGCTAATTAATACTACTAATAATTAATATCTTATGTCCTGTTACATTTGGAGATATCCCCCCCTCAATATATTTCTCCCTCTTTTAATAATGACTTCTATTTTTTGTATTTTAAAAAATTTTTTCTTTAACTGTGGCTCTATAATTGGATTTTTTTAAACTAATCTTAGATATATATACTTTTATGATGTTTAATATCACTCTTTTCATTTCTTTAATACTATATTCCCGTTAAAATATTATCATGGAATAATAATTCCTTAAAATTAGGAGCTGGCTAAATTAATAACATCAATGCCGGAAGCCTTTAGATTAATAGCCAACACAACTTGGCTTTCACAAACTACAAATATTTTATTTGTAGTTCTTCTATTCTTTATACACCTTACTAAGCTTTTTATTCACTTTTCATTATTTTTTTATGTTTACTATATCTTTCAGTTTGAATGGAGCTATATACTGGAACAATGGAGATACACTCGTGAAGCACATAAAAGAGATCTAAAATTCATCTACTCGGTGTTCGGGTGTAAGGTTAAGTCTACTGCGCGGACCCTTGGACCCTATTCTAGATTCCCACAAACCTAAAATGCAGGATTTAAAAAGAAATATGGGGAACGAGGGATTAACCTTTTGCAGTTGGAATGTTAAAGGTATCAATGAACCAATAAAAAGAGGAAAAATATTGACACACTTAAAGGCAATGAAAGCTGATGTAATTTATATTCAAGAAACTCACCTAAAGAAAGACGCTGAAAATAGGCTGAAAGCTAAATGGATAGATAAAATATACCACTCTTCCTTTACACATAAATCAAGAGGCGTAGCAATATTATTTCGTAAAGGTACTTTATTTAAGCATATATCTACTATATCTGATAAAGATGGCAGATACATTATTGTAATAGGAGAAATAAATAGGGAAAAAATGATTTTTGTTAACATCTATGGTCCAAATTTTGATAGTCCTTTATTCTTTAAGAAAGTACTTAATAATATTCCAGAATTAACACACTACAATTTGATAATTGGAGGAGATTTTAATTGTACATTAGACCCTTATTTAGATAGATCTTCAAAACAAAGGAAAACTAAATCGCATTCTAGTGATTTATTAAACGCATACATTCAAACGTCTAACATTAAAGATGTTTGGAGAACAGAAAATCCTACTGGTCGAGAATATTCCTTCTACTCGCCAGTACATAAAACCTATTCAAGAATAGATTACTTCCTAGTAGATGCAAAGCTTATCTCACTTACTTACGAATCCAAATATCATAATATTATAATCTCAGACCACGCACCATTAACATTTAAAATTAAAATAAATGGTAAAACAGGAAATCTAGGACAATGGAAACTTAATCCACAAATTTTAAAAAATAAAACAACTCAGGAATACATCATAACTCAGATTAAGATGTTTTTTGAAATAAATGATCAACCAGAAATATCTCGCTCTTTATTATGGGAAACATTTAAAGCATATCTTCGAGGAATTATGATTTCTTCACAAGCATTCCATAATAAGAAGATTCGGAAGGAACAACATGACTTAGAAAGGGAGATCAAACAATTAGATATACAGAATGCAACAAAATCAGATATAATAATACATAATAAAATTGTAGCATTGAAGTATAAATTAAATAAAATATATACTGATCAAGTTTTAAAATACTACCAACATACTAAACAATTGTTGTTTGAATTTGGAGACAAACCACAAAAACTATTGGCTCGACAATTAAGGAAAATTGAAGCGGAAAAAATTATACATAGGATTAAATCACAAAACGGTGAATTATTAATACAACCCAAGGATATTAATGAAAGATTTATGCAATATTATAAAAATTTGTATACTGGTAACACAACAGTAAATAAAACAGAAATAGATGCCTTTTTAAATGTATGTAACTTAAAAGAATTAGATTTACAAAATAGAGAATTTTTAAATGCCGATATTTCAATAAAAGAAATCCAAGAATCTATTAAATCTTTAAAAAATGGTAAAACTCCAGGACCAGATGGTATAGGCTCGGAATTTTATAAAATTTTTCATGCCCAAATGGTCCCATATTTAAAATCATTATATGAACAGATATATATACAAGAGAAATTACCAGACACATTGAACGAATCTATTATAACACTTATACCCAAAATAAATAAAGATTTGGATGACCCAGGATCGTATAGAGCAATTGCTTTATTAAATACGGATCAAAAAATTTTAACAAAAATTCTTGCACAAAGACTAAGCAAAATTGTTAACGAATTAATTCATCCTGATCAAACAGGATTTATACCTAAAAGATATTCTTCATATAATTTAAGACGGTTATTTAATATTATATATTCGAAAAGAAGTGATAAAAAAGACTTAGTAGTCATCTCGTTGGATGCAGAAAAAGCTTTTGACCAGGTGGAATGGCCTTATCTATTTTCGGTGATGGAAGCCTTTAAGCTTGGTGATAAGTTTACTACTTGGATTAAATTATTATACGCAAATCCAACAGCTAGAATAATAACAAATTATATGTTATCAACTAAGTTTAGTTTATCTCGAGGTTGTAGACAAGGCTGTCCTTTATCACCATTACTGTTTGCGTTAGCAATCGAACCCCTTGCTCAAAGGGTAAGATTACATCCAGAAATATATGGATACGATACTAAAGATACTAAGAATAAAATCTCGTTATATGCGGACGATATATTACTTTATATTACTAAACCGGAAATAAGTATCTGTAATTTGTTAAAACTAATAACGGAATTTGGTTTAATTTCAGGATATAGTATCAATTGGAATAAAAGTGAACTTATGCCAATAACCATGAATAATTTACAGATATTACAACAATTTCCTTTCAAGATAACAAATGAAAATATTAAATATCTTGGTATTTTTGTTACAAAAAGATTTGACTCTTTATTTAAATCTAATTTCCCGTTATTATTGAATAAATTAAATAAAAATATCTTATATTGGAAAAGCTTACCTATCTCAATGTTAGGTAAAATAAACGCAATAAAAATGATTTTCCTCCCACAATTATTATATTTATTTCAATCAATCCCGATATATCTCTCTAAAAATTTCTTTAAAAAAGTAGACTCAATAGTCACTAACTTTATTTGGGACTATAAAAATCATAGAATAAATAAAAAACATTTATGTAAAGCTAAAATAAACGGGGGCTTAGCTTTACCAAATTTTATGTTCTATTATTGGGCAGTTAACATTAGAAATATGAATTTTTGGTTAGGAGAAATAGATAATAAACCAAATTGGTTAAAAATGGAAAGAGAAGACTGTTTTCCATTTGAAATTAGCTCTATAATATTTGCTAATATTAATGTACCTAAGAAAATTTATAGTGAAAATTTGATAATAGAAAGTGGAATACGTATTTGGAAACAAATAAAGAAAACACTAAAACTAAAATTTATACCGCTAGCTCTTACAATTGCCAACAATTTTACGTTTAAACCGTCAATGATGGATAAAGCTTTTATACAATGGAAAAATAAAGGAATTCTAAATATAGGGGATCTTTATAAGGATAATTCTTTTCTTTCATTTCAAGAATTACAACAAACTTACGGGCTTCATAATAATGAATATTTCAGATATTTACAAATCAGAAACTATATCTCTGCAAATACACAAGAACTTAGAAATAGAAAGAGTGAAATTTTAGATGAATGCTTGAATAAACACCCAAATACAGAAAAAATTATATCATACATTTATAATATTTTGTTGGAAAGTGATATCCCATCATCGGAAATACATAGACAGCGCTGGGAAAATGAACTAAGTCAAATAATAAGTCCAGAAATATGGGAAGAAAGCCTACAACATATACATTATTGCTCTTTAAATGCTAAACATGCACTTATACAGTTTAAAATCTTACATAGATTACATTATTCTAAATCTAAACTACATAATATATTTCCAAAACTATCACCTATATGTGATAAATGTCAAATCATGGAAGCAACTCTGTCACACTCATTTACTAATTGTACGAAGATTTTAGAATATTGGAATGAAATATTCAAAATAATCTCGAAAGTTATTAATATTACTATGATTTATGACCCAAAGTTAATCATACTTGGAATACCGGAAACGGAACAAATAATTACAAGGAATCATAGAACTTTTATCGACTACTCTTTAATAATTGGGAAAAAATTAATATTAAAATTTTGGAAAGGCCCTGTATCCCCGACAATTAAAGTGTGGAATACAGAAATGACGGAGACACTTCACTTGGAGAGATTGAGACTTGTCCACATGGACAGGTTAGATCTCTTCAAGGAGATATGGTCTCCCTATATTAAATATCTACAGGGTCACAACGGTTCGGCGCAGGGACTTGACTGAGGCCTGAATATCTGAGTGGATGAAGAAATACACATAACAAATCATGAATGTATCTCCAAGATTGGATTACTTAGTAATACTTCAATCTCCATCAAACTTTTCACACTTTCTTTTCTATTTTCTATTCTTTTTCTCTATCTCTCTATCTTTAATTAAGGGAAAAATTATAGAAACATATTATATAAATTTTTAATACGTACACACTTATTTCTGTTCATATGAAAAAGATTATAGATGTCTTAAACTTGTAATTATATAAAACTATGTATTTTCAATTATACAATAATTATGAAATATAAAATTAACAATAATACAAACATTATTAATATTTTGATAACATTATGAATATTAAAAAAAAAATTTTGTTTAAGATTGGGTACTACGTAGTTAAATTAGCGGGGATTTCTATTTGGTAATTAGAAGAATATCTATGATTTGAGAAATCTAAGTGTATTACTTATTTTAGGAATATACTACATATACTCCCAATTATATAAAATAAATAATAATGAAATGTATAATGGATAATACTACAATTATCATAAATAGTACTAATCAATAATCAATATGTTATAATTTTATACATTATATAAATCTCAATGTCGTATAAGAGTGTACTTGGTATATATTGTTTCTACAATAAAAAAATATTTAAAAAAAAAAAAAAAAAAAATTTAGTCAAAGGAAATGAGATGGCATTGATCCTTGACTTCAAAACATGTTGGAATTCAATACTGAGGTGACTGGAACTGAATGGTGCGATACCAACACTGTTAGTGATCTTTTATCCAATCATATTATCCTGTCTGAAATTGAACTGCAGCTGGCATCTGAGTTAGCTGAAAGTTTGGATTTGAGTGAAATGAGAGTCCTCGACCTTGGACGACATGTTGCACTTTTTTGAAAGTTAACAAAATATTTGATTTCATTTCAAGCTGACCAATCTGGTGCAGCAACTTGGTGAAATCAGCAGAAAACTCTATGAGCTGTTTACAGCAGGATTGAGCAGAGAATAAACCCAGATATTTCAGGACTCTTCATTCAGCTGTTCTCAAACAAAGACAATGAATTATTTGATGACAATAGTGAAGAAGATAATGATCAAGCTGAGCCCACTGTGAAGCAAAGTAAATCAGAAGAGCTTGAAGCTATTCTCTCCAGCAAGAATGTCTGAAGGATAGGCCAATGGAGTCACATTCAAACCTGCAAGATATTTTGAAGATATTGAAGCGTGAAATGGCTGTCCCGGAAAGCACGTCAAAATGCTCAAGCACACTTGAAAAAGTGAACTGAGCACTCATGCCAATTCCTCCAAGTTCAGTTGAATCTGAGAGATGTTTTAGTGCTGCAGGCCTCTTTGTCATAAAATTGTACACATTATTGAGTGATCATTGATAACCTATGTTGTTTGTGACCGGCTAAAACAGATTTACGTTTATGAAATAAAGGTAAATTTGCCAAGAAAAAATTAGTTTTAATTTGAAAATAACCTCAATTTAATTTTTTTAATTCATAATTTTAATTAGAGGCAAAATGATTAAGTAACGATTAATCACCTTTTCAAAATGAATCAGTTAATCAGAAAGCAGCCCTACTCTGACATGCCTCGTTGATGGTTTAAGCAACAATACGTTCTCAATATTCCACATTAGGGTAGAGCCTTGTTCTTGTTACTTAGTAAACATTAGTCAGCTGTGTGACCAGAGTTAACCTTTGACTGATGACCTCATCTTTAAGGGGCTGCAAGAGTACATGATCTACTTGTGCCCTGTGACCTTGGTCTACAATCGGCTTTCAAGAGATATCCAAAGGACTTCTGTAGAAATTATATTAGGCTCCATGAACACAAATCCACTTATTGAATAAACTCCAGATAAACTTACAAGATTTATTACAAAGAGGAAGAAAGATTCCATGGGGATTATGGGGCGACCGTGGCTGACAAGGGAAGTCAGATACAGTATAAAAATAAAAAGAGAAGTATAACATAGCTAAGATGAGTGGGAAGCCAGAGGATTGGGTAACTTTAAAAGAGCAACAGAAGATAACTAAAAAGGCTTTACGGGGAGAAAAGATAAGGTACGAAGGTAAGCTAGCCAAGAATATAAAGGAGGATAGTAAAAGCTTCTTTAGGATTGTGAAGAGGAAAAAATTAGTTAAGCCCAAAATTGGACCCTTGAAGACTGAAAAGGGAAAGTTTATTATGGGAGACAAGGAAATGGCAGGCGAGTTGAACAGGTACTTTGGATCCGTCTTCACTAAGGAGGACACAAACAATCTCCCTGGTGTACTAGTGGGCAGAGGATCTAGGGTGACGGTGGAACTAAAGGAAATTCACATTAGGCAGGAAATTGTGTTGGGTAGACTGATGGGACTGAAGGCAGATTACTTCCCAGGGCCTGATGGTCTGTATCCCAGGGTACGTAAGGATGTAGCTCTAGAAATCGTGGGCGCACTGGTGATCATTTTCCAATGTTCTATAGATTTAGGATCAGTTTCTGTGAATTGAAGGGTAGCTAATGTTATCCCACTTTTTAAGAAAGTTTGGAGAGAGAAAACAGGGAATTATAGACCAGTTAGCCTGAATGAAATAGCAGTACATTTGGTTATCAGTAGCAGAATCGGTCCGAGTCAGCATGGATTTATGAAGTGGAAATCATGCATGACTAATCTTCTGGAATTTTTTGAGGATTTAACTGGGAAAATGGACAAGGGAGAGCCAGTGGATGTAGTGTACCTGGACCTTCAGAAAGCATTTGAAAAGGTCCCAAATAGGAGATTAGTGGGCATAATTAGAGCACATGGTATTGGGGGTAGGGTGCTGAAATGGATAGAAAATTGGTTGGCAGACAGGAAACAAAGAGTAGGGGTTAACAGGTCCCTTTCAGTATGGCAGGCAAAGACTAATGTGTAACGCAAGGCTCGGTGCTGGGACCGCAGCTATTTACAATATATATTAATAATTTAGATGAAGGGATTAAAAGTAACATCAGCAAATTTGCAGATAACACAAAGCTGAGTGACAGTGTGAACTGTGAGAAGGATGCTATGAGGATGCAGGGTGACTTGGACAGGTTGGGTGAATGGGCAGATGCGTGGCAGATGCAGTTTAATGTGGATAAATGTGAGGTTATACATTTTGGTGGCAAAAACAGGAAGGCAGATTATTATCTAAATGGTGTCAAGTTGGGAAAATAAGAAGTACAATGGGATCTGTGGGTCCTTGTTCATCAGTCACTGAAAGTAAGCATGCAGGTACAGCAGGCAGTGAAGAAAGCGAATGGCATGTTTGCCTTCATAACAAGAGGAGTTGAGTATAGAACAAATAGGTCCTTCTGCAGTTGTAGAGGGCCCTAGTGAGGCCACACCTGGAGTATTGTGTGCAGTTTTGGTCTCCAAATTTGAGGAAGGACATTCTTGCTATTGAGGGAGTGCACAATAGGTTCACAAGGTTAATTCCCTGGATGGCGGGACTGTCATATGTTGATAGAATGGAGCGTCTGGGCTTGTATACTCTGGAATTTAGAAGGATGAGAAGGAATCTTATTGAAACATATAAGATTATTAAGGGTTTGGACACGCGAGAGGCAGGAAACATGTTCCCAATGTTGGGGGAGTCCAGAACCAGGGGCCACAGTTTAAGAGGTAAGCTTATTTAGAACGGAGATGAGGAAATACCTTTTCACACAGAGAGTTGTGAGTCCGTGCAATTCTCTGCCTCAGAGGGCAGTGGAGGCTGGTTCTTTGGATGCTTTCAAGAGAGAGTTAGATAGAGCTCTTAAAGATAGCTGAATCAAGGGATTTGGGGAGTAGCAGGAACAGGATACCGATTGTGGATTATCAGCCATGATCACATTGAATGGCGGGCTGGCTCTAAGGGCCGAATGGCCTACTTTTGCACCTATTGTCGATTGTCTATTTTACTCTAAGCCCCAGTCCACTATTGCAATAAAAGAGTGCACACGCACAAATACATAATCTCTTATCCACTAACACGTAACAGCCCACATTCCCAAATCTACTAGTACACAATGTTAAATGTACACTAGCAGTGTATTGTGTATTTGCACACTATACACTGACCCACTAATACAATATGCTAGTTAATTATAAACTGGAGCAGTGTACACAGACTTGGTGCACACAAACTCCTTCCTCTGTAAATCTGAGCTTGACTGGTTCGATATAACTGGAGGCCAGGTTGGTGTTAACATAGAACTGTACAATCCAGGAACACAGCCCTTTGGCCGACAATATTTGTACAAACCATGATACCAGTTTAATCTAAACTAATTTGCCTGCATATAGTCTGTAACTCCCCACCCTCTGCACCTTCATGTGTTTGGCTAAATGCCTCATAAATGGTGCAATTGTATAACATTTCACCACCTTCCCTAATTGTGCATTCCAGGTGCCTACCATGAAAAAAAAAATCGCAAATCCCTTTTCAATTCATTCATTAAATTCATAACCAACCAAGGTCTCAGCCCTGATTGCTGTGGAACCCCAATGGTCACCGACCTCCTGTAGGAACAACACCTCTCAGCCACTACCCTCTGTCTTCCAGGGCCAAGACAATTTTATCTAATCCAGTCAATCGAGTCTCCATGAATCCATGTGCCTTGGGATTCTCCTTAATCCTTCTCGTCATGGACATTCCATGGTCTTTTAACCCTCCTGATTCCCCTTTTAAGTACTTTCCTGCTTCCTTTATATTCTTCAAGGGACGTCTCCAATCTCAGCTTCAAAAACAGATTTACTTCCTTTTTCTTTTGACTAAATCTGCAACATCTTTTTTCATCCAAGGTTCCCAAACTACGTCAACCTTTCTTTTTCTTCCTCATAGGAACATGTTGGTCCTGAATTTTGACTAGCTGTCCTTTAAATGACTCTCACAGTCAGATGTCGATTTATCCAATAACACCTGCTCTCGGTGGAACAGCCAAATGTGTCAGAAGAAACTGCTGAACTGTAGATAGACACAAAATACAGCATTTTGTGTGTCTCCTCTGTTTAAACCAACATCTGCCCTCAATCTACTCTTCCTAGCTCCTGCTTAATATTGTTGTAATTAGCCTTCTCCCAATCATCCACTGGTGTTGGTGGAGACATTGAACATTCGGGTGTTTCACAGAACTGACTGCCATGTTCATTTGTAATATCTTTGATAGTCCTGTGGTCCTGATATTGAACAAAACTAATATCACACTATTCCAAGTGAAACTGATTTGTCATAATTATACAAGGTTATTGGGTTGTCCTTAACTAGTTCTTACAATTTTCTTTTTCAGGTGCTATGCTAATGGCAATTCGCCTGCAGGGAATGACACTGGAGGAGACTGTAAAACTGACCCAAGAGATGAAAATATCTGGGGTTGTCCTGGAATGGCCAAAGGAGTGGTCTAGTACCATGGTTGATAAACATTCCACAGGAGGAGTTGGTGACAAGGTCAGCCTTGTTCTGGCACCAGCCCTGGCCGCCTGTGGTTGCAAGGTATGGACACAGAAGTGGTTGACAACAGGAGTAGCTGAGCCTGGGGGTAACTGAAATATGGATGTGGGTATTGGCAGTAGATGAAATGAGATGAGAAAGGGGTGTAACTGAACAGAAATGGAATATAAAGAAAGTCAGCAGCTCAGTGACAAGCTTGCAAAGTGTCTGGTACTGTCAAACAGTGACTAAGGAGAGGGATAGAGTACTATCTCAGCTAGGCAACATGAAAAGTATTGAACAAGTGAAATTAATCCATCAAAGGCTGCTGAGAGGTTGGTAAGGATGAGGAGTGGCTGTGAGCTATATGCAATGTCAGTTGTAAATTTTGTTTGCCTATTATGTGGTGAACCAGAGAGATTGGTTGGAAAAGTGTAAATATGGAAGTAAAACAGCTGGATCCTGATTTGGGAGGTAACAAAATATAACTTTGGAGAGGAAGGGGTAGATGAAGATGCCTCATAGTTTATTATAGGAAATGAGTCAAGGTTACAGATTTGGAGAGAAGAAATTCTGGCAGGTTTCAAAATAAGTGGTATGAATCCTTAACAGGAGAGAGGGAATTGTCGACAATATCAGTTTAACTGATGCAAAGAGAAGAAAATTGATCCGTTTTCTGTTCACATAAATTTGGAACAAGCAAATCCCAATACTAATCCTTTTGACACTTACTGGTCAGACCCCTCAACCTGAATACGACTCACATATTCCTACTCTATATTTTGTTTATCAACCAATCCTCAACCCATGCCAGTATGTTATTTCCAGTGCCATGCACTATAGTTTTAAATATTACTCTCTAGTGTGGCACCTTGGAAAGGCTCTCTGAAAATCTAGTTACATCAGAGCTAACGATTCATCATTATCATTTCTGCTGGTTGAAGGTCCAGAAATGGTAATGGATTTTCCTTTCATAGATCCAAGTTGAATCTACCCCATGCTATATTATTTTCCAAGGATTCTGTAACTACTTCCTGAATAACAGATTCCATCATTTTCCCTCCTACTAATGTTAGGCAAAACTGTCCATAGTTCCCAATTTTTTATTTCCCTCCATTTTTATAGTAGGTTCCAATCTGGGGAGCAGGTTCTAGAAGATGGAATTATGAAAGATCTGAATCAGAGCATCTGCCATCTCAATAGGTGCTGCCTTCAAAACCCCAGTATGTAGATCATCAGATCCTGAGAATCAATATCTTCAGGATCACGAATTTCTCCTGTATTAATTTGTATGCTAATTTCTTAGAGCTTAAATCAAAAATTACCCATTTGTAAAATATGTTGAGTTTTCTGATTCAAGACAATGCTAATTATGACAAAGTGACGCACTTTGGCATCTCAAAGTTGTGAAAATTGCTTTAGAACTGCAATGTCTAAATGTGCAATGAATGTTGCTGCTCTGCAGGTTCCAATGATCAGTGGCAGGGGACTGGGGCACACTGGAGGCACACTGGACAAACTAGAATCTATCCCCGGATTCAACATTAACAAGAGCCCAGAGGAAGTAAGGAGTGTTTGTCAAGGTTTAGTTTGTGCTGTGAATTACCAACAAGCCACATAATTGCATGTTGGAGTCATTTGACATCAGTAATGGGGAATATATTCATGGGATTGATATGACCTCTTGCAAGAACCATTTCAGGAGCAAACTATACATCTGTATTATGAATTTGATGCTTATGATTATCACAGAAATCACAAGGACAGTTAGTCTGGTAGATAATGCCCACTGGTTGATCAGAAGATTTGATTCAGGTATTGGCATAGACTCGTGTAAGATTGAATCATTGAGAAAATAAGGCAATCTAGCTTGCTGGATTGAGAAGCAACTGCAAGCCAAGGGGCTGTAATTAATTTGAGATAGATCTGGACATTCCCCTTGGGGTCCACTAGTTTATTTTTAATTTAGTTTAGAGATACAACGCGGGAACAGGCCCTTCGGCCCACCGAGTCCACACCGACCAGCGATCCCCACACATTATTAACACTATCCGACACACGCTAGGGACAATTTACACAAACACCAAGCCAATTAACCTACAAACCTGTACGTCTTTGGAGTGTGGGAGGAAACCCACTTGGTCACAGGGAGAATGTACAAACTCCGTACAGACAGCACCCGTAGTCAGGATCGAACCCAGGTCTCTGGCACTGTAAGCGCTGTAAGGCAGCAACTCTACCGCTGCACCACCGTGGAGTTCTGTACTACAACTGTTTACTTTTTACATTTGTGGAGATCTCTTTACACTAGTGATACATGGTCAACCAGCGGACAACACTTCACTGAGTTGCTGATCTGCCAGACCTAATTGACTTCCTGTGTGTCCCTGAGAATTAGCTGTAAAGATTGGAACCCTGTATTACTCATCTCTCCAGGATGAGCCTTGTCAAAGACCACTTTACCTATTTCCAAACAATCTTGGAAATGCATATTCCAAAGTAAGTTTTGACTGCAGCTGCTGAACTGAGACTCCTGCTGTCCATGAGGATCTGATGGAGAAGGTCTCTGCCATTACTACTTTTGGTGATGAGACATTTGGACAAATAACCTGGAAGTCTGCTCAAGAAATTATTGAATGGGATCTAACATTTTCTATACCCATAGAACCTCGAGACATTCTATGCAGATTACTGCGTTATTGCCTTCTGGTCAAATATAGTCTTCAACACAACACAACCTGCAAGCTATAACACCCAGGAGTTGTTTTGTTCCTGAGGGAAAGGACAGACCTACTCATCATTCTCCATCTAACCACCATCAAAAATCTCCAATTTATGTGACCTTCAAATTGTACAGCATGGTGGGAAAGGATTTGCTGATTCTTAATATATCCGGCTGTGAGGATAATCACTGAGTTATTTTCTCAGGCCACGTATCACTGTGGACCTGTTTGGAATAAAATATGCAAGCATTTTTCAGTCATATCAGTGATTCAGGTCAGTTAGTGCCTAATCCTTATGCTGAATAACAGTAGTTCCCTGCAGTTATAGAATAGTGTGACTCTTTATATTGGAGTAAAGTCCCTACAACTGAGTCCACATTGGATCTCGCTGCTGTCAGACACCAGTTATAGATTAAAGTCTGTGCTCGAGGCCGGGTGTTGGAATTGGTTATTGATGGATTTTGCTCTTTAGGTGAAGCAGATCTTGGCTACAGTTGGATGTTGCATTGTTGGGCAAACAGCAGATTTGGTCCCGGCCGATAAGAAGTTGTACACTATCAGGGATGTAACATCGACGGTGGATAGTTTGCCCTTAATAGCAGGTTAGTAGCACTGCAAGTACTGTTTTCTGGAAACTGACAGCAAGTTGGTGAATGACTGACAGTGGGTTATTGGAACTTTAACAACATGTTGCATCACTAAAAGTGGGTTAATGGATTACCACCAATGGGTGATTGGATCATTCATGACAGCTTTATTGAACATCCAGCCTTCTGAGTGGAAGTGGTTTGTGAATCACAGACAGCAGGTTAATGGATCACTGGTAGCCTGTGAACCATCGACAGTGAATTAGTAGAACTCTGGCAGTGGGTTACTGGATCAATGCAACAGTCAAATGGATCAATGATAATATTTCAGTAGATCATTGACTAGAGTAATGGATCTCAAGCAGGTGACCACTGGATTACTGACTGCGGATTAATCAATTTCTGACAGTGGGATAGTATAGCTCTTACAGCTGGTTAGTGTGCCACTGACAGTGAGTTAGTGGAACTCGGACAGCTGGTTAAGGACCTGTCCCACTGTACGAGGTAATTCAAGAGCTCTCTTGAGTTTAAAATCAAATTCGTGGTAAGTAGGTAGAATGTACGTAACGGGTACATCGGAGCTCGGGAAATGTTGAAAAATGTCCACGAGAGCCCCGAGTACCAACAAGCGGCGATTACCGTAATTCTCTGAGTTCGAACTCTTGAATTACCTCATACAGTGGGACAGGCCCTTTAGTGGAGCACTGACAGAAGTTGATAATCACTGGTTGTAATTGACGGAATCCAGCCAACTGGTTCATTGAATAATCTGCCAAGTGGCGTAAGAACTAAAAGATACAGTGTGGTGTTTTTGGCCCATAACTGAAGGAACCAGGAGGCTGCAGCCACTCCTGCAAAAGTCTTGGACACTCACTTAACTGCACTACCCCTCCGAGTGGACCCTGGGGCACATCATTGCCTGACTTAAATTATTTTGCTGGAATCTCACGCAACTTCTTTATAGGAACAGGAGTTGCCATTGAATTTGAGTTTACCAACATGTTTTATAGCCACCATTTTGTTTCATTTGACCAGGGCCTATCCCACTTGGGCGACCTAATCCACGAGTTCTGGCGAGTTTGCCCTTGACTCATACTCACAGCATGGTCGACACGTGGTTGTAGGAGGTCTTCGTAAAGAGGCTGTCCCACTTGGGCGACCTAATTGGTGAGTTTCGAAGAGTTTGAAAAAATGACATGTTGAAGACCACCTTTGACTATGTAGAAGACCTCCTTCGACTCTGTTGAAGACCAGCTTTGACTAGCTACGACTAGCCACGACTAACTTCAGAAAAATTGGACACCAAATAGTGGAGAGTGAAGACGACTTCCTTCGATCTTCTTCGATCTCCTTCGACCTCCTTTCGACCTCCTTTCGACTATGATGAAGACTATCTACGACTATCTTTGACTACCTTTGACTACCCACGATTACCTACGACTAACATGCCAACCTACTACGACCTACTACTAAACCTATGAATAAAAAAAGTATAGATTTTTTCCATGGCAACCTAATTTTACTCGTGGGCATTTTTTAACATATTGAAAAAAACGGTGCGACCTAGCTGAGGCCTCGAGTTCGCAGAGACCATTCTCGAGCATGAAGGAGAGTTACGAAGACCTCCTACGACATTGTGTCGACCATGCTGCGAGTATGAGTCGAGGGCAAACTCGCCAAAACTCGCAGATTAGGTGGCCCAAGTGGGACAGGCCCTTAACTCTCCTTCATGCTCAAGCGTGGTCTCCGAGGCCTCAGCTAGGTCGCGGCGGTTTTGTCAATATGTTAAGAAATGCCCGCGAGTAAAAAAAAGGTTGCCATGAAAAAAATAGACTTTTTTTACTCGTAGATTTAGTCGTAGTAGGTCGTAGTAGGTCGTCATGTTAGTTGTAGGTAATCGAAGGTAGTTGAAGGTAGTCCAGGGTAGTCGTAGACAGTCTTCATCATAGTCGAAGGGAGGTCGAAGGAGATCGAAGGAGGTCGTCTTCACTCTCCACTATTCGGTGTCCAATTTTCCCGAAGTTAGTCGTAGCTAGTCGTAGCTACTCGAAGCTAATCTTCAACATAGTCGAAGGAGGTCGAAGGAGGTCTTCTACATCGTTGAAGGAGGTCTTCAAACATGTCATTTTTACAAACTTTTCTAAACTCACCAATTAGGTCGCCCGAGTGGGACAGCCCCTTTAAGTTTTTCAAATATTTTATGAAGAAAAAATCAACATAAACGTTTTCATTCATATAAGAAAGGTAGAGCAAGACGGCAGCTCAATATCTCCTCACCATTCCTCAATTAAAGAATTCTGTTAATATGCATTGTCTGATTTTCAGGTTCCATAATATCGAAGAAAGGAGCTGAGTCCCTGGCTGCCCTCATTCTGGATGTGAAATTTGGAGAAGGAGCTTTGTACAAGGACATCAATGATGCCAGAGAGCTGGCACAATATTTGGTCAGTAGGCAGGAAATGGTCGGCAGTCCAATCAGAATTAATAGGAAGGAACTGAAGTTGATGCTGTGAGATGATTCAATCCATGTTTATTTTGATGTTTAGTGATCGTGATACCATTGACTGAATGAAAGTAGTGGAAATATGGTGAGATTATTTATTGTGTGGTTCTGCATTGAATTATGGGCATGGTCACAAGTGGCAGAAATCACAATAATTTCCTCTCCTTGTCATAGCCTAAACCATCTTCACCACACTGCAGAAAGGAAGTGAGAGGAAGCAAGAGTCATTCATTTGCCACACAGTTGAAAAATTATTTGTGTTACCAATGGGCTTTCCACTTTAGAAGAGGTGGAAATGTAGAAGAAAAGGAGTGGAAAAGTAAATGTATATACCTAGTATGTCACATTCAAGGCTAGATTAAGCAGAACCTGCAGAATTGTAGATACTGAATGTTTCCGTGCTGTAATTGTTATATGGTTATATGGTTATATGAATACTTCTAAGTTTTAAGCTTCATATTTATAAGACTCATAGATTGCCTGTATTTTTGATACGGGATGCTAGTGATGGAGATTTTGCAATTTCAGTCAAGAGCCACAGAGATAAATGTATTCTTGTCATGTAGCAGGGAACTCCTTCTTCTTCCCCATACATAGAATTTCTCCACCTGACCCCAGAATTTCCCAATATAGTAATAGAGTGATAGATAGGTAAAGAAGGCATATAGAATGCTTGCCTTTATCAGTCGTGGCATCGAGTATAAGAATCAAAAATTGTATTGCAGCTTTATAAAATTTTGGTTTGGAATATCGTGTGCGATTTTGGTTGCCCTATTACAAGACAGATGTGGAGGCTTTACAGAGAATGGAGAAGAGGTTTACCAGGATGCTGCCTGGACTAAAGAGCATTAACGTTAAGGAGAGGTTGGACAAACTTGGATTGTTTTCACTGGAGCATCAGAGGATTAGGGTCGAGTTGATAGAAGTATATAAAATTATGAGAGGCATAGATAGGGTAAACAGTAAGAATCTTCTTCTTAGGGTAGTTATGTGAAATACCAGAAGGCATTGCTTTAAAGCCAGAGGGGGAGAGCTTAAAGGAGATGTATGGGACAAGTTTTTGCCCGGAGCACGCTGCCAGCAGTGGTGGTGGAAACATATGCAACAGTTTTAAGAGACTTTTAGATAGGCACATGGTTGTGCAAGGAATGGAAAATTATGACTTGCATGCAGGCAGACGAGAATAGTTCATTTTGGTATCTTGTTCAGCACAGACAATGTTGGCCATAGGGTCGTTCCTGTGCTGTCTTGTTTTATGTTCCATATTACTTCCTTTGTTGGGAGAGGCCCAATAACTGGTCCATTTTTGTGTAACCTTCAGGTTGATGTTGGTGATCGCTTAGGCATTCGGACAGCTGCTGCTCTTTCCAAGATGGACAATCCTATTGGCAGAAATATTGGGAATTCACTGGAAGTCATCGAATCCATTGAATGCCTGAAAGGCAAGGGACCCAAGGACTTAGAGGGACTGGTCACCTGCTTAGGTTAGTGCTTGGCCCAGAATTGGGCCAAGTGTTTAAGTAATGGGCAGCTTGGGTAACCAAGCACACAAACAAGCTTGGAGGTGCTATTTGGACAAACAATCGTCTTCTGTGCAGATCGAGTTTATTTTCAGTCATTAGTGGATTAATATTAGTTATTTTTTGACACATACAGCATCCTGCAAGTAAAAGCTCTAACAATCTTCTTCATGTTTTGTTGATTCTTTAATTGGTTGCTCAAATTGACATGCATCTACTCCAATAATCCTGCCCACATTTAATGGAAACCTGAGCCCAGTTTGGGAATGTGCTTGCATTAATGCCATGTGTTATAACAGGAGAAGGACCAACAAGTGAAACTTTTATTTAGTAGCTTAGAAACAAGTGGGAACACCATTTGAAAGCTCCAGATTGATCAGAATGATGTGGATTTGCTCTAAAAGCCCTGGCAAAGGGTTGGAAGATTGGACTGCAGTTAATGGGGCTGCCTAGCATAAAACCAAGTCAAAGGGATGAGACGTGTCCCTGGCTATGATGTGCGCACTGGTCCATGCCTTATTAATATAGTTGTAGCTGGCCTTAAATTTGCTGAGTTCTAGAGGAGCTAATTTGCTGAAGATTCCCACTTTTTTGGGAGGTGCTAATTTTTGAGGGACGATGAACATTTAAATATTCCCATGACTCAGAGCATTCGTCAGTACTAGAGAATTGCATTGCTTGTCCTGACTCAGGCAAGGCTGTGGGTGATGGACCTCAACACCACACCACCCACAGTTGGGGTACTGAACTAGTAAACCAGAGGCCTTATTGGTCTGAAGATATTATTTATAATCCCAACATGCCAATTGTGGAATTTAACATTCAGTTAATACATATAGAATTGAAATGCTCGACCACTGGTGGTAAACATAATTTTAGTTTGTTTTTATTTTTGGAGATGCAGTTGTGAAATAGGCCCATTGTCACACTGAGTCCACATCGACCACTGATCATCTGTTCACACGAGTTCTATGTTATCCCATTTTCACATCCACTCCCTACACTCAAAGGGAAATTTACGGAGGCCAATTAAACTAACAAACCTGCATGCAGTTGGGCTATCGGAGGAAACCGGAACACCCAGAGGAAAACGACATGGTCAAAGGGAGCCTATGCAAACTCTGCACGGACAGCAATGAGGTCAGGATTGAACCTGGATCTTGGGTCCCTGGCAATGTTAAGCTGTAGCTTTACCAGCAGCACCAATGTGAAAATCTCAGTCTTCTGTACAGGAAGAATTTCTGCTGTCAATAGACAATAGGTGCAGGAGTAGGCCATTTGGCCCTTCGAGCCAATATCGCCATTCATTGTGATCATGGCTGATCATCTCCAATCAATACCCCTGTCCTTGCAATGTGGTTGACTTCAAAATGTCTCAACATGTTAGATCAGAATGTGGAGACCTTGCTAACATGACACACCAACCAGATTATTAAAAAAGTGCCTACAGCTACACAGGCAGATTCAAATGTGCACATGCATATGAGATTGCTTAATGCTGACAGTTCCTTTTGTGTACAATAGGAGGCCACCTACTCCATATGTGTGGCAAGGCTGGAAGCATTAAGAACGGGGAGAGCAACATCAAGGAGACGTTGCAGAATGGCTGTGCTTTGGACAAGTTCCAGGCCATGCTGGTGGCACAGGGAGTGACTGCTGACTTAGCCAAGGCTTTGTGTGCAGGGAAGGACGTGCTGAAGCGTGCAGTAAAACGGGAAGAACTGAAGGCTGAAGCAGGAGGTATAATTTTTCATTGTATTAGAACATTATAGGTAAACCTAATCATTCAACATGATTAGCAAAGGAAGAGCTGTAAGATGTGAGGGTCTTCCCGCTCTGTCCCTCCTTACATGAAGTAAGGCATGGGTGGACAGGGTGGGGTGGGGGTGGGGGGGAAGTGTTTGATTTCCGCAGCCAGGATGTGGTGATCAGAGGAAGTTCTGTTCTTTTATTCATCAACTGTCATTCCTGAGTCACACCCCCAGCAGTCATTATCTGGAAACTGGCTAAAGGAGAAAATCATGGGATGGCTGGGTTTATCATCATTAATATTCCTTCCATTACACAATAGTTAACAGATTCTCAAGGACAATTATTGAGTTCTGATCAGTTGTAACACAGTGAGAAAGACATTCAAACTTAAAAAAAAAATAATCTAGAATCCCATGATAAAATTCAACAGAAACATTTTCAATTCAGTTCATCTAACAATTAGAAATCCAGAAACAATTACATCTAGAAATCCTGTTTGTCAGAGGTTTTAAACATGCAGTTCACAGAAACTCATTCAGCCCTTCGTGTCCATGCCAGCTCCAAGAGGAGCAACGCCATCTGTTGCATGTACCTCTCCTTGTTTTCCATACCCCTGCAACATCTTCTATCACATGCCCATCAAGTCCCCTTTGATCCTTTTGACAGTTAATTATACACATATAATTTATGGAAGCTACCGGCATATTTTTGGGATGTTGGAGGTAACAGGAGCCCCTTAAAGGAAGATTTGTCTGATTAAAATAATCAATCATAATCCGGTAGACAGAAATGCTGGAGAAACTCAGCGGGTGGGGCAGCATCTATGAAGCAAAGGAAATAGGCAATGTTTCAGGTCGAAACCCTTCTTCAGACCCGAAACGTTGCCCATTTCCTTCGCTCCATAGATGCTGCCTCACCCGCTGAGTTTCTCCAGCATTTTTGTCTGCCTTACATTTTCCAGCAACTGCAGTTCCTTCTTAATCATAATCCGGTGGTGTGTTTCACTGCTCTAATTCCCCACTCTGCATGCAACAACAGCCCACCGGTATTCTTGGCATCCTCCAATCCACAGAATGCAATTGACTCTAATTTTGCTCACTCTTCCAGGGGTTGTGCAGGCAATTCATTCCTTGCCATTAGCCAAGGTACTGCACGAACTGGGAGCTGGCCGCACCCAACCCGATCAAGCAGTCAACTGGACTGTTGGAATAGAACTGCTGAAAATTGTGGGCGACCAGGTTAACAAAGGTAAGTGCGCTTTGCATGAAGCTCCACCAAGGAAATTGCCAGCACAGAGAGAGAGAAATGTAAGAAGCACTTGGTGGGAAATTAAAGGGAATGGATAATGAGTAAAATTGTGGTATTAAAGATGATTTATTCAAGAGTGAATGTATATTGAAAAGAAGAATGGGACTAGACTAGGTGGGATGTGACAGGTTAATGGAGAGTAAGCGGGAGAATGGAATTAGATTAATTGTGATATAAAAAGCTTCAGATGAGGATTGTACAATATATAAATTAGTGCATTGAGTACTATTGCCTATATTAGGCAATAGGATTAAGCATTAAGCTGCAGTATGTTTGACTGTTTCGGGCTGTAGGAATACAGTAATGGGAAATTGAAATGTATTGAATTAAACAGGGTTGTTGTATTGGGCCAGATGATACATATGACATTGAATATTAGGCTAGATGACAAGATGAATCATGAGTGGGTAGGATTGTGGGATTTGCTGTATTACATTATCACCAGTGAGTATAAATGTAGGATAAGGGTTGATGTGATATTAATGTGCAGTTATTAATACAAATTTGAAGAATTAGGCTGTATGGATATTAACTGTTTCAGATGGGGAGAGAACACAATGATTAATTTAACTATTTCTTATTATAGGTGATCCTTGGCTTCGGATTCATTTTGAAGATCCTTCCCTCAATGAAAGCCAGAAAGTTCTTCTCCAACACTCGCTCGTCATTGGGGAAAAGGTGGAAAATGGTCCCTTGGTTACTGAAATCATCCAGGTCCAATCACAGGGAGAGAAAAGGCATAACTGCCCAGTTTAGTAAGAGATTCATAGGTAAGCTACGCATCATCCAGATGCAAGTAAAACAAAACTTTGGTGGGGAAGTTTGTCTTGGGTTTGGGTGCAAAAAAAACCAATATCCAAATAATTTCACCTTATAAGGAAAACAATGGAATTAAGTACCAGCTACTTTTATAGTGGGCAATTAATCCCATTTTGCTTGTGCTAAATTACTATTGCCCTGTCCTTCTGAACGCTATTAAATTCCAACTGTGACAATTCTCCAAAAACCAGAGTGATGGTGTTTAAAATAATGGAGGCTAAGAAAACTGGCATCAACTTGATTGGTCATCAACTCTTTCTATACTTACAGTACAAACTACTACATCTTATATCTCAAATTACTCATATATTGGTGGTGTGTAAATTATTCCCCGCTGGAGTTAAATAAATCATAAAAATGAGTGATGCACCTTACAAATGTGATAAAAAGGCAAACTGTCAATTTATTTCTAAAGTAATTATAAAGGTGAATCAAGGTACCAGATTGTGGTTCTGGTTCTGAGTAAGTCTGGAAGTAATATAGAGAGATTGATATACTTTGAAAATTAATAAATGTAATTTTTTCTTTCGCTGTTTTACTCCCTTATTTTCTTTTTCAATGCTATCACTTTTTGCATTGTTTCTTTTCTGTGTCACTGCCTATCATGTTCCCTCTCCCAGCTGCAGGTACCTAATATCTGTGTTCAACCTTGAGCCAATCTGAGTGGGATCAAGCAAGGCACAACTCAGAACAGTGTAACTCAGAACAAGATATTTCAATAAAATTGTATAATATTAAATTATGTTACAGTAATTTGATATACCATGTTTTGATACTCGATCTTACACATCTATGAACTCTTATCTAATTAACTGTTGCTCCCATGTATTTAGCCCTGATTCTGGTCCCTGGCTTGCCCTCATTGTGGTACAGTCCCTATTTATAGTATACTGGTTATCAGAACAGTCCATAGTTTATTTGCAACGCTTCCCTTTTTTATTATTCATTCTTGCACTGGTTCTTGGTATTACTGATTGGGCCAGCATTTATTGCCGATCCCCTAATTGCCCTTAGCAAATGGCTTCTTTTTTGAATCACTGCATTTCTAATGATACAATCGCTAGGCCACTTCAGAGTGCATTTAAGAGTTAATCACATAGGGTTGGTCTGCATTCCCTTGTAGATTAAGATGAATAAAGGTGGCAAATTTCTCCCCATGAAGGTCAATGTTGCTTGCTCATCATTGTAGAAATAGCAGTTGAGCATCATGCAGAGAGCAATATAGTGATCAACATCCAATGTGTTGGGGGATGTGCTGAAGGACTGATGTTTCAAGACAAATTACAAATTTGCAGTAATTCAGGAATAAGAAGTGCCCCATGCGATTCCAGATGAGGGTCATTCCAAGATTGACTATTTCAACATACACAAGGTCATAAAATGTCTTGCTGCATTGCTCCAAGCAAAAGGAATTTTCTCTGCATGAAGTGAATGTAGTGGCCATTTGGCTTATTTTGCATGTCATTGATGATGGCATGTGAATTTAAATTTTAGACTGCCCATTATATTGTGGGTGGGATTTATGATGTCATTTTGGGAGTGTTTGGGGCTACGTTTCTTGAGCAGAAGCTTAGTTGTTAGTTTAGTTTGGAACCAGCATGGAGAAGGTTTCCCCTTTGACCATGCAAAATGTAACGGAGACACGGAGAGTATTCTAATGTTTAAAGTGATAAGCTGGAGTTTGATGAAGATTGTAGGAACGAGTCGGATGAAGTTTGGATGTATCTTATTGTCTTTCATCAACAATAAACAATTTATTAATCAAAAGACTGTGTTTTGAAGACTTATCTGTGAAGAAGCTCTGAAGGTCTCTGACGGTGAGCTCACATGCATATAAAAGACATTCCGCTTAATCATGCTGTCTATTTAGCGGCTAGAGGGAGTAATCTGCCGCTACAGTGACCACTTGACCTCTGGATCCAGCCTTCAGCCAGACTCTTCTAAATGTAACCTTCATGATACTCCTGACAAGCTCTTTACATTGCACCCTCCTTGGCACGTTTAATATCCATAAAATTGAAGTATGCAACAGTTTATATGTAATTCATGCATGCATTTATTTTACTCAGGATTTAACAGAATGGTACATATTCTTAATCCATCGAGTGGCGCCACCGCGGTAGCTGCCTCGCCAACAGTCTGTCAGTCCCCTCTCTGTTTTTATTGCTTTACATATGTTTTTAAAAGTATGATTTAGTGTTTCTTAGTTTGTTTTATGTGGGTTGCGGGGGGAATCGGCGGAAACCTTTTCCAATCACTTACCTCGACGGAGATGCGATTTTTCTCTGTGTTGCATCTCCACTCCCCCCGCGTCCTAACAATGTGGAGAGGTGCAGCTTTTCCTGGAGACCGGCCCGGTGCTTCAAGCCGCGAGCGTGGCGCAGGCTTACCACCGTGGAGCCGGGGATGCTTTGCCGAGGAATGCCAGTGAAAGGGCTCCGACCGCGGGACTTTAACATTGTGAAGCCGCGTCCTCTGTTAAGAAGAGGCCGACATGGGAGCTCCATATCGTGGAGTGTTCCAATCCATCCCGACGCTGGAGTTTCGATCATCCCGACGTGAGGGCTTGAACATCGGATCTTCGGCAGCGGCGAATTGCGGAGGGTTCAAAGGCCCCGCCCACGGGTGAACAAAGGAGGAAGATGACTGAACTTTATTGCCTTCCATCTCAGTGAGGAATATGGATTCCACTGTGGTGGAGGTTTATGTTAAATTTTATTTTATGTGATTGTGTGTATTGTTGCTTTTCACTTAGTATGGCTGTATAGTAACTCAAATTTCACTGTTCCTTAATTGGTGCATGTGACAATAAAAGCAAACTTGAACTTGAACTTGTTGCTAATTCAGCTCTCTGGGAAATTGTACCGGTCACATTCAGGTATGTGTGTAAACTAAACAAACATTTTGAAGAACACTGCGCCCTGCAATGGCCACCTTGAGATTCCAGATGCATGTCAATTTGACTCTCTTTTCCACTCCCACACTAACCTGTCTGTCCTCAGCTTTCTCTTTTACTGCAGAGAGGCTAAACACAAATTGGAAGAACAATATCATATATTCCACTTGGGAACTCATTAAATGATATGAACATTGAATTTTCCAATCTCAGGTTACTCACACCCCAGTGTTCGCCTACGTACACCAATCCATCTGGTTTTCTTATCCCTTTGTTCACTCTTACGATTCGCCATTGAATGCTGACTTTTTCCCAGTACCATTAATGTACATGAATAAGACTCATCTACCTTATAAAAAATAGAGCAATAGTATGCAACATTGCTTTTAACTCAAAGTAAAACAGGAAACAAAATAGACTGCAAGTCGCCAAGGAGACATGAATTAAAGTGTCGCAGCTGGACATCTCATCTGCCCACACATGATCCATAGCCCTGTATTCACTGCCTATCTACAGTAAAAGCCTTTTAAATGTCACTATGGTATGCCTCCACCATCACCCCTAGCAGCCTGATCCAGCACCCACCACCCACACATCTCCTTTAAACTTTGCCCCTCTCACCTTAAAGCTATGCTCTCTAGTCCTTTGACTTTTCCACCCTGGTAAAAAGGTTCTGACTCTGTCCCCTAGCTATTGCATCAGGCAATAGCTAGGGGACGGTTTGCACCTTAACAGGAGGGGTATCAGCATAGTGGCAGTCAGGTTTGCCACTGCTGCACAGGTGGGTTTAAACTAAATAGTGAGGGGGAGGAGATAATCTGGAGATATAAGGATGGAGTTAAAGGGAAAGATAGTATAAGAAAAGTTAAGAAGGACACCAGAATTAACAGGGCAGAAAGCTCAGGAAGGGATAGAAGAGTATCGGAAGTGTCAGTATTATAGTTGACAAAAGGGGACTATGGAGCCATACGGGAGCAGCAACCAAATTTGACTGGAAAGATACCCTAGCAGGGAGGACATAGAAACATAGAAAATAGGTGCAGGAGTAGGCCATTCGGCCCTTCGAGCCTGCACCGCCGTTCAATATGATCATGGATGATCATCCAACTCAGTATCCTGTATCTGCCTTCTCTCCATACCCCTGATCCCTTTAGCCACAAGAGCCACATCTAACTCCCTCTTAAATATAGCCAATGAACTGGCCTCAACTACCTTCTGTGGCAGAGAATTCCAGAGACTCACCACTCTCTGTATGAAAAATGTTTTCCTCATCTCGGTCCTAAAGGAATTCCCCCTTATCCTTAGACTGTGATCCCTTGTTCTGGACGTCCCCAACATCGGGAACAATCTTCCTGCATCTAGCCTATCCAACCCCTTAAGAATTTTGTAAGTTTCTATAAGATTCCCCCTCAGTCTTCTAAATTCTAGCGAGTACAAGCCAAATCTATCCAGTCTTTCCACATATGAAAGTCCTGACATTCCAGGAATCAGTCTGGTGAACCTTCTCTGTACACCCTCTATGGCAAGAATGTTTTTTCTCAGATTTGGAGACCAAAACTGTACGCAATACTCCAGGTGTGGTCTCACCAAAACCCTGTACAACTGCAGTAGAACCTCCCTGCTCCTATACTCAAATCCTTTTGCTATGAATGCTAACATACCATTTGCTTTCTTCACTGCCTGCTGCACCTGCATGCCTACTTTCAATTACTGGTGTACCATGACAGCCAGGTCTCGTTGCATCTCCCCTTTTCCTAATTTGCCACCATTCAGATAATAGCCTACCCTCCTGTTTTTGCCACCAAAGTGGATAACCTCACCTTTATCCACATTATACTGCATCTGCCATGCATTGGCCCACTCATCCAGCCTATCCAAGTCACCTTGCAGCCTCCTAGCATCCTCCTCACAGCTAACACTACCCCCCAGCTTAGTGTAATCCACAAACTTGGAGATGTTGCATTCAATTCCCTCATCCAAATCATTAATATATATTGTAAATAGCTGGGGTCCCAGCACTGAGCCTTGCGGTACCCCATTAGTCACTGCCTGCCATTCTGAAAAGGACCCGTTTACACCTACCCTTTGCTTCCTGTCTGCCAGCCAGTTCTCTATCCACATCAATACTGGACCCCCAATACCGTGTGCTTTAAGTTTGTATACTAATCTCTTATGTGGGACCTTGTCGAAAGCCTTCTGAAAGTCTAGATATAACACATCCACTGGTTCTCCCTTATCCACTCTGCTAGTTACATCCTCAAAAAATTCTATAAGATTCGTCAGACATGATTTACCTTTCGTAAATCCATGCTGACTTTGTCTAATGATTTCACCACTTTCCAAATGTACTGCTATCCCATCTTTAATAACTGACTTTAGCAGTTTCCCCACTACCGATGTTAGACTAACTGGTCTGTAATTCCCCGTTTTCTCTCTCCCTCCTTTTTTAAAAAGTGGGGTTACATTAGCTACCCTCCAATCCTCGGGAACTACTCCAGAATATAAGGAGTTTTGAAAAATTATCACTAATGCATCCACTATTTCTGTGGCTACTTCCTTGAATACTCTGGGATGCAGACTATCTGGCCCTGAGGATTTATCGGCCTTTAATCCATTCAATTTACCCAACACCACTTCCCGGCTAACCTGGATTTCACTCAGTTCCTCCACCTTATTTGACCCCCGGTCCCCTGCTATTTCCGGCAGATTATTTATGTCTTCCTTAGTGAAGACAGAACCAAAATAGTTATTCAATTGGTCTGCCATGTCCTTGTTCCCCATAATCAATTCACCAGTTTCTGACTGCAAGGGACCTACATTTGTTTTAACTAATCTCTTTCTCTTCACATATCTATAAAAACGTTTGCAGCCAGTTTTTATGTTCCCTGCCAGTTTTCTTTCATAATCTATTTTCCCTTTCCTAATTAAGCCCTTTGTCCTCCTCTGCTGGACTCTGAATTTCTCCAGTCCTCTGGTTGGCTGCTTTTTCTGGCTAATTTGTTTTTATACTATCCCTGATTTCCCTTGTTATCCATGGATGCACTACCTTCCCTGATTTATTGTTTTGCCAAACTGGGATGAACAATTGTTGTAGTTCATCCATGCAGTCTTTAAATACCTTCCATTGCACATCCACTGTCAACCCTTTAAGAATCACTTGCCAGTCTATCTTGGCCAATTCGCGTCTCATGCCTTCAAAGTTACCTTTGTTTAAGTTCAGAACCCTTGTTTCTGACTTAATTATGTCACTCTCCATCATAATGAAGAACTCAACCATATTATGGTCACTCTTGCCTAACGGGCCACGCACAACAAGACTGCTAACTAACCCTTCCTCATTACTCAATACCCAGTCTAGAATAGCCTGCTCTCTCGTTGGTTCCTCTACATGTTGGTTTAGAAAACTATTCCGCATACATTCCAAGAAATCCTCTTCCTCAGCACCCCTGCCCATTTGATTCACCCAATCTCTATGAAGATTGAAGTCACTCATTATAACTGTTTTACCTTTGTTGCACACATTTCTAATTTCCTGTTTGTTGCCATCCCCAACTCCACTAGTACTGTTAGGTGGCCTGTACACAACTCCCACTAGCGTTTTCTGCCCCTTAGAGTTTCGCAGCTCTATCCATATCGATTCCACATCCTCCAAGCTAATGTCCTTCCTTTCTATTGCATTAAATCCTCCCTCACCAGCAACGCTACCCCACCTCCCTTTCCTTTCTGTCTATCCCTCCTGAATATTGAATATCCCTGGATGTTCAGCTCCCAGCCTTGGTCCCCCTGGAGCCATGTCTCCGTGATCCCAACTACAGCATAGTCATTAATAGCTATCTGCACATTCAACTCGTCCACCTTATTACGAATGCTTCTCGCATTGAGACACAAAGCCTTCAGGCTTGTTTTTACAACATTCTTACTCCTTATACAATTATGTTGACAAGTGGCCTCCTGGAAACCCACCACCTCTTATTCTCTGTTTATTATTTTTTTCTTCTTTCCCCCCTACATGTTGGGTCTGAGTGCTTCCCTTCTCTGCCTCCTGCCTCGGACCCTGTCTACTGGCTTTCTCTATTTGAGTCCCTCCCCCCAACCATTCTAGTTTAAAGTCCCCCCGGTAGCCTTTGCAAATTTCCCTGCCAGGATACTGGTCCCCCTCGGGTTCAAGTGCAACCCATCCTTTTTATACAGGTCACTCCTTCCCCAAAAGAGGTTCCTTTGATCCAGAAACTTGAATCCCTGCACTCTGCACCAGTCCTTCAGCCAGGCATTTATCCTCCACCTTGCTCCATTCCTACTCTCACTGTCGCTTGGCACAGGAAGTAATCCTGAGATTGTTATGTTTGCGGTTCTTTTCCTTAACTCTCTTCCTAACTCCCTAAATTCTCCTTTCAGGATCTCCTCTCTTTTTTTTTATCTATGTCATTGGTACCAATATGTACCACGACCTCAGGCTCCTCACCCTCCTTTTTCAGGATATCTTGGACACGTTCAGACACATCCCGGACCCTGGCACCAGGGAGGCAAACTACCATCCGGGTCTCTGGACTGCATCCACAGAATTGCCAATCTAACCCCCTAACTATAGAGTCCCCTATTATTAATGCCCTCCTCTTCTTTTCCTTACCCTTCTGAGCAACAGGGCAGTGGAACAATAATGGCAGGTATTTCTGTGAATAATACAGAAGGTGCAAGATCAGTTCATTCCAAAGAAGAAGAAAGATTCCAGGGGTAGTAAGGGGCGACCATGGCTGACAAGGGAAGTCAGGGACAGTATAAAAATAAAAGAGAAGAAGTAAAACATAGCAAAGATAAGCGGGAAGCCAGAGGATTGGGAGACTTTTAAAGAGCAGCAGAAGATAACTAAAAAAGACAATACGGGGAGAAAAGCTAAGGTACGAAGGTAAGCTAGCCAAGAATATAACGGAGGATAGTAAAAGCTTCTTTAGGATTGTGAAGAGGGAAAAAATTAGTTAAGACCAAACTTGGACCCTTGAAGACTGAAACAGGTGAATTTATTATGGAGAACAAGGAAATGGCAGACCAGTTGAACAGGTAGTTTTGATCCGTCTTCACTAAGGAAGACACAAACAATTTCCCTGATGTACTAGTGGCCAGAGGATCTAGGGTGATGAAGGAACGGAAGAAATTCTCATTAGGCAGGAAATGGTGTTGGGTAGACTGATAGAACTGAAGGCTGATAAATCCCCAGGGCCTGATGGTCTGCATCCCAGGATACTTAAGGAAGTGGCTCTAGAAATCGTGGATGCATTGGTGATCATTTTGCAATGTTCTCTTGATTCAGGATTAGTTCCTGTGGATTGGAGGGTAACTCATGTTATCCCACTTTTTAAGAAAGGCCGGAGAGAGAAAACAGGGAATTATAGACTAGTTAGCCTGCCATCGGTGGTGGGGAAGATGTTGGAATCTTGAAGATAAAAGGCACATTTGGATAGCAGTAGCAGAATCGGTCTGGGTCAGCATGGATTTACGAAGGGGAAATCATGCTTGACTAATCTTCTGGAATTTTTTGAGGATGTAACTAGGAAAATGGACAAGGGAGAGCCAGTGGATGTAGTGTACCTGGACGTTCAAAAAGCACTTGATAAAGTCCCACATAGAAGATTAGTGGGAAAAATTAGAGCACATGGTATTGGCAGTAGGGTGCTGACATGGATAGAATATTGTTTGACAGACAGGAAACAGAGAGTAGGGATTAACGGTTCCCTTTCAGAATGGCAAGCAGTGACTAGTAGGGTACCTAACCAGTGCTGGGATCGCAGCTATTTATAATATACATCAATGATTTAGATAAAGGGATTCAGTAACATTAGCAAATTTACAGATGACACAAAGCTGGGTGGCAGTGTGAACTGTGAGGAGGATGCTATGAGGATGCAGGGTGACTTGGACAGGTTGGGTGAGTGGGCAGATGCATGGCAGATGCAGTTTAATGAGGATAAATGTGAGGTTATCAACTTTGGTGGCAAAAACAGGAAGGCAGATTATTATTTGAATGGTGCCAGGTTGGGAAAAGAGGAAGTACAAACAGATCTGGGGGGTCACTGAAAGTAAGCACGCAGGTACAGTAGTCAGTGAAGAAAGCTAATGGCATATTTGCCTTCATAACAAGAGGAGTTGAGTGTAGGAGCAAAGAGGTCCTTCTCCGATTGTAGAGGGCCCTAGTGAGACCACACCAGGAGTATTGTGTGCAGTTTTGGTCTCCAAATTTGAGGAAGGACATTCTTGCTATTGAGGGAGTGCAGTGTAGGTTCACATGTTTAATTTCCGGGATGGCAGGACTGTCATATGTTGATACAATGGAGTGGCTGGGGTTGTATACTCTGGAATTTGGAAGGATGAGAGGGAATCTTATTGAAACATATAAGATTATTAAGGGATTGGACACACTAGAGGTAGGAAACATGCTCCCGATGTTGGGGGAGTCCAGAACCAGGGGCCACAGTTTAAGAATAAGGGGTAGACCATTTAGAACGGAGATGAGGAAAAACATTTTCACCCAGAAAGTTGTGAATCTTTGGAATTCTCTGCCTCAGAAGTCAGTGGAGGCCGATTCTCTGCATGCTTTCAAGAGAGAGTAAGATAGAGCTCTTAAAGAGAGTGGAATCAAGGGATATGGTGAGAAGGCAGGAACGGGGTACTGAATGTGGATGATCAGCCATGATCACAGTGAATGTTGGTGTTGTCTCAAAGGGCCGAATGGCCTACTCCTGCACCTATTGACTATTGTAATTTTTATATAATTCTATCAGGTCTCCCCTCAATATACCTCTTTCAGGTCATCGGCAGAAAATAATCTAAGTTTGACAACCTCTCCTTGTAGCTAATGCCACCAAATCCAAACAGCATTCAGATAAACCTCTTCTGCACCCTTTCCATAGGATGGTAGCACTGGGAGTGGTGGGATGCATCTGTTTATGCAGGTGACACATGTCTCCTCTCCGCTATTTTTTATCTCAACTCCCTGGCAGCCTTCTATACTGTTGTACAGAGGCTGTCAAGAAGTGGGCTCTTAATGGTTACGGAGAGGACTTTTTAACGTTATAATTCATTCACTATTCTGCTTGGAGGCAAAGAATATCATCTCTGCAGATAGTTGCTATTCAAAACCGCATATTGCCTTATAGTGACATCATGGTGCAAGACACACTGGCAATTTAAAAATATATATATTTACATTTTTATATGGCTAAAATGTTAAGTGTATCACATAAAGGTGAAATCTAATTTCTTGGCATGCGTCTCCCACAGCAAGTCTGGATCTGTCTCATAGACCCTTGCAGCCTCTCCTCTTTTATATGGCACCACCGGGTTGTGTTGCCGCCATGGGAAGTGTGCCTCCAAGAACTGATACCCATCCATGAATGATGTGCTTGAGATGTGGAAGCTTTTAGTGCTCCTTTCAGGTATACAGTACTCTAACAATACAGCAAACGTGTATCATGGCCAACACCCCATTTCTTTGCAGGGAACGCAAGGCATTACAACTAAATTTAACAATTGCTGAGGGCATCAAAAATAAGTGAAATGTAGCACCCAGTCAAGGGTTTCCCTGCTCAGCCAGGCTGAGCTCAGTCCCAGGCCGCTCAGTTATTGGCTTTTCCAGTTCTTTTGGTGTGGTGTCTAGAAACTTACCTTTGCATCTGAGTGATTACTGAGCAAATCAAGAATTCTGCAGTGATGAGAACATTGATGAATTTAATATGTCAATGACAGTAGATGTTTTCCATTGTGCAATGGCTCTTTGAACAGATCCCCCCCTCCCCCCCCCACTCCCATCCGCACAGTGTAATAAATGGGTCTAGTCGCATGTAACAAACATTACAATGTGTACGAAGGAACTGCAGATGCTGGTTTACACCGAAGATAGACACAAAATGATGGAGTAATTCAGCAGGACAGGCAGCATCTCCGGCGAGAAAGAATGAGTGATGATCCAGGTCGAGACCCTTCTTCAGACTCTTACAATAATGCCAGGTTTCTTTTCTGCCTTTATGTTAAAACTTCAAGGTTAGTCTCCCCACAGTTCCTGTTAAAACCACTCCCATAATTATTGCCGCTATATTGAGAAGGAGTCAGTGAGGCTTCATGAGCACCAGTCTGGATGAATGCAGCTTTCTTCTGAATCAGATGTAAGGGAACATGGGCAAGTTTTATGGTGCTCAATACAGTTGTCGAAAGCACTAAATTCTTAAACCAACTACTGTAGATGTGAATGTATTGGTTTGCAACTGTCAGGCATCTTGACACTGAAAACCCCAAACTCTTCCAGCACATTTCTTTCAGGAATATGAGGGGAAGGACTGGGATTTAGGTTTGGATTCGGGTATCTCTCCACCAAAGTCCTGTTTTCATCAATAGCCTTTGGTGGTTCATTTCTTAATCATAGCTAGAAGATTGTGTAAGAATAAGAGTAACATAATGGTGCCACGGTGTGGATACAGCTGCCTGGAATGATGGGACAAAAGCTAGTTGAGAATGATGGGTTCAAGGCAGTAAGAACAAAGCTGGTCCTTGCAGTGGACCACCGAGGAATGTTTACACATTTATTATGCACCAGAGTGAATGAGAATGGACATATTGGCAAATGTCTTGACCAGATTTAGCTGATCACCTCGGGAAATATGTCTTGCATTTATTAATTAGTTCATTTCAGCATTAACTTTAGCTTCAATTAGCAATGGAACAAAAGGTATCTTGTAGTTTAGGAGACAAAAGCAAACTAAGGTTCTCAAGAGATAATCTTGCACCTTGAGGGAATTGGGCTAAGGTCAGCTGTACAGCATTAGTCACGTAGTCACCATGCTTCACCCAACATCCAGCTGAGCAGTTTAACGTTGTACCTGTTGCAGTGCTGTAATCTATCACTTTAATATGTCTTTACTTTGTGCGGACAATTAATATCAAACTTTATTATTAGCGTTGGGTTACACAAAATGTTGGAGAAACTCAGCGGGTGCAGCAGCATCTATGAAGCGAAGGAGATAGGCAATGTTTCGGGCCAAAACCCTTCTTGAGACTGATGGGGGATGGGGGGAGGCGGGGGGGACGAAAGGAAAAAGGAGGAGCCCGAGGGCTGAGGGAGAGGTAGGAGGGGGAGGAGACAGCAAGGGTTAAAAGAATTGAGAGAATTCAATGTTCATGCCAAGAGGATGCAGACTCCCCAAGCGGAATATGAGGTGCTGTTCCTCCAATTTGCGGTGTTGCTCACTTTGGCCGTGGAGGAGGCCCAGGACAGAGAGGTCGGATACGGAATGGGAGGGGGAGTTGAAGTGCTGAGCCACTGGGAGATTGGGTTGGTTAACGCGGACCGAGCAGAGGTGTTCGTCGAAACGATCGCCAAGCCTCCGCTTGGTCTCACCGATATCGATCAGTTGACATCTAGAGCAGCGGATGCAATAGATGAGGTTGGAGGAGGTGCAGGTGAACCTCTGTCGGACCTGGAACGGCTGCTTGGGTCCTTGAATGGAGTGGAGGGGGGAGGTAAAGTGTCGCTGAAGAAGGGTTTCGGCCCGAAACGTTGCCTTTCTCCTTCGCTCCATAGATGCTGCTGAACCCGCTGAGTTTCTCCAGCGTTTTGTGTACCCTCGATTTTCCAGCATCTGCAGTTCCTTCTTTAACACTTAGTGTTGGGTTAAAGCTTTGATCCCCATGTAAAATCTAGCATGGCAAAAAATCTATATTGTATATTGACAAGAGAATCTGGAGCTTCACTGTTCATCAAACCATCATGATGCAACATCTGATTGGCCGAATCCTTTCACTTGTGAACAAAACCAGGAATTTGGTAACAAGAAGAACAGTGACCAGATGCATTCAACAACATTGAGACAAACTGCAGTAACAAAGCAGGTGAATAGGGAAGCGGTTGTAGGAACAAAAAAAGGCTTTTTCTTTCCTTTGCCCCTGTGACTTACCACCAGCAAAAGCATTCTTCCCAATAAAAGTGACTTTTTGTGCATTGAATTTACTGCATTTGTACGGCTCTTAAAGGACACTTTCAAATTCTTAGTTCAAATCTAATAGCTGTGGAAGTTTACTTGTACACAAAAGAAGGATGATGATTTGTCCAGAATCAGTTTGGAAACTGTGTAGCAGGGGATTAAAAATAGGATGATCCTCTTATATCATGACATGATTTGATGGATCTGAATGACAGATTTAATGGTAACATCTTCTTTGCTGTGGCAGTAGGTGAGCGATTTAAGGCCCATACTAAGCAAGTGAATGATGACCAGAGCATTGACTCCAAAATTTCCCTTTACATCCAGTGAGGGTATATATGTCTAATGGGCGCAAATGCTCTCTTTGCCATTGTAAAGGGGATTGGAGGACATAGAAGTAGCCGTTCTTCAACTTTGTTAAAGTATTTGACTGAAGAAGTTATGAAGGAGCCACCTTGTTGGTCCAACTAAATTCAGCTAAATTCCTCACACTTTAGTTTTTAGTTTTAGAGAAACTGTGCGGAAACAGGCCCTTCGGCCCACCAAGTCCGCACCAGCCAGCAATCCCCACAAATTCCTTACACACACGCGGGACAATTTTTAACTTTGTTTTTACACCAAGCCAATTAATCTCAACCCAGTATGTCTTTGGAGTGAATAACTGCTTCTCTGTTTGACCAGACACCATTCAGTCTTCCGACAATTGTCAGAGAAAACACGGGGAAGTTCAACAGTTTTTTTTAATCATATGCTCAAAAACATGACAAGGCTTTGTGATCAGTTTCTCATTGATACAATTAGATGATAAATTACCTTAATCTGTTACATATTGATGTGTTTAGTATAGAATGAATGGTTAGCATAATCCAACATTACATACAGGTAAATGCAGCTAACATACAGGCAACCAGTTTAATAACTAGCATAATCCAGGGCTCAATGCCTGCACCTGATATTTCCAGGAGATATTAATTTGAAGGTCTAGACAGGTGGAAACGTTGTTAACTGCGGTGTGTTGTTCACTAGAAGCTGTTTAGGCATTTCAGATAATTTTACAGACCTTGTGGTCAAAGCCATGTGGCGCAATATTGCCTACAGTCTAACTGGGCTCCCTCTCAACACTCAAACCCCCACGGGTTTGAAACCACTGCAGATAATGTAACTAAGCTAGGGTGACTGGGAACCAATTGAGGTTGGAGTAAGCGGTCATTCACATGTTGATCTTTCAATCTATTTGATGAACCACAAGATTAAAGACAAACTGAGATTAAGAAACGATGTGGCTGACTGATTCTGGGAAATCATTTCACTTCCAGTCATTTCATCTGAAAGGGATGAGAATTGTGAAATTTGGTTATTTGTCCACTATTAGCTGGTAGTTGGAAACCGCCAGCTACGTCACTTGCTAACAGATTGGTGCAGGTCAGTGCCAGAGAGCACTGTGAAGTATTATTTCCAGTAGGCAGGGATGATGGTAATACAACGTAGAAGTGTACAACACAGGAACAGGCCCTTTGACCTACAATGTTTGTGCCAACAAAGATGCTAATTTAAAATGCACATTTGTCCACATTATATCCTATCTTTTCCTGCCTGTTTATATGCCTGTCTTGATGCCTCTTAAACGTTGCTATTGTATCTGCTTCCATTACCTCCCCTGGGAGCGCATTCCAGTTACCTACACGTTGTAAACATTTGCATCATAAGACTCCTTTAAATGTTCCCATTTTCACTTTAAACCTATACCTTCTAGTATTAGACATTTATATCCTGGGAAAAGACTCTGACCACCTACCTATGCATTTCATAATGTATATATTTTGTAATGAGTGAAGAATTTTGTGGTTCTGGAGGATGCTCATTTGGGACACAATTTTAGCTTTACTAGAGGTATGGACAAGGGAGATCTTAAAACTTTGTGTAGTTTTTATATGGAGGCCTAAAACTGTATTGCAACTCTGACCACAGCTGGATTAGTGCAGCTAGAAGTTCATTTTTGAATATTGATGCTTTGGACAGGTTGGTGAATTGATTGCACTAATTTTCTGAAAGAATGGTTTATTGTCAGAATCGCCACTAATTCTCATGAATTTCTCCCCCTAACAAAATACTTCATTCTTCTTGCAGATGTGGGATTTAAGGGGATCAAATACCTTTTGATATCACACTCAATACCATGTGAACCTGGAGAGACCGTGACGGTGGAAAATTCAGGTTGAGAGCTGATTGGGATATTGTTCTAACCAAAGATCCATGGTTCAGAAGAAAACACAGAAATATGATGTTCTCCTCCCTGGCCTGGGGTCACTGAGATCACGAGTGGTCACTACCAAGATTATCGGGTGTCGATCAACACTCTCTCTAGCAACAGGAATGGTCGGAGTCAATTACTAGTTCATGATGCAAGTTAACATTGTAAGGCAGATCCAACGGATTCATATCGAGCATAGCTTTTGTATTATCTCCATATTTCATCTAAGCAACTGTTGAGAAATGCAAACCAATGAGTGGAGTCTCTATCTTTTGGAGAGTCCATTCATTGCCCTTATCCTTGTATAACTCACCTATTTTTTCTTAATTTTGCATTCAGACCAAGACCCTTAAATTTCCCACAGAGACCCATTTGTCCAGTATTCTCACTTCATAAATTTTCTTGAAAATAGACATTTCATTATTTATTCCTTCCACCCTGTGAAACCGTTTTCTGTAGCACTTCAATACTCAGATCAATGTTAAAACCTCTGCTATACTTTTTTCAACTGAAAACCATCAACTAGTCTAATGCTACCACTGAAGCTCATTCCTCTAAGAAACAAATTCCCAAAGTGGATTCCATGGTATCCTAAGGTCTCCCATAAAAGAAAAAAAAATCTATTGCAGTTACTTGTAAGAACCCATCCTTGTGGCACCCGTTGGATGCTTTCCTTCCAGTTCCCTAACTGTTCCATGACAAAGGTCAATCCTTCAGTACGTTGTCTCTTCAATAGAAACTTTAATCGTTTCTTCAAAGTCTTTCTTAATTTGCTCATCAAAGCCTTTTGGTCTGACTACCATGCTCTCCCATCAAAACATGTATTGCTGGTGTTCTAATGCTCCTACCAAAGTATTTTTCTCCAGGACCCTCTCTCTCTTATCAAAGTCAACCTGTCACCCTTTCTACTCTCATTACAGCCAATTCTGCTGGTACTGAGATTCTACATTTGAGGTTAATTCTCTCTGATACATTTATTCTCTACATGAAACCCTACACGGATCCAAAATCTGCTATTGATTCTATCTGTTAAATACCCCAACTGTCTACTGATGCTCATCTCTCTAGTACTATTACTTCCTAATGATACCCATCATTCTACCTGTATACTATCCCGCTATGCTCCCACTAAAGCCCTCCTTATGGTATCCACACTCGATAAATATAGTTCCTCTATGTCCTTAAACTTTATCCTTTTGTGAAATTAACTCCCACATAATAGATAGCAATTATAATTTAAATAATATTTGTTTTGACTCTCTCTTTATCAGATAGATTATTCCAAATATTTATTGTTCTATATACAGGACTTCTGTTTCGTAATTGCTAATTATCTCATATGGAAATCTAACACACATCCTAACACACATCATAAGACCATCACAACCTGGAACCATCCACTTATGCCCTGCCTTTCAACACATTTGCCCTTGTGGAAAGGGAATAGAGAGAACAGTTGAAACAAGAAGCTAACATATCCACCTGACTGCCTATAAATGGAACCTTAGATTGAGCATCCTGACCTGCTCCTCTACTTCTCCTGCAGTGTGATTGTTTCTCTAGGCACTGAAGGGACCACTGCGGATCCAAGACTTATTGCAGTTGGGTAAAACACAAGTAATATATATCAATATTGAAAGTAGAGATTTGTTTTTGAAGTGCCCCCCTTTGTTTCAGATGTTCCATTTAGGCTCCTATCACCTTTTCCAAAGAAATTGTATTCTGCAGGCACACTTGCTGTGCACCAGGGTGGTGTTTCAATGCCAGTGATTTCAAACTTGGGAATATTATTGTGAGCATTCTGTCCTATGGGGACCATGTATCTCAAACATCTAACTGCTTCAACACTTGTATGTTACCCATCAATCAGGAGGAAACACAGACTTCCCTTTCCCTTTAACCCGAACAACCCTTGCGAGGCCTGAAGGATATATCGTTGAGGCCTACTTAATCAGAGACACAGAAATGGCATCAATGGGATGTGATCTGCTGCATGCTGGTTAATTACTATTGCACCAGAAACTGTAGCGATTGATTCAAATAGCTGTAAGGAAAGGAGTCCTTAAATTCGTGCCTCTGGCGGTTTTGGTGTTTCTCATACTCGGCTAACTTGTCCTCCTAATCTAGCCTTGACCCTTCCTCAACCAGAGAAAATGTAGGCTCATCTCTGCTACTGAATGGATGATTGCCTACTGGGCAGCAGCTGATAAATTATGGGTTATAATGCCAACGTGATGCTCTAAAACGTCCAGTTCCAGCATCCTTTAGGCTTTTTCTCTGGCAACTCTTGACACCATGCCGCAAGCTGCCTGTGAGATGAATGCTATAACTGGTAATTTCAGAATTTATTTTCCTTCCATTTACCAGTCTCTCTAGCACTATATAATTACAGTTAATCCCACATCAATGAAGGTGCCCAAGGAGAACCTGAGACGACTGCTAATATCAAACAAACAATGTATATAAGTTACAACTGACATTACTCCTCACTACCACAACTGATTTGCCCCTTGCACTGAGTGCTGGGTCAGTACAGTATACCCCCAGCTCCAGTTGGGCATCATCTTTAAGGGCATTTAAAAGGCACTGTTCCTGTCAACATTTATCATGCAATTATTGTTAAACCAATAGTTGACCCAGTTGATATACGTGAGTAACTAGGGAGGGTGTACTTGGCTAAAGATGGACTACTACAGCTGGATAAAATGAGAGCAGCAAATTAGTTTAAAGTACTTTATGTTCTCTCTCTCTCTCTCTGTGGATATACTGTGAATCTAAAGGACTGAGTCACTCAGCGCCAGAATTTTGGACTTCTAGTTTCCCCTTGGCAGTGGGCAAGAAGCGAGCTTTGAATTGATTTCATGCAGCTTTTAAAAACCATGCACCCATGCACAGATCATCCTCAACAATGAGCAGAGCCCATTTCACGCAAGGCAGATGAGATTGCAGAGCAATGAATTGGTGCAATTGGACTGTGGTGGTCCAGAAAACTGGAGGCGTTACTATGGGTGAGTGACACTAAGAGTGGGATTGCTCTGAACAGTCCTTTCAAAATCACCTCCACTGTTGTAGAAACAAATATAACCAGTAACCTTTTTATTCATTGGAGTGCCATCACTTCTCCTGTTAACATTGAGATAATCTTATGTCTGACAACCTTGTCTGCATTCTGGGCCAAATCTGTTCATTTTAATTCAGGCAAGAATGAGGATGGTTGAGGGGGGCGGGGGGAGAGTGGGGTTAGTTAATGGTTTGAATGAAGCAAACCCAATTGCCCCAGAAGTACATATAACTGGTCTATAGCAAAGTCATGGTTCACTCTACAACAAAGAAAGCTTTTTGCTGGTTTGAGGCCAAAACACTCTGCATCCTGCCAAGCAGACTCCATCTGCTGCATACTTCTGAGTAGCACCGATTAATATTAAAAACACATAACATAATGCACATAAATCATGCTCATATTATCTCTACCCAATCTATGTTGGGACAGTTGTAAATTAGGGGATTTAATGACATCAGATACAAGAAAAATAATTGTCAATCTAAAGTAAATCAATATTAGAGCTAAAATGGCCAGTTAAATGCCCAGCACATGTGGCATTCTCCTCTCTATGCTGCTCCCATTGGCTACATTGGCTCACATTCCTTCTGAACTGTTCCTGTTTATTTTGGTGTCAAGATGATTATGAAGCAATCTAGAACAACAGCACAAGAAGGTTATGAAGACTAGAGTTGGATATTCATATGGAATGGATATGGATATGGAATGGATTTGTGCAGCAAACACAGGTTTGATATGATAGGCTTTCAGAGTTAATGCAAAAACTCACAAGGGGTCCAAAGTACCATGTACCTTTACAAGGATTCTCTTAGTTTGATTGGAGTTTGTTTAATTTTCTTTATATACAGGGAGCAGGGATACAGCTCACAGTTGAGCTCAGGTCCTCGGAAAATGTCAAGTATCAATGCAAGAGCTGTCAAACCCTTACTCCAGATAAATGTCTTCTGTTGGGCAGGCGTACTCCAGGTGTTCCTGATAGTATTCCTGAAAAGCTTGGCTATAGAGAAGAAATAGGTGTCATATTAGTAAGTACAATATATATTGTTTTGTTTCCCCAACCCCTCCTGCAGGCTGCACAGTTCCATGGCCATGATCAGTCCATTGCAGTATCCCTTCCGAGTGTTGCTTCACATGCACTGATGAGTGTGTCCTTGCTCACTAACCAAACAAAGACTCACAGGGTGTTCCAGAAGTAGACTGTAATCAGCATTAACCAAAAGCCCAAAGATTTTAGTTTCTCTGTTGTTCCCCAGCTCCAGGGGGGCAAGATACATTTTAGTAACACTGGCCACCACCTACAGCAACCAGAGACCATACATTGAGCCAGGTTGCTCTGTATGATTACAAGCCACAGCTCCACTCATCAATGATTACTGTCATCAGAAGATAATTTCAATCATATACTGTACTTTTCTCAAGTACCTTTAGCACTTCTGAAAGAATCACAAGGTATTCGTGGCATGGAAACACTATTTGGTTCATCATGTCCATCCAGATGTACTTTCAAACCTTCACTGAGAAGCCTAGCTATTTACGGCACATTTGTTTATCGAGGTATCTATTTTCTTTAACTCCCCTCTAATTACAAATCTAACCCTCCTTGCTATTGGTTTTGATGCTAAAGGGGATTTTTGTCTGATAACAGCAGGAAAGATAGACTGGTGATGGCACACATTAACTCCAGCCTCATAGCGGCCTTGATCCACTGCAGTTTGCTTACCATCACAACTGGTCTACCACATCGCCCTGGCCCTAAACTTATATCTGGAACACCTAGACAACAAGGACCTACATTAGACTCTTATTTTTCGATTGGAACTCTGCTTTCAACATTATAATTCCATCCAAACTCATCTCCAACCTCCTGGACCTAGGAATCAGCATTCTCCTCTGCCTCTAGATCCTGAACTTTCTGATCCACAGACCACAATCAGCGAGGATAGGTGACGACACCACCACCACCACAATAATTCTCTACGCAGGTCGCCCATAAGGATGTATTCTGAGTCCCCTACTCTGCTCCATATACACTCGTGACTATGTGGCCAAATTTTTGTCTAACGCCATTTACAAGTTTGCAGATTACATCGCTGTGGTGGGCCAAATCATGGACAATGATGAGATGGAGTACAGGAAGGAGATTGAGGACTTAGTAACATGGTATAAGGACAATAATGTCTCCCTCAACTTCAGCAAGATGAAGGGACCAGGAAGCACGGTGGCGTACATGCCCCAATCAGCATCAAGGGAGCCGGAGTGCTAAAGGTTGAGAACTTCTCATTCCTTGGCTTCATTATGACCAACATTCCATGTACCAACCACAGTGATGTGGCAGCCAAGATGGCACACCAACGTCTCTACTTCCTAAGGAGAATGAGGTAATTTGCCATGTCTCCTTACAATATACATGATACAATATACATCAATGATTTGGATGAAGGGATTCAAAGCAACATTAGCAAATTTGCAGATGACACAAACTGAGTGGCAGTGTGAGCTGTGAGGAGGATGCTATGAGAATGCAGGGTGACCTGGACAGGTTGGGGGAGTGGGCAGATGCATGGCAGATGAAGTTTAATGCGGATAAATATGAGGTTATCCACTTTGGTAGCAAAAACAGGAAGGCAGATTACTATCTAAATGGCGTCAAGTTGGGAAAAGGGGAAGTACAACGGGATCTGGGGGTCCTTGTACATCAGTCTATGAAATTAAGCATGCAGGTACAGCAGGCAGTGAAGAAAGCAAATGGCATCTTGGCCTTTATAACAAGAGGAATCGAATATAGGAGCAAAGAGGTCCTTCTGCAGTTGTACAGAGCCCTAGTGAGACCACACCTGGAGTATTGTGTGCAGTTTTGGTCCCCTAATTTGAGGAAGGACATTCTTGCTATTGAGGGAGTGCAGCGTAGGTTTATAAGGTTAATTCCCGGGATGGCAGGACTGTCATATGTTGATAGAATGGAGCGTCTGGGCTTGTACACTCTGGAGTTTAGATGGATGAGAGGGTATCTCATTGAAACATATAAGATTGTTAACGGCTTGGACACACTAAAGGCAGGAAACATGTTCCCGATGTTGGGGGAGTCCAGAACCAGGGGCCACAGTTTAAGAATAAGGAGTAAGCCATTTAGAACGGAGACGAGGAAACACTTTTTCTCACAGAGAGTGGTGGGTCTATGGAATTCTCTGCCTCGGAGGGCGGTGGAGGCAGGTTCTCTGGATGCTTTCAAGAGAGAGCAAGATAGGGCTCTTAAAAATAGCGAAGTCAGGGGGTATGGGGAGAAGGCGGGAACGGGGTGCAGATTGGGGATGATCAGCATTGATCACAATGAATGGCGGTGCTGGCTCGAAGGGCCAAATGGCCTACTCTTGCATCTATTGTCTATTGTCTCCAACAACTCTTACAAACGTCTACTGATGCACCATAGAAAACAAACTGTCAGGTTGCTTCATGGCTTTGTTTGAGAACACTGCCCAAGACTGCATGAAACTGCAGAGAAATTGTAGATGTAGCCCACTAATCCATAGAGAACAAACTTCCCACTATTGACTCCATCTACACTTCACACTGCCTTGGAAGAACGGCCAATACATAATCAAAATCATCCCATTTCAGTCTTCTGAAAGGGTCCCGACCTAAAACGTCACCCATCCTTTTTCTCAAGAGATGCTCCCTAACCCGCTGACTTACTCCATCACTTTGTGTCTATCTTTGATTGTATTCAAGTATGGTATATCTGATATGTTTTGGATAGCATGAAAAACAAAGACTTTCACTGTACCTCGGTACACATGACAATAATACACTTAAGAAGCTATTTCTCAATCTGGTGACACATATTTTCAAGCTTTTGTATCTTCTGCCTGACTAGAGCGGGAAGGAGGGAATGGTCTCCTTGTCCGTGTAAATATTCCTTATTGGCTGCTTTTCCAAGGCATCCTGAAGTGTAGTAGGAATCGAACGTGGGGTGGTGGGGAGAGGGAGTTTCGTTTGTCTGATTTACTCGGCTCATCCATAATTCTTTGCAACTTCTTGCAGTCTTGGGCAAAGCAGTTGCCACACTAAGTTGTGATGCATCCAGTAGGATGCTTTCTACAAGGCATCTATAGAAATTGGTATGAGGCATGGAAGCATGCTAAATTTGTTTAATTGCCCGAGGAAGTAGAAGTGTTTGTATGCTTTCTTGGCTGGAGCAAAGTGATTGGATCGGACAAATTATTGATGATATCTATGCCCAGGAACTTGAAGCTCTCAAACATTTCCACTTCAGCTTCCGTGCACATCACCTAGTTTCCTGAAGTCAAATATTAGTTAATTTGGATTAATGACATTAAGGGAGGGATTGTTGTCTTAACACCATGTTGCTAAGGTTTCTATCTTCTTCTTGTACTATGTCTCGTCATTGTTTGCGATTCAACTCACTATGATGGTGTCGTTTGCAATCTTGTAAAAGTCTTGAATGTCTAGGGATTATAGTAAGGGACTGACAATACATCCTTGCGAGGCACCAGTGTTGACAATTATCGTGCAGGATGTTTCTTTGCTTATTCTTAATAAATTGGTCTATGGGTCAGGAAGCCGAGGATCCAGTTGCAGAATGGCGTACTGACTCCCACGTCCAGATGTTTGGAAATTCGTTGCAATTATGGTGTTGAATGTGGAGTTATAGTAAAAAAAAAGGAATTTGACGTTGATGTCCTTGTAATCCAAATGTACCAGGATTATTCAAATTTCCGCTCAGCTATCTATTTGGCTTTCTCACTGGAAGTGTTCTTGGTGTGATCTGACATAGGTCCATGCAGTTTCTCACACCATTATGAAAATCACTTGGCGGAAGTAGACTTCTGGTCAGGTGAATAACCTGTGCCATTGGCATAAGCTTCAGTTTTACATGAGCAGACATTTTCAGGATTTTTAAAAAGCTATGGAGGTTTGGTAGGGAAAATCTCAAGGAAGTTTCAATAACACTTTAAATTTGGAGAATCACCTATTTTTGTTTTCCTTCTACACCCCATCACCACCTCAACTTCTATGATTGTATATGGAACCTACCCAATACACTCAGCGACACGACGCATGGTCTCCTCAGATACAAACACGTGACAAGCAAAGCGATTCACCACTGGGTGTTTGGTGATGAATCCAAAGTAGCTGAAAGAGATGCAATACAATTAAAGATGCAGAACAGCAGTACAGAGAATTTGGACATGGCATTGTGTTTTTGCAATGTTACTGGTTGTACAACAGAGGAATTCTGGAAATAATCTTACATTATAGACAAGTTAGCACAACGCACTCTTCACTCACTGTTGGGTCTTCTGTTTTTTCGGATAACCACTGCCTCTTTACCAATATATCCATTTTTAATCCACATTTTATAATCACCCCCAATTTTAATCTGAATACACACCAACGCTGAAAGTAGCAGGAGTCTAAAGTGCCTGATTACCAGCTGAATTATACTAAAAGCAGGCTGGAGGTTATGGGATAATGAGCAGCCCTGTTGAAGCTATGCATTCAGGCATGTAGTGGAGTGCTAAAAGGGATATATTAAAAGAAACAGAAATATAACTTGCAATTATAAGACAGGAATTTACACAGGAAGATAAACACATACCCAAAACTTTGTTCTGATGCCAACATTTGTCCCACAATTATCAACAATTAAAAGACAGAGCGTCTAATTATCTAATTACTTCACAGCTGGTTCAAAGAGCTTGTTGTTTGAACATTTGCAGTTGTGATTCCTACTAAATGCATTTCAAAAGTATTTCATTGGCTCTGAAGTGCTTTGGAACATCTTAAGATTGTGAATGGTACTCCACACCGAGGAGTGTCACGAATGGTCGTCCAAATGATTAAACTATATGTTTTTTGTTAGTTCTCAGATAATTTGATGTTGAACCCATTTTTAACTCAGTCAATTTTAAACCAATAAAAAATCAAATACAATGAAAACAAACAAAAATGTAAGTCAAGTTTAGAATGTGGATTAAAAATGGATATATTGGTAAAGAGACCGTGGTTATCCGAAAAAAAACAGAAGATCCAACAGTGAGTGAAGAGGACATCAAAAACAAAAAAGAGCTTCCATATTAGAAATCATTCTTTGTGGACCTTTAAAATCAGTGGGAATTAAATGTAGAATGGTTCATGCGAGCCTCAGTGGTTCACATTTGATTCTGAACTGCTCAAGTGAGATGATCAATGATTTTAATATACTGCCAGCTAATGTACATAGCTAGACCAATCACTAATCAGAAGTATTTTTGACGGTCCATAGGTTTTTATAATCTTTCATGTTCAAATACTTTAAAGTGCATAGATTGTTAAATGAGGAAAACATGGCGGTTTTTTGCCATAGAGGGAGTGCAGAGAAGGTTCACCAGACTGATTCCTGGGATGTCAGGACTGTCTTATGAAGAAAGACTGGATAGACTCGGTTTATACTCTCTGGAATTTAGGAGATTGAGAGGGGATCTTATAGAAACTTACAAAATTCTTAAGGGGTTGGACAGGCTAGATGCAGGAAGATTGTTCCCGATGTTGGGGAAGTCCAGGACAAGGGGTCACAGCTTAAGGATAAGGGGGAAATCCTTTAAGACCGAGATGAGAAAGACTTTTTTCACACAGAGAGTGGTGAGTCTCTGGAACTCTCTGCCACAGAGGATAGTTGAGGCCAGTTCATTGGCTATATTTAAGAGTGAGTTGGATGTGGCCCTTGTGGCTAAGGGGATCAGAGGGTATGGAGAGAAGGCAGGTACGGGATACTGAGTTGGATGATCAGCCATGATCATATTGAATGGCGGTGCAGGCTCGAAGGGCTGAATGGCCTACTCCTGCACCTAATTTCTATGTTTCTATGTTTCTATGAGTATCCACAGTCAAAAACGCACAACAGAGGATGTACTTCCTACGGCAGTCGAGGAAGCACAATCTGCCACAGGCAATGATGGTCCAATTCTATACGGCCATCGTAGAGTCTGTCCTCACCTTCTCCATCATGGTCTGGTTTGTCTCAGCCACCAACCACGACATCCGGAGGCTGCAGCGAATTGTCCGATCAGCTGAGAAGGTTATGAGCTGCAACCTTCCCTTCCAGGGCCAGGAAACGAGCGGGTAAGATCATCTCTGACCCCTCTCGCCCTGGCTACAAACTCTTTGAATCAATTCCCTCTGGAAGGTGACTTCGGACTGTCAACGCAGCCACAGCCACACATAAAAACAGGTTTTTTCCATGAGTAGTAGCTCTACTCAATAACCAAAAATCTGTAGCCTCCTTTTGCTCTGGTATTTTACTTAATTCACATGTTTAATCAATAATGTTTTATTATTGATGTTTAATGATTTATGTGTCATTCCCAACTGTCACTGTATGTCGTTGTCAGTTGTGGGCGGAGCACCAAGGCAAATTCCTTGTATGTGAATACTTGGCCAATAAACTTATTCATTCATTCATATTTCTAAAGCCCTAAATTAGAATAAATTATAAGTTTGAGACTCAGAAAGAAGAGCCAGTTTGATGGCAATAGAAGAGTCAGAGGATGTGGCGTTGTGCATAATAAATGAACAAATGTAAGATCTGGAATTAATAAATTAACCTTGATTCTTACCAGCTATTTTTAGGATGACATCCACAGAATGAAATATTCTTCATTTGGAAAAAATGGCTGCAACTTTCACTCTGAGAGAAAAAGATCAGATGGTTACAATTCAGAACACAATCCCATTGCCACATCTGTCCAACCCACCACTAATATCAATCATGAAACATACAATTAATGTTTACTGTCAAACCAATGGATGTTATGTACCCCATTCAGCAGAATATAGCAAAAAGGAATGTGTCTTTAATATTTTGGTCCTCAGATTTAGCCTTGATGAATAGAATTCAGAAGGAGAAATACTCAGCATTAACCCAAAGTTGCTATTTCCAATTACTCATTCACTCTTATTGTTGCAACTGAAAGATATGTGGGGAGCAGGTAGAAGTTAGGATCATTACAAACTTGAATGCTTGTTACAATTCTCCTTCACCAGCTTGGCATTTTCTTGTTGAGGATAATGATGTTTGCCAAAGTACGATTCCATTTTTTTCTCATTTAACTGGCCAATCTAGTCAATTGAATGTAAATGTTTATAAACTATTTCACTTCGGAGTCACGTGAGTGACTACGTGAAGAAGCCCGCCTGGCGCTAGAACGGCATTACGTCGACGCTGACGGCAGAAGCAAGAGCTGCAGAGCGCAGCTCCTCGCAGCCACCGGAATGGACCCGCAGGTAAGTGCAAGGAAAATAGGGGACGTTCTAAAAAAGACGTTATGCTGGTAAAACCAGCAAAAGAGAAAGTAAAATTTAAAATCAGAGTCACGCTGGCGTACTGATTTAGCCAGATAATAAAAAAGAAAAATGGAGAAGTCTCAAAGGAAAATTTTGCGGGTAAAAAGATCGTCCCGGGGTGAAGCTAAAGAGTCGGGACAAGAGTTTAGTGCGGATCCGGTTCCGATACCGGTGGCCGCTGATTCACCCGTTAGTGAGACTATAATTTCTCCAGAAATGCAAACCAAGGAGGAAAATGTTCCTAGAAAAAGTAAAAAGAAATCCGTGTGGCCCGTGGTTTCTGATAATGACTCTGATAATGAAAGTCCTCCGGATAATAAAGCTATATGGCTAAAAATGGAACATATGGAGAAAGTGCTCCAAAATATAATGAGACAAGGGTCACAGTACCCAGAAGTTTCCCAAAATGACCCCGAGGGGTTTGAATATACAGTATATGGCTATGTGCCAATTTGGGAATTTGAAACTCCAGACCCAGGATTAAGGGCGGAGGAAGTCTCATTGGATATAATTCCAAGTGTATCAGGGCTGCAAAAGACAGACCCTGCAAGTGGTGATGTGGAGTATGAGTGCACACCACGAATAAAAAAATGAGGCCAGATGTGCCTGATATGGCAAAAGATTTTGCTATACCTGAAGGAAGTGGTGAGGCTATGGAAGAAAACCAAGCTGCCAGTATTAATTATATGGTATCTCACCAACTTCAAGATTCTGTGATGATTGAAACAGCAGAATTATATAAAACACCGGAAAATTGCACCTCATTGAAGGTACCTACGGTTAATCCGCCTACATGGACGCCTATGACTCTAGGCATGAGAGGACAAGAAATAAGATTTCAAAGAATCCTCAAATTGATTCAGCTGCCATTACTGCTTTTGGAAGGCAAATGGAGGGGTCGGAAATGGATAAAATCCAAAAAGATACTTTGGGCTTATTGTGCAATTCCTTCTATGAAATTAATTGTATGAGGAAAATTGTGATTCGGCCCATATTTCATCCAAGGTTTGCAGGTCTGTGTCGATCAAGTGGTGTTCAAGCTCCTGGTTATCTATTTGGAGAGAACCTGCCTAAGCAAATAAGATAAATGGATGAAGAGGCTAAATCTATTAGCCACATAAGACCTTTCGTTTTTGGACAAAAAAGGTATTTTTCGTCAAGAAGGGGATTTGATTTTGGAAACAGAGGCAGGAATATGATAAGAAAATATTACCATCCGACACAGCCTAATGTTCACCCGTATACGGGGAGAAGGAGACCACCACGTTCATATGGAGAGGTACAAAAAATTTATTCTATTCTTAAAGAAACTGTGGACAAATCTCCAGTTGGAGGGAGATTACAAATGTTTTATGATGAATGGCTTGCCATCACATCTGATCGGTTTATTTTACAAACAGTTTCAGGAGCTACTATTACATTCAAAGAAGGTGTTAATTCTCCGGTACAAAATAAACCTGCTTATGGTTTCATGTTTTCTGCAATTGAAGAGGCAGAAATTAATGTGGAAATTGACAAATTGTTTAAAAAAGGTGTTATTGAAAAAACTGTTGAACATAAACATCAATTTGTGTCAAATATATTTCCAAGAAGTAAAAAAGATGGTGGTTGCAGAATTATTCTGGACCTTACAAACTTTAATAAATTTGTCGAGTATAAACATTTTAAGATGGAAACATTCAACACTACAAGACATTTGATATCAGCAGGTTGTTATATGGCTACAATTGATTTAAAGGGTGCGTACTATTCAGTACCGATACATCAGTTCTTTCGAAGGTATTTAAAATTTAATTGGCTGGGACAGCTGTGGCATTTCAAAGCTTTACCAAATGGGTTAAGTTCAGCTCCCAGGCTCTTTACAAAGCTGTTGAAACCAGCTTTATCACAATTAAGAGCACAAAAGCACATCATTATGGCTTATCTGGATGACATTTTAATCATCAATAGTAATCAGGAATCAGCTGAAAAATCAGTTTCAGCAACTAAAACTTTATTTGAGAAGCTAGGTTTCTTGATTCATCCAATTAAGTCCCAGCTGCAGCCAGCACAGTCAATTAACTATTTGGGGTTTGTGATCAACTCAGTTACTATGTTAGTAAGGGTTACACAAAAAGCTGGAGAAACTCAGTGGGTGCAGCAGCATCTAAGGAGCGAAGGAGATAGGCGACGTTTCGGGTCGAGACCCTTCTTCAAGTCTGAAGAAGGGTCTCGACCCGAAACGTCGCCTATCTCCTTCGCTCCTTAGATGCTGCTGCACCCGCTGAGTTTCTCCAGCTTTTTGTGTAACCCTCGTTTCTTCAGCCTCTGCAGTTTCTTCGTTAATACTATGTTAGTAACTTTGCCAACAGATAAGATTGATGATATTTTAATGACCTGTAGGGGTCTCATTCACAAACCTTATCCCTCCATCCGAGAAGTAGCAAAGGTTATTGGTAAATTAGTGGCAGCATTCCCTGCAGTAGAATTTGGTCCATTACATTACCAAAACCTTCAAAGGGACAAAATAAGAGCTCTAAAAAAGAGAGCAGGCCATTTTGATAGGCCTATGCAATTAACAAAAGAAGCTTTATTGGAATTACAATGGTGGATTGAAAATGTTCCACAAGCTGCTAAAAACATTCTGATACAACAGCCTGAAGTAATTTTACAAACAGATGCTAGTGCTCTCGGATGGGGGGGCGACAGATTCATTCACCAGCTATGGGGGCAGATGGACTTTCCAAGAGGAAATGTTTCTCCAAACATATGGTATTAACTATTTAGAATTATTGGGAGCATTTTATGGGTTAAAAGCCTATTGTTCTACAAAAAAGAATCTGCATGTACTGATACAGTTAGACAATAAAACAGCGGTTGCATATATTAATCACATGGGTGGAGTCAGATCGGTATCATGTGATTGTTTGGTCAATCAGATATGGCAGTGGTGTATTAAGCACCAAATTTGGATTTCGGCAAATTACATCCCAGGTAAAGACAATGTGGTGGCAGACAATAGATCAAGGATGTTTAAAGACAACACAGAATGGATGTTGAACCCAGTAATTTTCAGTAAAATTGTGATTCAATATGGGTTACCAGACATTGATTTGTTTGCATCAAGATTAAATCATCAATTGCCTAAATATGTGTCTTGGGAACCAGATCCAGATGCAGTAGCAGTAGATGCCTTTTCACTACACTGGGGGAATATGTTCTTTTATGCTTTTTCGCCATTTGCTCTGGTTCAGCAATGTCTGAAGAAAATAGAACAAGATTCTGCCACAGGATTATTGGTGATTCCAAATTGGCCGACACAACCATGGTTCCCATTGATGTTAAACATGATTAAAGAACCATATATGTCAATTCCTAGCAGCAGTGATTTATTGATAAAACCAGTAACCAAAGAAATTCATCCATTACATGAATTGTTAATCTGCAGGTTTTGACCAGACCACTACAAGAGCTTGGATTGTCGGATAGAACTATGGATATTATAGTCGCATCATGGCGAGATAGCACTCAGAGACAATATATGACATATATAAAGAAATGGGAAATTTTTGTAGACAATCAAATATATCCTATCATACTGTAAACATTGCAAACATATTGGAGTTCCTTGCCGAGTTGCATTTTGAACAGCACTTAAGTTATAGTGCCATTAATAGTGCACGTAGTGCCTTATCATCTTATTTAGGACAAATCTCTGACCAGAAATCAATTGGATCACATCCATTAATATCCAGATTTATGAAAGGAATCTTTAACAAAAATGCACCCAAACCAAGATATACAGAAATTTGGGATGTCAGCATTGTACTTACTTTACTTAGGCAATGGACTCCGATCGAAGTTTTGTCATTGGAAAAGTTAACATTTAAATTAGTAATGTTAATGGCATTGGTTTCAGCTCAAAGGGTGCGAACGTTACAAATGCTACGTTTAGACTGTATGCATGTGGCTGCAGATAACATTGTGTTCTATGTTTACGATCTGATCAAACAAAGCAGACCAGGGAGAACTGGAGCAAAGGTAATGTTTCAAGCTTACACTATTGATCCAACGTTGTGTGTAGTTAAACATTTGAATCAATATGTAAAAGTTACCAAAACTCTTCGAGGTGATGAAAAAACATTAATGATTACGCATATGAAACCACACACAAAAGCTTCAGTGCAAACAATTTCAAGGTAGTTAAAACAGATGTTACTTTTAGCAGGGGTAGACACTGATGTGTTCAAATCTCACTCCACCAGGGCAGCAGCTACATCCGCGGCGAAGTTACAGGACGTACCACTCGAACATATTTTAGAAACCGCAGGGTGGTGTAAAGAAGAAACTTTTTCAAAGTTCTACAATAAACCTGTTCACACAATGACAGGCTTTGGACACGCGGTGTTGGGTTCACTATAATCACCTGCTTTGTTTTCACTATCGATTGATATTATCAATTATGTTATCACTTATATCTTTTATCACTTTGTAACGGTTTCCCTCAGATGTAAAAGGGGGGTTATTATATGTTCTTTTATCATTAAAGGATTTATGGAAAGAACTAAAACTAGTCTGGTTAAAGTTTTTTACTCATGTATGTGTTGACCTAGCCGGACTGTCGTATGGAAGAATTCTACGACATGGAAAACACAGAAGCTTCAAAATCTTCACGTAGTCACTCACGTGACTCCGAAGTAAAATAGTAAGATTAAACGAGAACTTACCAGTTCAAAGTTTGATCGTTATTTTATGAGGAATAACGATGAGGGATTACGTGCCCTCCACTCCACACCCTCATAAAATAAATGATCATCTGGTAGTTCTAAATCTATGATGAGCCTTACTATCTTACTCCAGCTATTGTGTTCTGTGTTTTTCATGCCGCTGCTTTGAAGTATGCCGTTCTAGCGCCAGGCGGGGCTTCTTCACGTAATCCCTCATCATTACTCCTCATAAAATAACGATCAAACTTCGAACTGGTAAGTTCTCGTTTAATCTTACTATTTTACTGTGGCTGCATCAACTAAATACAATGGATGCTGGATTCTGAAATAAACAGAGAATCCTGGTACTAGCAAGTCACAGAGTTTTTAGGCACAAGAATGAAATAGAGTTAATGTTTCAGGTCTAAAAACATAAAACTGCACTTGCTAGAAATTTTAAATAAAAATGAGTAAACATTAGAAATAGTTAGCAGGGCAGGAAGCATCCATGAGAGGAAATCAGAATTGTGTTCAGGTCAATGATTTATCCCACAGTTCCAGTTTGAGGTTTGACTTCCACTTCTAGATTGAACAGAGGCAACCAGTCTAATGCAGAAGAACCTGCATAAATCTTACTTATACTATAACAACTTTGGTGTATAACAACATTTAAAAGACATTTGGACAGATATAAGGATAGGAAATGTTTAGAAGGATGTAGACCAAACATGGGCAGGTGGAATTAATGTAGATGGGGCATTTGGATCGGCATGAGCAAGTTGGACCGAAGTATTTATGTTCCATGCTGTATGACTGACTCTCTATAAGTAAATTGTTTCTTCGACAGACTGTGTGTTTGAGCCTAAGTGGTCATAAGGGAGGAGTTAAAGCAATAAGCATTGCATCTCCAGCAAGATAGAATGGTCCTGAGTGAACAAGGGGTTGCTAGTGAAGATGAAGTGAACCAGAATGTCTCTGAGGTAACACCTGCCCGGAATACAGAACAAAGAGGGGAGGAGAAGAATGTTTGGTAATGGCATGACAGAGTAGATGGCACTAAAGGAGGTGGGTGAAGATGCTGAAAGGATGGATGAGGAGGACAAATAGAATATAAAGTGACAAAAGTAGCAGTATGGGAAATGGAACAGGCATGATAGTGCAACATCATGTGTTAAGAGAAACATAGAAACATAGAAAATAAGTGCAGGAGGAGGCCATTCGGCCCTTTGAGCCAGCACCACCATTCGTTGTGATCATGGCTGATCGTCCCCAATCAAAAACCTGTGCCTGCCTTCTCCCCATATCCCTTGATTCTACTAGCCCCTAGAGCTCTATCTAACTCTCTCTTAAATCCATCCCGTGATTTGGCCTCCACTGTCCTATGTGGCAGGGAATTCCACTTATTCACAACTCTCTGGGTGAAAACTTTTTGCTCACCTCAGTCTTAAATGGCCTCCCCTTTATTCTAAGACTGTGGCCCCTGCTTCTGAACTTGCCCAACATTGGGAACATACAGTGGTTCTTGTGTTTTCTGTCAATGGACTCATTCCTCATTAGTAAATTCATGAATTATAGACTGTAGAAGTTGGGACATTTTGTTAACGATGCACAATATGTTGATGAGGCTCCATTTGGAATACTGTGTTCAGTTTTGGTCACCCTGTTATAGTAAGGATGTCATTAAGCTGAAAAAGAGTGCATCATAAAGATGTTGCCAGGACTTGAGGAGCTGAGCTATAGGGAGAGGTTGGGCAGGCAAGGACTTTAGGGGGCATGAAGTCTTTTCCAGAGACTTCTGAGGGGCCTTTTTCACCCAGAGGGTGGTGTGTAAATGGACTGAACCGCCAAAGGATGTAGTTGAGACAAGTACTATTACAGCATTTAAAGGACACTTGGGCAGGTTTATGAATAGGAATAGTTGTGAGGGATATGGGACAACACGGGCAAATTGAACTAGCTAGGTCGTCTAGACGGGGCATCTAGGTCTGCATGGACCAGTTGGGCCGAAGGCCCTGTTTCCATGATGTTTGACTAGGACCATTTATAGATAGGTAGCAAGAAGGTAGGTTAACGGGTATAAAGAAGGACGAGTGCTTTATCAGAGAAATCAATTGTCTTACCTTGTCCTCCAATCCATACTCATTCAAACTCATAGTTAACTTCACTCCTTGAATGCTGACCTCCAAGTCACAACTTACAGGAGGTCGCAGGTGAACTGTCAGCTTTCTAGTGGTAGCAATCTGCAAAATGATGAGGTTGAAGTTAATATTAAATCTACTGGTTTTGATGTTAAATCCAAATATTATCTTGAAAAATATAAAACACGGGGAATGATCTGTAGAACATCTACACTAATACCATTATAACCATATAATATAACCATATAGCCTGCATTAGCCTGCATTTGGCCCACATCTCTCTTAGCGTTTCCTATCCAGGTATCTGTGCAAATGCCTTCGGATTTAAATTTGGGTTTTTTGAAGAAGTGACCCAGAGGGTTGACAATAGCAAAGCAATTAATGTTGCCCGTATGGAATTTAGCAAAAGATTTGGCAATGCCCCACATTGGCTGGTCCAGAAGTGTAGATCATATAGCATCCAGAGAGAAATTAATTTGGTGGCAGTAGATCAAGGGTGTCAGTCAATTGGTGTATTTCAGATTTGAATGACAATGTTACACAAGGTTACAACAGGATCTTGATGAACTGGGAAAAAATGGCAGAAGTACTTTAACTCAGACAAATGCAAACTAATGCATTTTGGGAAGTTAAACCAGGGCAGGGCATTTACAGTTAATTGCAAGGGCCTGGGAAGTGTTGCAGAACAGTGAGCTCTATGGGTACAAGTGCATGGCACCCAGAGAGTGGCAACATAGGTTGGCAAGCTAGTGACAAAAGCATAGGACACATGTTCTTTCATTGGTTGGTATATCCATTGAGCTGGGATGCCAAGTTACTGTTGTTCGTGATGTTAGTGAGACCACACGCAGTATTGTATGCAGTTGTGTTTGCCATATAATAGAAAATATGTGATTATGCTTGAGAGAGTGCAGAAGATATTCACAAAGATATTGACAGAACTGGAGAGGTTGAGTTTTCAAGAAAGACCGGAGAGGCTGGGATTATTTTCCCTGGAGTAAAGGAGTCTGACTCGTGACCTTGTAGAGATCTACCCTCTTTCGACTTAAACCTATGCCCTCTAGTTTTAGTGCACAAAAGACTGATTATCTACACTACCTATGCCCCTTGTAATTTTATAAACTGCTATAAGGCTACACCTTCACTCCAGCCCAGCCAGTCTGAAGAAGGGTATCATCCCAAAATGGCATTTGTACATTTCCCTTCATTATGCTGCATGACCCGTAGAGCTCCCCTAAAACCTTGTTTTGCATTGTTAATAAATTTCATGGACCTTGAAGAGACTGATGTAGGCATAAGGAACTGCAGATGCTTGAATATTACATATTGCTGGAGTAATTCAGTGAGTCAGGCTGTATCTCTGGAGGACATGGATAGGTGACTTTTCAAATTGGGACTGAACTGCTTGTCAACCATTCTTCAAAGAGGCAGCATTGTCAGTGATGCTCACATGCTTTAAACTGTCCACACTAAGTTCTCCACATGTTTGAAGTGCGCAGGAGGCAGGGATCATTGTTCTTCAGTGGACCATGAACTTGCTGCCAGATCTGAAATCAAGGTCTTTGAATTGTCCTTACTTCAGGTGCTCAAAAGCAATGCTGGGAGTGGTGAATTTCAACATCAATGTTCAGAAAAATGGCTCCTGAAATTTTGAAAGTGATCTATATTCCATGGTCTCAACATGAACCATGGCTGTTGGTGGGAGGGTGGATGTGATAGGTTGACACTGTGCTGTGAAGACTTCAGTCTTCCAGATGTTTAAATTAGAGTTTATACTTTCCAACATTATGTGAAGGAGTCTGGCACGAACTGGAGTTCAGTTCCCATGTGTGTAAAGAGACAAGCTTAATGATTGAGGTCAGTCTGATCTTTGTTGTGAAATGGAGACACAGGTTGAACAGCTTATTGTCTGTTTGGGTGTTTGTTGGAGGGGAAATGCATAATGATTGATGAAGATTGAGAAGAAGGTTGGTGTAATGGAGGACTTGCTGGATCCTAATTTGGGATCCGCTTTGGCAGAAGCCCGATTAGGATCACAACATGAGTGTGGCATGTTGCAGATGTAGAGTTATAATGAATTTCTGAGCTGAGCTCAACCAGATCTGTAGCCAGGCTGCTGCATTCCTGGGGTAACAAGGGAAGTAAAATCGGCTGAAATATCTGTTGATATTTGCATTGGCCATCTTACTCATCCTGGGATGGATTTCTCTCTTTCGTCACCATTTGTCAAGTAAAAAACTTAAACTCCCATCATCCTTTATTTCCATATTCCATTTACTTTTAAGGATTTATTCACGTACACTTTATCAAACTTCCAGATTCTAGAAACTGAACAAAGACATATCTTCAAAGGATAGTGTAGTGATCAGCTCTGAAAGGTCATACCCCCAAATTAGCATAATGTAGATAAACTCTTGACCCGAGTTTTGTGTCCCATGTCACAATTCTGATGTGCCTCTTCCATCTACTTTAAGTTTAATGAACTGGATAATGAATTCGCTCTTCACCTACCTTTCTCAATAAAGACAATTATTTTCTTCCCCCATCAAATCCCAAACAAAGATTGTTCCTCACCTTCTGCATCGCAGCACACAGGATATCATTTCCCTGGTGATAGGGCACTTCCACGGATCCCAGGAACTGCACATTGAACTTCTCCACCCAGATGCTACTCTTCTTTATCCCTGAACCAACACATACCAGAGAATGAGTTAGCCCAAGGTCAGCCTAACAGTAGCCAAACAGGTTATTCCAAAGAGGGATACTTCGGTGCAAAGATCTTATAGTGGCTATAGGATCTTTGCTTCTGTGCTATGTTGCTGAGACAGTGGCTTCAGCTGGCCAGAATGCTGGGCAGAAGAAATCCACTCGTTCATACCTTAGCAATTGATGCCCTCCATCATGGTACAATATATTGCAATTAACAGGACGGAGGAGTGCATTAAAAGGAATTGGAAATGTATTATGTAAATTTATTTAAATAAAATCATTACAATTATTACAAAAGGACAGGGTAATATGGATAATATTTTTTTTATATTTATTGTGGGAGTTTTAGAATTTAAACCCAATGGAATTTGAAGGGCCAACTTTAAAGGCTAAGTCAGGGTGATTTCACGTTTCATGTATTTTGTGTTTTTATTACTGTTGGCAAATCAATTTCCCTCCTGGGAAAAATAAAGTTCTATCGTATCGTATATGTATCCTGGAGGGAAGTGGCAAACGTTTCTGCCCTTTTCCTCCTTGTGGTAAAGGTCAAGTATTCAGGAAAATGTTGAATTATGTCTCAGTACAAAGTCTGATCTGGATGATGGGGTGGAAAATTGGATAAGTAAGTATGCAGATGATACTAAGATAGGTGGTATTGTGGATAATGAAGTAGATTCTCAAAGTCTACAGAGAGATTTGGGCCATTTGGAAAAGTGGGCTGAAAGATGGCAGATGGAGTTTAATGCTGATAAGTGTGAAGTGCTACATCTTGGCAGGACAAATCAAAATAGGACGTACATGGTAAATGGTAGGGAATTGAAGAATGCTGTGGAACAGAGGGATCTAGGAATAACTGTGCATAGTTCCCTGAAGGTGGAATCGCATGTAGATAGGGTGGTAAAGAAAGCCTTTGGTGTGCTGGCCTTTATAAATCAGAGCATTGAATATAGGAGTAGGGAAGTAATGTTAAAATTGTACAAGGCATTGGTAAGACCAATTCTGGAGTATGGTGTACAATTTTGGTCGCCTAGTTATAGGAAGGATGTCAACAAAATAGAGAGAGTACAGAGGAGATTTACTAGAATGTTGCCAGGGTTCCAGCAACTATGTTACAGAGAAAGGTTGAACAAGTTAGGTCTTTATTCCTTGGAGCGCAGAAGGTTAAGGGGGGACTTGATTGAGGTCTTTAAAATGATGAAAGGGATAGACAGAGTTGACGTGGATAAGCTTTTCCCATTGAGGGTAGGGAAGATTCAAACAAGAGGGCATGACATGAGACTTAAGGGACAGAAGTTTAGGGGTAACGTGAGGGGGAACTTCTTTACTCAGAGGGTGGTGGCTGTGGGAATGAGCTTCCGGCAGAGGTGTGGACAGGATCGATTTTAACATTTAAAAGTAAACTGCAGCAGGTAGATGGGACTAGGGGAAAACAAATGGTCGGCATGGACTGGAAGGGCCGAGAGGGCCTGTCTCCGAATTGTTATATGGTTACAGTGCTGTTGTAATTAGGCTCTCTTGGAGTTCGTAGCAGATTGGGGATGCAGGAACAATTGGATTTTCAACACAAGGTTGATTTCAAAATAATGATTAGCAGCTAGGGGGGTGGAAATTGGTAAAGACCACAGAGGGGTGGGTCATGTGTGGGACAAAAAGTGTAGACCTTAAGCAACTGATATTTTTTGTAACCACTACAGTGAATGCAGCAGGTGAGGGGGGAGTTTGATTGAGTCAGATGGGTGAAGTAAGTGACAAAGACAAAGACTAGACATGAAAAGGAGACAAAAGGGTGTCCGATAAGAAGAGGAGAGGAAAAGTGAAATGTAAAGCGAGAGAGAGGGGTGTAGGTGGAAGTGACAGGGGGATGGAAAAGAGGGGGGGGGGGGGGGGATAAAAAGGAAATGGGGGATTTGGGGATGGAAAATGAGTGTACGGAGTGGAAAGAATCAGGGAGACGTAGGGGGAAAATGGGAGTACACTGGGGTGATCTCCAATTAGTCTGAAGAAGGGGCCCGAGCCAAAACATTGCCCTCTGTTGCCTCTCTTGATGCTGCCTGACCCACTGGGTTCCCCCAGCACTTTGCTTTGCATCATCCACACAAGCATCAAGAAACAAGAGAGTTAAAAACTATATAGTTTTAACCACATAAATTCAGTGAGAGTGAATTTTATTCCGTACAATTTTTAGGAGGTGATCTGTGAATTCTGTTAGGGCAAATTTCTGTTAACTGTACGACCATAACGTGGGGGTTGCCTATATTACTATTTATATGCAGCATCTTGGAATCACTGCAGGCAGCCATCTTGTAATCTCTGAGTCTTATGGTAGACCTGTAACAAAATTGAAAATGTATGGTGCCTGCAGGGACACAATGTACAAATCGCCACAGAAAGTGCAGAGAAATGTATTCAACGTGCTTCTGAACCTTTTGGTCTGACTTTATGTGTGGCTGTATTAGCTGTGCATAGATCCTGAGTGCACAAACACCATGTGCTCGGGTTCTATCTGTGCCTGCAATGGGGAGGGTCTCATTACTATGAAGATCCCTCTTACGTCAGACAGTGTCTACCACCTATCCCTGGTAGAAAGGTGTGTACGGAAGACCACCCTTTGACCACACAGAATGCCCCTGGCTTCCTTTGGGAAAATGAGATAATGAATTCAGTCAAATGATTTGTTAATCAGACTTTCATGGCAATTTGGCAGATTGTTCCATCACTATTGAAGCACCTTGCTGGGTGGTGGCCACTGTCAAATCCTTAATGCGCAGCCAATGTCTCATCACCACCACATCATGTCCATGAGGAGGCCGTATGGTGGATGAGATTTCATTCATCTACTTCCAGAAAAAGTGCTTGTACAATATGCCGAGAGGGATATAGTGTTAGCAGAGGTTTCTGCGGCACAGGATTTTTCCATGGACACACGCCAAGATAAAAGCCAACTCTTGCTGGAAATTTGCTGACCTTCCTAACCAATAACTCCATAACACAAGCACATTCCAAGATCCAGGACTATGTAGAATGTATTTTTCAAAAAAAAGTAGTCACTTAATGTTAATGTAAGTTCAAGCACTGCAATCAACTCTCACTGATATGTCAAAATCTATGCTAGCAATCCATTCCAAATCAATAAGTGCCACCATGGAATAAAGTATAATATCAATAACAGCATCACAAATCATTCCATGTTTTACTGTCTGGCGTGAAGACACATACCTAGATACAGCTCTCTATCTGAAAATACTGTGAACCTTACTACTTTTGTGCATTGTTCTCTCTATAATGCTCAAGAATTTAGGACTCAGTGAACCAAGCAGCAAATGTTCACATTTACACAGGAAATATTCACACGTCTCTGACTTTTAGATTCACCTAGAAAATCCTTGGCCTGATTGACAACTTCATGTGCATAGTATGCTGGGAAGATTCCACGTTCTCCTGTCCTCATGTTGTAGCCTCTGTACCAGTAGTCATCCTCCTCCTCTTCAACATATAATGGGTCATCAACATCTAATTCCAACTCATCCTGGTGCCGTGGTATAAACCTGTAGAGACCAGGAAGATGGTCAGATCCAGAGCAGGAAAATTGGAAGTAACATGATAAAATGTGTGCAATTCTAACAGCAGCAACAAATGAACTTTAAATAAGAGGCACATAATGTTTGGCATACAGGAACATTATGATCATTAATAACATTATGGGTAGAATCGATAAACAGCATTCACCTGACCCAAGGATAAAGTTAACCTAACATTTAAGTAGGTTCAGTGTTCAATATGTCTGGTCAATGAGGAAGATCAAAGCCAACACAGTTGAGAACTACAAACAATAAAGGACAACAGAGAGAGTTGTGATCATTTGTGCTGCTCGGGTTCATCTGGAATATAGGGTCCAATGCTAAACTAATAATTAAAAGAACACAGACTCAAACAGGAGCTTGGGACTTTGAGAATGTTAAATCTAGATTTAAGATTTGGAATCTGTAAATCACTCTTCAATGACTAGAACCGAAATACTGGAAGCAGTTAGTATGTAGAGATGAACAGGATGAATGTAATTAGAAATAGGAAAAATTGGAACAAATATTTGAGGAAAGAGCAAAAAGGAAGACTGAGATAAGGTGATGGTAGAAGATATTATATCACAAAAGGAGAATGGTCTCAGGTTAAAAAAAATATTTTTTGCTCATTCACTTTTAGGAATGTGAACATTGATGGCAAAGCCAGTCTTTACTGTCCAAGCCCTGCTCTTGAGGTGGCTGTAAGCCATCATCTTGAAACTTGCAGTTCATCTGGTGAAGATACTCTCACAGTGCTGATGTAGGGGTTTCCAAGATTTGGATCCAGTGATGATGAGGGAACATCAATGCGTTTCCAAATCTTGATGGTCTTATCTGCAAATCTCTCCATGCATCTGCTGCCCCTGTCCTTCTTAATGGTAGACTTTACAATTTAGAGAAATGTTGGAAGTGAGTAACTGCAGTGCATTTTGTTAATGGTGCACACTGCAACCTTGCTGCACCAGTTGTAGAGGAAATTAATGTTTGAGGGGGATGGAGTATCAATCAAGCAGGCTAATCTGCCCTCAATGATCTCAAGCTTCTTCAGTGTTGTCAGAGCTACACATGAAAAAAATATTTCTGCCTTATGTTAACATGTCATATATATTTGGGAAGGCTTTGCGATGTCTGGAGGTGAGTCACTCATTGAGAGTTCTCTGCTTCCGACCTGCTGTAATTATGTGCCTGGTCCAGTAAGTTGCTGCTCAATGATAAACCTCAGCGTATTAATAGTGGGTGATTTCACCATGGTCATTGCAAGTCTCTTATCAGAGAAAGCTGCTGCATGGCTTGAACTTGCTTGTGATTTTCAACGTATGTCTGGCTGCGGTTTAGGTCTCGATGCACAGAGGCTGACTTGCTTTCTGAGGAATGGTAAAAATAAATGAAAGGTGTGTCTACAGGAGGGTAAAATGGAAAAGGTAGAATCATTATCTAATTTGTTCGCACTCAGTGTTGTGCCCTGAATGCTGTAATATGCTGAGTTGAAAAATTAGGTTTTGGTTTAGAGATATACGGCATGGAAATAGGCCCTTGGGCCCACTGGGTCCGCGCCGACCAGTGATCCCCACACATGAACACTATCCTACACCCACTAGGGAGAATCTTGGTTTTCTCCAAGATCTTCAGTTTCCTCACACGTCTTTGGAATGTGTGAGGAAACTGAAGATCTTGGAGAAAACCCATGCAGGTCACGGGGAGAACGTACAAACTCCCTACAGACAGCATCCGTAATCGGGATAGAATCCGGGTCTCCGGCGCTACATTCGCTGTAAGGCAGCAACTCTACCACTGCGCCACCGTCAAATTTACATTGAGCTTTAATGAAACAGAAAATGAGCCACAGGACAAAGAGGTCAGAGTGGGAACGGTACAGAGAATTAAAGCAATTGTTGACTGAAAACACCAGCTTAATTTTCTGATTAAATGGTGGTATTCCAGCAAGGGTTCACCCAATCTGTGTTTGGGGTCTCCAATACAAAGAAGACCACATTGTGAACTGTGAATGGAAGTGGTACACATAAATTGCTGCTTCATCTGGAAAGTGTGAGAAGAATTGGATGATAAAAATGATGAAAGTAAAGAGACCCAGAGAAGAGAGAAAGATCAAAGACTGACTATAGTCCCATGCTAAACATGGGATCCTTTTAACTTACCTTTGTAAAAACATACATAACAGGAGTTCAAGGTTCAGCCTCAATTTGCTTATCCCCCAGATGGTGGACTAGAAATTCTCTCCTTGCCAGAGATCAGGCCTCACCTCTGGTCAAGCTTTTCCAATATATTTACACACTGGAATCTGTCCAATAATGCCACAAAAAAGGACAAACCCAGCTGGCTAATTGCAACCTAACAAATCTAATCTCAACCATCACCTCTTGTTGGACATGATGGGAGTTGCTGCCTGCAATTTCTCTGTTTGGCTGTAAAGCTCACCCAAGTCCAGGGATCTCTCTATGGTACTGAGCTAAATGACCAGTTACCACTACTGAGCTTGTTACCATGGAGAAATCACAAGCAAAAAATTAAGATATCAAGAGACAGCAGATTCCATCACAAGTTAATGAGAGAAGCTATAGGATGTGGGCAATCTGTTGACACAAGGAGCAGCTGCTGTCTGTTCAGTCCTCACTGTGCTGGCCAGGGTTCAACCCAGATCTCACCCACACCAAGTGGGCACAGGTAGGATATTGAGCCCTGGGGTGATTCATTGGTTGGGGAACACCAGTTAAGGGCAAGATCTCATGCCAGATTCCCAGCATGGCATCGCACAGCGACATTGGGTATAGATAGGGTTTGCGCCAGATTGCCCATACCGTAGCGTTCAGGGCAAGATCTGCACCAATATCAGTCAGTATTTGAACAAGGAGGACATAGACCAGTGGATAGGTGCTACATAGACCAGTATTAAGCAGGATACCGGTTTATTGTGCAACCACAATACTTGGAAAATATAAATCCAACTAAAATAATCTGGAATTAAAACTTTCAATTCTTGCAATTCCTCAAAAGAGAGACTTTCCATAGTTGGGGACAATAAAGCTTGCACCACAAATAAAATATGGAGGAGAGCACTGAGGTCCCTTCCATCCGACGTGTAACAGAGTATTCACCAAATCTGTGTTTGGGATCTCCCATACAACACGTACCACGTAACCTGTGGCCCTTGATCAAAATGGTGGCTAACTTGCGTTACCATGCATAATACACTGGTAATGCATGGTAAAGCCAGTAACAGTGACAATGATCAAAATAAATATATGTTTGGACTCATCCTGTCCCAGTGATCCTGCATTCTGGCCTGAAGTAAGTGATGCTACGTGCCAACAGTGCTGTTCGGAATCTCCCTCCAGTTTAAACCAATTCTTACCGGAACACTGCTCGATGAGTCTGATCCCGTTCTTCACCATTTATTGTACATGAGTAAAGGCCAAAAGATTCGGTACCTGATCAGGTGAGAAAGCACATGGTCACCCAACAGGCAGGAGCCTCAGCCACTGTTCACTCCCCCATCCACCCCCTCACCACTAACTCCCGTCCCACCAACTTACTTCAACTTGCAACTTCCACCTGTAATCAACCCCCCCCCCACAATCAATATCCAACACCCCAACATAATAACATCCCCATTGCAATGTTACCCCTCATTTTAATGTACAGCATCAATAGACAATAGGTGCAGGAGTAGGCCATTCGGCCCTTCGAGCAAGCACCGCCATTCAATATGATCATGGCTGATCATCCCCAATCAGTACCCCGTTCCTGCCTTCTCCCCATATCCCCTGATTCTGCTATTTTTAAGAGCTGTATCTAGCTCTCTCTTGAAAGCATCCAGAGAACCTGCCTCCACTGCCCTCTGAGGCAGAGAATTCCACAGACTCACCACTCTCTGTGAGAAAAAGTGTTTCCTTGTCTCCGTTCTAAATGGCTAACTCCTTATTCTTAAACTGTGGCCCCTGGTTCTGGATTCCCCCAACATCGGGAACATGTTTCTTGCCTCTACCATGTCCAAACCCTTAACAATCTTATATGTTTCAATGAGATCCCCTCTCATCCTTCTAAACTCCAGAGTGTACAAGCCCAGCTGCTCCATTCTCTCAGCATATGACAGTCCCGCCATTCACGGGAATTAACCTTGTAAATCTACGCTATACTCCTTCAATAACAAGAATGTCCTTCCTCAAATTAGGGGACCAAAACTGCACACAATACTCCAGGTGTGCTCTCACTAGGGCTCTGTACAACTGTAGAAGGACCTCTTTGCTCCTATATTCGATTCCTCTTGTTATAAAGGCCAATATGCCATTTGCCACTACAATTCCAGGCTGCACTCATTTTCCATTACTCAAACGTCCCAATCCCAGCAACCTCTTCTTGCCCTAACTTGAAGTCTTCATCGTGCATCAATCATAGTAAATCACACCTCAGGAACAAATAAGCTCATAAATTCACAGGTAATGGGAGTAGAATTAGGCCATTCAGCCCATCGAGTCTACTCCACCATTCAATCATGGCTGATCTATTTTTCCCTCTCAACCCCATTCGCCTGCCTTCTCCCCATAGATACCCTTTCTAATCATGAAGCCGTCAATCTCCGCCTTAAAAATACCCAATGATGGCCTTCACAGCAATCTGTGGCAATGAATTCCACAGATTCACTACCCTCTGACTAAAGAAATTCCCAAAACTGCTCACAATACTCCAAATGCGGTCTGACCCATGCCTTACAAGCATTATATCCTTATTTTTATATTCTAGCCCTATTCTTGTCATCAAAGAATGGAGCACCTTAAATCATCTTCACCCAGCAATGGCATACGGTAATCTATCTCTACGCCTGGGGACCCCAACGCTACAGAAACCATTATTTGTCTAATTTAATTAATTCCTCATGCTGTTGAGAAATAGAGCATTGCATACATTAAAATTGATGGACTGGACCAGGTCCTAGCTGCAGTGCAAAAAACAGAATACAAGTATTCGATCCTCTAGCTAAGCTGTACTAGCACAGTTAAAACTATACACGTATACCTAGTCCCCCCAAAATCCACACAACGCTAATTCAGTTGCCTTCCCTTGGTCTGCTCAGCCAATCAAGTTGGTTATCTTCCCATTGATTTGCTCTCACTTGTGGAACATAATAGATGATGTCACCAACCATGCCTTGAAGCATCATTCATACATCAGGTTCTAAACTCCTTAATAGTCAGTCTTATAAAGACATATTGCTATCTCCAGCTTTTATTTTTTCAAGCATTTGTGTTCTTCATCAAAGCTAGTGATTATCAAGGGTAATAGGAAGGCTATCACCAGTCGAAGTTGGTCACTACCTGGAACTCTTGAGCGAAATGTTGCTTGCCATTTATCAGCCTGTGCTTTAGTATTACCTTGCTGCATGAAAGACAAGGGCTGCTTTGTTATACCAGAAGCAGAGATGGAAATGAACATTGCCGTCAGCGATTGTCTTTTACAAATGAAAGAGCTGAGGTTAGGTAAAAGTGACTTTTTAACATTGACATCTAATGTTATACCAAGGAGCTTTGGTACAAATTAAGTCATGGGGAATCAAGGGGAAAACTCTCCACTGGCTGCAATCATAAAGATATTAATTGTTGTTGATGGAGGTCAATTATCTCAACCCTAGAACGTCACTGCAGGATTTGCTCAGGTACCTGAAACATGTCCAAACATATTAAACTGCTTTGTTACACAACTTCAGTTCTGATCTTCAGTTCTGATTCACTGAAGATTGCACAATGTTCAACTGCTCTCATCTCCTCAGTTAACGAAGCAGCTCATGACTGCATTAATAATACAACATTCTGATAAGCACTGATAGGTGCTAAATAATATTCCAGTTCCTTATCCCAAAGCCCTTCAATTCCATTTCTTCTCCTAAGAATCTTGCATTCTTCAATGAGATTATCTCCCATTCACCTAAACTCCAGTGAGCATTGAGCAATGTTCTTCAATCCCTCTTCACTAGACAACCTCTTCACCTCAGGAACCAAAAGCAAATCAATTCTGCACTGACATAAAGGGAAGTATTATCTTTCTTAGGTATTAAGACCAAATTGCTCAACATTGCCTAGGTTGTTTCCATTGACATCCCAAGGTCACTATTTATCAGAAACCCAAACAGTCACAATTACAGTGGCTACAATAAGAGACTGGGTACCCCCACCAAGTAATTAAATTCCAGAATTACCAAGCCGTTCCACCATCTGCAAAGAGCAAGTCAAGAGTGCGATTGATTATTTGCTAGTTGCTGAGTTATTAGAGTATTGTTACACTCCAATAACAATTGCAGAGCTCAGTACCACTGAGGGAAAGCCCACCCAAGAACTCAGCACTCCATTTTCACCGGGAAATATTCACTCACTCCACTTTACATTGATGGGATCCAATACTGAAATTCCCAGTAGAAGTATGTTCTCAACAGGCACTGCAGCATTCATGAAGCTAATACAGAGCCTGATGACAATAATGCTGGTTTTGCAGGCATCACCACATCCTGTAAATTAATGATAAAAATCAACAAATCTGGTGCTCACCTGAACATCCACTCCCTATCTTCTGCTAAAATACTCAACGTCTCCATTCTTGCAGAAACACATCCTTTTAAATAACTCCCACTCCTATCAATATAGCTGTCTTTCATTCTTGTACCCAAACCCCAAACACTGCAATGCAACATCCACATCCTCATCAATACCCTCACCTCAGTCCCATACATACCTAAGCATGTTTAAATCTGTGCCTTCTTCTTTTAGACTCTACTGCCACTGGAAACAGTTCCTCATTTATCCTGTCAAAACCGTGCATGATTTTCAACCTTCTGTCAAAATTATTGTTAAATGATTCTGCAGCAAGGAAATTAACCACAGCCTTCATTCCTGCTTGGGTTACGATCGTCCACAGTTAGCCCAGTTACAAGTGGATTGTACCACGAGTTCTGCAGTCTCTCTGCCTCAATAGATCATTGAAGCTGAAAGAGCATGTCAGTATTATTTCTATTAAACCTTTTTCCAGCACAAAGAATCCTCTGCATTTACATTAAACAGAGGAGAAAAATAGTTTTACGGATTATATCGCATATACAGCAAACTATGCTAACTTGTAACATGGGCTGTCAATGTGGGAACACTGATTGGTATATGATCCATAATGGATCTGTAATATTGTACATACTGAAACTTGCAATAAAACAGAACAGCTTACTGGAAGATCGAGATGTGCTGTTGACAAAAACATTGAGGAATTTTTTAGAAAACTGTGTATCGGCTTCAGGTGATGAATCCTCCGATGAATCCTCAACATCCTGTCTCTGCATGCAGTCTCCAAACTCATTGTCCATCTCCAACTCACAGTTGTCACACAGTGTTGAGACCTCACTGTCATCGCTCAAAATAGATGTGCAGCGTTTCAAACTAACTAGATCCAAAGTAGTGTTTTCATCTACCACCAGAGTATACTTGATGGAGTCGTAGGCCAGTGATTGGTCCAACTGTGTGCTGCCTGTCCTATGTAATGCAGACAGTTCCCTCAGACTGAAAGGTCCATTTGACGGGTCACTAAATGATATGGGTATTTTGGGAGTTGCATTATACAGAGAAAAAGGACTTGAGCATTTACTGGTGGAGTCAGTTTCATTGTTAACTGGATTTGATGCCACCTGCGCCTCCCAGGCTGAAGGTCTTGAAGATTTACTGAGTTCAATCAACTCATTTTCTGGAATAAATGCAACTTCTAGCTCCTCTCTGAAACTTGGAGCTTTGTCATCCTCATGTGGTTTCACCCCTTGAAGGGAATCAACTGATTCCTCGTATTTGAAACTTAATGTGGGGCTTGGAGCTGTAGCCTGTGTGATTCCTGTATGGTCACATTCATTTGTGCAATGGTTCTTCAAGTCAATATCGAGCTCTGCTTGCATTTCACAGGAGTCTATACTTGTTGGAGTGAGTATCACCCCACTATTATCTCCTGCTGAGGCTTTGTTATGGGGTGGACTACTCAAAGCCATGTAGGGTGCAGGTGGTCTATTAACAGACATTGGCTCTAACTCCAGTTCATCAACTTCATTCTCTTTTTCTTCATCTTCTGAACATATGGAGTCACCAAAATCATTGTTTCTATTCATTATGACTAATTTGACATCTGTTCCTTCAGAAGCTTCTCCACCCGAGTTGACTTGATTGCCTGAAGTAAGCAAGAACTCACTATTATTGACTGGTTCAATCTCAATATCAGAGCATGAGGAAGTAGTCTCACTGAATGAATTAGTTTGCAGCCAGTACTCATCTTTGACAGTGTGCGAGCCTTGTGAAATCATTGTGTTGACCATGTTACTGAGAAGCCAAGGAGAGTCAGAACTTTCACTGAGGTCAGGATCTGAATCATGATCAGAACTTGAAGACTCAGAATCATTACTCAGTTCATCATTGCTGTTCTCTTCCTCATTTTCAAGCATTAGTGACTTATGGGTTGGAACTCGAGATAGTCCTTGATTGGGAACAATATCTAGATAAGTTGGCCTGGCACTCTCTTCATTCTGACTGGCTGGTCTGAACTTCGAATCTTTTGGTGAAATAACCTGTTCTTTAGCCTCATCGGCATTTTGCAGAGACCCATCAATTACATCTGTAATGTGGTCAGTTATTTGATCCGACTCTGTGATTTCTGTGGAAATATCTGAAGTGTTTTGATCCACTGCACTGTGAAATCTCGCTGCATGTCCACTCTCAAGGTTCCATTCGACAACTGGTTTCAAAGAATTGATGTTGGCACTGTTTGCCATCTTTATTGAGTACAAGCGATCTTTTACACTTGCTGTACAGATTTCTCCCTCCCAATCAATCTCAGGATCAGAGTTGGGAGAGCTTGCTTCCTCGATCGAGTTGGTTAAGTGTGATGACCTTCCACTGCTGCTTTCACTGGTAAGATCTAACTCTGTTTCAGAGATGGAAGAAATCATGTTGCATGCAGCACTATTGTTGCAGGTTAGTCTTTCTTCCAGATCCTCCAGTTCTGAGTCTGAACCAGAGGAACCACCATCCTCGCTTTGGTATGATTGTATGAACTTTTTGCCACTTTTCGTGGTGAGATCTGCCACGATGCCCAGATCAGAGGACGGAGAAGCTGTGTCACTACTGGAACCAGATAGTTGTGCATGATTGTAAGTAGTCACTGGTGTCACGTGGCCAGGGTTCAACTCTGAGGTCATGTTGGGAGCAGAAGAACTCACTGTAGTGGTGGGAGTGGATTTCAAAACGATTCCTTCAAGATTTGTCACAGAAGTTTGCTCTGATTGTGGTCTGTTTGGTCTACTTGCAAGCTCAACCCCAAATTCTTGTTCCAATTCTGCATCAGACACAGGAGTACAGGAACCGTTGCTGAGGTTGGAAGATGATAGGCATTTGCTTGTGGCAGCAAAGTGGTGATCAGTTTCTACCTCAATGTTGATCCCCAGTTCCGAGGCTAGCGTGTACGTTTCGTTGCATCTACTATCAGGACTAAAATGTCCCATGGAACTGTTGTTAGTCAGGTCCTGTTCCGGCTCTGTGTCTGAACTTGCTAATGTTATATTGTCTGCTGCATTAGTTGGATGCACATTGCCATCATGACCTGGTTCCATCTCCGTGAAGGGGCTTGGTGACTTTCTATGAAAACCAAAAGACCCTGTCGGAGAGAGACAGTGTTTAGCGAGTTCTTTGTTTGCATGCAATGACGGATATGGCAATGATGGCAATATAACATTCTTATTATGATCCTCTATGAGTTGGGCAGCCTTGCTGTTACCGTATTCCAGAGTATCCCGTCGATTTCCTTCAAAATCGTATAGTAGTGGTTTCAAAGGTGACTGTGTTGTTGCAGTTTCCATGTGTTTTACTGGCGATCCATTGGCATGTGTCCCAGTGTTAAGGGAAGTCAGACACCAACCAGCAGGATGGAAACTGTCTTGGATACATTGATGTGGAGGAGTTAAATGACCTGTAATGACAAATAAAGTTATTCAATGAAAGAAAGGATATATCATTAAGGACCACTTCAGGTCCCAAAATGCTTTATGTTCAAGTGATTTTTGAAATGTTGTCACTATTGTACTGCATCAAGTGCATCAGTGAGTGTCTGCAGAGCAAGTTGTTTCAAATAACAGTGAGATAAATGAACAGATTATCTGCATTAGTGATGTTCGTTAACATTATTGAAATTAGTCAGGGCACCAAGTTTACTAAATGTGAAATATTTACCCTTCAATATTCCACAGAAACATCAACCCATGTGAACTAAAGTCTCTGGAGTTGAGCTTGAATTCACAATCTCCTGACTCAATCACATTAGTGCAAACACACTGAAGAGAGGTGGAGAGATGAAGATACATTCTAATCACAAGAGATGGTGCAAAAAGGGGGTTGGGTAAATGTTCCTGAGAAACTCCATGCAATTCTTTGCCCTGTGAGTGCCAGAGGAAGGCAAGGGTGTGTTCCAAGCACAGTAGCATGCAACAGCACAAAGGGCAGCTTCCTACTATTGAGCCATATCTATACGGGGAGATATAATGCTGTAATACTCCACTTTATTGCCAAGTCTGGTAATGTTTTCATTCTTGGGAAAGCATCCCGAGTGCTATAAAAACAAGATATAAGTGTATCGCTTAATTTTGAAACGGTGCTGCGTGAGATGAAACATTGGTTGCAATATATCAAGTGCATACACTTATGTGTTACTCAAAACCATGTAATTGGAGTCTGATTGCAATTTGTGTAAATTGCTGGAACCACACACCTTAATAATGAGTGGTTTTAAATATCAAATTATAAATTGCTGTAACATTAGTGCAACTGCAATGGAAGGGAGCATATTTTACAACCTGCTCGGGCTTCCTTCTAGATCAGATGGGAGGCAGTGTGGGATTGTGCTGTTGGAAATAAAATTGGTCAGATCAGTGACATGGGGAACGGAGGCATTCAGAAGCTACAATGAGAATGTAATCAGGATTTAGAGGCCATTTAACCTACAAATCCACACATCTTTAGGATATGAGGGGGAACCGGAGCACCTGGAGGAAACTCATGCAGTCACCAGGAGAATGTGGAAACTCCACACAGACACAGCACCCGAAGCCAGGATTGAACCCGAGTCACTGGTGCCGTAAGTCAGCAGCTCTAACAACTGCACCAATGTGACGTACTATGTTCTTTTCTATTCTTGTTTTATTCCAGACAAGTATATCAAAACATTTACTCGGCTCTGCCATTTGTCTGACCAACCTGTAACTGTCAGATTTATTTTATTGCAAATATCTAGCATTTGGAGTCTTCCAGTGATCTGTCCCATGCAAAATCCTTCCTTTATGCCTTCAGTCCTGAAAAGAACAAACTCATTCCAGATTTATATGAAAATATTGATATTGTTGGAATGGAGCTCTAGCGAATAGCAGTGGAGCTTATACCAGTGCTCTATGAATAGTACTAGGCTATTAGTACGAGATAATGGCCAATAGGTGCAGGAGTAGGCCATTTGGTCCTTCGAGCCAGCATCACCATTCACTGTGATCATGGCTGATCATCCACATTCAATACGCAGAATTGGAAGACAAAGTTTCATCTTATTCCAAGTGAAGCTCAGCCATTACAAAAATACAATAGGTTGATCCTTCTTTTGTAAATACCATCTATAACCATCATGTGGGAAAGACTTTAGAAATAGATTGGTACTCACCACTAGAGGAATGGAGCAGTGTTTCCTGCCAGCTAGCTTTCCTTGGAGAGAAACTGGTATTGTTATTGAGAGAATCCTGGAAATAAAAGGAACAATTCTGACAAATGCCAAAAACTTCATATCTCTTTAGCTATTCTTACAAGATAGACACAAAATGCTGAAGTAAATTAATGAATCAGACAGCATCTCTGGAGAGCCTGGATAGGTAACGTTTTGGGTCAGGAACCTTCTTCAGACTGATTGCACGGCGGGAGCTGAAAGAAGGGGCCGGACAAATCACGGTCAGGAAAAGATACCCTCCGGTGAAGGGGTTTCCTTGTTAGACAAAGACTAGAGATAGACACGGGTAGACAAAAATACTGGAGAAACTTAGCAGATGAGGCAGCATCTATGGAGAGAAGGAATATTGGGGTGAGGGGGGGGACCTGGAAAAAAAAAGGAAGCGGAGACAGTAGGCTTGCAGGAGCGCTGGGATGGGGAGGGGAAGGAGGGAGAAAGCAAGGACTATCCGAAATTGGAGGTCAATGTTCATACCACTGGGGTGTAAACTACCCAAGTGAAATATAAGGTGCTGTTCCTCCAAATTGCGCTGGGCCTCACTCTGGCAATGGAGGAGGCCCAGGTCAGATTCGGAAAGGGTGGGGGAGTTGAAGTGCTGAGATGAAGTTAGTTATTGTGAACTGAGTGGAGGTGTTGGGTGAAGCAATCGCCAAGCCTGCGCTTCGTCTCACCGATGTAGAGAAGTTGACACCTGGAACAGCGGATGCAGTTGATGAGGTTGGAGGAAGTGCAGGTGAACCTCTGCCTCACCTGGAAAGACTGCCTGGCTCCTTGGATGGAGTAGAGGGTGGAGGTAAAGCGACATGTGTAGCATTTCCTGCGGTTGCAAGGGAAAGTACCCGGGGAGGGGGTGGTTTGGGTGGGAAGGGACGAATTGACCAGGGAGTTTGGAGGGAACGGTCTCTGCTGAAAGCAGAAAGGGAGGAGATGGGAAGATGTGGCCAGTAGTGGGATCCCGTTGGATGTAGCGAAAATGTAGGAGGATTATATGTTGAATGTGATGGCTGATAGGGTGGAGGGTGAGGACAAGGGGGATTCTGTCCTTGTTACGAGTAGGGGGATGGGGAGTGAGAGTGGGGCTATGGGATGTAGAGGAGACCCTGGTGTGAGACACGGGTGTGAGCCCAAAAGGGATACATAGTTGTGAACTGTGAAGCTAGTTGAAGGAGTTTTAGTAGAGGGGGTGGAGTGGGTGGAGGGGGAGTAACTGGTGGCCGGTCAGCCAGGATTAGGAAGCAGGGGGAAAAAGGAGGGGGGGGGGGGGAGTGTTGCGGGGTGAGAAAGGGAGGTGGAAGAGAGATGTCTGTAGAAGTTTCCTAAAATTGTGGAATTCAATGCTCATACCTATGGGTTGTAAGCTAACCCAACAGAAAATGAGGCGCTGTTCCTCCATGTGGCCCAGGCCAGAAAGGTCAGTACGGGAATGGGAAGGGGTATTAAAATGGTTTGCATCCAGGAGATCACTCTGACCTTGCAGGACTGAGCATAAGTGTTCAGTGAAACACTTATGTACGATGTTTGAGAGGCCACAGTAAGAACAATGGATGCAGTAGTAATAGATGAGCAGATGAGCAACCCCCCCCCCCCCCCGCAATCAGTCTGAAGAAAAGTCCCAACCCCTATTCTATCGTTGCTCTGCAGAGATGCTGCCTGACCAGCTGAGTTACTCCAGCATTTTCTGCCTTTCTATCATAGAAACATAGAAACATAGAAATTAGGCGCAGGAGCAGGCCATTCGGCCCTTCGAGCCTGCACCACCATTCAATATGATCATGGCTGATCATCCAACTCAGTATCCTGTGTACCTGCCTTCTCTCCATACCCCCTGATCTCCTTCAGCCACAAGGGCCACATCCAACTCCCTCTTAAATATGGCCAACGAACAGGCCTCAACTACCTTCTGTGGCAGAGAATTCCACAGATTCACCACTCTCTGTGTGAAAAATGATTTTCTCATCTCAGTCCTAAAAGACTTCCCCCTTATCCTTAAACTGTGACCTCTTGTCCTGGACTTCCCCAACATCGGGAACATTCTTCCTGCATCTAGCCTGTCCAACCCCTTAAGAATTTTGTAAGTCTCTATGAGATCACCCCTCAATCTTCTAAATTCCAGCGAATACAAGCCAAGTCTATCATAAATCAGCATCTGCAGTTCCTGTTACTCCTCATGAGGTATTGGTAACAGCCAATCATCAGGCAAAAGCTATGCCCGCAAATGTTATTTTTAAGCTTTCATTGTGACCAGTTGTATTTCACCATTGTTCAATCTTCGGGTGTTGGGGTGAAGGGGGGTAGGGGCGGGGGAAGTGGTGGTGCTGGGAGATGGAGGAGTGGAGATGTTCACTAAACAATGAGCGAGAATTTTTGGTAGTTTGGTGACATCCCTGGCTGGAGGCGATTTTAATTTAATTTTAGAACCTCAACTCAATTCACAGAGAGAGATCTCAAAGCTCTCTTTGTTTCCATAACACAGTATCAGTATCGACATTCAGTGTAGCCCTCATCTATTAGATTTTAAAATCCCTGTGGGCGATTCCCAATATCTCACGGCGCTGATTTATCGTCGATGATCTCCTATCATAATAATCATTATTTTTCTAGAAGCTGTTCGGTTTCTCACCAACCTGTGAGTGGGGGAGGGGTGTGGCAAGGTTTAAGGTGGTAGGTCGGGTCTGAAGGGCAGTGCTGGCAGTGGGCGAGGGCAGCAACTCTCGTTCTTCCATGTCGTCAGTGTCATCAATCATTTCAAATTCTTGTAGATCATCCTGGAAGGAGCAGATCTCCGTAACGGCCTGTGGCGCACCCTTCACATCGAACATCAAGCAGTCCTAGACAAGACACAGCAGAGACTGCTTCAGGCAGCAACAAAGAGGAATATAGAAACTAGTACATGAGAAACCAGTGTAGGGACAGTGGTATCTGCAAAATGCGGTATTGGAAACCTGCATTTGATATGGCTTGGAGATTTATGAAGAGGTGAGATAATTTAGCTGTGAGAAAAATTATTTGGAACAAAAGAGGCTGAGGTGAGATCAATCACATACAAAAAATTGTGAGAGGTCCTGAAAGGGAGAAAATAATTGTCAGGCTTCGTTACCAGTGGCCAATACTAAGTGAACAGATGTAAGTGACGTCAAAGGAGAGGAGCGGAGGATTTCCAGGAAAATAATTGACGTCATCTAACCCACAACGTTACAGACCATGACAGAATGCCCCTTTTTGGCTTCCCTGAACATGAGAGGGCAAATGCTCTTCTATGCTTGAAATTACTTTCATTCTAATAAGGATATGGTTGTAATATGTTGGAGAAAGCATATTGAGACAAAAATTTGAAAAGATTTTTCAAGCAGAAAGTGGATTGGAAACGGTTGTAGGGGAATCTAAACAAGCTATTTTTGGAGATGGCTTGGCTGAGAAGGTCAAATAATGTGATTTAGTAAAGGAAGGGACGCAGCAACACTGCGGATGAGTTGGTGCAGAGTGCAGACTAGGGCAGTGAAACAGAGATTGAAGAAGAAACAGCCACAAGTAATGCACCATATAGGCAGATTGCCAAATGCGTTGATGGGATCTTTGACTAGTGACTTCTACTTTAAGGTAATCTACAATCTCCTGATGCAGCAAAAAGCATTTTACTGCTGGTTAATGGAAATCAATTTTCTGAAGCAAAGGCAATGGGTTGATGATTGGAGCACATAGGTTTCCTGGTGAAGCTGTGGAAATATTTCTACACAGAACAGCCTCCCACCAAATAGGTAATGGGTATTTAGCCAGATGCATGAATGGGAATGAAGTGAGATGGCATAACACATCAATGTCACTTAAATTCTCAGGGGTGGGTTACAAAATAGGAGTAAATTTAATCAAGATGAACAAATTCTTCACAATCTAGTTACCCCCCCACAGTCAAATATTACATTAGTTTTACCCTTACAATATCAATTCTTCCTTCTACCTCCCATGCCTCTCCTATAGTCGGTACTTAACTGCATCTCCTTCCTACTGGCTGTCATTTCACATGATCTCCTGCTAAACTTGTAATAACTTCCCTTTCTTGGCTCATTTGCTACTTTTCTCTCTCATCGTGCATGCCCTGTTCAGTTATTTTAGACCTCTTAAAACCTTAGTGGATTCCTTCAAAATTTATTTTCCTCACTTGAACATACCCAAGCTTTTATATATGTATATAAAATAATATCTATTGCAACAGCATCTGATCCTACTCTTGTATTCCCTGACCTCATGTTCCTGAGTGCAGACCCACTGTGAGAGAGAAGCATGGGGAGGGGGGTCTTTAAATCACCTGGAATCCTCAGATCTGTGGGATTATTGTGGTGGATTCAAATCTTTGCTTGACAGATTCAAAGATTCCAGTCCCTTTAAACAAGTAGAAAATGCTTGGAATCTTTGTTTTGTTTTACGATGACCCTGAGGAATTCAATGAGCTGAATCAGCACTACTGAGGAAACTCAATATTCTCAGCCCAGAGCTCCAGCTCCAGGGGGGGACTGCTCTTGTTTCACTAATGAGCCGTGCAGGCCATGAATAATTCAGTCAATCTGCTTATTGCCTGGGTAATGGGCATGCCTGAGAGTGGGGGTGGGTGAAGACGCTGAGAGTGAGAGCCACAAAGATAGGCTGTTGACAGCTTTATCAGCCCCGACCAAACACTGAACCAGACAGGACAGTTTCCGTCAGTGGTGATGATTCTACTTTACCTCATGTTTAATTCTAATTTAATTTATTTTCGTCTTGTACAAAGGAGGCGGGAGAGACTGCTGTTCAGCCCAGCCGGTGTGGCACAAAGATAGTGCTCAAGTGGATGATTCACATTTCTCAGAAGGACCCAGTGCACAGCTCCTAAATCCTTCTCGGACATGTGGCTCAATGAAGTGCTAAGATATATCTAACGGCTGTGAAAAGTAATACCACTTATCAATTTACTCTATCAATGACAACATGTGCCATTAAAATTGGCAATCATTTTTAGTTAAGCAGTAAAAACATTTTGCATTTTCCATTTCACTGTTGCTTTTGCACTGTACTGCTGCATATATTTCAGGCAGAATGGAAGGGCAATATTTGACTGAAAATTTAGCTTGTAATTCATGTAATTGATGCAAATTATAGCTGTTCTGAAATTACTGTGACAAATAGTTTCCTTTTGCGATTACCCTGGTAAAATGATATGTTTCTGAGTTGCTCTAGTTTATGGGCCCATAGAGGTGGGCTGTAGAGGCTTTGCAGGAAGCTCACTCTGCAAAGTCCTCAACCAGTTGGGCATTACGGGGCTGGCAAAGAAGAGGGCCATTCAATCCGCAAGCGAAGCCGCAGAGAAAGCCACTAGGTGGCTTTGGATTAAGAGGGCTGATCCGTGGGCGGTTACTGCTGAGACGCAAGTCGGGGCATGATCAACCCCGGCTGCATCGCCTGGGCGAGGGTGTCTGATGTGGTGAGACCCGAAACACCCAATGACCCCAGGTCACATGACTGAGGATACGTCCCAGCGTATCCAGAAGGTTGCAGCCTGGATCACTGTCACAATGAACTTGTACCACTGATGGCTGGGAATGTCTGTTTGGTGCTAGGCCACCATGAACTGGGCAATGGAACAGGGAGCAAGGTCACTGAGAATGGGAATGGAACAGGCGACTGGACAACTCAGGTAACTGGATTACTGTTAATTGGGGTTACACAATATCTCCTCCATACCCCGTAACACTGCCCTCTCTCCCCATCCCCCCACTCGCAACAAGGGCAGAGTCCCCCTGGTCCTCACCTTTCACCCCATCAGCCGGCACACACAACACATAGTCCTCCGCCAGCTTCGCCACCTCCAACGTGACCCCATCACTCGCCACATCTTCCCATCTCCCCCCTGTCTGCCTTCCGCAAAGACCACTTCCTCTGCAACTCCCTTGTCAATTCTTCCCTTCCCTCCCACTCCACCCCTTCCCCGGGCACTTTCCCTTGCAACCGCAAGAGTTGCTACACTTGTCGCTTTACCTCCCCCCTCCACTCAAGGACCCAAGCAGTCGTTCCAGGTCCGACAGAGGTTCACCTGCACCTCCTCCAACCTCATCTATTGCATCCGCTGCTCTAGATGTCAGCTGATCTATATCGGACGAGTCCAAGCGGAGGCTTACGATCATTTCGCCAAACACCTCTGCTCGGTCTGCGTTAATCAACCCGACCACCCAGTGGCTCAGCACTTCAACTCCCCCTCCCATTCCGTATCCGACCTCTCTGTCCTGGGCCTCCTCCACAGCCAGAGTGAGCAACACCGCAAATTGGAGGAACAGCACCTCATATTCCGCTTGGGGAGTCTGCATCCCCTTGGCATGAACATCGAATTCTCTCAATTCTGTTAACCCTTGCTGTCTCCTCCCCTTCCTACCTCTCCCTCAGCCCTCGGGCTCCTCCTCCTCCTTTTTCCTTTCTTCCCCTCGCCTCCCCCCACCCCCCCATCAGTCTGAAGAAGGGTTTCGGCCCGAAAGGTTGCCAATCTCCTTCGCTCCATAGATGCTGCTGCACCCGCTGAGTTTCTGCAGCATTTTGTGTACCCTTGATTTTCCAGCATCTGCAGTTCCTTCTTTAATACTGTTAATTGGGAACAGGCACTCTGCCATCTGGGAAAGGAAGCTAGGCTACTAATATTGGGAATTGAACTGGGGGCTATGTCATTTTGCACTGAGCTATTGATACATCAATGTTTTATTGAGCAGAAATTCTCCTGGATAAGTGTAATCAACAGCATTTCAAGAAATTTATATAGTTTTAAGACTGGGTATTTTTGGGAGAATGACCGGTACTTGATCCAGGTCAACACCCCCAGTGAAGCAGTGAAAAGTGTTGTACTGTATGCCACTGGGATGAGACATCAAGGATGAAATACATATTTAGTCCCTGGTACCCCACTTCTGAAATTTAGTTCCATTGACTTCACCAAATGATTTGTGGCTGCTGACGAAAAAGGATTCTGAAAAATTATTAGTGGCAGCCTTAATCTGACAACAGAGGAAGCACACGATGTCTCAGTATAGGGGTGGCTTAAAGCTATAAAAAACCTATGATTTACAGTGGCTTGCAAAAGTATTCATACCCCTTGAACTTTTCCACATTTTGTCACGTTACAACCACAAACGTAAATGTATTTTATTGGGATTTTATGTGTTAGACCAACACAAAGTGGTGCATAATTGTGAAGTGGAAGGAAAATGATACATGGTTTCCAAATTTTATTACAAATAGCAAACTGAAAAGTGTGGCGTGCAAAAGTATTCAGCCCCCCCGAGTCAATACTTTGTAGAACCACCTTTCGCTGCAATTACAGCTGCAAGTCTTTTGGGGTATGTCTCTACCAGCTTTGCACATATAGAGACTGAAATTTTTGCCCATTCTTCTTTGCAAAATAGCTCAAGCTCAGTCAGATTGGATGGAGAGCGTCTGTGAACAGCAATTTTCAAGTCTGAGATTCTCAATAGGATTTAGGTCTGGACTTTGACTGGGCCATTCTAACACATGAATATGCTTTGATCTAAACCATTCCATTGTAGCTCTGGCTGTATGTTTAGGGTAGTTGTCCTGCTGGAAGGTGAACCTCCGCCCCAGTCTCAAGTCTTTTGCAGACTCTAACAGGTTTTCTACCAAGATTGCCCTGTATTTGGCTCCATCCATCTTCCCATCAACTCTGACCAGCTTCCCTGTCCCTGCTGAAGAAAAGCATCCCCACAGCATGATGCTGCCACCACCATGTTTCACAGTGGGGAAGGTGTGTTCAGGGTGATGTGCAGTGTTAGTTTTCCGCCACACATAGCGTTTTGCATTTAGGCCAAAAACTTCAATTTTGGTCTCATCAGACCAGAGCACCTTCCTCCACATGTTTGCTGTGTCCCCCACATGGCTTGTGGCAAACTGCAAACGGGACTTCTTATGGCTTCGTTTCAACAATGGCTTTCTTCTTGCCACTCTTCCATAAAGGCCCGATTTGTGGCGCGCACGACTAATAGTTGTCCTGTGGACAGATTCTCCCACCTGAGCTGTGGATCTCTGCAGCTCCTTCAGAGTTACCATGGGCCTCTTGGCTGATTCTCTGATCAATGCTCTCCTTGCCCGGCCTGTCAATTTAGGTGGACGGCCATGTCTTGGTAGGTTTGCAGTTGTGCCATACTCTTTCCATTTTCAGATGATGGATTGAACAGTGCTCCGTGAGATGTTCAAAGCTTGGGATATTTTTTTATAACCTAACCCTGCTTTAAACTTCTCCACAACTTTATCCCTGACCTGTCAGGTGTGTTTCTTGGGCTTCGTGATGCCCAAGGAACATTGTTTGTTCACTAATGTTCTCTAACAAACCTCTGAGGCCTTCACAGAACAGCTGTATTTATACTGAGATTAGATTACACACAAGTGGACTCCATTTACTAATTAGGTGACTTCTGAAGGCAATTGGTTGCACTGGATTTTATTTAGGGGTATCAGAGTAAAGGGGGCTGAATAATTTTGCACGCCACACTTTTCAGTTTTTTATTTGTAAAAAAATTTGAAAACCATGTATCATTTTCCTTCCACTTCACAATGATGCGCCACTTTGTGTTGGTCTATCACATAAAATCCCAATAAAATACATTTACGTTTGTGGTTGTAACATGACAAAATGTGGAAAAGTTCAAGGGGTATGAATATTTTGCAAGCCACTGTATCTGAGCTGGTTGTGTGTGATAGGGTAGTGTGGAAGGATTATAATATCTGAACCACACTGTAAAAAATTTGGGGATTTTTACTTGATGGAGAAATGTTTAGTGACCGGAGTGCTGAGTACACACAGTTGGAGTACTGTGCACAATTCTAATCAACACACTGTAGGAATAATGTGATTGCATTTGCAATGAAGAGAGTGCAAAAGAGATTCCTGGGATATTGACTGGATGGAAAGTTTCATTATGTGGAGAGACGGGATAGACTAGAATTTTTCCCTGGTGTGAATTTTGTGTTTTAATTCCCACTGCCACAATCTTGTCATGTTGACTAAAAACTAAGAGTTTTTTTTTCATTCATGTCCAAATAATGCAGAAAGGAAAACAGAATTAACCTTTAGAAAGCAGCTCAAATCAAATCTCCAAGAGCACCTGGTGCATCTGCAACATTGCAAGTTTAGGAGTATTTCAGTTTCATTCTGTTTCTCTGATTGATTTGATGCCAAATGCCTGCACTTATAACTGAATCCAATGCCTGTATTAATATTTCCATTGAAAATACAAGCAAGGTCATTTTAAACTTTTAAGTTGCTGCCTGCCATGCACAGCTATTCTGAGAATTGTTCTCACTGGTAAAAAGGTTCTTAAAATATCCACTATTTCATACAATGTTTCACCATCAAACATTCATTGTACCAAAACCAACATTTTGATATCAGTGTGCCCGCCCTATGCATTTGGCAATCTCTATCTTTTGTAACTTCCATTTATCTACTCAGCTAGTTATATAGAAAATCTTTTGTACAGCACCAACCAATGCAGCGTTAACTGGTTCCTACCCCTGTGTAGAGAAAATTTCATCAACTGTAAGTGTAATTTGGCATTTGAAATTGGAATAACAGAAGGTATTTTAGAATGTTGCTGATGAGTACATGGTCCTTACCTTCTCATAGGGGTCAGAGTCATAATTCAGCCCAATTCCACAATCATCAGTAATCTCAGACAAATCCTCATCATCAAACTCCTCCAGGCTGATATCGTGAGCAGGTCTATTAAGAAGAGCACCATAACATTAGCAGATAGCGTAAAATTAAAAATAAAGTTACATTTACTCAGTGGTTCTGGCAGCATCTGTGGACAGAGAAATGGTTGATACTTCAGTTCAATACAACTCAAACACAACTGAATTCATACACTTTACTCCAATACTGATGTACAACACTCACATCTCACACACATTGGTATCTATCCAACAATGACTGTCACTGCACACTCCCTAGATCTGCCCTGCTGGAGAAAGTTTCTTGCAGTGGTCAACTGCAACACCACGCTGGAGGAGCATCCCTTTAATTGCCACAACCACAAATGATGGGAGAAAAGTGTTGCCGAGGCTTGGCTATCATAAAGTAGTTGCCAGCAGAAATCAGAGGTTAATGGTGCACTTCAATTCAACACAACCTGTCAAAGCCAACGTCCCCTTGTATTACAAACTCTTCTGTATGAAAATGTCCAATTGGTGCAAATGGATGCCTCTCACCTACACACAGGACCACATTTTGTGCATTTTAACATTTCAGACGCAGACATTTCTCCTGGCCAAATCCACCTAGAGTAATTTATTCCTTCTTTTGAAAATCAAAGAGAACAGCAACTCTATCAGATTCAACACAAAGGGTTGCTACCTTCTGTGCAAGAGTGTAATGGACATCGGTCAGGTATGTGTTGAACAGATTGCACTTTACCATATGCACAGTAGGGCACTCTTTCAATTTCTGGGTGTGAAGGAAATAGCCACAACTGCTATGTGTTTGATTAAGCACAACCTGCACATACTGAAACCAGTTTTCGTGTACTAACTTGTGTACATATCGCAGAAGAGAAAAAAAGATAGGTCATCACTTCCTCTGGCTCCTCATCCAGAAACTCAGACCTCAGCACCAGTTGGTTTAGAATGAGGATACACATGTACCGAGTTACCCAGCATAACTGAACTCTAATCAGACTGGTACTGAGGCAGATGGGGATGTCTGAGTGATACACTATCGCACCGTTTCTGGCCTCACTAAGGGTTTTGGTCCGGGCTGATGCTGCCTGCCAATGAGTGGGCGGGAGTTATTCTGACGCACAGAAAAAGGCTATAAAAAGGTAAATGAAATTCTTAGTTTTGTACCTAGACAAAGGCAGCCAGGTAGGTTTTTGAGACAATAAAATAGCATACAAAATATATACCTTTAAAACAGGCATTAAATACAAAAATCATGGGATAGCTCCACCAAAGAGCTGGTGCACGCTCGACAGATGAACAACCTCTTTCTGTGGTTGCTGTTCTGCAAATACAAGTGAGGAGTTAAGGCTGAATTTGAACAAGGCCCTGTTTAAGGTATAATTTACATCATACAGCACATCAAATCTAATGTTTAGTATATAATCTTCTTCAGACCAAATTTGGACTATTGCATTCAATTCTTGACATCAAATTTATAGAAATATTAGTCCTAGAGGTGCCACATAATTCGTAGAGGATCCTTAGGGATAGGATTTACTTGTATTTGGAAAAACGTGGGATTATTAGGGATAGTTAGCATGGCTTTATGTGGAGGATGTCATGTCATACTCAAAACTTGAATGAGTTTTTTTGAGGAAGTGACAAAGATGATTGCTAAGGACAGGGCAGTGGATGGCACCAACGTGCACATTTGTAAGGCATTTGACAAGGTCCTCCATGGTAGGCTAATCTAGAAGATTAAGATGAGTGGGCTCCAAAGTGAGTTGGTGGATTGGATTCAAACCTGGCTTGGACAAAGTTGACAGGACAATGACCAGTGGTATTCCATGGGGATCAGTATAGGGACTCCTGTTGTTTATGATATAAATGACTGGAAAGAAAATGTAGATGAGCTGATTAGTATGGTTGAGTGGAACAAAAATGAGTGGAGTTGTCGATGATCAGGTTTGTTAAAGGAAACAACGGGATATTAATCAGTTGTAGACTCTAGACTTTACTTTCATGATACAGCATGAAAACAGGCGTTTTGGCCCACCGAGTCCATGCTGACCAGCATGGACTCGGTAAAAATATCTACTGACTTGGCCTCCACAGCCTTCTGTGACTAGGAATTACACAGATTCACCACCATCTGACAAAAGAGAAAGTTTAAAGGATATGTGCAAGGACAAGTTTTTGTTTTTACCCAGAGAGTTGTAGATGCCTGGAATGTGTAGCCAGAGGGATGGTGGACACAGATGCAATAGTAACATTTAGCAAGCATTTAGACAGGCACATGACTATATAGGGATGGAGGGATATGCATCACGTGCAGGCAGATGGGGTTAATTTAATTTGGCATCATGGTCAGCACTAACGGGCATGATCCGGTGCTGTACTGTTCAATGTTCTATGTAATGTAGTTACCAAAATAATGCTGGGGTTTTGATGGTCATATCATGAAGATAGTTTGCATCAATTTGCCTTATATTCTGCTGTAATTAGACTAGATGGCTTACAAAAGGAATAAGACCACGGTTAAATATTAAAGAGCCTGAGGATGATTAAATTAGATGGAATATTAAAAGATCAATGTGAAAAGTAGAATCATGGTCTGAATGGAATACGAAAGGATCTGAGCAGTAAACAGGGGGGAGAAAATAAACTGGGAGAGATTCAACAGTGTAGAGGGGACGAGGCAGTAGGAGCACATTTAGTGGTGTGAGAAAGGATAAAATCAATATGGGCTTAAATCAGTTTGTGTGCAGGATCATCCGTGATCTTTTTTATTTTACCAAGCTTTTACACCCTCACTTCTTTCAGTTAGGGAGCTACTCAACTGCGTGCCCAGCCAACTTCTAATGTTCAGGTGAGACATACTATCTAGGTGCACACACACAAAATAATGGCTGCTTTCCCAAGATGTATGACAGCAGCCCTTGTCCTGGGGATCAGCGGTCCCAATACATAGAAACATAGAAAATAAGTGCAGGAGGAGGCCATTCGGCCCTTCGAGCAATCACCGCTCTTTATTGTGATCATGGTTGATCGTCCCAAATCAATAACCCGTGCCTACCTTCTCCCCATATCCCTTGATTCCACGAGCCCCTAGAGCTCTATCTAACTCTCTCTTAAATCCATCCAGTGATTTGGCCTCCACTGCCCCTGTGGCAGGGAATTCCACAAATTCACAACTCTCTGGGTGAAAAAGTTTTTTCTCACCTCAGTCTTAAATGGCCTCCCCTTTATTCTAAGACTGTGGCCCCTGGTTCTGCACTCGCCCAACATTGGGAACATTTTTCCTGCATCTAGCATCCAGTCCTTTTATAATTTTATATGTTTCTATAAGATCCCCCTCATCCTTCTAAACTCCAGTGAATCCAAGCCTAGTCTTTTCAATCTTTCCTCATATGTCAGTCCCGCCATCCCAGGGATCAATCTCGTGAACCTACGCTGCAGTGCCTCAATCACAAGGTTGTCCTTCCTCAAATTAGTAGACCAAAACTGTACATAATACTCCAGATGTGGTCTTCCCAGAGCCCTATACAACTGCAGAAGAACCTCTTTACTCCTATACTGTAATCCTCTTGTTATGAAGGCCAACATTCCATTAGCTTTCTTCACTGCCTGCTGTACCTGCACGCCAACTTTCAGTGACTGGTGTACAAGGCCACCCAGGTCTCGTTGTACCTCCCCCTTACCTAACCTAACCCCATTGAGATAATTATCTGTCCCTTGTTTTTGCCACCAAAGTGGATAACCTCACATTTATCTATATTATACTGCATCTGCCACGCATCTGCCCACTCACTCAACCTGTCCAAGTCGCCCTGCAACCTCCTAACAGCCTCTTCACAGTTCACACTGCCACCCAGCTTTGTGTCATCCGCAAACTTGCTAGTGTTGCTCCGAATTCCCTCTTCCAAATCATTAATATATATAGGAAAGAGTTGCGGCCCCAACACCGAGCCTTGTGGCACCCCACTCACCACTGCCTGCCATTCTGAAAAGGACCCGTTCACTCCTACTCTTTGTTTTCCGTCTGCCAACCAATTTTCTATCCATGTCAACACCCTACCCCCAATACCATGTGCTCTAATGTTAGTTACCAGTCTCCCGTGTAGGACATTATTAAAGGCTTTCTGAAAGTCTAGATACACTACATCCACTGGCTCCCCTTCATCCATTTTACTTGTCACATCTTCAAAAATTCCAGAAGATTAGTCAAGCATGATTTCCCTTTGGGAAATAGAGCCTTTGGGACTGAAAATGGTGGAGGTACAAAAAACAATCAAACCTGCTGCACTCTTGATCTGAGCAGATATTCTAGTAAACACATTGCATCATCTTGCTTTTCTGCTATTATGTGCAAATGACAGGCTTCATTAATGGGAGGCCTCATTAATTTTGATCCTTGCATTTGGATCTAAGAAGAACTCTCGCTTGATACTCTGCCTTTGTATTTCACTTTGGTTTAAAGCTTCAAGAGTCACAGGGCTATTTCATAACATCACATACAGGGTACAGACTAGACCAAGAACTAGTTCTTGGAAGAGCAGGGATATGTAGGCTTTGAAAATGGTGCAGAGGCAGTTAACTAGAATGATTCCTGGATTAAGGGGTATTAGCTACAAAGAAAGGTTGGACAGACTTGGATTGTTTTTTCTGGAACACCAGAGGTTGCAGGGAGAACTAATAGTAGTATATATAACTTATGAGAGGCATAGATAGGATAGGCAGTCAGAACATTTTTCTCGGGATGAAAAAAATCAAATACTTGAGGGCGTAGCTTTAAGGTGATAGGAGCAAAGTTTCAAGGGGATGTGTGAGGCAAATTTATTTTAAACAGAGGGTGTGAAGTACGTGGAACACACTGCCTGGGTTGGTGGTAGGGGAAGATACGATAGTGGCATTTAGGAGACTTTTGGATAAGCAGATGGATATGCAGGGAAACGAGGGATATGGATTACGTGCAGGTAGATAAGAGTTGCATTTGATATCGTGTTCAGCACAGACATTGTGTGCCGAAGGGCCTGCTTTGTGCTGCATTGTTCTATGTTCTATTTGTTGATATTTGTTTGTACTGAACGCATACAGTGTATTTGCATTTGTGGCATTGAGTATAAAGGTGGCAAGTCATGTTGCAGCTGTATAACACACTGATTAAGCCACATTTAGAACACTGAGTAGAGTTCTGGTCATCACATTACTGGAAGGGTGTGGAAGCTTTGAAGAGGGTGCAGAAGAAGTTCACCGAGAGGTTGCCTGAATTGGGAAGTATAAGCGTCTCGACCCGAAACTCCTGGTTCCATCAATAAAAAAACTTCTGAGATGACTTCTCTTCTTGGTCTTTCTCCAATACCTCCGCAGAGTCCCAGATGTCCAGCCTTGGCCCTGCTCATCTACATGCTGCCCCTGGCAACATCATCTGAAAACCCTCAGATCTACCTTGCCATCACCTCTATCATTCTCTCTGCTGCTTATCCAATCTCCATCATTGCTTTCGCAGAAATTTCATTCATTTATGCCCGAACCCTTGATTCCAATCACAAACTCTTCCTCTAGCCAATGACTATCACTTTCCTGAAATTATTTGAAACCGTTAACAGACCGTACAATATTCCAAGCTTCTGACCTCAACCCATCTCCATCATGAAGACTATTTTCTAAATCCACTCTTGAAACCTGTTAATATCTGTACTACCTTAAGATTGATCTATTCCAATGTTATTTGTTACGTCATTGTCATCCTTGGTTTGAAATCCTTTCATGATTTTGCCCCTTCCTTACTCTGTAATCTTCTCCTGCAATCCTCTGGGAATTCAAAGCTCTTGCTATTATGGCCTCTTGGCCATCTCCAGTTTCCATCACTCACTGGAATCTGTGCATCATCTCCTTTTTCCACCAACTTCTGTCCCTCAACTTCTTCACCTTCCTCCCTCTCTTCTTTTTAAATGATGTTCTTCCAAACCTTATCCATCTTTTAATCAGTCCTGATATTTATTTAAAGATACACACAAAAAATGGGTGAGGTTTCAGGTCTCGACCCAAAACGTCACCCATTCCTTCTCTCCAGACATGCTGCCTGTCCCACTGAGTTACTCCAGCATTTTGTGTCTATCTTCGATTTAAACCAACATCTGCAGTTCCTTCCTACTGATAATTCTTTATTTGGCTGTGTAGCAATTTTTATTTGATAATGTTCAAGTGAATATATGTTGGAATATTCTGTATATAGCACAACAAAGAAATAGACCACTCATTCCAATAAGCTTATAATGGTGTTTACAGTCCACATGAACCTCCTCCCACCCATCTAACACTAGCAGCATAACCTATCAGTCCTTTAATGTTTGTGTAGTTATGAAGTTTCCCCTTCAGTACTTGAATCCTCTAACATCTCTAAAATATGCTCCTTCAAATCTTTTTGTTCAAGTCTATGACTGCCTGTTCTTATCTCAGTGGTTCAAATTTTGCTGCCTGCAGTGCAATCAGATTATTTGGAGTGTTTTGTCTTATTAAAAGTGCAAAATAATTCAAGTTGTTCTTGGTGTGTATAATTAGATGAGTGGATGTGCAGTTATGTCTATGGGCATGTATAAGGGTGTTTATATCAGGATGCATTGTTAAGCAGATAGGGTGTGTACATATAGAATCTATAGATGGATGATTGAATGGCTGATTCCATAGTGGTGTATAGTTGGCTCGGTGTTCACATGCGGGGCTGACAGGACGTGTTTGTATGTGGAAGGGTGTGGGTAATGAGGGAAGGGCGATTTAAATTCCACTTGGAAATAAATAACAAAAATTACATTCACATTTCAGTCACCCACAACAGACCCTGCGACGATCCGTTGTTCCAGCAAACATCACATAAATATCACTGGTTGTCTGCTGGGTCCAATGCTGACTTCACCTAGCGTTTTCAGTCATTACCTGCAGTATTTTTATCCTCGGAATATTCCCTAACCAAATAATTTGTATCGCATCCGATTTTTTTCCCCAATTCTTAAAATAATTTTAAACATTTAAAAAAAAGCCCTAATCATTAAATGACATACTGTGTCCGGATTTAGGTGATAATTAATAAGTAATTGCATCCGTTTCTGCACGACTGCAGCAAAAAATAAGAGGTAAGGATCTTACAATTGTTAATATATTACGTTTATAATCTATATATCATCTACTCTTACCTGCATCCTGGAGGGGAGAGAGAGTGGAAGGTTGACAGTGAAAACATCTCAGTGGGATCCGCCATCTTCTGACTCAAAAAATAACCCAAGGACACAAGAGGCTTTGCAATTGATGGGAGGGAGAAAAATAAAAATCAAAGCTTCCAGTTCAGGGTTGCACCGCAAACAGACAGAAATCCGCGTTCTTCACGTGCATCAGGAGCTTTGATGGTGGCAACAATAAATCGATACTTTAATTACTAAACGGACCAGATGTAGTAATGTAATATAATGTGCAAGGAAGCGACCAGCACTGCGGAGCATCTAGACGTCGTCACTAACTCGGCTGCCTCGCCACCGAGTCCCGGGACTGATTGTCCTTCGCATTTGGGGCACCGGTTTGCGTCGAAACCCCAGAGTATGTGGGGAGGAGGTTTTTTTTGTTGTTGCAGAGCTAGCTTTTACATAACCGCATTGCAAGCCAGCTCGGTTCCTGCTGCATCCAGCTCCTCGCATTGACTGTGCAGAGGGATGTTGCAGATAAAACGAGGGGAGGGAGGGGGAATGAACACGTCACCGTGAAGACGGGAAAGAGGAGAAAATTGTGGGGTTTTTTTCCACCCGTCCCTTCAACCACCCCCCCCCCCCCGCCCCGCCGACCTAACCTCCACCGGCGTGACTTTGCAAATAGCGACGCTCAGCTTTATATTGAACTGAGAGTTGATTCAGACAGAATTCGAAGCGAGCGCTGTCCGAAGCCACTGGGTGCTGAATTAATCAAAAATGCGACATCGAACCTTACAAAATAATTACTGTATCGAGTCACCCAGACTACTCAACTGAACCTGCATTTATGTAACATCTTTAATGTTATGCAATAGTTCCTGAACATAGCTTGACATCGAAGCAGGTAAGAGGTTTGACAGACAACCATCTTGAAGGAATAGTTCGCATCTGTCAACAACATCGGATTCCTCTATCACTTACACTCCCCACCCCTAAGGCCGCGACCTCGGTCGCACATCCAATGGAAGTATCTACGAATGAAGTCAAGACTTAAGTTTAAAGACGTGAGGGCTAGGTTTTAGGTGATGGTAAGGGATAAACTACAAATCTTACAGCGACACCTCACTCTTAAAAGACACTACTCGCGTGTCTGATGCACCCGATTATCGACTGTTTATAGTTGACTACATAATCTGCACTATTGTTTTTAATGTATTAATCTCTGATGTATGCTGTTTCTTGCAAATACCAGTGCACCCCCCCCCCCCCCCCCCCCGGAAAATCTAGCGTAAACAGCTGTGACGGGATGTGGACATGGAGTCTGCACTGAAAATCAGGAACAGGCCGGAGAGAATCGCCCGTTTAAAAACAAAAAGGTGCGGTCCAGGCGAGTAAAATAGAAAGTAAGGAACACGTTCATGATTACAAATGAATGCAAAATTCAATAGTGTACAATGAAGTATTGATAGAAAAGTAACAAAAATATGGATGAGAACAAGTGGTTGTGGAGGGCAGCAAGTTAAAGGGAATTCGGCCTCATCCATAGTTTAGGAATAATACCAAAGTCATTCTTTAAAACATGCAGCTTTATTACTGTAAAGGCTTTTGCCTCTGTTTACTGTAGAAAATAAATGTGTTACTGTACAATCACGCAAGTAATGCACTTAAGAATTCCCGTTATGTTCCGTTGTAATATATTTGGCTAAGAGAGGTATAACTGATTTTCTTTATTCCTCCTTTTAATCTTGTGGCTGGGAAAATGGCATTTACATATTGTAAATGACTAGCTGCTCACTGGTAATTAAACTCTCCTTACCTATATTTGTAACATATCAGTTTCAACACCTTTCTGTCTTATTGTAGAAACATAGAACTGCAGATGCTGGTTAATACACAAAAGGACACAGTGCTGGAGTAATTCAGCAGGTCCGGCAGCATCCCTGTAGAACATGGACAGATGATGTTTCAGGTCAAGACCCTTCTTCAGTCTGAATAATGCACATAGGAATTGCCATTATGGTTTGTTGAAATATATTTGGCTATGAGAGGTATAACTGATAACTGGTGCAAATTAATTTTCTTTATTCCTCCTTTTAATTTTGGGACTTCTTTAGCCTGAAGAATGGTCTCGACTCAAAATGTCACCTATCCATGTTCTCCAGGGATGCTGCCTGCCCTGCTGTGTTACTCCACCACACAATATCCTTTCGGTCTAATTAGCATCACAACTTCAATCAAACTTCAATATGCTTGGCTACACCAGCTGCTCCCTAGTGTTGCCAAATAGTTTGGGATGAGTTCTTAAACTTGGTCTCCTGTTCAATGCGATCACTGACTGCTGTTCATGTCTGTAGGGCCTTAAACAAATGTTTGCATTTGTTGCCTCGTTATCCCAACCTCCCAGTGAATATTACTTGTTAGAAAATCAGGTCCATGTAAGCTCAAGTCAGTCATTTTTCTTAATCCCCATACCCATCGGTTTCAGGACTTCTTCTTCCGGGCTTTGGTCTCCACTCAGGGCTATTGTGGAGATAGAGTCAGCACCAAAATCAATGCGATATCTTCAAACCTTTAAAAACCTGCACCTTGTGAGGCAGGTGCAATTTCTAACTGAGCAGTGGCATTCACACTTAATTCCACCCCGATAGGGCAGACCTCAACCAATTCACATCACAAATATAAACCCAACAGATTAACCCTTTGTGATTATAGAAAAAAAAACTGCAGCTGCTGGTTCACATAAAAGGACAAAGAGTGCTGGAGTAACTCAGCAGGTCAGGCGACATCACTGGAAAACATGGATAGGTGACATTTCAGATCAGGATCCTTATTATTCCAATCACAATCCCACACTTGAAGTACATACACTTGATTTACTGTAACAATTCATCTAGACTACTCAAATGAGCATGTTATATAACTTTTTATGTTATGCAATCGTTCACGGATATATTTTGACATTGAAGCAGGCAAGATGCCTCACAGACAACTGATGGTATGACAAATAGCTTGGGAGTGAGGTCAATACAAGGATGGTTCCTATCAATTATAATGGGGGGGGGGAAAGAACTTGCAATTGGCAAAGGTTGGGAAAAGTATGCCCAAATGTACTTTGCTTACCCATTATGAAGTCAGACTCTTGTGATGTTGCTCACAAGGAGATTAGACTAAGGATAGAAACATCTTGACATTTATTTGTCGACCATTTGCATTGGGTGTGGTGAAGCAAACTTTCTCAATGTCTTCATTAACAAAACCCGTATGTTAAGATGTTGTTCCAAAAACAAGGGATATTCAGGGATTTGGGAAAGAACAGTAAATTAAAATTAGAAGAGTCAGCTGAATGAAACTCAGCTGTTGACTACCATTTTCACTTTCTTTATTGAACCATTTGTTAAATATCTGTACTTTACTGGATGACTGATTTTGACACAATTGACAGCTGAGAGCAAACACAAATGGTTTATTTATGATGATGCATGATGTGAGGGCGCCAAGCTATAAAATAAAAAGAGACAATACTTTTACAAGTGTTGTGCAACTGCAGCTCCTGTGGTGTAAAAACAGCTGTGGCAACATGATTGTCCAGACACAATAAAAATACACAATCTACTTTAGATTATGGTCCCAGGACCCTAATAGCCTTCCAGGTACCATATCTAAGTGGCTATTATTTATGTCATGTAGTCTTGATGTCACTAATTCACTGTCAGTGGGGGAGGGTGGGGATTATGCTTTTGCATTATGATTATGCTTTCCAGCAAGTGTTATCATCGCTCCATAGGCCACGATGTTGACAATTGTTATACCAAACTAGAAATGATAGTCAAGACTAAGAAGGCGAATGGCATGTTGGCCTTCATAACAAGAGGAGTTGAGTATAGGAGCAAAGAGGTCCTTCTGCAGTTGTACAGGCCCTAGTGAGACCACACCTGGAGCATTGTGCGCAGTTTTGGTCTCCAAATTTGAGGAAGGACATTCTTGCTATTGAGGAAGTGCAGCTTAGATTCACAAGGTTAATTCCCGGGATGGTGGGACTGTCATATGCTGAGAGAATGGAGCAGCTGGGCTTGTACACTCTGGAATTTAGAAGGATGAGAGGGTATCTTATAAGATTAAGGGTTCGGACATGCTAGAGGCAGTAAACATGTTCCCGATGTTGGGGGAGTCCAGAACCAGGGGCCACAGTTTAAGAATAAGGAGTAGGCCATTTAGAACAGAGATGAGGAAACACTTTTTCACATAGTGAGTTGTGAGTCTGTGGAATTCTCTGAATCAGGGCGGTGGAAGTCGGTTCTCTGGATACTTTCAAGAGAGAGCTAGATAGGGCTCTTGAAGATAGCGGAGTCAGGGGATATGGGGAGAAGGCAGGAACGGTGTACTGATTGTGGATCAGAACGGGGTACTGATCAGCCATGATCACATTGAATGGCGGTGCTGGCTTGAAGGGCCGAATGGCCTACTCCTGCACCTATTGTCTATAAGACCTTTGTCATATTATTTGGTATCACAACACTACATTCAAACTTCAATGTGTTTGGCTGCACCAGCCGCTCCCTAATGTCGGCAAATAGATTGAGATTAGTTTTTGAATTTGGTCTCCGATTCACTGCAATCACTGGCAGCTTTTCATGCCTTCACAGTTTTTGACTAATGTTTGCATCAGTTGCCTCATTATCCCAGCCTTCCAGTGAACATTACTTGCTAAGTAAAATCAAGTCCATGTAAGCTCCAGTCACAAGGTCTTCTTTCTTTATCCCCAGCTCGCCCATCAGTTTCTGGGCAATGGCTTCTCCTTCTTCCAGACTTTGGTCTTCAGTGAGAACCACCTTGGAGATAAAGTCAAAGCCAAAATGAATAATAATAATAATAATATCTTTTATTGTCATTACACATAAGTTCAACGAGATTTGGTTTGCAACTTCCATCCGATGTCATAATTTAATTGACGAATAAAATTTAGGTTTAAATACCCTGAGAACAATGTTTGTAAAAATGAGCATTAGACCAGTAAAATCAACACCGACTAAAGTGCGAGGCCGGTGGAGACAGTCCATGGGGGTGGGGGGGTACTCAGCACGGCTGGTTCAGAGCCGCTATAGCTCTGGGAATTAAGCTGTTCCTGAGTCTGGTGGTGCGGGCGTAGAAGGCCTTGTAACGTCTGCCGGAAGGGAGTAGTTCGAACAGTCCATTACAAGGGTGAGAGGAGTCTTTATGGATGCTGACGGCCTTCCTGAGGCACCGTGTGTGGTAGATGCCCTCCAAGGCTGGTAGCGGTGTCCCAATAATCTGTTGCGCTCTGTGGACAACGCGCTGAAGAGCTCTCCTCTCCGCCTCCGTGCAGCTGAGATACCACACAGAGATGCCATACGTTATGGTGCAGCGGTAGAAGGTGGTCAGCAGCTGTTGGGGCAGACCAGTCCGTTTCAATGTTCTAAGGAAGAACAGTCGTTGCTGTGCCTTTTTGACCAGCGCAGCGGTGTTGGTGGACCATGTGAGGTCCTCTGAGATGTGAGTGCCCAGAAACTCGAAGCTGGACACTCTCTCCACACTGTTTCCGTAGATGGAGATTGGGGCATATTTGGGCCTCAGCTCGCATATCAGTGAGTTTGGTGGTGAGCTTGGTGGGGATGACCGTATTGAAGGCAGAGCTATAGTCAATGAAGAGCGTCCTCACGTAGGTGCCCTGTCTTTTCAGGTGGGTCAGGACAGTGTGAAGAGCCACAGAGATGGCATCCTCTGTGGATCTATTTGCCCTGTATGCAAATTGATGAGAGTCCAATGATGCAGGGATGAACACGATATTCTCACAATTTTAAAATAGTGAAATGAGACAGATGTGATTTCTAACAGAGCAGTACCATTCTCCCTTAATTCCATCCAGATAGGCCAGACCAACTGATTCATGTCACAGATATAAACCCAACAGATGTAAATATTCTTTGTAAATGTTCTACGCATAATCCCAATAATTCATTTGTCTATCACTTCCAATGAATTCCATTCACATGCTGCTTGCCTTAAAATGATTACTTGATAAAACACTGAGCATTCTCACCGCCTGGCATGTGGACCATTTATAAGGACAATTCATCATTTTAAATCACAATGTACATACAATGCTTTCCTATTAAACAATATTAATAAATACAAATGAAACACAAATATACCATATTCTTTGCATCAGCACAAATAGATTGCCTTTGTCTCGTAATGGGGTATAGCCATCAGGTAATGTGAGACAAAACTATTTTAATCTGCAGGTTTCAACTAGTTTCCCGATTTATACCAAGTAGGCTGATCAGAACCAATTATCATGTAGTTAAATAAGAATGGAGTAGATGAGACGGGGTTCACATTACCGATCATAAATTTGCAATTCCTACCATGAATGCACATAAAGGCAGCTGGCGAAGGCCAATTATAATTCATTCATTGGATTAAATGTAATTTGGAGCTCACCTAATAATACTGCAGCCAATAGAGTTCATTGCTACAATGGAAAACATTTCTTGGTTAATTAAAAAATAAAAATAAAAAATTAAATATCTTTATTTATTAGAGGTACATCAGTGTACATCCCTTATATTATATTACAGTCATTGTACCCCTTATTTTTTTAAGGCTTTAGAATAGAGAGAAATAACAGCAAAGAAAGTAGAAGAGTGAAAAAGAGACATATAACCATATAACAATTACAGCACGGAAACAGGCCCTCTCGGCCCTTCCAGTCCGTGCCGACCATTTGTTTTCCCCTTCACATGAAGGTGAAAAAGCGTGACAGAGGGAATGGAAACCCTTGAAGAGTTGGAGACTGGAGATTGAGATAGACCCTGGAGAGGAAAAAAAAGAAAAAGGGAAAGAAAGAAGTTAAGAAGAAAAGCCAGTTACTTTATTATAAACATCTCGCAAAAGGAGTCTACCAACTCGGCAGTTTTTCTTCCCCCTTTACCAAGACCCGACACCGGTACTTTTTTTTAGGTATTCTTGCACCTTATCCTTGTAGTTAATTTATAAATACAGACCACGTCTTATAGAAACAGTCTGATTTTCCTGCTAGTCGGAGACATATCTTCCAAGTGTAGTGTTTCAAACATAGTTGAAATCCACATATAGGAGTGGTATAGCAGTATTTTTCCAGAATTGTAAGATTAGCTTTTTTCCAGTTATTAAGCCATATTCAAATAGAGTCTTTTGAAACACATTTAATTCACGACTATCTTCCGATGTCCTGAAGATAATCCAGTCTGCTTTTGGAGTCAGTTTTATTTTAAATATTTTTGTGAAAATTTCAGTCCAAAATGTTTGAATTTTTGTACAAAAGACAAATGAGTGCGCTATATTAGCTTCTTGACATTGACATTTATCACATATAGGTGAGACGTTGGGAAAAAGTTTACTTATTTTAGTTTTTGAATAGTATAATCTGTGTTAGATTTTAAATTGTATTAAGGTGTGTCTGACATTAATTGAATGTATATGCACATTTAATAAATATTCTTCCCACCTTCCTTTGGGAATTTTATACTTAATTCTTTTTCCCAGTCTCTCCTGATACCTTCTGTTGTTGGTATTTCTGCGTTTAGAATAATATTATATATATATGATATTAGGTTTGCTGATTCTGCCTTTGCATTCATTACTTCTTGCAGTAAGTCTGGAGACATATTGTGATAGTCTTGCGCGTATTTTTTCAGATAGTCACAGATTTGGAAATATTTAAAACACTGATTGTTTCCCAAATTGTATTTTAGTTGTATTTGTTTAAATAATAATAGTTTTCCCAATTCATACACATCTCCGAAGGTTTTAATTCCAGCTCTTTCCCATTGTATAAATGCTTTATCTATAGTTGAAGGTTTAAGTGAGGGTTTTTTACCGATAGGAGATAAGAGATAAATTTCTTAATTTTTAATTGTGTTTTATTTGTTTCCAAATTCTAATTGTACTGTGTATAATTGGATTATTGTTGTAATTTGTATTATTCATCGACGTTGGAGAGAGAAGGATTGCTCCAATATTGTAAGGAGAGCAATCCTCTTTCTCCATAATCGTCCATGGATATTCGGTTGATGGGGAGTTATCCAGCAATTGGATCATGTTTCTAATATTTACAGACCAGTAGTAATACATAAAGTTGGGGAGTGCTAATCCCCCGACTACTTTGGGTTTATTCATATGAGCTCTTTGTATTCTGTGGGATTTATAATCCCAGATAAAATTTGTGATATCCGAGTCCAGTTTTGGGTAAGTATATTGGAATAGATTGGAACAGGTATAAAATTTGTGGTAGAAAAATAATTTTTATGGCATTTATTCGGCCTATTAAGGACATCAGAAGCGTTTTCCAAAATTTAAGCAAGTTATATAGTTTAAGTAGAGGGTTATAATTTTCGTCAAACATGTCTTGATATTCTCTAGTAATTTCGATGCCCAAGTATTTAAATTTTTCCGTAGCTATTTTGAAAGGAAACTGTAAAAGATGCGTAGAGTCTTTCGGTTTTATTGACATGATTTTACTTTTATTCCAATTTATTCTATATCCTGAGAATGATCTGAAGTCCTCTATTAATTTTAAAATATTTGGTATAGTAATATGAGGTTTTGTGATGTACAATAGTACATCGTCAGCGTATAATGATATTTTATTGTTGGGATATTTTGTTTTATATCCATGGATATTCGGATGAGTTCAAGTTCTTTCCGCTAGGGGTTCAATTATGAGAGCAAATAACAACGGTGATAATGAACATCCTTGTCTGTTCCCCCATGACAATTGAAATTTCGTAGATAAATTATTGTTAGTTAATATTCTGCCCGTTGGCTTATTATATAGTAATTTAATCCATAGAATAAAATTCTCTCCCAGTTAAAATTCTTGCAATACCCTGACCATATATTCCCATTCGACCTGATCGAATGCTTTCTCTGCATCCAACGATATGATTGATGGTTTTGATCTTTCGTTTGGTGTGAATTGAGCAGACGTCTCAAATTATTAAATGATTGTCTCTTAGGGATAAACCCCGTTTGATCCGGATGTATTAATTTACTAGCATATTTACTTAGTCTTCTAGCTAGTATTTTCGCTAATATTTTTTTATCTGTTTAACAACGCAATAGCTCTATATTTCTTGGTTAATTTTAATGCATAAAGAGTCTCACCTCCAATTCCACAAATCTCCCCAGTCCTTCTACCGAATCCACATGAACTCTGGTTTGCCCAACCATATACAACCAACGTTCTTTCTTCACAAAACCTTTTACGCCAAGGGCATCAGATAACAAATTCTAAACAGAGAAACAAACAAAATTAAACCAGTGTGTCATTTTGACGTGCAGCTATTTTGTATATTTCGATAATTTTCCTTCACTGCAGGCACTCCCTGCTCAACAATTTAGGGAAAGTGCTACAAATTTCAGGGACACCATTGTACACAGAATTACACATCAAAACAGATTAATAGATTTGGATGAGGAGTGACAGCTACCATATATACCAAGGAATTAGCTGCTGGCTTCAGAAGGGAAAAGTCGGAAGATCGTTCGCCAGTTTACAGCGGTGGAGAGAATTGGCAGTTTTAAATCCCTATTTGTCAACAGCTCAGATGACATGTCCTGGGCCTAGCACATAGATGTAATCACGAACAAGGCACATCCGCACCATTACTTTCTTGGAAGTTTAAAGAGATTTTGTTTGTCCACAAATACTCTAACAAGCTTTTACAGGAACTGTAGAAAGCATCCCGACTGATGGCATCATGGCCTGGTGCAGCAATTCCAATGCACAGGAACACAAGAACCTGCAGAGAATGGTGGACTCTGATATGTCAGTAACGATCACTGCACTCACTTCCTTAGAAGACATATACTTGGCAGGGCTTGAAATTAACGGTTGCCCAGTTGCCAGTGGCCACCTAAAATCCCGCTGGGCAATCTAAAAGCCGTGTCATTTTGCTCGGCTTGACACTGCAGATACTGGTTTATACCGAAGATAGCTACAAAAAAAACTGGTGTAACTCAGCGAGTCAGAGAGCATCTCTGGAGAAAAGGAATAAGTGACGTTTCTGGTCGTCATCGGCTGCAGTGCGGGGTGACGGAGGGTCGGAGCGAATGACGGGCCTCGCACAGCAGCAGTGGTGGCGATGATGGCTCCACCACCTTCCGCACCCTGCCCGCCCTGAAAGTGACCTCTGCATGCCACTCCGCCAATGACGATAACCGCTTTCAAAACAAACCCTCCCGCACGCCGAGGCCGGGAGGAGGGAGGGAGGAAGGGGGAAGCCCCCTTCCGCTGTCTGAAGCACCCGCACCTTCCTGTTGGCTGGCGGAGGAGGGGGGGGGGGGGGCGGAGCTGATGAGATTCCAACTGCCTCTCCCTTTGGCGGTGGCACTTGGCGGTGTTGTCCGAGGACCACTGACCTTCCTTCCTCCCCGCCTCCTCTGCCAGTTCCCCTCACTCTCTCGCACTTGTATGCCTCCTTCCCCTTATTCAGGGACCCCTCTTCTCCATCCCGCACTGATCCCCATTCCCGCCTCTATTCAGTCCTGACATTCCCTGTGCTCCCCTCCCCACCTATCCCCCCCATCTATTCATGCTGCACCGATCTCCCTATCCACCTCGCATTGACTGATCCCCTCCATTCATCCTGTACTGATCCTCACCCATTCATCCTGCACTGATTCCCCCCCCATTCATCATGCAATAATCCCCCCCCATCCATCCTGAACTGATCCCCCCCATCCATCCTGCACTGATCTCCCACCCTGTAGTGATCCCCCCCATTCATCCTGTGGTGAACCACCCATTCATCCTGCACAGATCCCCCCATCCATCCTGTAGTGATCCCATCCATTCATCCTGTACAGACCCCCCGATCCACACTGTACTGACCCCCCCCCCCCCACCCCCCAAAAGAACATGTTCTGCAGTTATGTCCTTTGACCATCTCTTGTCAGTTAGTGTAATGGTTGACCTGTCAGATGGGTATAGTTGGTTTTAACAGCTATTATCATAAAATGCCTTTAGAAATTTCCTTGCAACCTGTATATTTTGTTGTGGATAAATTATGTGGGAAGCGAGTGTTTATGTACCAATAGCAATAACGACCCATGCTATAGCCATGTCATGATAATTTGCGGTCCTTCACAGGAAACGTGCTTGCATCAATCTGTAGTGTGCGTGGTTAAGCATATATGTTACCATGGTCCAGGATTTATTGACACATTGATCATACGCTGAATAATCCAGCTATATTTTTGTTAGGAAGTGGAAAGAAATAGAAATTGCATTCATTGCAACGTGTAAAGAGTTGAGATAATGTATGATAATTTTGCTGCATGTCATTGTGGTATATATCATGTCTTGATTGGTGAATATGTTTAGTTAGTTTGTGACTTTATTTGAAGCAGAAATAATATGTGAATGCTTCATTGAGCATAATTCCGACTGGTAACTTGGCACTTTGTCCGAGCACATCATCGCATGCATCATGCAAGTTGTCTTAAATGACCACCTAAACTGTCATTTGGCAACCTAAAAGGTTGCCTAGGTTACCTGGCTGGCAGCAGGGAAAACAAAGTTAAGTGAGAGCCCTGCTTGGTACACTGCCTCATAAAGGCAGCATCTACCATCAAGCATCCCCATCATCCAAGACATGCCCTCGTTTCACTGTTCCACCGCTAGAGTTTCCTATGCAATCTGGATAAGACGTACGCAGTGTACAAACAAAGGCAATCAGGAAGGTTGCAGTATAAAACAAAGTTCATAAGGTCATAAAGCCGCTCACTGACGAAAGAAAATTCTCATCTTCTTCCTAATAGAACGTCCTTTAATTCTGAGGCTATGACCTCTAGTCCCAGACTCTCCCATTAGTGGAAATATTCTCTGACCTCGAGTCCCAGACTCTCCCATTAGTGGAAATATGTTCTATGACCTCTAGTCCCAGACTCTCCCATTAGTGGAAATATTCTCTTCACATCCACTCTATCCAAACCATTCACTATTCTGTATGTTTCAATGAGGTCCACCATATTCTTCTTAACTCCAGCGGGTACAGGCCCAGTGCCGACATACACTCATCATACTGGGATAATTCTTGGAAACTTCCTCTGGATCCTCTCCCGAGCCAGTACAACCATCCTCAGATATGGTGCCCAGAATTGCTCACAATATTCCAAATGAAGCCTTATCAGAGCCTATTAGAGCCTCAACATTACATATCTGTTTTTGTATGCAAGCCCTCTTGAAATAAATGCAAGCATTGAGTTTGCTTTCTTTACTACCGATTCGACATAGTTAACTTTATGGGAATCCTGCACCAGCACTCCCAAGTCCCTTTTGCACCTCTGATTTCTGGATTCTCATCCCATTTAGAAAATAGTCTATGCCTTTATTCCTACTACCAAAATGCATGGCTCCACACTTTGCTACACTTTCCATTTGCAACTTCTCTGCTCACTTTCAGAATCTGTCTAAGTCCTTCTGCAGAGTCCCTGCTTTCTCGGCACTACCTGCCCCTCCACCTATTTTGGTAGCATCCGCAAACATTGCCACAAAGCCTTCAATCCCCTTGTCCAAATCATCAATATACAATGTGAAGAGTAGCGGCCCATTGTGGAATTCCACTCGTCACTTGCAGGCAACCAGAAAAAGCCGCCTTTATTGCCAATCTTTGTCTTCTGCCATCTAGGCAACCAACTATCCATGTTAGTATCTGCCCTTTGATACCACGGGCTCTCGTCATCCAAAGCAGCCAGTGTGGCACCTTATCAAAGGCTTTCTGAAAATCTATATAAACAACATCTACTGACTCTCCTTTTTCTGTCCTATTTACTTCTTCAAATAATTCCAGCAAATTTGTCAAGCAAGACCTCACCTTCACTTTGGCTTATTTTATCGATAATTTCTAAGTACTCCGTAACCTCATCCTTTATAATGGACTCTAAAATCTAACCAACCATTGAAGCCAGACTAACCGGCCTATAGTTCCCACTATTCTGCCTTGCTCCTTTTGTGCAGCGGGGTAATATTGACAATTTTCCAATCATCCGGGACCAATCCTAATTCTAGAGATTCCTGAAAAATCACTCTCTATGCCTCCACAATAACTAAAGCAATCTATTTCAGAACCCTATTTGCAGTCCATCCAGCTCAGATGACTTATCAACCTTCAGGCCTTTCAGCTTCCCAAGCACCTTCTCCCTAGTAATAGCCGCTCCATTTAACTTCCATTCTCTGACTCTCTTGAAGTTCAGGCACGGTGCTGGTGTCTTCCACTGTGAAGACTGATGCAAAAAAACATATTCAACTCCTCTGCTATTTCTTTATTTCCCGTTATCACTTCTCGTGCATCATTCTCCAGTGATCCAACGTCCACTCTTGCCTCTTTCATGCTCTAAAGAAACTCTTATTATCCTCTTCAATATTATTGGTTAGCTTACCTTCGTATTTCATCTTTTCTCCCCATATTGTCTTTTCAGTTACCCTCTGTTGTTCTTTAAAAACTTCCCAATCCTCTGGCTTCCCACTAATTTTTGCTGTTCTACGCATTCCCTTTTAGTTTTATATTGTCCTTGACTTCCCTTTCCCAAGTTGCCCCTGACAGTGCCGTGGGAGGACCGTCTGGAGGAGGCCCACGAGAGGAAGTTGACCATGTATGAAGAGCTGGTCATAGACTGCCGTAAGCAGGGCTGGAAGGCAAGGTGTATGCCCATCAAGGTTGGCTGCAGAGGTTTTGCAGGGCAATCGCACTTGAGTGCACTGGGCATCAACAGAGTGGCAAGGAGAAGAGCCATCAAGAACACCACAGAGGCAGCGGAGAAGGCCTCGAGATGGCTCTGGATCAGGAGAGAAGGTCCATGGGGAGGAGTTAATATCACCTGAACACAAGTCGTGGTCTGATCAACCACGGCTGGGTCGCCTGGGCGAGGGTCTCTGTTGAAAGACCAGAAACACATAATGACCCCAGGTTACATCACTGATGATGTGTTCAGCAGCATCAATAGATGTATTTGTATTAATAGATCAACTGCCTCTCATCAAAACTGAGAAAAGTTAGAAATAAAACTGGTTTCACTTGCACAAAGAGTTCACAATGTTCCTATACCATTCTCCTCCTAATTACACCACATCAAACAACAAGGGGCGCAAGAGCAGGCAATTTCCTGCCATACAGTGACCCAAATACTCTTTCCAGATGAGGCAGCAATCTATTTACACCACTTCCATCCAATCCAGTATACTGCATTCACTGCTCACAATGTAGTCAGTTCTGTGTACAGAGTAAACTTATCAAACCTTCATAAATTTAGTTCTAAGAAATGAATTGGTTAGATTGTAGACATTTCCTATACACCAGATCAGGGGTCTCTAAACTATGGCCCGTGGGCCACATCTAGCCCACCACGAGATTTTATCTGGCCCGCAGCAAGCTCTTAACACGTTCCGTGCAGCGGGCTATTTAACGGGTTCTGTGAGAGCGGGAACTTACACGTCAGTTTGCCGTACGCTATCAAGTTGAGGGTTTTTGTGCAACTGCTGACAGGTTACTGTTAGTTGTACCTGACTAATATCCAGGGGTGTAGTGCTGCCGGAGCTCACTAGAGTGCTGCTCCGGCACCTCTGGGAAAAAACCCCCAAAATAAACAACGGGGAATTTTAACTAGCTGATGTGTGGTCGGGGTAACCTGGCTAAAAGAGTGTGGGGGGGGGGGGGGGGGGGGGGGAAGACCCATCACTACTGAGGTTCCCTGTAGGTGGGGAGGAGCACTAGGACCCAGCAGAGTCAGACCACGTGGAGGTTGTGGGCCTGATGCCGAGCCTGGAACTGGTGAGGTGACAACTCTGGCCCATTGGTGGCCAGTGGGAGAGGTGAGGGTCGGCGGAGTCGCTGGTGGAGGCCCGTGGGAGGGCTAGAGTAGAGATATGGGTCGACGGCAGCAGCATCGGTGGCACCAGGAAGACAGTAAAGGTCAGCGACAGCTGCCTGTGGGTGAGTGAGTGAGTGCCTTTAAGTTTTGTTTTTAATTTCTTCTATCTGTTTTACTTAAATTCTCTTTTGAGTTCATTAAATTTATAAAACTGACATTTCTTTATTTTTTCCGACAACCCGCAAAAATGTGCAAAATATATAATGTAGCCCTCGTGCTGAAACGTTTCGAGGCTCCTGCACCAGATGAAAGATTTAATTGCGGTCTGTAATACTGTGTAGCTAAGTGTGGAATAGTGTGGAATTATCTGAAGGGTGGCAAATTTGGAAAAGGGGAGATGCAACGAGACCTGGGTGTCATGGTACATCAGTCATTGAAAGTAGGCATGCAGGTGCAGCAGGCAGTGAAGAAAGCGAACTGTATGTTAGCATTCATAGCAAAAGGATTTGAGTATCGGAGCAGGGAGGTTCTACTGCAGTTGTACAGGGTTTTGGTGAGACCACACCTGGAGTATTGCGTATAGTTTTGGTCTCCAAATCTGAGGAAAGACATTCTTGCCATAGAGGGAGTACAGAGAAGATTCACCAGACTGATTCCTGGGATGTCAGGACTTTCATATGAAGAAAGACTGGATAGACTTGGCTTGTACTCGCTAGAATTTAGAAGATTGAGGGGGGATCTTATAGAAACTTGCAAAATTCTTAAGGGGTTGGACAGGCTCGATGCAGGAAGATTGTTCCCGATGTTGGGGAAGTCCCGGACAAGGGGTCACAGTTTAAGGATAAGGGGGAAATCTTTTAGGACCGAGATGAAAAAAACATTTTTCACACAGAGAGTGGTGAATCTCTGGAATTCTATGCTACAGAAGGTAGTTGAGGCCAGTTCATTGGCTATATTTAAGAGGGAGTTAGATGTGGCCCTTGTTGCTAAAGGGATCAGGGGGTATGGAGAGAAGGCAGGTACGGGATACTGAGTTGGATGATCAACCATGATCATATTGAATGGTGGTGCAGGCTCAAAGGGCCGAATGGCCTACTCCTCCACCTATTTTCTATGTTTCTATACGAGGAAAAGGTATGAAATGGAGTGGTTAGCGACCACTCTAGTTGAAGGGTCATGGACACAAACATTATCTACCATACGACTACCCACCGTGAGTTCAACCGGATTTCCTGTGGGATATATGGAATAATCTGAGAGCTTAGGTCCCTCCATATCAGCACGGTTATAGAATATGAGCTGCCCTCCGCCTCCGTTCTGGGAAAAATAAAGTAAATTAAAAGCAAAAGAGAGAAGTACAATTCAGAAGGCATAGAGACAAAAAGAGATATAAATATATTATACATTACAACTACTTATCACAGTGCACAAACCATACGAAGTTGTTAAAATACAATCGTTTCTGTTGTGTTGGTTCAAAAGTAAACCAATTTTTACAAGCAAGGAGAATGTTTAACAGCATGTACACTGTTAAAGTCACCCCGCAGCACCAACCAACATTTCTTCCACAGCACTTTTCCAACCAGTGTGCCGCCACACACACACATCGCTTCCTTCACCAGCCCTTTATGCAGGCGGGGGACAGGGCAAGCAGGGGGAACGCTGTCTGAGTGAAATTCACATGGTGCAAAGCCAACATGATAGACACACACCACGCGAAACAGGAAGGTTGGAGCTGCAATTAAGATGGTAAAAGCACTGTGTACGAGAACGGTCACGTAATTAGTCCTTTAAAAGGGGAGGGGGGAGAGAGAGGGGGGAGAAGGAGTGGAGGCAACTTTTAAGAAGCCTGAGATACAGGGATGTAAAGCTCGGTGGATATCAACATTACCGGTTGATTATCCTCGGTTCTGAAAACTACTGGAAATAAACTAGGATCAGCACACATTCTGACATTTAGAAAATGACCCTAACATGATTAAGTATGTCTTGGACAGTCAAAGCTAGGATTGAAAGTTAGAGAAGTAAACTTAAAATAAAATATGAACATTGGAAACCAGAGCAAGCCAAATAGAATGGTTAATGGCAAACTAGACAATGGGACATTTGGAATTTGTTGGGATTACAGAAAATTGGTGCATATCATTGAGTTGACAAGGCTCCACTTATGTTTCAGTAACTCATGCAAAATACTTCAAATACAGTGCATTCAGAAAGTATTCAGACCCCTTCACTTTTTCCATTTTGTTAGGTTACAACCTTATTTTAAAATAGATTAAATTATTTTTTTTTTCTCATCAATCTACACACAATAGCCCAGAATGAAGAAGCAAGAACAAGTGTTTAGAACATTTTGCAAAGTAATTATAAAGAAATAACTGAAATATCACACTTACATAAGTATTCAGACTCTTTGCTATGCCACTCAAAATTTAGCTTAGGTTCATCCCGTTTCCATTGATTATGCTTGAGATGTTTTTACAACTTGATTGTAGTCCACCAATGGTAAATTAAATTGATTGGACATGATTTGGAAAGGTCCCACAGTTGACAGTCAGGTTAGAGCAAAAACCAAGCCATGATAACAAAGGAATTGTCCGTAGACCTCTGAAACAGGATTGTATCGAGACACAGATCTGGGGAAGGGTATAAAACAATTTCTGCAGCATTGCAGGTCCCGAAGAGCACAGTGGCCTCCGTCATTCTTAAATGGAAGAACTTTGGATCACCAGGACTCTTCATAGAGATGGCCACCCAGCCAAACTGTGCAATCGAGGGAGAAGGGCCTTGGTCAGGGAAGTGGCCAAGAACCCGATGGTCACTCTTGACAGAGCTCCAGATTTCCTCTGTGGAGATGGGAGAACCTTCCAGAAGGACAACTACATCGGCAACACTCCACCAATCAGGCCTTTACGGTAGAGTGGCCAGATGGAAGTCACTCCTCAGTAACAGGCACATGACAGCCCACTTGGAGTTTACCAAAAAGCATGAGAAACAAGATTCTCTGGTCTGATGAAACCAATATTGAACTCTTTGGCTTGAATGCCAAGCGTCATGTCTGGAGGAAACCAGGCACCACTCATCACCTGGCCAATACCATACCTACGGTGAAGAATGGTGGTGGTCCTTGAGTGGCCCAGCCAGAGCCTGGACATGAACCTGATCGAACATCTCTGGAGGGACCAGAAGACTTGAGACTGTAATCGCTGCCAAAGGTGTCTCAACAAAGTCCTGAGTAAAGGGTATGAATACTTAAGTAAATTGTAATATTTCAGTTATTTCTTTTTAATTACTCTGCAAACATTTCTAAACACCTGTTTTCGCTTTTTTATTATGAGGTATTGTGTGTAGATTGATGATTAAAAAAAAGAATTTAATCCATTTTACAATATGGCTGTAACCTAACAAAATGTGGAAAAAAATGAAGGGGTCTGAATACTTTCTGAATGCACTGAACATTATCAAGTTTAAAAGAATAACAACAATGTAGGTCTCGCAAGTTGGGAAAGTTAAAAAGATAATGAGGTAGAAAATAAAACATGAACAGTTGGCAAACCCCCTGAAAATTGTGACCTCGACTCCATCCAACAGGTCAAAATAATTTCTCACATATCTTTCAATACATGAGCAAGCAAATCCACAGACACAAGATTGTCACTAATCTTTCCACCACGCACAATGTCAAGGTACAATTTCCTCACCTTAAGATGGCGCAGTTTAAGGCGTCCTTTTGAAACATTGAAGAAAGTGTCTTCCTGCATTATTAAAATCCCCTCAGATTTGCTTAGTCTTTTCGCATTTTCGATAAGCTGATCCCAGTCATGGACTGCAGCTTTGACCTCCACATTTTTAGGCATCTTCAACTGAAACAAAATGCGGAGGATTGGAACCTGCTCTGTCTCCAGGAATAATTTGTTTTGCATGATATTTCACTCCTTTGAAATTGTTTTTTTTTTTGCAGCACAATTTATATTGCAGTTTAGGAGCAAGATTCATACAACCTCTTACAATGTGGGTTGGCTTTTGGAGTTCAGCTATTTTGCATTGACAAAATCAATTCTTGAGTCAATAATAACAACCACCAACGTAATAACGGATCAAACTCTGTATATGGACAGAACACAAAATACCTACCAATACTCTAACCATAGGTAGACATACAGCTTCCACACACGGGCAAATGAATGCATGCATGCCCATTCTTGATCTTCTCCGCTTGCTTGGTCACTTTCTTACAACTCCCTTTCCTTGTCCTCCTAATATTAATATTTCCAACCCATAGATTATGATAAAGGACTCTCATAAAGGTTGAAACATGATTTCTTCTCAGACTAGCTTTATCTTGTCATATAATCTGTTTATAGTAGCGATGAAACAAAAATTACCTTCAGCGGCATTGCAGTTCTGCCACTGGCCGTGTGCGCGACTTTGGCGCCTTTGAGGGTGGGGGGGGGGGGGGGGGGCGGGATTAAAATCCAGTTTTCTATTGCCTGTCGGAGGCGGATTTCCTCGGGCTGCTAGCTGCTCATGTCATTGGATAAGTGGACTATGGCTCTGTATCATCTGCTCTCGCATCTGGAATTAGACACAGCTCTAGGTGCTAGTGGAATCACGGAATATGGAGAAGGCAGGCAAGGGTTATTGATTTGTGGACGGTCAGCCATGATCACAATGAATGGCAGTGCTGGCTCGAAGGGCCGAATGGCCTACTCCTGCAACTATTTTCTATGTTTCTATGCTGAAGAAAAAACGATCGGTCTTTTGTTCCCGTTTTTTTTTTTTTTGTAAAATCGCAAGACAATTTAATAATTAGATTAAAATATAAAGCGACTTTAACACCTTCAACGTGACGGATCGCAAGAACGGGACAAAATAAAGGGTAAGTCGTGCATTTTACATATTATCTTGCTTCTTGGGGTGGCTTTAATCAAATTTTACGTTGCAAAAATGAGATTTGGGCCACATACGAACCGGCAATGTTTTTCCTGTCGATATGGAGTTCAAATTCACCGCAAATGCAACGTTCCAATTGATCGCGTTCGAGAAAAACCCACTCGCAAGATAATTTAAATGCTCTTTTTTTGGACAATCATGTCATGAGAGCATCTAAATCGTCTATATTTTGTGTTATTGTCTATTCATAGTCAATATTTTTATACTAAATATCAGTTTTAGTCCCATGCATTGTGCAAAAAAAATTTTTTTTTTGATTATATTGTGGATGTTTCCATTGAACATGGAATATTGTGAATTCTTGTGTGAATGGGATTAGTTTGTAACTTGGATACTTAGGCTATTAAAAAAATAATCATTTTCTTAAGAAATGGAATCTACAGGACATTCTTAATGGGAAAGTAGTGGGCAGAAAGGCATGTCATGCATGGTTTGAAGAGCAAAAACTTGTAGTTTACAATGCCAAAATTGAAAAGTTGAGGAAAAACAAGGTGTACAGAGTTGCTTATTGGTTACAATCTGAGGAGTATGATGATGCTACTGATTATGATATGCCAATGTACCAGCTAACAACTGATTTTCTCCATGAAGACTTGGTCTATTGCTAGAAATTGTAATTTATTTACCTATCTGTTACGGACTTACAGCATATACGCATAACATACAGCATGAACTTTCAAGGCAGTCTGGGTGTTTATTACTATTTCCGTCACACTGGTCAATTTTGTAATTAACTACAATCAGGTAATTAAATAATTATATGCTTTAATTTCAGGTAATCCAAGTAAGCAGGGCTCTAAATTAGCGGTTGCCCGGGTGCCACTGACCACCCAAAGTGCCGCCGGGCAACCTAAACGCCGAGTTATTTTGCCCGGTTTGGCACTGCAAATACTGGTTTATACCGAAGATAGACACAAAAAACTGGTGTAACTCAGTGGGTCACGCAGCATCTCTGAGAAAAGGAATGTGACATTGTGTCGGCGACGGCTGTAATGCGTGGGAAAGATGCTAAGTATGGCGTGACGCAGGGTCGGAGCGAATGACGGGCCCCGCACAGCTCCCCCTCCTCCCGCCCGCCCCGATAACGGCCGCAGCTTGCCACTCCACCAACGGCGCTTTCAAAACAAACCCTTGGAGGGAGGTGTCGGTCAGAGGCAGAGGTGGGGGGGGGGGGGTGGTGTGACTGAGGATAGAGCGCGGTGATTGGAGGAGGGAGGTGTGCCAAAACACTCTCGGCAGACCTGGACCATCCCTGTCCTCACGAGAGAGCCCCCCCATGCCCGAGGGTGGGCAGAGACGTCAGGAGTCAGACGGGAGCAGTGCCCCCAGGCCCACAGCCAGCGCAGAGAAGCAGCGCTACACCCGGCTTTTTTTTCTCTCTCTCTCTCCCTCTTCCTCTTCCTGCCTCTATTCAGTCCTCACTGACATCCCCTGTGCCGCTGCCGGCCCCCCCATCTATTCATCCTGCACTGATCTGCCTATCCGCCTCGCATTGATTCTCCTGTCACTCATCAATCCTACACTGGTCGCGCAATTCATCATGTACTGATCCCCCTTCCCATCCATCCTGTACTGCTCCCTCCAGCCATCCTGCACAGATCCCCCCCATTCAACGCCACTGTGATCCCCGCGCTCTCCCCTCACAATTTTACCTACTCCAACCAACACGCACCAATTCCCCTGCCTCAATCCATCCATTCCGCACCGATTGCCTTCTCAACCCCCCCACCACCATCTATGTCTCCTGTGTCCTATAGTTCTGTTCTTGCTTACCCTCCCCCAAAATGAAACAAAGTTCTTAACTTTCACCCCACCAACCTCCGCATATTCTGACATTTCCACCATCTTCAATGTGGTCCTACCACCTTCTTCCTATCCCCACCCCTTTTCACCTTCCACAGAGACCACTGCAATTACTTCCCAGCTATACCTCTTCTCAGATACTTTCCCCTGCTTAGAAAAGAGCAAGGGGCAAGCACTACATAGCCTCCAATGGCAAGCAGGAGGAGAGGAATAGATATCGAGATAGATGACCAAAATATGGCAGTACAATAGGGTTGTCTTTGGGGTGATATTATCTTCCCTAATATTGATTGGGACTTGCTCAATGCCAAAGGCTTAGACGAGCAGAATTTGTGAGGCGTATTAAAGAGGGTTTCTTGAAACGGTATGTTGATGGTCCAACCCAAGAAGGAAACACACTGGCCCTTATGTTGGGAAATGAGCCTGGCCAGGTGACTGGTGTTACAATGAAAGAACATTTTGGGGACAGTGATCACACCTTCATAAGTTTTAAGAATATTTTGAGGGAGAAGGTTGGGCCTTGAGGGAAGGTACTAAATTGGAGTTAGGCAAACTACAGTGTAATTAGACAGGAGCTTGGGAGGATACACTGAGACCAGTTATTATTGGGCAAGTCTGCATCTGACATGTGGGTGCAGTTTAAAGGCCAGTTGATCAAAATCTAAAACAAACATTTTCCAGTAAAGATACTAGAGGAGAAAGATAGACCACTAGGCGAAAGAGCCGTAGTTGGTCATGGGTAATTTTTTCGCGACATTCCGGGAATCAAATACACGATTAAAAAAAAAAAAAAAAAAAAAAAAAAAAATCGGTTTCTGTCATGGTGTCCACACCTACAAGCATGGTGTGCTGTTCTGCTATAAAGTGCTCAAATCGCCAATGTAAGTGACCTGACCTGTCTTTCTTTAGGTTCCCCACTAAAGACGAAAGGTATGAAAAAAATTATTACTTTCTGTCGTGTAGCCTGCCCGATCTCTTCCTATAGCTCAGATCGCGGAGCCGGGGGTCTGCAGAAGAATTGCTCCGATCGCTGGCCCGCAGACTATAACATCCTGAAGCCGCGGTTTGCGGAGCCTCTAGCTGCGGGCGCAGCGTGGACTTTCCCTCGCAGAGTCTGGGATTCCTCGCCGGAGAAGAGCTCCGACCGCCGGCCCGCGGCCTATAACATCGTGAAGCCCAGGTCTCTGGTAGGAAGCAGCCGATTCGGGATCCCCAAACCGCGGAGGTCCTGAATCGGCTTGTGTTTAAGCCGCTTTGAAATGGTGTTTAAAATACATGATAAATGGTGTTATAGGGAACAACGACATACCACGAGGAGCACGCATTAAAGCCTTAATTTCCTTCCCAATGTATGATGACTAACATATACAATTCTATTCTTATGATCTCAACATATAAGACATCATTTTTTGGTACATGATTAAGTTATTAGAAAGTCTTCTTTTATAGATCTAGACTTACCACCATAATAAAGGTTGACAAAAATGCTGGAGAATTTCTCCAGCATTTTTGTCTACCCTCGATTTTCCAGCATCTGCAGTTCCTTCTTAATAATAAAGGTATCCATTTTTACACTGCTGTACATTTTTGGTTTTGTTCTTGTTGTAAGGCATGCATGCTAGTGTAAGCTCTTCTACATTTAAGATAAATTGACCTATTGGAGGAAAAATGCATCTTCAATATACATGGCCAAGTGCAATAGTGAATGGTGAGATGCGTAAGGAATTAAAATTATTGTATTTGAATGTGCGAAGTATAAGAAGTAAAGTAAAGCTTGAGGCTCAGTTAGAGGTTGGTAGATATGACATTGTGGGGATTAAAGAGACGTGGCTGCAGGAGGATTGGGCCTGGGAACTTAATATTCAGGGTTATACATCCTATAGAAAGGACAGGCAGGTGGGCAGAGGAGGGGGGTAGCTCTTCTGGTGAGGAATGGAATTCAGTCCGTTGCGAGGGAACACATAGGGACTGACGAGGTAGAGTCACTGTGGATTGAGTTGAGGAATTGCAAAAGCAAGAAGACACTAATTGGTGTTATTTACAGATCCCCAAATAGTAGCCCGGATGTAGGGTGTAAGTTACAGCGGGAGTTAAAACTGGCATGTAACAAAGGTAATGCCACTGTGGTGATGGGGGATTTCAATATGCAGGTAGACTGGGAAAATCTGGTTGGTTCAGGACCCCAAGAAAGAGGGTTTGTAGAGTGCCTCCGAGATGGATTCTTAGAGCAGCTTGTAATGGAGCCGACCAGAGAAAAGGCAATTCTGGATTTAGTGTTGTCCAATGAACCAGATTTGATAAGAGAGCTCGAGGTAAAGGAACTGCTTAGAGGTAGTGATCATAATATGATTAGTTTTAATCTGCAATTTGAGAAGGAGAAGATTAAATCGGAAGTGTCAGTGATGCAGTTGAACAAAGGGGACTATGAAGGCATGAGAGAGGAGCTGGCCAAGACTGGAAAGGAATACTAGCAGGAATGATGAACAGCAATGGCAGGAATTTCTGGGCATAATCCGGAAGACGCAGGATCATTTCTTTCCAAAAAGGAAGAACGAAAGATTCTAAGGGGAGTAGGAGGCAACCGTGGCTGACAAGAGAAGTTAGGGATAGAATAAAACTAAAAGAAAAGATGTATAACACAACAAAGAGTAGCCGGAAGCCAGAGGATTGGGAAACTTTCATAGGACAACAGAAGGAAACAAAATGGGCAATACGGGCTAAAAACATGAACGACGAGGGGAAGCTGGTCAGGAATGTAAAGGACAGTAAAAGCTTCTTTAGATATGTTAAGGGAAAAATAGCAAAGTCAAATGTGGGTCCCTTGAAGGCAGACACGGGTGAAATTATTATGGGGAACAAGGAAATGGCAGAAGAGTTGAACGGGTACTTTGGATCTGTCTTCACTAAGGAAGACACAAACAATCTCCCAGAAGTACTGGAGGACAGAGGATCTAAGGGGGTCGAGGAACTGAAAGAAAATGTCATTAGGCGAGTATTAGGTAGTATTGGGTAGGCTGATGCGACTGAAGGATGATAAATCCCTGGGGCCTGATAAACTGCATCCCAGGGTCCTCACGGAGGTGGCTCTAGAAATAGTGGACGTATTGGTGATCATTTACCAATGTTCATTAGATTCAGGATCAGTTCCTGTGGATTGGAGGATAGCTAATGTTATCCCACTTTTCAAGAAAGGAGCGAGAGAGAAAACGGGGAATTACAGACCTATTAGCCTGACTTCGGTGGTGGGAAAGATGCTGGAGTCAATTATTAAAGAGGTAATAATGGGACATTTGGATAGCAGTAAAAGGATTAGTCCAAGTCAGCATGGATTTATGAAAGGAAAATCATGCTTGACTAATCTTCTGGAATATTTTGAGGATGTGAAAAGTAAAATGGATGAAGGGGAGCTAGTGGATGTAGTGTATCTATACTTTAGAAAGCCTTTGATAAGGTCCCGCACGGTGACTAAAATTAGAGCGCATGGTATTGGGGTTAAAGTATTGACGTGGATAGAAAATTGGTCGGCAGACAGGAAGCAAAGAGTAGGAGTGAACGGGGCCTTTTCAGAATGACAGGCAGTGGCGAGAGGAGTGCCACAAGGCTCGGTGTTGGGGCCGCAACTGTTTACCATATATATTACTGATTTGGAAGAGGGAATTAGGAGCAACACTAGCAAGTTTGCGGATGACACAAAGCTGGGTGGCAGTGCGAACTGTGAAGAGGCTGTTAGGAAGTTGCAGGGCGACTTGGACAGGTTGAGTGAGTGGGCAGATGCGTGGCAGATGCAGTATAATATAGATAAATGTGAGGTTATCCACTTTAGTGGCAAAAACAAGGGGGCAGATTATCTCAATGGGTTTAGATAAGGTAAGGGGGAGCTACAGCAAAACCTGGGTGTCCTTGTACACCGGTTACTGAAAGTTGGCGTGCTGGTACAGCAGGCAGTGAAGAAAGCCAATGGAATGTTGGCCTTCATAACAAGAGGATTTCAGTATAGGAGTAGAGAGGTTCTTCTGCAGTTGTATAGGGCTCTGGTAAGACCACATCTGTAGTATTGCCTCCAGTTTTGGTCTACTAATTTGGGGAAGGACATCCTTGTGAGGCAGTTCAGCGTAGGTTCACAAGATTGATCCCTGGGATGGCGGGACTGTCATATGAGGAAAGATAGAAAAGACTAGGCTTGTATTCACTGGAGTTTAGAAGGATGAGGGGGAAATCTTATAGAAACATATAAAATTATAAAAGGACTGGACAAGCTAGATACAGGAAAAATTTTCCCAATGTTGGGCGAGTCTAGAACCAGGGGTCACAGTATTAGAATAAAAGGGAGGACGTTTAAGACAGAGGTGAGGAAAAACTTTCACCCAGAGAGTTGTGATTTTTTTTTTGGAATTCCCTGCCACACATGAGGGCATTGGAGGCCAAATCACTGGATAGATTTAAGGGAGAGTTAGATAGAGCTCTAGGGGCTAATGGAATCGAGGGATATGTGGAGAAGGCAGGCACGGGTTATTGATTGGGGACGATCAGCCATGATTGTACCGGCAGATTTTCATAGCTTTCAGGTAATTAGCACCCTAGCCGCTATTTGGATGAGAATGGTTGAAGGGGGTGTCTTCTAAACACATACGAGCTCACTCACAGGGACCTTCTATCAATGTTACAACATTTTGAGATTTAAAAAATTAAGACTGAAATTTATCCCATCAGATAAAGCAGAAAAAGAAGTTTTATTTGACACCTAATTCACTTTCATATCTTTAGTATTAAGTTATGGCCATTTTCATACTCGGAAATTAGCATCTTGTTCACTATTGCCTTTCCATTGACTTGACACTAAAGCTGTGATCGAGGACAGTCAAAAGCCCATAACGTTCTTAAAAATTAAAAGAACTGAAAGAAATGTTCAGTTATTTTAGATTGAAGTATTCTGAAACAAATATGAAACAATCTTACTTGGATGACCTGAAATTAAAGAATATAATTAGTTAGTTACCCAATTGTAGCTAATTACAAAATTCAATTACTAGATCTAAACATCTATCAATTTCTTAAGAAAAGATGAACATTTTTAAATAGCCTAAGTGTCCCAATAACATTCACACAAGAATTCACAATTTAACATGATTTTAAAATCTCATTGTCATTAATTTATAGCCAAATGGATGGAATTTAATGTTTAATTCCCATAAACTAATGGCCATTTAAATCGTCTTGCGAGTGGGTTTTTCTGGAAAGCGATCGATTGGAACGTTGCGGTTGCGGTGAATTTAAACCCCATATCGGCAGGAAAAATACTGCCGGTGCGTATGCGGAATAAATCACCTTCTCGTAACGTGAAATTTTGATTAAAGGTATCCTAAGAAGCTCTTTTTAATGAAAAAAATAAACTGTACCTGGCCTTGTCCCCTACACGAGGTTCGTCCCGTTGTCGGCGTTCACGGCTTTTGAAGATGATTTTAAATTTACTACAGCAATTAAATTACCAAGCGCAGTTTAAAAGTCACTTCAGAGAATGGCAGGCGAAGCGGTTTTTTTTCATCAACTATACAGCCTGTTCAAGATCGATTTGAATTGGCTTCCGAAAAACAGCATTTTAAACCCGCCGCTCTCAAAGGCGCCAAAGTCGCGCACACGGGCAGTGATAGAACTGCAGCGCCGCTGAAGATAAGTATTGTAACATACCTAGACCTTCAGAGCTTCTTCAAAATAGATAGCTTCAAAACAGTCTTTTGATGAATAAAAGCCTTATTGTTGATAGAAAACAGTAAGATACATCCAAATTTCCTCCGACTCGTTACTACAATGTTCTTCGAACTCCAGCTTATTACTTTAGACATTAGAAAACTCCTCATGTCTCTGTAACATTGGCATGATCTGGCATGTGGTCCGCATGATCCCACATGGTAGAAGGATTAACCTTCCCTATCGTCTCTCCAAACTAATCTAAAAACTAAACTTCTGCGCAAGCATCTAGGCTCCAAACACGGCCAAAAACACGCCATAATTCCCACCCACAATATAATGGGCAGTCTAAAATTTAAAGCCACATGCCATCATCAATGACATGCAAAACAGGCCAAATGGCCACTAATTGTTCCGAGTATATTACGAGGCAATTACTAATAAACATTAAAAGTGGCCAAAAGGCTTAACATATATCAAAAGCAAAATGTCAGGGAATAAAACCCTGTGGCTGCTCGTCGGGAAATTGAACCACAGTCTACTGTGTGACAGGCGGGGATACTAAAGCACCATACTAACGCGGAAAAAATAGCATGCACTGTATATCTGCAATCAGAATTCTTCATTGATTCTTCCATCTTATTCTTCCATCGCCTTCTAGAAGCAAGCACAACTAAGTTATTCATCTTATTACAACAGTGGTTTTACTTCAAAGTCGTATCGTGCATACCAAACCCTTAGAATCAGGCATGATACACAGTATATAGTCCCAAACATAATAGTCCAAACTTTGACAGCATGAAATGTCTTCCTCCATGTCCGATCAACTCATGGATGTGTTGTCACAGCAATGTTGAAAGGTGAAAATCCTTCAAAAGAATAACAGGATCTTTAGCAATAAAGTTCACCGTTAGGTTTGATTTAATGTCCAGATCATTAGCAGAGATTTCAAATCCCAGCTCAAGCTTTGACCATTCTCTGTCTGGCTTGCAGAGATTTTAGTTCATTGATCCATTTCTTCTCGCTTAAGAAGCGGTTCGCCGTTAGTTCTCTGGAAACTTCATTCACAGGATCGTCTTCCGTGTCAACATATTTCAATTGTACAACATTCGTAACTCCCAATGCTCTTTCCATTGGCAGATCGTTTCTGTCCAAATCCAACTCTCCGGTTTCTTTGGCTCTATCCTCTAGTGGAATGCTTTCACAATTGTCACTGTTCCACTTAGAAAGTGTGAATTCTCTCTTATTGTAAAGAGAATTCAAATGTTATACTGGTAGAATTGCTCTCTGCTCAGTAGACCTGGATTTTGAGCCATCATCCTTGTAGAAATTATTCTTCAAAGAGATTCATCTTTCATGAAATTTAGTATTCTTGTCAAATTTGCGTTTCAAAGTCTGGGTACGTTGCTCTGCCATACAACGATTATTCGGCAGATTAACACTTTCTTGTTTGAAAGGTAAGTCCACACAACAGTGTCCATCAGTTTTTACTGAGTAGTTCATAACATCCATGAACTTTAACTCTTCATTCGACATCTCTTCAGATTCCTTGTTGGTACTTTCCTTGAAGTCATGATTGTATGGCTTCATCACCGGCTTTTCTAATTCATCAGTAGACATTTGATTAACAGCAATGGTAGGATAGTTCTTCTGATTTCCGATTTTGTGGTTCCTTTTCAAAGAGCCATAGATAACCCATCCAAGTCGGGTTTTTGTAGCATACGGTCCATCGCCTTGGCTCCCAACAATCTGTATAGGTTCCAACGCCTTCAAAACATTCATTACAATAAGTAGATCAACACTAGAATTTATTTCAGATATCTTGTCATCCTTCAGGGAAGGCCATTGCTTCTAATCTTGGTATATTCTGACGATCACCACGCATTGTTCCATGCGGAAACACTTCAGATATCAGTATGAAATTATCTTCATCCAAACTGAATATCACCATACTCTTAATGTAATGACTCATGGTCTCTTTATCTTTAGTCATGGTACGTAATCGAATCTTAGTCTCTTCTGTGATATTCAATCTTCTCGTCAGATCTTCTGTGCAAAAGGTAGTCAAACTGACGTGATCCAGAAAATCATATGTTTGCAACACTGTATTCATCTTGCTGTCCTTACTTGCACTGGTAAGATAGAAAAATTACAAGCTTCAACCCCGGCCCCAATATGAGCAGTTACTTGAGACGAGGTGATAGCATTTCTAGTAGTTGGCTTCTTGCCCTGTTCTGTTTGCTCCGGTTCATCCTCTTCTATTTGCTCTGGTATTTCATCATCCGTTTGTTCCAGTTCTTCTTCTTCTTCTCGGTGCTCTGGCAGCTCTTCTTCAATGTGAAGTGCTTCAGGATGATACTGATTACACTTAGAACAAATAATAGGACTTTTACAGTCTCTCACCATATGTCCTCTTTTCAAACATCCAAAACAGAATCCCTTCTCTTTGAAGAAATCCATCTTGTCTTCATATTCTTTCATCTTGAATCTTCAACACCATCTTATGGAGTGACCAACTTCATCACATAACAAACAAAATACTATTTGCTTGCTAATAGACACATTTCTTTTTCTTTCATTTGTCTTTTCCACAGGTATGGCCGTGATAGCAAAACTATTTCTCATAGGTTCAGATCTATCTTCAGTTTTGGAAAAGCTAGAACCTTTGTTAGTAGTTGCAAGTGGTTTGTGATCTTCAATATTCCCGTAGTGTGGCTCTAACATGTTCCGTACTTCCCTGTCCAAGAATTCCACCAGGCCTGGTAGCCTGGCTACTTGGTTCCTCTCATCTCTAATTTTGCCTGCTTCATCTCTCCATTTCTTTCTCAGTCTTCTGGGCAACTTGCTCAAGATGATTCTAGTATTACTCACAAGATTAATTTCCTCCATGTGGCTGCGATTTCTCATCGAGCTGCAACAATCTCTCAGAAATATTGCATAATCACTCAATGCCTCCCCATCTTCTGGCTTGATTTCTTTCCAAGCATGGACCTTCTCAATGTATGCGTTAGCAATCCTCTGTTCATCACCAAAACGTTCTTCAAGTCATCTTCTCGCTTTTTTATAGCCATGGCTGCCTGGCTCCTTCTGACAACTTTCTACAAGTACTTTCATACTGCCACGTGTACTTCACCAGAAATCGTAAGCGCTCCTTCTCATTCGTAACATTCGTTTCTAATACCTCCTCTGGTACCCTTACAAAAGTTTCATACTGCAAAGGATCTCCACCATGCGTAGGAATTTCTACTGGTGGTAGAATGAGAGAGGTATTTTGTCAAGCTATGATCTCGTTGAATTCAGATTGCTTATTCAACAATGCCAGTAATCCATCCTGATAACTGGCTTGGCTCCACCTGTTGATAAACAGGCCTTTGTGATTCAAACTGAATTGCTCGAGCTTGTGCACCAGGCCTCGAAAAAAGCGTGGTCCGCTATTGGTTTGTCTTGAACATCCACAGACGTTCCAATAGTAATTGGTTTCGATCTAGCACTAATTTGCTGAGTTGAAGTTTCACCCATCTTTCTCTGTTCCAATAGGTTTTCAAAGCCTAGAAAGACCTCGATTGTGGAATTGATCCAACAGCAGACCTCCCAACATTTGATTGTCAAAATTCATAATATTTCCCCTCAAAATTCATATTTTTTAAATGAAAATTCATAATATGTCGCGGCGCCCTATTCGGGGTCCCATGTCACAAATTCTAAATTGTGAAGAAGTATTTTAAATGCCAAAATGTGAAAAAGGTACATGTATGCTGAAACATTTATAATTCTTTGTTAAACTTTGATAAACTTGGCAATTAGTTCAACTCAAGGGCATAAAGGAAACATACCTGGAAGATATGAGATCTATAAATTATGTAATTAATGGTTCCATTCAAATACTTAGCACAAAAGGATGCAGAATATATTGTACGTAATGTATTTCAATTCAAATTTTAAACAAATATAATCTGTGTAGTTCCAGTCATCATTGCAAAATGCATTTCATTTTTTTGATGGGTAATTAGTGATAATTACTATTTCATGGGTATCTGTGTCCTCTTTAACCCCACCAGAATAAAAAAACAATGCAAATTATGTAAACAGTCATTACAAAGTCATCTGTACTTTGTTCTATGTTTCCGTGTTGTGGAAGAACGTTGGGAAAATGTATTCCACAAGCGAAACGAAGAAAGGGTTATGCATAAATCTGTTTGTTTATAAATTGTAAGTATCTGTGCCTAGTCTGGTATAAATTACTGAAGGAGCATACGACTCTTTACTCTTGCTAAATTCTATTGTTAAATGTCACGCTACTTTAACATTCAGATAGAATTCATGTATTAAAATAAATATGTTTTATATTTCTATTCACAAAGAACACAGAGACTCGATTATACACTGACAAGTGTCCTGCGGACACTACAAGTTATTAGTTGGGTCTAGTTGGGATTAGTTTTCAAGAGTGCAATGTTTACTTTCTGTTACGCAAGCCGATTCCCGCTGAAGCGGATCGTAGATTTTGATTATTGTATTAAACAGTTAATATTTCGTGGTGGTGATGATTGTTGGGGTCCTACAGAATTTACCTGCATGTTTACAATAGTTCTTGTCTCCCGTGACACAATGAAGAGCAGCAAAAAATCCGGAACAACTCATTCGGTCTATTTGTTTTTGTCAAGCACAGCGTATACAATCGCTTACAAAGAAACTAAAACAAGCTACAATGCAAAAGGGGAGGGAAATCACGATCCAGCGAGATCAGAACGTAGACCTTGTAAGCAGTGATGACCTGGGTGGCAAAATAAGAAACAAAAAGCACTCGGAGAGGCGGGCAGACGGGGCAAGGAGCGGCGCTCTGCCTCCGCCGAGTGTGCCCGGCGGCGGCGACCCCCGCGGGCAGAGTTTCCAGGAAGAAGCCAAGTGACACTGCCTTACCTCTTCTGAACTGGCTTTCGCCGCTTACGGCTGGCGTAAATACTGCTGGAGTTCATGCTCGTCGTTGACCTCCAAAGAAAAAGAGGTGCAGGAACCGCCTGCTCGTTTGCTCGGTCTCTGCCCGTGCCCCTGTCCGTGTCCGTGTGTGAGAGTGAGCGCCGCTCGCTTCGCTGCCCGTCTTTGTCTCCCTTCCTCGCCGCTGCTTCAGCGCGGCAGTCGGCGGGCCAGAGCACCGATTAATCCAAACGAGGGAAGGAAGGCGAGCGAAACGCTCTTATTCTCCACTTCTACGTTTTTGTTGTTGCGCTCTCTCTCTCTCACTCACTCACACACAACCAACGATCACCTTGCTCTAGTATATTTGCACACAAGCTCGCTTCTTCCTTATTAGTCGGAGCCGGGTGAGTGGGCGGGGTTGCAGAGGTGTCTGCGGCCTAAAAAGCGGGATAGTTGGGAGGTTGGTACATGGTATCGGAAATGTCAATTTAGCGGGATAATTAGGTTACAAATCGGAATGGCGGGAAGGGAACCTAAAAAGCGGGAATATCCCGCCAAAAGCGGGATAGTTGGGAGGTCTGCAACAGCCAATTCACTTCAGTTTTTCTTCTTGGTCCAGAGCTCATCGTCCTCGACGATCTTGCGCTACGTCTTGACTCCTCACTTTCCAGTAACTCCTTCTTTGCTTTGGCCACCGCCATCTTTGTGTCTATTTCCAGTTGTTCCTTACGTCGCGTCATCTCATCTTCTTGTTGCTGTTGCGTCATGGCTTCTTGATCCCACTCAATCTCATGTTTCTTCTTCATGGCATCCGCTTCTATTTATCCGTTCAGCTTTAACTCCCAATCGAGCAGAAGCCCTTGAAACCGAACTGGCTGTAGAACCAGATTTATATCCTGAATTATCTGAGCTGCAACTACAGCCTCTGCTGCTGCTGTCAGCTTTTTTGGCCACAGACTTTGCAGGCAGTAACGAAGGCGTGCCTTTGCCATTCATAGTTGGGCTACGGGGGTCTTCAACTGAGGCTCTTCATTACTTGAAGATTCTTTGGTACTTTCAGAATCGGCTTGCTGTCCGAGCTGGTACTGGCCTTCTGAGCGGCAGCAGCCACCTTGGCCAGCGTGGGGTCAGCTTTCCTCTGTGCAATTGTTGTGGCAGGTTTTAGGGTTGCCTCTTCATCACTACTGTCTGAGTTGTCGTGTGACAAGTCACTGATTTCCATTTTACTCACTCCTGCGGCTAGTTTCTTCTTGGTGATGCCTGCTTTTCCATTCTGAACTTTGGGAGGTGGTACAGCACTGTGCAAACCTCGTTGTGCTTTGACTTTCGCAGGAGACTCATCATCTGAACTGTCGGACTCTTCACTGCTTGAATTTTCATCTTCCATTCTGGCACCTTGTTGCTTCGCACTTCCAGCTACTAAGCATAACATAACATAACAAATACTTTATTAAGCTCGCAAGTTGTGATATAATTTCAGATAACCACATCTCTGCCTTATCCATGAAACCATTAAATATCTTCCACTTGTCTTCCCACCACTTGGTGTGTCTTCTGGATTCTTCCCGAGACGGCTGTGAACACAGCAGCACATTCTGTTTCTTTGCAATCTCTTCGCAGAGGTTCCATAGTTGGCTCATATTAGATTTCACCTTGATCACATTCTGTTCTGATTCCATTAGTTTCTTCTGTGTATCAATTAGTCTGTTAACCTGCAACCATAATTCGTTTCTCTCTCTCAGTTTCTCTCTAACAGGTAGCTAGTGAAATATCTGTTTCTTTAAGTTGTCTGTGTCTTTCTTCACCACCACGTGGTTCATCTGGCGTAGCTTTCTTCCTCTTCTAATTCCATTTTAAAGATTGCCAAGCCTTTAAATTAATCGAATAAAAGTCTCTGCTGTAGCACTGGCTTTGTTTTGTCAACATTTCTTTCAAAACCATAACATACTGATAATGTAGAGAACATCTCTCTAACTCCAGGTGCAAAAAGATTATGCTAATTCAAATGGAATGCGTTTATCACAAGCGATTCAAAACAATCCAAGGTCGGTCTGCTTTCCCCAGATAAGCTGGAGAAAACACCTTCTGGTGGCTCTGTTGCAGAAGTCTTTTTAAAATAAGGCTGTGATTCCAAATTCAAAGAAAGTACTCACAAATCCAGTGATGTCTTCAGATAAGTCTCGATGCTGTTGATAGACCTCAAGGCCTCATCTGGCCGAGATCTTTATCTTCAGTTCCTCCTGGAACCACTTTCTTCTGAAGGGATCAGGGGGGTATGGAGAGAAGGCAGGTACAGGATACTGAGTTGGATGATCAGCCATGATCATATTGAATGGCGGTGCAGGCTCGAAGGGCCGAATGGCCTGCTCCTGCACCTAATTTCTATGTTTCTGGCTAAAACCTCTCCGAAAATCTTAGCCAATCTTCTGTGACGGAGGTCTCTTTCGACTTAATCTTCTGTCCGACTATCTGGGACTGGTATTTAACCACCTTGCTGGAGGTTACCTTCTACTTAATGTAGCGGTAGATTTTCATATCTTTTAGTTAGCACCCTAGCCGCTATTTGGATGAGAATTGTGTCTTCTAAACGCATGCAAGCTCACTCAGAGACCTTCAGAGCTTCTTCACAGAGTTACTTCAAAACGGTCTTTTGATGAATAAAAGCTTTATTGTTGATAGAAAACAGTAAGATACATCCAAATTTCTTCTGACTCGTTACTACAATCTTCTTTGAACTCCAGCTTATTACTTTAGACATTAGAAAACTCCTCATGTCTCCGTAACATTGGCATGATCTGGCATGCGGTCCGCATGACCTTCCCCATCGTCTCTCCAAACTAATCTAAAAACTAAACTTCTGCGCAAGCATCTAAGCTCCAAACATACCCAAAAACATCATAGATCCCACCCACAATATAACGGGCAGTCTAAAATTTAAAGGCACATGCCATCATCAATGACGTGCAAAACAGGCCAAATGGCTACTGCAATGATCACAATAGATGGCGGTGCTGGCTCAAAGGGCCGAATGGCCTCCTCCTGCACCTATTTTCTATGTTTCTATGTCTCTCCCCACCCCTGAAAACTATTGCATTTAAGTGACATATCATCCATTCTGCAGGTATGTAGTTATAATCAAATTTGATCTTATAAGTTAATTCTATATGATATTTTACTGTAATTTCAGATGTCGACAGTGGGTCCAGAATACTCATCGACAAGATTTCCTAAACCGAACTACGGAGTACTTGTCAAAGAACTGCCGTCTTTGTTCGAACTTGACTAGTTTTGCAACAAGCACACCAAGCACAGGCTAAATTGGAATGCATTTCCAACGCTCTTTGACATCCCTAACCCACAGAAACGTCTGTCTTTCCAACGCAGGATACTCAAGAGGAAGAATGAGAACCTCCCATCTGCACCAAAGCCTTCAAAGCAGCAAATTGTGATTTGTCAGCCTCACAAAATAATGCAAATGACGATTTATTTATTATTGTATAAACGTTGGACATTTTGTCCTTTGGGGTAAGCAAGGGTGGGGGTATCATTGTTTGAAATATGTTGAAATTTACATCACTTTCATTGGTTAGCTGATATGCGAAACACTGCAACCCTGTATATCGCACACATAAAACAATGTAAATTATGTAAATATTACCATGAATGACAGAAATAGAAAGTGTTATCCTTGTTTATGAATTTTGATGTAGAATTATTTAAAATTGAGTGGATTGATGCAATATACTACTAACCCACAAATGTGTCAATGTGAGATATTCAAATTTAAAAACTCACTCAGTAGCTCGGGCGGCTGCGAGCGGCCGCCGGGACCAGACAGTGGAACTGCAGCTAGACCCGGGGCTCGCAGGCGACCTGGGAACTGCAACTAGTCCTGTGGGTCCTGGCCCCTATGCAAAAAAGGCTGCCGACCCCTGGACTAAACCAAATCCTCGATCCTGTCCTGCCAGCCTTTTATCAAAATTTAGCAACTCAAATAGTGATTCGCCTTCATTGCCAGGAAATACAGTAACTAATTTCCCTCAAATATATGTTAGATTTTCCTCAAATATATGTTAAATTAAAAACTAAACTATGGTAGCAATGCACGAAATTAGCGGTTGCGCGGGTTCCACTGCCCACCCAAAGTGCGTCGGGCAACCTAAACGGCGAGTCATTTTGCCCGGTTTGGCAACTTGGTTTATACCGAAGATAGACACAAAAAAATGGAGTAACTCCGCAGGTCCGGCAGCATCTCTGAAGAAAAGGAACGTGACGTTTTGTGTCGGCGACGGCTGTGGGAAAGATGCTAAGTGTGACGTGACGGAGGGTCGGAGCGAATGACGGGCCCCGCACAGCATCAGCGGCAGCTACATCTCCTCCTCCTCCCGCACCCCGTCTTCCCTGACAGCGGCTGCTGCTTGCCACTCCGCCAACGGCGCTTTCAAAACATACCCTTGGAGGAGGGAGGTGTCGGTCAGAGGCGGACTTGGAGGGGGGGGGTGGGACTGAGGATAGAGTGCGGTGGTTGGAGGAGGGAGACATGCCCAAACACTCTCAGCAGACCTGCACCGCAGCCAGGATCGACCGCCACTAGACCATCCCCCCCCCCGTGGGTGGCCAGAGACGTCAGGAGCCAGGCGGGCGTGGTGCCCCCAGGCCCACAGCCAGCGTAGAGAAGCAGCGTTAAATCCAGGTCAACTTGCCTGTCCCGCCAGGTTAATTTACAGCCCTGTCTGGATTGAGACGGGGCTGTAGGCGAGACAGGCAGAGTTGAACTGCATTTAGCGCTGGATTGAGCTGAAATTACCGTTCACAGGGCATCCGAAGCCTAACGCACGGCCGCCAAGATATTCTGTCCCCCGGTCCCCTCCATACTTTGATAGCGATTTCCGTGCCTGACGGGGACGGCCAAGGCAGCGATGATGCCGGTGTTGTCCGAGGAGCGCGCGCGCACTCTCTCTCTCTCCCCCCCCCCTTATCCTGAGACCCCTCCTCTCCATCCCGCACTGATCCCCATTCCTGCCTCTATTCTGTCCTCTCTGACATCCACTGTGCTCCCCTCCTCATCTACTCTGCGCCCCCCCCCCCCCCCCCATCTATTTGTCCTGCATTGATCTCCCTATCCACCTCGCATTGATTCTCCTGCCACTCCCCATCAATCCTACACTGGTCCAATTCATCCTGTACTGACACCCCTTCCCATTCATCCTGCAATGCACCACCCCTTCATCCTACACTACTCCTCCCATCCATCCTGTACAGATCCTCCCCATTCAACCCACTGTCGTCTCACGCGCTCTCCCCTCACAATTTTACCTACTCCAACCAACACGCACCCAATTCCCCTGCCTCAATCCATCCAATCCGCACTGATTGCCTTCTCAAATCCCCCCCCCCCCACCCCACCGCCATCTATCCATCCTTCACTGATTCACCCCCCCCCCAAATTGTACTGTAAATGTCTTCAGAGCTAACATTGACTAGGTTTGATAACGGAATGCAATCAAATATGTTTTAATTCCCAATGTTATTATTTGTTTCAATCCAGCAACATGGATTAATTAAATTGTGAACACGTGAAACATTAAAACTGCAGTGTACGATTGTCATTGCTACCGTTATCACGTTATTACAGAATTCATTTTAATGGCAAATCAATGCTCTTAATATGGAGTATCAATACTGTAGTTATTTAATGAGCAAAATTCACAACTATATGTTGGATTTATCCAGGTTTTACTTCTACAGTCAGTTGTATACATTACAAATTTGGTCAGGAGATATTTCAGTTGAAATTTTAACGTTAATTCGGAAGTGGGAATGATGGAAAAAGCGTTTATCACCAATTTAAAAAAAAAATGTTGCTTACAAATTGGGTATCTTCATTGCTGTTCACAACACATAAATCTAATCTGAATGTCTGGTAATGCAACCTTTAAAAATATTACCAAAAGAACATTTGCTGCATTTATGTCCTTTGGCCATCTCTTGTTAGTTAGTGTAATGTTTAACCTGTCAGATGGGTATAGTCAGTTTTAACAGCTATTATCATAAAATGCCTTTAGAAAATTCCTTGCAACCTGTATATTTTGTTGTGGATAAATTATGTGGGAAGTGAGAGTGTTTCCGTACCAATAGCAATAACGACCCATGCTATGGCCATGTCATGATAATTTTCGGTGCTTCACAGAAAACATGCTTGCATCAATCTGTAGTGTGCATGGTTAAGCATATATGTTATCAAGGTCCAGGATTTATTGACACAGGTTGATCATACGCTGAATAATCCAACCACATTCTTGTTTGGAAGTGGACAGAAATAATAAAAATTGCATTAATTACAATGTGTAAAAAGAGTTGAGATACTGTATTATAATTTTGCTGAATGTCATTGTGGTATATATCATGTCTTGATTGGTGAATATGTTAGTTTGTGACTTTATTTGAAGCAGAAATAATATGTGAATGCTTCATTGAACATAATTCCGACTGGTAACTGCGCACTTCGTCCGAGCACGCGTCATGCAAACAGTCGTAAATGACTACCTAAACTGTCATTTGCCAACCTAAAAAGCTCCCAAGGTTGCCTAGCTGGCAACAGGGAAAAAAAGTTAAGCGCGAGCCCTGTGTATGTGTGTTATATAATTGTTACGTGTGTATATCATATATATATATATCTATATTACTAAATGTGAGATCTTGACCACTTCCCGTTAGTCTGTTTCATGATTTTTGAAAAAACGCTGCCACTTGCGGCTGTAATTTTTGGCCATCCTACTCAGAGTCCCCTCCGCTGCGCAGTATAAGAGGATTTTTTCCCATCAATGCTGCACTGAAAATGGTTGTTGGTGGGGTGGGTGGGGGGGTTGCTTTGAACTGCTGCACTCCAAATGGTTGTTGGGCGGGGCTGCACTACAAATGGTTGCACTGTATATTTTGCCCATTAAGGAGAAATGAAAGTATTATTAATGCTTTAAAAAACACACACACACACACACACACACACACACACACACACAAAATTTAAGATGGACGGACTCAGACTAGGCCTTTGAAGAATATAAATGTAGGAAATCTAAAGCAGGTGATTAGAAGGGCCAAAAGGGGCCACAAAATGGCTTTGGTCAGTTAGATTGAAGAAAATAACAAAGCTTTTCAAACCTATATTAAAAACAAGGATGGAACTAGGGAGAAGGATAAAACAGATAATTTGTGCTTGGAGTCAGGGATGAAGACAAGGAACTAAATGAGTACCTTGCATTTGTTTTCACCAAGAAGGATATGGAGGACAGAAAGATTAATGTCGAAAATACTAATATCCTTAGGAGAGTACACTGGGAGTAGTTGTTATTAGGTAAGTCTGCATCTGACATATGGGAGACAAAGGGCAGTTGATCAAAGTCCGGAACAGGCATATTCCAGTAAGGAGAAGGGATAAGGATGGCCAAGTAAGAGAATACAAGAGCAGTGAGATTAAAAAGGCAGTGGTTTTGGAGCTTTGTAGAACATTAAGGTGGATAAATCCTCAGGTCCAGATGGGATCTATTTTAGGTTATTGAGCGAGGAAAGAGAGGAGATTATGAGTGCCCTGACAAAGATCTGAAGATTTTCTCCAGCCACAGACAGTCCTGGAGGACTGGAAAATAGCTCAGAGTAACTCAGTGGGACAGGCAGCATCGCTGGAGAGAAGGAATGGGTGACGTTTCAGATTGTGACCCTTCTTCAGTCTGAAGAAGGGTCTCGACCCAAAACGCCACCCATAAGCAGTCTGAAGAAGGGTCTCACGCAGAAACGTCGCCATTAAGATCAGTCTGAAGAAGGGTGTTGATCCGAAACATCACCCATTCCTTCTCACCAGAGATGCTGCCTGTCCTGCTGAGATACTCCAGCATTATGCTACCATCGATTTATACTAGCATCTGCATATCTTTCCAAGTAGCTAATGTTGTTCCTTTATTCAAGAAGGGAAGTCGAGAAAATCGATGGCATTACAGGTCGGTTGGCGGGAAATCTTCAGTATAGAATTTACTCCCATTTAGAAGAGAATGGGTAAATGAGCAGACAGCACGAGTTTGAATGGAATGTTTAAGAACTGCAGATGCTGGAAAAATCAAAGGTAGACAAAAATGCTGGAGAAACTCAGCGGGTGAGGCAGCATCTATGGTGCGAAGGAATAGGTGACGTTTTGGGTCGAGACCCTTCTTCATACTGATGAGTTTGTATGGAAGGTTCTCTTACTAACATGATAAAGATTTCCGAGGAGTTGACAAAGGTGTTCAATGAGGGCAGGGTGGTGGGTGTTGACTAAGGCATTTTATAAATTCCCTCATGGTTGGCCGATCTAGAATATGAAAATGCTTGGGATAACAGTGACTTGTGTAGATTCAGAACAGGTTCACTAATAGAAAACATGGAAACATAAAAAATAAGTGCACGAGTAGGCCATTCCGCCCTTCGAGCCAGCACCACCATTCAACATGATCATGGCTGATCATCCAAAAATCAGTACCCTGTTCTCCCCTCCCCCCCCACCCCCATATCCCTTGATTCCGTTAGCCAGTAGTGGTGGTAAGACAGAAGGTAGTGGTGGTGGTGGAAGGACAATGTTCAGGTTGGAGGTCTGTGACTGGTGGAGTTCCTCAGGAATCTGTGTTGGGGCCATTCCTGTTTGTGATATATTTGAATGACTTGGATGTAAACCTGTATCAATTTCTCACTTGCTAGGCTTTGTCCCGCCCTAATTCTGTTTCAACCCCCACCCCATCAGTTTGAAGAAGTATCCCGACCTGAAACTCACCTATTCATATTATCCAGGGCTGCTGCCTGATCCGCTGAGTTACTCCAGCACTTTGACTTAAAAAAAATGTAAACCTTAATCTGCAATTTCTTGTATCGTCACCAGTTTATTACACCGGACAATCTGCCTGTAATATTCACGAAGAAAATCTCTAACTGGAATTTAGTGTTTTCGACATTTCAGGCCGAGATTACATAATCTGTAGTCCTTGGCATTACAAATCTGCATGCGTTGCTCGTCTAAAATACGGCAAAAATAGTTTAAAATTAAAGCAAAAATCAGATACTCTGCAATTCGAACAGTATTGGAAAACTCCGTGCTCATGCCCAATAGCCGCGAGAGAACAATTCAACAGTACTCACCTCAGGCCTAACCTCTCATCTCCCTCGCAACCAACGCTCCTCTAGTATCTTTGCTCGCAACTGATTGTGAGTTGGCGCCCTTTCCTTCTCGCACACCATTTGCCGGCAGTACCAGCACTCATCCGATGATCCCGCCCATCGGGCCAACCACGGAGGTGAACTTTCTACTTCGCTATTACCAATAGCTCCCCGGTTTTTGGCTCCTCGCTCATGACATGTTGGTCTTCCTGCTGATGAAGGCGCTTTACTTTTCTCACTGATTGGATTGCTCGATTGCTTGCTTGTCTTCCAGGTCATCGGCCCAAATCACACCGCCCATCAGAGAAGGCCGCGCTCCCGTGACCCGGCCGGCACGGCGGCGGTGTTGCTGCCTGACACTGACTGCACTTGCAGCGACAGAGACCCGGGTTCGATCCCGACTACCGGTGCTTGTCTGTACGGCGTTTGTGCGTTCTCCCCGTGACCTGCGTCGGTTTTCTCCGAGATCTTCGGTTTCCAAAGGCTTGCAGGTTTGTAGCTTAACTGGCTGCGTAGAAGTGTACATTGTGTGTAGGGTAGTGTTAATATGCGGGGTTCGCACGGACTCGGTGGGCCGGAGGCTAAACTAAATCAATCTGGCCATCGCTGTTAAGCCCGCCCTCATCTGCTGCTTGTGCAGCACACGCTGAGAGACTGGCGAACGGCGGCTGTCAATGAGCTGTGTAGGCGCCCGCCTCCCACCGCTCCACACGGATTCCCGCAAACCTCCGGCAAGGGCATGTGATACGTTCAACCCTTTCAGGAACCAAAGATCTTTGGTTGGAACTTGCTGCCCGGGACGAGCCGCTGGGAAAGTCCGTTGTCATAGACAGACCGAAATAGTGGGCATCATCTCGTCTGCTGTGTTTCCAAGTTCCTTATCCAAACGGGGGAGGTGCAGACTTTAACTCGAGTGACAATCTATAAATGAACCAAGGCAGCCATTTATTGTCAGACATAAATCTTTAAACGTTGGGCTGGTGACGTTTTATCGTTTTTTAATATTTGTTCTACGTAACCATTCCCCCCCCCCCCCCCCCCACCCCGCGCATACACATCGCCTCCCTGCGTGACCCCCATACAGTGGAAAGAAAATGGAGGCCAAAGCTTTATGCAAAGGAGACGGAGCTTGTAACGCAGTGCCCCCGGAACCTCATCGGCTACATGGTATTGGGAACAGGGAGCACTCCAGGAATTCTAGGCCTCGAGGGGAGAGACCCAACATCAACGATGAGGAAAACGAGGACTCCGAGGCTGAGCAGTATCGGGATGGTCGAAGTGAGGAAGTGAACTGGGAGGCCAAGGTTCAAGCGTATGCTTGGTGCAAGGAGTTTCTTGCGGGATCCTGGAAGTTGATTACTGTGGATGAGTTTCAGATCTCAATCGTCAGGTAAGGATGAACCTGTCAAATCCTTCTCGAACTTGTAAAGTGCGGCAATTTTTTAAAATAAACTGCCAGCGGGCTTCAAAAATGAGGATTGAAATAACTAACAAGAGTAAGGACGTTGAGGAATAATAATTGCTGTCATATGGGAGTCAAAGGCCAGTTGGATCGGTTCTGGGCCTCAACTATTTACAATCCACCTTGTTGATTTGGCTGTATTATATCTAAATTTGTCGAGAAGGAACAAAATCTGTTGGGAAGGCAATGTAGGATGCGAAGGGCTGCAGATAACCTGTAGGGAATTTGTAGGCATATGGAATATAATGTGGGGAAACACAAGATTTTCCATTTTGATATATGCAATAGTAAAGTAGAATATCAATTAAATGATTACAATTTGCTGCAGAAGGATGTGGGTAGTCAAGGTACAACACAATGCAGCGACAAGATCAATATTGAGAAGGTTTTTCTCAATGAAGGGGCATACTTTTAGACAAATGTATACTGTGTAAAACGGGGACAATGAATTTCATCTGAAGATCTTGGTTAGCTGGAGTATTTAATTGCTCAGTTTGGGTGCACGTGTAGCAAAGCCAGTGCTTAATGCCTTTTTAATTGCCTTTGAGAAGGTTGCAGTTGTGACCTCCCAACTTCAACTGCAGCAGTGCTTTTGGTCAAGATGTTTCAATTGTGCTGTTGAGAAGGAAGTTCCATAATTCAGAACTATTGATAAGCTTCAAAGTTGAGATGGTGTGCAACTTCAAGTTAAATACCAGACTGATTCCTGGGATGTCAGGACTGTCTTATGAAGAAAGACTGGATAGACTCGGTTTATACTCTCTGGAATTTAGGAGATTAAGAGGGGATCTTATAGAAACTTACAAAATTCTTAAGGGGTTGGACAGGCTAGATGCAGGAAGATTGTTCCCGATGTTGGGGAAGTCCAGGACAAGGGGTCACAGCTTAAGGATAAGGGGGAAATCCTTTAAGACCGAGATGAGAAAGACTTTCTTCACACAGAGAGTGGTGAGTCTCTGGAACTCTCTGCCACAGAGGGTAGTTGAGGCCAGTTCATTGGCTATATTTAAGAGTGAGTTGGATGTGGCCCTTGTGGCTAAGGGGATCAGAGGGTATGGAGAGAAGGCAGGTACGGGATACTGAGTTGGATGATCAGCCATGATCATATTGAATGGCGGTGCAGGCTCGAAGGGCTGAATGGCCTACTCCTGCACCTAATTTCTATGTTTCTATGTTTCTATATACAAGTGGTGGTGTTCTACTCTCCACCTACATCCGAGGGGCAATTTTAGTGTCAAATTAACCTGCAAATGCACATATCTTTAGGATGTGGGAGGAAATTGGAGCACCGGAGAGAATTTGTGCTGTCACAGAAAGTACAAACCCACACATTGGATTGAACTCTGGTCTCCTGCATTGTCTACCGTTGGCGCTTCTTGCTAGCTGTTTGATTTTCTCTGTTCGCAGCTAGGTAAAGCAGAATTGCAGGACTACAATTTGATTTGTTGGACATGAGAATGGTTAATTGTCTATTGCAAGCCATTTTGTGGCATGGAATACGGTGTTCCTCCTTTGAATTGGTGCCTCATTTCCTGGTGCTCCTCCCAGCATGCCCGTGTGAACTAATTGAACTATGGTTTAGTATCTTCCCCGTTTCTCGCCATAAGCATCAAAGTGGTTGGACCAGGACAAATTGCTGGTGATATTTACTCATTAGGATCTTGAAGCGCTTGACCATCTAAACTTCACCATTGACACAGACCGGGGCGTATACTCTACCCTGCTTCCTGATGTTGATGATTAACTCCTTTCATTTGCTGACATTGAAGGAGATGATGCTACGAAGCTCTCTATCTTCTTCCTGTTTGAGAGCCAACCCATTACAGTGGTGCCATCTGGAGCTGGAGCAGAATTTGGCTGTGCCGTTGGAAATGTATAGGAGGAATATAAGAGGTCTACTAATTGTGTTCTGTGGATCAGGAAATTTGGGGTCCATTTGCAGAGATGGGTGTTGAGTCCTAGGTCCAAGAATCTGGAAATTAGTTTAGTTAGAATATTATATTGAAGGCTATAATCAATGAATAAGAATCTGACATGGATACCCTTTGATATCCAGATGTGCTCTGTGGATAAATGCAGGAATAGGAATGTAACATCTGCCATGGACTAGTGTATTGTTATGGATCAGAGCTCTCGGGGAGGCTGGAGTTGATGTGTGCCTAACCAGCATCTTGAAGCACTTCATGCAGTGAATTGTGGACGCAGCCCAGATCACGACACAAACCGACCTCCATTCCATTGACTCCATTTATACCTCGTGCTGTCTTGGCAAGGCCAGCGACATAATCAAGGACGAGTTGCACCCTGGTCACTCCCTCTTCTCCCTGCTCCCATCGTGTGCAAAATCATGAGACAAATAGATTGGGTAGGTGCACAGAGTCTCTTGCCGAGAGTAGGGGAATCAAGGAACAGAGGACATAGACTAGACTAGAAGGGGAAATGTTTTAATATGAATCCGAGGGGTAACTTTCTCACACAAAGGGTGGTGAGTGAATGGAACAAGCTGCCAGAGGAGGTAGTTGAGGCTGTGACTATCCCATCGTTTAATAAACAGTTAGACAGGTACATGGATAGGACAGATTGGGAGGGATATAGACCAGGTGCAAGTAAGTGTGACTAGTATAGCTGGGACATTGTTGGCCGGTGTGGGCAAGTTTCCACACTGTATCACTCTATAACTATCAGGCAAAATGTATAGAAGTGTTTAAAATGCAGACCTCAAGATTCAGGGACAGTTTTCCAGCTGTTATCAGGCAACTAAATCAACCTCCCACAACCAGACAGCAGTATTTACCTTGTTGCTGACCCTCAGACTATCCTTGATCAGACTTTGCTGGCTTTACCTTGCAATAAACGTTATTCCCTTTTCATGTATCCATACACTGTAATGGCGTGTTGTCTTTCCGCTGACTGGATAGCACGCACCAAAGGTTTTTCACTGTGCCTCGGTACACTGGTGGGTTACTGGGTGGTAGTCATATGATATACAATGTATTTAGAAAGTATTCAGACCCCTTCACATTTTCACATTTTGTTTTAATCATCAATCTACACACAATACCTCATAATATAAAAGTGAAAACGGGTGTTTAGAAACTTTTGCAAAGTAATTAAAAAGAAATAACTTAAATATCACAATTACATAAGTATTCAGACCCTTTGGTATGACATCAAAATTGAGCTTCAGTGCATCCTGTTTCCATTGGTTATCCTTGAGATGTTTCTACAACTTGATTGGAGTCCACCAGTGGTAAATTAAATTGATTGTACATGATTTGGAAAGGCACACTTCTGTCTATATAAGGTCCCGCAGTTGACAGTGCACGTCAGAGCAAAGGAATTGTCCGTAGACCTCCGAGACAGGATTGTGTCGAGACACAGATCTGGGGAAGGGTATCAAACAATTGTTGCAGCTTTGCAGGTCCCGAAGAACACAGTGGCCTCTGTCATTCTTAAATGGAAGAAATTTGAAACCACCAGGGCTCTTCATAGAGCTGGCCGTCTGGCCAAATTGATTAATGGGGGGGGGGGGGGGGGGGAAGGGCACTCAGACAGAGATCCAGAGTTCCTCTGTGGAGATGGGAGAAACATCCAGAAGGACAACTATATCTGCAGCACTCCACCAATCGGGCCGTTATGTTAGAGTCGCCAGACGGAAGCCAGTCTTCAGTAAAAGGCACTTGACCGTCCGCTTGGAGTTTTCCAAAAGGCACCTAATTAATATTCTCTGGTCTGATGAAACCAAGATTGAACTATTTGGCCTGAATGCCAAGTGTCGCGTCTGGCGGAAACCAGGCACCGCTCATCACCTGGCAAATACTATACTTAAGGTGAAGCATGGTTGTGGTAGTATCATGCTGTGGGGATGTTTTTCAGCGGCAGGAACTGGGAGACTAGTCAGGGTGAAGGGAAAGATGAATGGAGCAAAGTGCAGAGAGATCCTTGATGAAAACCTGCTCAAGAGCGTTCTGGACCTCAGACTGGGGCGGAGGAGTTCCTATCGCATTCCTATCTGGCGAGAAGGAATGGGTGACGTTTCAGGTCGATACCCTTCTTCAGACTGACAGCCTTCAGTCTGAAGAAGGGTTTTGACCCGTAACGCCACCCTTTCCTTCTCTCCAGAGATGCTGCCTGTCCCACATGATATCTAGTTTCAGTTTGCTTCTGAGGTGACAAAGCATATTGAAACTTGAGATTGGAGTGAGGAGAGGTGAAAGATGTTCTTGAATATTCCTGGCAGCTTGTCTGTGCAGGTTCTGAGGACATGGCCAGGAGCTCTATCTGGGCAAGTTACGTTCTGTGGGTTTACTCTCAGGAAGGCTACTCTGATATCACCAATGATTCTTACTGCTCTCCCACTGACACTTCCGTCCAAAGTAGATTGATAGAGCATTGGAAGGGTTAATAGGGAATGATGAAAATGAAATTTATAGCCGATTATGACAAATGGTATCAGCCACCTCCCTTAAAACAATTGAAGTTTATTGCTTTGATCCAGAAATTAACTGATGTGTGTGCTGTGTTTTTTAACCTTTGCCCTTGAATGTTTTCTGTACAGATTCATTTTAGAAAATGAGTCATTTACTTGCCCCACAGTTTAATGATGTGGCAACTATAGTATGCTGCAGAGCTTGGGTGTAGTAAAGTGAATTGCCCCTCTCTTGATGGGAGTCTTTTCAAGATATGTATTTTTGTACCCGTGGGGGTGGGGAGCGATACTTTGACTGGATTAAAATATGTACACAATTCACTTGACCCTGCTTGAACATTCTTGTGGGTTGCTTGGTGATTTAGCCATGATTGAATTTGATTGTTTCTGTTCTCTTTCAATGTCATGGATCACTTGAGCACATAGAATTCTGCAATGACACCATGCATAGTAAAACTCGGCTACTACACTATCCAACTATTCAGAAACATAGAAACATAGAAAATAGGTGCAGGAGTTGGCCATTTGGCCCTTCGAGCCTGTACGATCATGGCTGATCATCCAACTTGATATCCTGCACCTGCCTTCTCTCCATACCCCCTGATCCCTATAGCCACAAGATCCACATCTAACTCCCGCTTAAATATAGCCAATGAACTGGCCTCAACTACCTTCTGTGGCAGAGAATTCCACAGATTCACCACTCTGTGTGAAAAATGTTTTCCTCATCTCGTTCCTAAAAGACTTCCCCCTTATCCTTAAACTGTGACCCCTTGTTCTGGACTTCCCCAACATTAAGAACAATCTTCCTGCATCTAGCCTGTCCAACCCCTTAAGAATTTTGTACGTTTCCATAAGATCCCCCCTCAATCTTCTAAATTGTAGTGAGTACAAGCCGAGTCTATCCAGTCTTTCTTCATATCGAAGTCCTGACATCCCAGGAATTAGTCTGGTTAACCTTCTCTGTACTCCCTCTATGGCAAGAATGTCTTTCCTCAGATTAGGAGACCAAAACTGTATGCAATACTCCAGGTGTGGTCTCACCAAGACCCTGTACAACTGCAGTAGAACCTCCCTGCTCCTATACTCAAATCCTTTTACTATGAATGCTAACATACCATTCGCTTTCTTCACAGCCTGCTGCACCTGCATGCCTACTTTCAATGACTGGTGTACCATGATACCCATGTCTCGTTGCATCTCCCCTTTTCCTAATCGGCCACCATTCAGATAATAGTCTACTTTTCTGTTTTGCCACCAAAGTGGATATCCTCACATTTATCCACATTATACTGCATCTGCCATGCATTTGCCCACTCACCCAGCCTATCCAAGTCATCCAGCAGCCTCCTAGCATCCTCCTCACAGCTAACACTGCCCCCCAGCTTCGTGTCATCCGCAAACTTGGAGATGTTGCATTCAATTCCCTCGTCCAGATCATTAATATATATTGTAAATAGCTGGGGTCCCAGCACTGAGCCTTGCGGTACCCCACTGCCTGCCTTTTTGAAGAGGACCCGTTTACCCCTACTCTTTGCTTTCCTGTCTGCCAGCCAGTTCTCTATCCACATCAATACTGAACCCCCAATACCGTGTTCTTTAAGATTGCATACTAATCTCTTATGTGGGACCTTGTCGAAAGCCTTCTGAAAGTCCAGATATATAGCATATCCACTGGTTCTCCCTTATCCACTCTACTAGTTACACCCTCGAAATATTCTATAAGATTCGTCAGACATGATTTACCTTTCATAAATCCATGCTGACTTTGTCCAATGATTTCACCACTTTCCAAATGTGCTGCTATCCCATCTTTAATAACGGACTCTAGCATTTTCCCCACTACCGATGTTAGACAAATTGGTTTGTAATTCCCCGTTTTCTCTCTCCCGCCCTTTTTTAAAAAGTGGGGTTACATTAGCTACCCTCCAATCCTCAGGAACTACTCCAGAATCTAAGGAGTTTTGAAAAATTATCACTAATGCATCCACTATTTCTGGGGCTACTTCCTTAAGTACTCTGGGATGCAGCCTATCTGGCCCTGGGGGTTCATCTCATTTGACCCCTGGCCCCCTGCTATTTCCGGCAGATTATTTATGTCTTCCTTAGTGAAGACAGAACCAAAGTAGTTATTCAATTGGTCTGCCATGTCCTTGTTCCCTATGATCAATTCACCTGTTTCTGACTGCAAGGGACCTACATTTATTTTAACTAATCTTTTTCTCTTCACATATCTATAAAACCTTTTGCAGTCATTTTTTATGTTCCCTGCCAGTTTTCTTTCATAATCTGTTTTCCATTTCCTAATTAAGCCTTTTGTCCTCCTCTGCTGGCCTCTGAATTTGTCCCAGTCCTCTGGTAGGCTGCTTTATCTGGCTATTTTGTATGCTAAGAAAGCCTGATGAGGTTCAGATTGTGGCTCGCCAGGTTCACTGGAAATTGTATTACAATACCAGTGTAGCATATTGGATGAAAATGTTCATCCTGAAAATTTCATAGTCAGGAACCATAAATTCTTGATAAATTTTGTTATATCATGAAAATTGTTTTGTTTTGCTTAATGCTGTATCTAAATTCCTTGAGATAGATTTGACAGAGGATAAAATGTATTTTGGGGTTAGAGGTTAGAATTATTGAAGTTTGAGATGGGAGATGTTTCTTGGCATAGGGGACAATTCCTCAATGTATTGTTTTAAAACATAATGAAATCCAGATATAACAGCATGTAATGTAATTGCTGCTGATAAGGATGATCATCCAGTTGCCAAATTTCAAGCTCTGTGAAACAAGTAGAGGAGTTGGTTTATCATTTAATTGAAATTGCAATCAGTAATTTGGTGGCTGTTGAAGTGCTTTGCTTATTGTAGCAGTTAGAGCAATGCAGTAACCGCTGTTTCAATCTTTCTCTCTCTTTTTCTCTCTCTTTTTCCTCTCGCTTTTTCTCTCTCTCTCTTTCTTTCTCTAAATTCAATTAATAAACTTCATTGTCATGATAACATCGTTATATTGCCAAAGTATAAAACATGACATACATATTTTAAATGCATAAGTATAAATACAAGTATACAGTGCATGGATAGATATGCCCCTGTACATAAACTCGCAATAGGCCTATAGCCCTTTATTGATTGCTACACGTTCTTGCAGCTGTAAGCAGGACAACAGAATAGCAAGTTTAGCAATTCAATATTAATTTCTTAGTGTCAGTTAACGTCAATTAGTGTGTGCGTGTATATTGGTCATTCACCGTCTCAGGTTATGGCATGCTGTTATGTATTGTGCAATAAGATGTGCCGTATTTCCTTCACCAAGGATTATTCTTGGTTTTGATATATCATCTAGTTCTTTACAGTCAGGGGTTGCCAGACTGAGTTTGTCAAAGTAAGTTTTCCTTGTTTTGTCAATTTTTTTGTAGTTTAGGAGGAAGTGCACCTCTGTTTCACCTCATCTGTCAAACAGTGGCCGCATATTCTATTTTCTCTTGGTTGCCAGAATCTCTTCTGTCTTCTTTTTTCAACTGCCAAATAGTGGTCACTTAACCTGTATTTGGTGAGGGTGTGTCTCTGCTTTATGTCTCTAACAGTTGAGAGATAGTCTGCCAATTTGTAATCTCTTTTTAGGGCATGGTACCATTCTAATCTGCTTTGACTTTTGGTTTCTTTATCCCAATGTTCCAAATACGTTTCTTTACATTGTTTGATAATTTGGTTCACTCTAACTGGTGATTTGGGATCAGTATTGATCTGAGGCTGGTCAGGATTTAACTGGATAGGGTTTAACTAAATTGGGGTAGTTAGTCTCAGTACCAATTGACACAGTGAACTCTTTTCTGGGCTCCCCTTTTGTGTTTGAAGGACTTTAAACTGGAGGGTATCTGGGGGGCTAGATTTAAGGTGATTCCAAAAATGTAGTGCTCTTTTCTGGATATTTATTATCAGTGGGTATCTGCCAAATTCCACCCTTCATGCCTTTGTTGTTGTTTTCCTTTGGATACAGAGGATGTTCCGACAAAATTCCGCATGCAGGGCCTCTGTTGTATGTTTTTCCCATTTACTATAACTACCGTGACTGAGCGGACCCCATCCTTCACTACCATAAAGTGCAATAGGATGGATTACACTGTCAAATATTTCAAGCCAGATTTCAATTGGAATTTGGATGTTGTAGAATCTTTTTATTGCATACAGAGTTCTTCGAGTTTTCTCTTTTAGTGCATTCATTGCCATATTGAAGCTCCCTGATGCTGCAACAGTTAGACCAAGGTAGGTATAGCTCATAGTGTGTTGGATAATAATACCATTGAGAGTAAATTTGTATTTATCTTTCTGACATCTGGGTCTTTTCTGAAACATCATGATGTTGGTTTTCTTTTGATTTACTGCCAGGGCCCAATTTTGGCAGTACTCATCAAGTAGGTCCAACTGTTGCGGCAGTCCCTGTTCTGTGGGGGACAGCAGAACCAAGTAATCCGCATAAAACAGGGATTTTACATCTCCGTCCAGGAGACAGAGGCCCGGCGCTGCGCTCTGGTCCAACTTTACTGCCAAATCGTTGATATAGACATTAAACAGTGTCGGGCTCAGATTGCAGTCTTGCCGGATGCCTCTTCTCTGGGCGAAGAGATCAGTGCATTTGTCCCCAATTTTAACGCCACATTTATTATTCAGATACATTGATTTGATAAGGTCATATACCTTTCCTCCTATAACACAACAGAGGAGTTTGTAATCGAGCCCTTCATGCCAAATAGAGTCAAATGCTTTCTCAAAGTCAATAAAACAGGCAAATATTTTTCAATTTTTTGCTTGGTGTACATGTTTTTCAATGAGAGTGCGGAGGGTATAAATGTGGTCAGTGGTACGGTGTTTTGGGAGGAAGCCAATTTGGTTTTTACTGAGAATGTTGTTTTTGTTAAGGAAATCCTGCATTCTGTTATTTATGATACTGCAGAATAACTTCTCTAGGCAGCTGCTGACACAGATGCCACGATAATTATTTGGGTCTAATTTGTTTCCACTCTTATAAATGGGTGAAGTAAGCCATTGACACCAAATATCAGGGAAATAACCTGAACGTAGTGTGATCTTGAACAGCCTAAGCACTATGTCCTGCATCTCCTGAGTGCTGTACTTGAGCATTTCATTTTTAATGCTGTCTGGACCACAGGCTTTCTTTGAGTGAAGAGATTTTATTTATTTATTTATTAAAAAAAATATTAGAAGTAAATACATAATAAAAACATTTTGTTTGTAGTAGTCATATTGTTTATATTATCAATTGTATAGTAATTGTACTTCTATATATTTTTTATATAAATAGAAAATAATAGAAAAAATAAAAGGGACTGGAATAATCAGCTAATTATACATCATTGGAGATATGTCCGTGGATTATAAAATGTAATTCTTCATCTAATCCTTGATTCGGGTTTCAGTCAGGTTCTTGTGCCGAACTGGTTTGCCCCTTCAAATAGTCAATGAATGGAGACCATATTCTAGTAAATAGTTCTTGTTTGTCCATTAAGACAAATCTTAATCTTTCCAAATGTAGGGTCTCCGACATTTCCTAGTCCACATTTTAATTGTGGGGGTTATAGGGTTTTCCAAAATTTTAATATTAATTTTTTCCCAGTTATTAAACTATTGTCGATAAAGTTTCTTTGGCTTGTTGTAAATATTTGATTTAGTTCTAGTATTCCTAATATTATTAGTTTTGAATTAATTCCAAGATATTTAAATTTTTAATTTACTATTTTGAAGGGAAATTGTTGTAATATATGTGAATTACTTTCCATTATTGGCATGGTTTCACTTTTATTCCAATTAATTCTGTATCCTGAAAACGAGCCATATTGAGTTATTAAATTTAATAAGTTTGGGATTCTAACTTCAGGTTTTGTAATGTAGATTAATACATCGTCTGCATATAAGGAAATTTTATTCTCAGTATCTTTAGTGTTATACCCATATATTTCAGGATGGGACCTCACGCTTTCTGCTAATGGCTCTATTGCAAGTGCGAATAATAGCGGGGATAACGGACATCCTTGCCTACAGCCACTAGATAAATTAAATTTAGCCGATAACATTTGATTTGTCGATATTCTAGCTGTTGGGTTAGTATATAAAAGTTTTACCCATGTACTAAACTTCTCGCCCAATAGGGCCATTCCACCTGGTCGAATGCTTTCTCAGCATCTAACGAAATAATTGCTAGATCTTTGTTAATACTTCTCTTTGAGTATATAATTTTGAATAATCGCCTCGGGTTATATGAGGAGTAGCATTTTGGTATAAATCCCGTTTGGTCCGGGTGTTTTAATTTATTAATCACTGTGCTTAATCTTTGTGCTAAGATCTTAGTTAATATATTTTGATCAGTATTTAGGAGAGCTATAGCTCTATATAAACCTGGATCATCCAGGTCCTTATCTATTTTTGGAATAAGTGTTATTATAGATTCATTTAGCGTTTCTGGTCATTTCTGTTGGGTATAGATATGTTCATACAGTGTCTTTAAACGCGGAGCAATCAGATCATAGAATTTTTAATAGAATTCGGAGCCTATGCCATCGGGGCCCGGGACTTTACCGTTTTTTAGAGATCTGATAGACTCTTCAATTTCTTTTATTGTTATTTCAGCATCTAATAATTCTCTATCTTTCAAATCTAACCCTTTAAGATTGCATTTTTGTAAGAATGTTTCTATTCCTGTCCGGTGATCTATCGGTTTAGTTGAGTAAAGGTTTTGATAATATTACAGAAATCTCTCATTAATATCCTTAGATTGTACTAGTGGTTCTCCAGTTTCTGATCTAATCGTATGAATTGTTTTTTCCCCGTCCAGTTTCCATAATTGACGAGCCAATAATTTTTGAGGTTTATCACTGAATTCAAAATGTAATTGTTTAGTATATTGGTAAAATTTTACAACTTGTTCTGAATATATTTTATTTAATTTATATTTCAATGCTGTAATTTTATTGTGTTTTATCATAGTTGGTGTAGCCACATTTTCTATGTCTAATTGTTTTATTTACCATTCCAATGCCTGTTGTTTAGCCCGATTCTCTTTATTATGAAATGCTTGGGAGGAGATCATAGCTCCTCGAGTAAATGCTTTAAATGTTTCCCAATGTAGGGAGGCAGTCGTTTCAGGGTTAGAAGATGGGAACGTAGGGTGTGCAGCAGCTGCTTAATCTCTCCCATCTCTGAGGTGGTCCACAGCTGTGGCTGGAATGATGAGCCGGGGGCAATGTCAGCCCTGGCTGGGCTGTTATGTTTTCTCTCTTAGCTTGTGATTTTAGAAATGCACTCCTTTGTACATTGGGAACATTCTTTTCCCGACATTGTTATTCACATTGTTCACCAATCTGACCGCTGCCCAGCTGCTGAAGCCCCGCCCCTCCCACCCCCCTTCCTCCTGCCTGCTCATTCCAGCTGTGGGTTTCCAGAGAGTCAGAAGCCGGTGTTGTCTCCGCATTTCGCAGCCCACTCACTTACCCGGCTCCCCTCCACCCCCTCCCCTACTTCTCACATCCTCCCCTCTCTTCTCCACCCGTCACAGGGGACGACCTCCGTCTGTCCCACCCGCCCCCCCCCCCCCCCCCCCCCCCCCCCCCCCCCCCACGGTCCGGCCCTGTCACGCTGGTGGGTGCGCTTCCCTTAGCGGAAGCCGCGATTGACTGGTCCCCCCGCTGCTTTACAGCATCCTCAGATCCAGGCCTTGAAATTAGCGGTTGCCCGGGTGCCATTGACCACAGAAAGTGCCCCCAGGCAACCTAAACGGCGACTCATTTTGCCCCGCTTGGCACCCAAATACTGGTTTATAACGGTAGACACAAATGACTGGAGTAACTCCGCGGGTCAGGCAGCATCTCTGGCGAATAGGAACTGACATTTCGTGTTGGCGGTGGCTGTATTCCTCTAGTATCTTTGATTGTGGGGCAAAGATACTAAGAGCGGGGTGACAAAGGGTCGGAGTGAATGACGGGCTCCGAACAGCGGCTCCACCGCCGTCTGAAGCAGCTGCACCAAAGATTCTATAGTTATAGGATCTTTGAGCTGCACCGCTCGGCCCCGCACCTTCCTGTCGGCTGGCGGAGGAGGCGGCGGCACTTTGGCGTTGGACAGGGACTGCCAAGGCAGCGGGGCTATGTTGTCCGAGGAGCGCTGATCTTCCTTCCTCCCCACCTCTTCTGCCCCTTCTTCCCCCCCCTCTTTCTCTCTCTCTTGTACACCCCCCTCCACTCCTCTTATCCTGGCACTCCTCCTCTCCTTCCCGCACTGATCCCCATTCCTTCCTCTATTCAGTCCTCACTGACACCCCCTGTGCTCCCCTCCCCATCTATTCCCCCCCCCCCCCCAATCTGTTCATCACCCTACCCACCTCGCATTGATTCTCCTGCCACCCCCCCCCCCCCCCCCCCCCCCCCCCCAATCCATCCTACACTGGTCCCCCAATTCACCCTGTACTGACCCCCTGTCCCATCCATCCTGCACTTCTCCCCCCATTCATACTATACTGATCCTCTCATTCATCCCATACTGACCCACCCTCCATTTACCCTGCACCAATCCCCCTCATCCATCCTGTAGTGATCTTTTACTGATCTCCATTCATCCTGTACTGATCCCCTCATGCATCCTGTACTGACCCCTCATGCATCCTGTACTGATCCCCTCATTCATCCTGCACTGATCCCTCATTCATCCTATACTGATCCCCTCATTCATCCTGTAATAATCACCATTCATCCTGCATAGACCCTCCGATCCACACTGTCCTGACCACCCCCCCCCCCCCCCCCCCCCCCCCATTCATCCTGCACTGATCCACCCCATTCATCCTGTGCTGAAGCCTCCCTCCCCATCCGTCCTGTACTACCCACCCATTCATGAATGGGGGGGAATAGTCTGTAGAAGGGTCTCGACCCGAAACGTTGCCTATTTCCTTAGCTCCATAGATGCTGCCTCACCTGCTGAATTTCTCCAGCATTTTTGTCTACCCCCATTCATCCTGTACTGAACCCCCATTCATCCTATACTGATCCCCCGTCATCCATCCCGTACTGATCCCCCAATTCAACACCACTGACATCCCCTGTGCTCTCCCCTCACAATTTTACATACTCCAACCAACACGTATTAATTCAACTGCCTCAATCCATCCATTCCGCACCGATTGCCTTCTCAACCCCCCTCGCCATCTATCCACCCCGCACTGATTCACACACCCCCTGACCCTATTGTGCTTCATGGTCTTCAGAGTGAACATTGATTATGTTTGATAATGGAATGTGATCAAATTTGTTTTAATTCCCAATTTTATTAGTTGTTTAGACATCTTTAAACATATTACCAAAAGAACATTTGCTGCAGTTATGTCCTTTGGCCATCTCTTGTCAGTTAGTGTAATGTTTAACCTGTCAGATGGGTATAGTCAGTTTTAACAGCTATTATCATAAAATGCCTTTAGAAATTTCCTTGCAACCTGTATATTTTGTTATGGATAAATTATGTGGAAAGCCAGAGTATTTCTGTGCCAATAGCAATAACGACCCGTGCTATGGCTATTTCATGGTAATTTTCGGTCCTTCACAGAAAACATGCTTGCATCAATCTGTAGTGTGCATGGCCAAGCATATATGTTACCATAGTCCAGGATCTATTGACACAGGTTGATCATACGCTGAATAATCCAACCACATTTTTGTTTGGCAGTGGAAAGAACTAATAGAAATTGCATTAATTGCAATGTGTAAAAGAGTTGAGATATTGTATTATACTTTTGCTGCATGTCATTGTGGTATATATCATGTCTTGATTGGTGAATATGTTTAGTTTGTGAGTTATTTGAAGCAGAAATAATATGTGAATGTAGACAAAAGTGCTGGAGAAACTCAGCGGATGCGGCATCATCTATGGAGCGAAGGATATAGGCAACGTTTCAGGCCGAAACCCTTCTTCAGACTGATGGGTTTCGGCCTGAAACGTTGCCTATTTCATTGGCTCCATAGATGTTGCTGCACCCGCTGAGTTTCTCCAGCACTTTTGTCTACCTTCGATTTTCCAGCATCTGCAGTTCCTTCTTGAACATAATATGTGAATGCTTCCTTGAGCATCCGACTAGTAACTGCGCACTTCGTCCGAGCACATTATTGCATGCGTCATGCAAACCGTCTTCAATGACCACCTAAACTGTCATTTGGCAACCAAAAAAACTGTCAAGGTGGCCCGGCTGGCAACAGGGAAAAAAAGTTAAGCGAGAGCCCTGAGATCGCTCCGTGCCTCGCTCGGGCCCACGCGAGCTGCCGCCCCACCTTCCTGTCTCTCCCTCTTCAAATTGTGATTATGACTGCTATTAGAGATGAATCTCAGCTGGGTATCTCTTGTCATGGGCTACTTATTATTCGAGGCCATGGCATAATCTGAACCCTTGGTTTCAGATTATTTTTAGGGCATCTAAATTATTGACCCTTGCAATGTTGGTACTTGTCCACCTTTCCTATTTCGAACAAACACTACACTGGGAAGAAATCCTTGAATTTGGTTGGCAAATAGTTAATAGTTTTTTTGTCTGCACCCTTTTGTTTCTAGTGGAGGCCTCAGTAACCTCTTGTATCTCTGCACACTGCCAGATCATGTGCTGAGTGTGGGTGATGAACCTCGCCAGGTACTGCTGCGAGTTTATGGTGCCATCCTGCAGGTAAGTGTCAAAACCATTTAAACTCTTGGACTATTTCAAAATTGTTTCCCATAACAAATTGGGACCCCTTTAAAGAATTATCGATTCTTTTATTTTCATTTTTGCTCTGCCAACTTTCTCCACTGTTTAACCTGATTGACGCTCACTCCTTTCCATGACCACACTTTAATCGACTTGTCAAGTGTCTGCAAAATGCTCTCTGGAACTGCATAGCTGAATGCTGAAAATTATTTTTCACTCACTAGAGGGCCGAAGAATCGCTTTTAACTGAGATAAGACTCTGGCATTTGATGTACGTTAAGCTTGTTCACACCACAGAAGTGAACATTTGTTTAGCCTTAGACACGAAAAGCTGGAGTAGCTCAGCGGGACAGGCAACATTTATGGAGAGAAGGAATGGGTGACGTTTCGGGTCGAGACCCTTTTTCAGAAAATGCCTCGATCTGAAACGCCACCCATTCATAGGAACATAGAAAATAGATGCAGGAGGAGCCCATTCGGCCCTCCGAGCCAGCACCGCCATTCATTGTGATCGTGGCTGATCGTCCCCTATCAATAACCTGTGCCTGCCTTCTCCCCATATCCCTTGACTCCACTAGCCCCTAGAGCTCTAACTCTCTCTTAAATCCATCCAGTGACTTGGCCTCCACTGCCCTCTGTGGCAGGGAAATCCATAAATTCACAACTCTCTGGCTGAACAAGTTTTTTCTCACCCCAGTCTTAAATGACCTTTCCTTTATTCTAAGATTGTGGCCCCTGGTTCTGGACTTGCCCAACATTGGGAACATTTTTCCTGCGTCTAGCTTGTCCAGTCCTTTTATAATTTTATATATTTCTATAAGATCCCCCCTCATCCTTCTAAACTGCAGTGAATGCAAGCCCAGTCTTTTCAATCTTTCCTCATATGACAGTCTCGCCATCCCAGGGATCAATCTTGTGAACCTACGCTGCACTGCCTCAATCACAAATGTGTCCTTCGTCAAATTAGACCAAAACTGTACACAATACTCCAGATGTGGTCTCACCAGAGCCCTATACAACTGCAGAAGAAGTACCTTCTCTCCAAAGATGCTGCCTGTCCCTCCTGCATTTTGTGTCTATCTTCGGTTTAAACCAGAATCTGCAGTTACTTCCTACACATTTGTTTAGCCATGTTTTCTTATTGCTGTCCCAGTTTTTATATTAATTGTGAAGTGCCCAGTCTATGTACTTGCGGCAGGATTTCAATTGATAGCACCTAGCTGCAATAAAATTATCCCTGGTTAGGACGAAGAAGAGTACTGAATTTGGATGAAGGCATATATCTTTCCACATTAATTGCACACTACAGCACAGCTTTGTTCATCTAGGAATTGGAGATTGCACAAAATGAGGTCATTTGATCTATCAAGTGTGTGACCTCCTGTGCTACATCCAGAAGATGCCCGTTTCAAGATGTTACACCAAAAAAGGAGGTAACTTATGAAGTTGAGATTTGTGCTGTTAAATCCAAAACCATGTTTCTGTTTCCATGTTTCTATGACTGATGCTGAAGTATTTTTATGGTTCGGAGTTGTCAGCTTTCTTTTTACTGCTTGGTTTCTCATTAACCAATAACAGAGTTTGGGAATTGCAACATAATTTTGTATGCTTGTGGTTTCAAGTCATGTGAAAACACTCTTGTGAATAGCACCAAACATGTATATTTTTTTCTACTTGATTAATTCTAAGACGGCCAATTTTCTTTGCTCTGCCTAATTCCTGGCCTAAAACTCCCATCACTTTCTTGCTTTTCTAGTGTGAAAAGCCTGTAGATATGTTTGTCACACCAGAGGCCCAATACACACCTGCTCCTACTTCCCTCATTTTGCTTTCAAGCCATATCCCATGTGACCCAGTCCCCAACTAAAAATAATGGCTCCTCTTGATGCATGTTCTAATGGTCCTGCAGCTAACTGATCCTGTTTTATCAATGCAGGCAGTTGGTAAAGTGGGCAGAGTAATGTGTAGGAAAGAACTGCAGATGCTGGTTTAAGTCTAAGGTAGAGTAATGACAGATGGAATTTAATATTGCAGTGCGGTGTAGTTTGGGAGGTCTAAAGGGTCGGGTAAACATCTTGAATGATAGACGGTTCTGAGAGACCTTGGTATGTCACAGACTTGGGTTCAATCCTGACTTCGGGTGCTCTCTGTACGGAGTTTGTTTGTTCTCCCTGTAACCATGTGGGTTTTCTCCAGGTGCGCTGGTTATTCTCTCATTCCAAAGACATGCATGTTTGTAGGTTAATTGGCTTCTGTAAATTGTTTAGGATAGAACTAGCATACGAGTGATCTCTGGTCGACGTGGACTCGGTGAGCTGGAGGGCCTATTTCCAAGCTGTATCTCTAAACTAAATCTGATTCCTGAAGGTGGCAGCCTGGATTGATAATATAGTAGAAGATGCCATATGGATACATGACTGGATCAGCCAGTGAGGTTGCATAAATTAGGTTCCATGAATTAGGCCACATCTGGAATATGGCATAGTTTTAGTCACTACAATGTAGACAATGTAAGAGCGAGGAGAAACTGGAAATACCAGGTTTGTTTTCTATGGAGTAGAAGAAGCTGAAGGGTGTGGGGGGGGGGGGGGGGGGGGGGGGGGGGGGGGGGGGGGGGGGGGGGGGGGGGGGGGGGAGACGCGGGCTTGAGGGAGGTATACAAAATGATGAGGGTCCCAAGTTGGAAAATATTTGAAATTTCAACCGACAGCAGAGGTATCTAATACCAGGTGACATAACCTTTGGATAAGAGAGGATCTGACAAAAATGTCTCCCCCAACCACCACCATCCCCAGAGCATGAATGCAATCTGGAATTTATTATCTGAGAAGGTTGTGAAGACAGGTATATCCATATTTGTTTCTAGGTCGAGCACTTGATTCGTCATACACTTGAACAAGTAAATGGATTCAATTATAGGTAAGCACCTAGCATGACATCCAAAGGACCTATTTCTATGCTGCATACCTTTCTAACCTGATGCTGCGTCCGTTTCCAATCTATTACTATTTCAAAGCCATTCCCCAGAAAATAGTGGTCAACCTAATGATGTGATTTTGCTGTTTGGCCTGTAGGCATTTTTGTGTCCCTCCAGAGTGTGGATTCTCTGTACTGAGAGCAGTGATGTTTTGCTGTAATTGCAGACGGGCTTGGAACCAAATTAATGGATTGTTTCCGCGGGAGGACGTTTGGAGCAATACATTCCAGTATGAAGTTATTTCCTCCTGGTTTACTTTTTAAAATTAAAAAAATTGTTTCTGTACCATTTCCCCAAGCAATCCCATGAACAGTCCTTAATCCTCTTGGGGTGGCTACTCATCAGAGGCCTTGCTTGAACTGTTCCAAATGGTTTTCACTGCTGCGTTTGGCTTGTGATGATAAATGGCATTTGGTGGTGGATAGGTAAAACAAAAAAAAAAATGGCCAAAAATGAAATTAACTTGTACATTCTCTTTGAAGCATGTCCCCTTATTTCTCATCTCTTCACACAATTATTTTAAAGATCTTGTTATTGACAGTCCAGAACCATGCTCCATATGGGATGGACCTGTTTATTTCCTTTGCAAACCTACTATGTTTGTTAGCTGGTGGAGATAAGGTCAGTGCAGCATTACCAGACCAATGTGGTAAAGAAGTCCAGGTATATTTAGCCAATATTGAAGTCAATTCTAAAATTTTCTTAGCAAGTGGACAAGTTCATTTCTGTATCATCTCGTTGTGCATTCTTTACAAAAGACATTTGTCATATTCCTTCCCAGATTAAATGTAAATGATTGCAACGCTATGAATGGAAACAAAAAACCTATTAATTTTAGTGTATTGATGGAAATCTCAGATTATTTATACCGACAGAATCTTTATCCTTAAAAGGACACCAACATGCTGGAGTAAATCAGCAGATCGCAGCATTGCAGAGAACATGGATAGGTGACGTTTGGGTTGAGACCCCTTCTTCCAGACCTAAAACGTCAAAGTGCACGGTCTCCCAGAGATATTTCCTGACAGTACCAGATGAAAACCACCTTAATTTGCTCAATCTGATTCTGGTACTTTTTTTGAGTGATTGCTTGGCGTATAAAGTTTAGAGTTGCTGTATTATACATGTGCTATCCGATTGTCACTTTTAGTAATGTCCTTGTACAACCTGGGTTTACTCAGCATTCTATAGCATTTAGGAGTGTGCTGAATATAGCATAATGCCCAAAAGGCTGAGCAGCAGACCATAATTCTATTATAGATATTTTAGATGGGTTGGTACTGAATAATTCCTGATCCTTCACCTGTTTCCATTACAGTGCCCTCCATAATGTTTTGGACAAAGACTCATTATTTATTTAGTTGCCTCAAACTCCACAATTTGAGATTTGTAGTAGAAAAGAATCACGTGGTTAAAGTGCACATTGTCAGATTTTAACAAAGGCCATTTTAATCCATTTTGGTTTCACCACATATAAATTACAGCAGTGTTTATACATAGTCCCCACCCCCCATTGCAGGGCACCATAATGTTTGGGACACAGCAATATCATGTAAATGAAAGTAGCTATGTTTAGTATTTTGTTGCATATCCTTTGCATGCAATGACTGCTTTGAAGTCCTGCGATTCATGGACAATCACAAGTGCTGGGTGCCTTCTCTGGTGATGCTCTCCAGGCCAGTATAAGCAGCCCATCATTAGCTTATGCTTGTTTTGGGATAGTCCACTTCAGTTTTCTCGTTCGTCATATAAAAGACATGTTCAATTGCGTTTTCAGATCCTGTGATTGACGCCACTCAATGAATGAAATTTTTTTTTAGCTTTGAAAACTCCTTGTTGCCTTTTAGCGTATGTTATTGGTATCATTGTCCTTATGTAAAATGAACAGCCGAGGCCCCACAAACCCTCAACCCTCAA